>CM076575.1:1972828983-1973501898 GCA_034641835.2 Pinus albicaulis
CTTAGTGGCCAAAACTAGGGCATCCTTTACCCTATAGGTGACCAGTGCCATGGCCTTAAACCCTCTACCCTTACCTTGGTTGATTCTCTTCGAGGTGCTGGGGGCATCGCCGGTTCTTTCGGGCGTTGTGCCAGCACTTGTAAGAAATCCTCTCAAGGCCAATTTATTTTGAGAGTGTGAGGATGTTATTAGGTCTTAAAGTTTTTGAGTATCACACGCTGTTACACCATTTTTGGTCATCTAACCTTTCATCATTAGATGGACCCAAGTACACCATGTAAGACCAGTTTTACCCCAAGTAAAACTGCTTTCACTATGTTAATTAGGAAACCCCAAAAGGAATAATTAATTAAACCATAATTTAATTATTATTCCCAGTCATGTTTAACCCAAAAACATAGAAATTAATGAGATAAACCCATAGTTATCTTATTATTTTCTAGGAATAATTATTTAAATAATATTCCTTGTTAAATATGACCAAATCAACCACCATTAATCCAATAAATCATTATTTATTTGATTATATCCCAACCACTTCCTTAAAAAGATAAATAAATCATTTATTTATTTATTTTTCACTAATCAAGGGATTTGACCCAAGTCAAACACCCTTCCCCTCCAACAAATAATAATAAAATATTCCATAGAGGTGGATCTAGATGTGATTAACATTATTTTAATCATGCACCAAGATCTAGAAGGACCCAATATTTCGTTATAAATAGGAGGGTTTTCCCCATCATTCTTCACCTTTTGTTGCATACTAGATCACTCTGGATCTATACACTCGGTCTCATTTTCTGCCATTGTTGCTCCCATTGAGCTCTACCTTCTACATTGGGGTTTCTACATCTACAAGAGAGAGAAAGCTTAGATCTGAAGTGCTGAGGACTACAAAGAACCCATCCCATTGAGGAGATCTGGATACACCTTCTTGTTTCCTCCCAGGTGCCCTGTAATATAAAAATTCATTCAAAAAATCGTGTTCTTGTCTTGTCCGTTGGATGCATGGAGCAAACTCTTTACTTTACTGCTTAATGTCTTTCCATTTATAGATCTGTTTGTTGCAGCATTTTAACTACTAATCGCAGATCTGAAGATGTTTGGCAGCCTCTATTGTTGTTAGGGCTAGTAGTTATGCGTAGCTAAAGTGGTTCTTTTTCGTACACTTCGACGAAGAATTCATACTAACAAATGGCGACTCCACACGGGTTTTAAATTACGACCGCTGTCGTTTTTCATATTCCTGCATATCCAGCTACTTGAGGCCCTAGGGCTTCTTTTTTAGGCCTTAGTTTTCTCTTTTCATGTCATTTTTTCTCACTGAAACCCTAAAAACCTAAAATTTCTAACTTAAGGTGTGTTCGGCCCTATTGTAATTAAGCACCGGCCTTTGAGGCAGCAATTACTAAAATCTGTATGCAGCAATGAGGAATGGAATAAACACCTTTGGCCCAAACTGCGACTTTAGTGCCTGCTGGCTTGTTTCTGCTGACCTCCCAACTGCCAAAGTCGAGAACACAGACACGCCTTTTTTTCAGCTTATTTTTTAAATATTTTTGGGTTACCAACTGCAGCCCTATAGGGGTTTCCGGCCTCTGTCTCAGCCCGCCTTGACCAAGATCTGATCTGTTTTTACTCATCTAAGTGGGAACCCAGCCCCTTAGGGCTTTAGTACCCTCCACTTTTGGTGGAAGAGTTTTCAGCTGTTTCAGCCATCGGTTTCAGAGCTTCAGCCCCCTCTTTTTCCAGATCTGTGACCTCACTTCCAGATCCTTTGAAATCAGCCTCTTTTCCTTTCAAATCACCTCTTGTCGTTTTGTTTGGACCTCCCCTAAAGGCCTCTGCCTTGCCCCCCCCGACTTTTTGCTGATTTCCCTTTTTTCCAGCCACCTTGCCTCTGTCTCTTGGCTGTGATCTGCACCCCTTATCTGCAGCTTTATCCTCCAGATCTCTGTCCCCTTTGACCCTAGATCTGTTGAGCTTCCCTTGTGTGTGTTTCCATAGTTTTTCCCTTTCTTTTCGGCATAGTTTTGAGAGACCCACCTTCTTGGTTTAGATAGATGCATACGTAGCTGTTATTTTTCTGTTATTTCAGCATTTTACTCTGTTCTCTGTAGGTTTATTTTCAGCTACGCAGCACACTTTTTGCTTGCTTGCTCAACAGGAAAGGGTTTAAAAGTAAAATTAACGCACACCACACCTTGACCCTAAGCGAAGAAGCGCTGGTTTTGCCAAGCTGGCAGGCTTTCACAAAGGCGCTACGTCCTTGCCTTATGCGCCACGCCTTTTCTGATTCTGTCCCTTTGCCCTTGTCGATTCCCTTCTTCACAGTCATCATTGCGCCCCCAAGGCGCCTCCGACTTCTTGGCCCCTTCATCCACCGTTTCGGTTGTCGACTACTCCGCTTGCAGGTCGTCGTCGAGCAGTCCACCGCCAGTCACTCCAGGCTCACCTCTCGATTCATCGGATCCCCTACTCCTTCAGGTTCTCCCCCTCTCAGGCTCATACCTTCACCATGTCTGGATCAGGGCCCAATGCTAGCGGCCCCAATACCGGCCCTCCTTCTAGCGGAACCGTCACAACCACTACTCCGGCCACCCCTGTGCTGCCGTACATTGCAGGCCTCAGCCTCCCCGATTTCCATTAGTTGATTAACGACCCCATTCACCATAATACTACCTGGCCCACTATGCCTACCAAGTTACCCTCTGATATCCCTAAGTTCGAGGGCCTTAATGGCGAAGACCCAACCAATCACGTGCGGTCTTTCCACATGTGGTGTTCCTCCAACTCCATTACCGATGACTCCATCCGTCTTCGTTTGTTCCAACGCACGCTTACCGGCGAAGCTTCTAAATGGTATGTCGAGCAGGCCACTTCCTCCCATACCACGTTCGAGACTCTTGCCCAAGCCTTCTTGTCGTACTTCCAGCTCCCTCTCCGATACGACACTGGTACGGAGCTCTTGACTTCATTTAAGCAATCATCTTCCACACGCCTTTCTGCCCATGTTCAGGAATGGCGACGAAGACGGAGCTTATGTCGAGCCCCTCCCTTTGAAGATCGGGTTTACATGGACTGGTTCCTTCGCACCCTCCCGTCTCCCATCGGCAAAGATGTCGCCTCTCACTTTCCTCCATCTGAAGAAGCCGCCCTCCAAATAGCTTTAAAATATGACCTGATCTACGCTCAATCTGGTTATGTTTATACCGTTCTTCCTGACATCCCCAGGCCCGGTGGCGCTAACGCCCCGGGGGCATCTCATTCCGCCGACGGTATTGTTGGATCTCTTTCCCACCCCTCTACTCACCCTCCTATGAGCCATGGCCTTCCTCAGGGGGGGGCCAGCACCTCTAGCACTCTGCCCCCTCCCGGCAACATGTATCCAGGATACGGCATGCCTCCTCCTTTTGCCCAACCTCCTGCTTACCTCGATGCTGCCCAACCCAACCCTTACTTTTATCCGCAGCCTGGTGCGCCAGCTCCTCCGGCATATGCGTTTCCGCCTCCCTTGCCTCCTCACCACCTGCAACAGCCCTTACAACCCCCTCCAGGGCAAGTATTTGCGCAGCAGGGTGCGTTTAATCCCCCTTCTTCTCAAAGAAGGCGGAGAGGCAACCAGAACCCATCTGCCCCCGGTAACCGAGGACCCAATTCTGGTATGGACCCTAACACTAGCAACCAGCCTCAGGGCATCCCGCCCAGGCCGGACAGGCCGCTTCGCACAAACAAGCCCTGTTCGTGTTGCGGTGTTTACGATCACTACACTCACGATTGTCCTCTCTTACCCCAGATGCGACAGATGTGGGAGTCTCAAGCCACATTGCGCGGACAACACGCCTCCCCTCACACTCCTCCTAATGTGGCCACTACCCAGCCAGTTGTGTTCACTGATCCTTTCCCTCAACAGGGATTCGTGGCTACCCAACCCCCTGACAGCCATGCAGCCACACCCTCGTCCATTTCTGGTTCCTCTGATTACCAGATCCTTATGATGCGCTCCGATCCTTCCCCTTCCGTCGCTCCTGCTGACAACCAAATGATTGTTTTTGACGCCACCCAATCGGACCATCCCCCTCTTCCTCCTTCCGTTGCTTTCCAACTCCCTGTTAAAATCCGGAATGCCACGGTATCCCGGTGTATAATTGATGAGGGAGCATCCACCTGTGTGATGTCCGCTTCGGTTTGGAAGCAACTCGGATCCCCTGAGCTGGCCCCTTCCACGATCACCCTTCGAGCGTGGGACGGTCATGCCTCCGGTATTGGCTGTTCCTGCTTGTCCCATCACTCTGTAGGTAAGGCCAGATTGTTGATGTCGAAGTCATTGGCCTTGCTGAACTACAACATTCTATTGGGCGAGAAGCTTACACATGCCATGTCTGTTTGTCCCCTCAGTGGTCTTCCGCAAGATGTCTTTTCCACATAATGGGAAGATAGTCACCATTGACCAACTATCTTATCATGAGCCGCTGTCTCAGACCTCCTCCGAGACGACCATCTCTTCCGTAGCCAACAAGCAAACCGTCGATTCCTTGACCAGTGTCTCCCCCGGCGTCTATAAAGATTCTACCCTCCTTGGTACTTTTCCTCGCCTTCCCCCCCCTCCTGTTACTGATCCCAGCTTGTCGAATGTTTGCATGATGCAAATAGATCTCCCAGGCCACCGTGCCCGGCTTGCTCGGCTGAGTCGGCAACCTCCTCCAGCCCTCACGCGGCCGAAACTTCCTAGCCATTCATCTCGACCAGGCCGGGACCTTCTCCTTCGGCCCTCCCCCTCAGTGGTATCTACCGAGACCTCTTCATCCTCGGAGTCTCGGTTCTACAGCCTTGCCCATCTCGGGCCAGGTACCTCACGATCCCGTACCCTGCTGGACAGATCCCCTTCTTGGCTCCCCCTCCCGGAGTATATTATGTCCCCGTCATGGCCACCCTCTCTCTCCCTAACTTGACCTTGGGCATTCCGGTTTGGTACCTTGACCCCCCAGCCGCCACCCCCTGGTCACCCCAAACCTTATATGGCTTTGACACTGGTTCAACCGGTCCCCCTCACTTCCTCCATAGCCACTGTGCCCCCAGCACCTCCACAGGACCCTTCTCCTGTTGTGACGGCTCCCGGGAAGAAAGGCAAAGCCCGAAAGGGGGCAACCCATCAAAATCAGGCCGCCCCGACAACCCTTACCCCCCCACAACCACCAAAGCCCGCCATTCGATGCGCTTTGTGTGATGTCGTCGATCACGCCACTCACATGTGTCCTGAATTGCCACACCTCAAGCTTCTGGTCAACGAGACATTCCCCGACTCTGATATCCCGGAAGTCCATGTCACTATCCCTGACTCCCTCCCAAAACTCAAACACTGGCACAAACCACCCTTGTGCCTTGTGTGTGCGTTTTTCCGGCCATTACACCCACCTACGTCCCGCCTGTCAAGTGCAGTTCCTCCCCCTTGGACTTGTCTGTAATTCAAGATGGAGACGTTCAGTTGAGGACATTCACATCATTTTCCGCTTTTAATAGCAGACCTAGATCACCATTTTGTACCTGTCATCAGCTTTGAGACCTAATTCACCAGCCACTCAACCTACCGATCCCCTCAGCTTCTCAACCGACCTTGGATCTGTTGATATCGCCCATATGAGCCCTTCTCCTCATGATCAACCGTCCCCCACCACTACTCCCTCGGGTGTCCCATCTACCTCCAATCTTCCCATCTTCCAATCTGGTGAAGACATCATGGAAGCCATGACCGACCCCGACTTTCCCTGGGATGATATGCACCATCGCGCATATTTCCTCCCACAGCAATCCCATGACCAATACGTTGTGGAAACCAAAGACTTCATCCCCCATGCAATTGATTGGTTTAAAAACCCCATTCCTGCACCTGACGCTTTTGAAGAAGGAAACATGGCCAATATCTCGTCTACCATCAAAGTTAACATTTCGGCCACACCAGGAATTGAAGAATACATCACATTGGGTGCCCAATGCACCCAGGAAGAAATTGAAACTTACACCAAGCTTTTCAAAGAATTCCGCGATATCTTCGCGGTCCCTATTAAATGCTGGACTGATCTGCCATTCAGGCATCATACCAGACACACACATTTGGCGTAAACAGTCGCCAAAGATGAGAACCCATTCATCCTTCGACGATGGCGCTAACCAAAGAAGTAAATCGATAAACTCAAGCGGTTGGTTTCATTTACCCCATCAGAATACACCGCTTGGGTTTCTAGCCGGGTTACGTTCTCAGAAGCAAGGCACCATTAAGGTAATGCCGCCAATTTGTGACTGAACCTAGCTTGTCCCAAAAGACAACTTCCCCTTGCCGTTCGCTCGTGAAATCATTGGCGAGTGTGCGGGGCATGAGGTCCTATCCTTCATGGATGGTTTCTCCGGATACAACCAAATTGCTATCCGTCCTGCTGATCAACTAAAAACCGCGTTCATTAGTCCGTGGGGAAATTTTGCTTACCTTTCGCTTACCGGGTCATGCCTTTCGGCCTAAAAAACGCCGGTGCCACCTTTCAACGGGCCATGTCTTATTGCTTCCATGACTTAGCTCATATTATCCTTGCCTACTTAGACGACCTCACAGCACGTTCTAAGCATCGGGCGCAACACATACACGATTTGCGCACCATTTTTCTCCGATGTCGCAAGTATAATATCCGACTTAACCCGTTGAAATGCGTCTTTTGCGTTCCTGCCGGCCGCCTCCTAGGCTTCATCGTGTCTAAGGATGGTATCACTCTTGACCCTTTGAAATTTCAAGCCATTCTTGAACTCCCCATCCCGCGTACCCTCCGCCAGCTCCAAAGCCTCCAAGGCAAAGCTAATTTCCTTCGTCGGTTCGTCCCTGACTATGCCACCACTGCGCACGGGTTCCTTAGACTCCTACGCTCCCATATCCCCTTTGTTTGGGATACCCATGCTCACGAGTCTTTCGATGCCCTCAAACAAGCTCTCACATCTGCTCCCTTAATTCGCCCTCCTGACTTTAATCGAGACTTCATCCTATATATCTCCGCTTCCACCTATTCGGTCGCTGGAGTCCTTATCCAAGAGGATGACCATGGCATCGAGCATGTGATCTACTATGTCAGTAAGAACCTTGTGGGACCCCCTGTCTCATATTCCTATGACGAGAAATTAGCGCTGGCTATCGTGTTCTCAGTCCAAAAACTTCGTCATTATATCCTTCTGCGCTCCACCAAGGTTGTGACAAATTCCAACCCCATGGCCTTCCTACTGATTCGTCGTATACTTACTGGGAAGTACGCCCGTTGGGTCGTTATCCTTCAGGAATTCGACCTTGAATTTGTCACCCCAAAAAGTAAGAAAGGCTTAGCCCTCGCTGAGCTTATTTCTGAATTACCTACCGGATCGCAAGACCCTCCCGTTAATGACGATTTTTCTGATGAACACCTGTTTACCATTACTTCCGATGACCCGTGGTATGGCGATATTCTTACTTATTTGCGAACCCAAAAGTTCGCTCTCCACCTTGACCGTGAGGCTCGTCGACGTATCCGACACCAAGCCCCCCGATACCTTCTTATTGGTGACGACCTCTATCGTCGCGGGGTTGATACGGTCCTTCGTCGTTGCCATACGGTCCTTCGTCGTTGCCTCACACACGCTGAAGCTGAGCAGGTCCTTAATGCCTGCCATAGCGGCGCTTGCGGTGGCCACCTCTCCGGTCTTGCTACTGCCCAAAAAATAATGCGCGCCGGGTATTTTTGGCCTTCCCTCTTCAGTGATTGCATTGAGGTAGTCAAACACTGTCCCAACTGCCAACATTTCGCCCCAAAGGCGAGAGCTCCACCAGCTCCCCTCCATTCGGTCGTTTCCACTGGTCCCTTTTGTAAATGGGCCATCGACTTTATGGAGTGTCGCCCGCCATCCTCTGGTAGCCACAAGTATATCATCGTGGCGGTCGACTATTTCACCAAATGGGCCGAGGCCATGCCAACGTTCAACAACACGGCAGCTACCGCGGCCCTCTTTTTCTTTAACCATGTTATAGCTCGCTTCGGGGTTCCCAAGCAACTGGTCTCTGATCACGGCAGAAATTTTGAAGATGAGATATGGCGTGAGCTATCCTCACTGTTGGGTTTTGAGCACCAATATTCCTCCTCCTATTACCCCCAAGGTAATGGCCAAGTCGAAGCAGTCAACAAAACCCTCAAGACTATGCTTCAACGAACAGTGAATAAGCACAAAACCAACTGGCATCTCATGCTCTTTCCTGCCTTATGGGCCTATCGAACCTCTGTCAAAACCGCCACCGGGTTCACCCCTTTCCACCTCGTTTTTGGCGAGGAGGCAGTTTTATCGATCGAGTGTGAAATTCCTTCTCTGCAACTAGCCGTTGAACTTCTCCCTGACACCCAACCGCTAGAACAACGACTTATCATGCTTGAGCGTGCCTCCGAAGACCGCCGTATTGCATTACAAACCATGGAAGCGGCCAAAAAACGCACCAAAGCTCAGTATGACCGAAAAGTCCAGCCTCGCACTTTTCACGAAGGCGATCTTGTTCTCGTTTATGACCAGGCCCATGATGTCCTGGGTCATGGGATGTTTGACTCATTATGGCTAGGACCTTACATCATTAGTAAGGACCTTGGAAAGGGGGCATACCTCTTAGAGGATTTCGAAGGCCATCCCCTTCCTAACCCTCGCAATGCACTCTATCTTAAGAAATATTACCCTTAGCATTTCCCCTCGGAAATGCATGTTTTATTTTTCTTTTAGAGAGCCAGCATCTGTTGTTTCATTTTTTCTACTGCACCAGGACCCATCTTCGTCCAACATGCAGCTACCTCACTTCCATTCAAAATCGAATTTCCTCGCTTACGACACTTGTACTGGGGGCACCATATCGCCCCCTTACTTGTCCATGTTCGTGTTGATTTTCGTCATGAGTGCCCACCTTGTACTCATGTTTCTATGACCCCCCATTGGGGCCTTTACTGTGTGGCAGCATTATATAGTCGCCCTTGCTTAGAGCATCCGAGTTGAGTCATCATTGCATTCATGGAGTCTATCATGCATCCTTTTACACCCTACTATAGCCCTCCATTCTTTTTGCTTGGTTCCTCTCTTGTGTCGCATCTCATGACCTTCAGCCCCACTGTCCCCTGTCCCCTTCGCTATTGTGTCAGTTGCTGCCATGTCATTCATGCCCTTTATGCTCTAACAAGGGAAGTTGTCCATTCGCCACTCCATCCTTCCCATTTCCACCATCATCATTAGTGTCAGTCTGTCCGTCGCTCTATTGCTCTTCTCTCGTGCCTTAGTTGAGGTTCTCTCATTGCCTCACCTACAGCGGACCTCCTTCTGTCGACCTCAGCACATTTATTCCAGAAGCAAGGTCTAGAGGGCGGTGTACCTTGGTTCCAGCTTCCACTTTTGTTCGGTGCCTCGGATCAGGCAGGGGGATTTCTCACTTCCCTTTGACTTGGGTGCTTCTCCAGCTCCTTTCAGCATGATCGAGATTCGTATACTGGACAGTCCAGTGACCCAGCAGCAGCTCTTGATGATTCCCGGGCGTGTGTGAGATGTCTCAGCCCTCATGAGGGGGTGGCCCTGCAGGTAGCCCCCCACATGCCCGGATGACCTCTTCATTGAAGCCTTTGATGCCGCTCCAGATTTTGATGATGTTGGCCTTAGCCACTTGCAGCACCTCTATGATTTGCATGTATCAGTCAGATTTTGTGAGCCCTTCCCCATTTACAGGGGGCATTTGGGTTGTATTTATCTCATGTACTCAGATGATATTGTACTAGTCCTGGCTGTTATCCCAGGCACAGCATGTATATGAGACTCTTCATTGTATTTTTATCTGGCTCTTGATTATGCCAGCTGTACTCTATGGTTCGGTCCTTTGTTCACTGGACACACTATTCTTTTGTACTTTGTCACGGCGGGCATAGGTATGCCTCCCCCGCCGCCTTCAGCACAGGTACCCTCTCATAACAGAGACTTGTTGCACCTGCGAGTCTCGTCTCCTCCGGGTCTAGTCCTTCAGCACACTATCTACCTCATGTTTCTCTCTCTGACATACCCTTTTGTTGTCTAGTGATTGTTTTCTTACAACGTACTTCGGTCATACGATTTGCTCCTGACACTCGCACGCTGGGGGGCAATCTGTTACACCATTTTTTGGTCATCTAACTCTTCATCATTAGATGGACCCAAAGACACCATGTAAGACCAGTTTTACCCCAAGTAAAACTGCTTTCACTATGTTAATTAGGAAACCCCAAAAGGAATAATTAATTAAACCATAATTTAATTATTATTCCCAGTCATGTTTAACCCAAAAACAAAGAAATTAATGAGATAAGCCCATAGTTATCTTATTATTTTCTAGGAATAATTATTTAAATAATATTCCTTGTTAAATATGACCAAATCAACCACCATTAATCAAATAAATCATTATTTATTTGATTATATCCCAACCACTTCCTTAAAAAGATAAATAAATCATTTATTTATTTATTTTTCACTAATCAAGGGATTTGACCCAAGTCAAACACCCTTCCCCTCCAACAAATAATAATAAAATATTCCATAGAGGTGGATCTAGATGTGATTAACATTATTTTAATCATGCACCAAGATCTAGAAAGACCCAATATTTTGTTATAAATAGGAGGTTTTTCCCCATCATTCTTCACCTTTTGTTGCATATTAGATCACTCTGGATCTATACACTTGGTCTCATTTCTGCCATTTTGCTCCCATTGAGCTCTACCTCCTACATTGGGTTTTCTACATCTACAAGAGAGAGAAAGCTTAGATCTGAAGTGCTGAGGACTACAAAGAACCCATCCCATTGAGGAGATCTGGATACACCTTCTTGTTTCCTCCCAGGTGCCCTGTAATATAAAATTCATTCAAAAATCGTGTTCTTGTCTTGTCTGTTGGATGCATGGAGCAAACTCTTTACTTTACTGCTTAATGTCTTTCCATTTATAGATCTGTTTGTTGCAGCACTTTAACTACTAATTGCAGATCTGAAGATGTTTTGCAGCCATTATTGTTGTTAGGGCTATTAGTTATGCGTAGCTAAAGTGGTTCTTTTTCGTACACTTCGACGAAGAATTCATACTAACACACGCAAAAGAAACAAAACCACTTTTTGCTTGATTGATCACATAGATTAAATTAAAGGAAAATCATTTTCTTTCCTTTGTTTTTATGTATGTGGCCATAAATTTGACGTGATCATAGACTCAATCCCCTCATTTTTTTTTTCCAAAACCTAACTTGGATGACCCTTAAATGTTTCCAACGGAACCTTGTAGGTCCAAACATCTTTTTGACCTCCCCGCATTAACGGGAAGGGTTCCAGGTCCTTCACCGTTTAGGCGTCAAAGACGGAACATTGCCATAGTGGTTGGTTCCTCATTTCTTGGAGCAACCTTCGTTGGGAACCCTAACCGGTCTCCCAACAAAACACTGCACATCGCTCCCCCTTGTCCCCTAGGGGGCAGAAGAGTGCATCCCATACGGGAAGCCAGCTGAATTCACAACCGGGTACGTCACAAACTAACCCTTGTTCTAACCAAAACTTCGTGTCTTCACACGTTGCCATGGCATTAACCTCTCAGTCACCCTTCTTAGTGGCATTAAATATACCAGATTTAACCAAGCTAACCAATGACCCCATCGCACACGACCCAATTGACCTCCCATGCCCACGAAGATCCCTTCAAACATACCAAAGTTTGAAGGCAAGCAAGCGAAAGACCTAGGGAATCATATAATGAACTTTCACCTGTGGTGCTCATAGAAAAGCATCATTGACGATAATATTCAATTGAGGCAGTTTCAACACACTCTCACGGGAGTGGTCGTGAAATGGTACATCGAGCAACCCCTTGTTTCACACAGAACCTTTAGCGCCCTCGCTATTGCGTTCCTTACATACTTTTAGCTACCCATTCACCACGATTTGGGAATGGAGTTACTCACTCATTTCAAACAATCACCCTCTACCCACATTTCTAAACACCTCCATGAGTGGAGGTGGCATCATAGCTTATGAAAAGCTCAACTCGACGACGGAATCCTTTTAGATTTATTCTTGAAAACTCTGATGGCAGAGATTTCAAAGGATGTAGCGCAACGTAACCCCACATCCGAAGAGGATGCAATTAGTAAAGCCCAGCAACTTGAACTAATTTATACGTAATCAGGATACATATACAATATCCTACCTAACGCCCCGTGCCTGCAATCTTATCAAGAATTTCCAGGCGCGTCGAACTCTGTAGACGGACTTATTGGGTTAATGACCCAAGGGTACCTAGGCAGCAGCAGTCAGAATCCCAATTATACACATGGATCTAACCAGGACATGTCTCAACCCATATTCCAAATTCATCATATGCAGCAGCAAAATTTGACTAATAGGGCGTCCGCGTATCACCAAGGAGGACCTTACCCTCCGGCCCGGGGGACCCAGAACGCAGGAAGAAAAACTGATGAAAGAACTCCCCCCCAACAGCCAGGTGTAAATATGGGACAACAGTATGCTCAGTCCCAAGCACATAACCCACCAACGCAAAACAATGCACAGGTGAACTTTGTGCAGCCGTCCCAAGATCAACCACACTAGTATGATTAGGAGAATTACCCTCCTAACGTGGTCAAAAGAAAGGTAAAAAACAAACCCGAAGGGAACCCTGGACAAGGGGGCAATAGTCTACAGCACCCACTGTGACCCCGGCCTAGAGATAACTTCAATCGGAATCAGAACCAGGAGCCAAGCAATGCTCAAAAGCAAGTCAAAAGGCCACCTCTACAAACAAACCATTCTTGTTCGATATGTGGTGAGTACGAGCACTATAATCACCACTGTCTCGAACTCCCTGAGCTTAAAAAGCTCTAGAGTAACCGAGGACAAGGAGGATCTTCCCATCCAACTGCAGTTATGCAAGAACCCTTCCCCCATCAAGGAACGGTTAGTACTCAATAGCAAAACCCCAATGATTCTGAGAAAAACAACCATGAAATTTACATGGCCAGCGAAGAAATGTTTTTTCAAACATGGAATTGTAGCTATGACACCCCACCAGACACCGGTTCATCAGGGGCTAGTTTGTCTGTGCCGACTGCACCTTTAACCATTCCAAAGATTCCTTCGGAACCATTGCCAAAAATGGTGAAAGGGCCTAATAGGCGAGCAGGTAACTACTCCAAGGCAGCCACAATTACAAAATCGTAGACGATTTAGCCCAGTCACCTGCTGCTATGTCTTCTTTGGAGGTATTTCAGTCTTACCCGAAGCAGCAGAAAGCCCTGCTTTATGCCTTAGGCGTTGTCGACTGTGCCGACACGCGCATGATGGCTTTTGATTTAGAAAAATCCACCCCTAGGCTTCCCTCTATGGTCACCTTTCAGATACCAGTATCGGTACAGAATATCACTATTCACTGATGTGTCATAGATGAGGGTGCATCCACATGCATCATGTCAAAGAATGTATGGCAAAATTTAGGAGCCCCAAAACTCAAACCTTCCGTCATCACACTCAGGGAATACGACGGTCGGCCCTCCACCCCCGTCGATCTCTTCCAAAATGTATCGGTCTACTTAGCCGAAAAAACGGTCCACATAGACATCAAAGTCTTGGACGCTCACTTGGATTACAATATACTCCTTGGGCGGAGTTACATGTATGCCATGTCTTCCATAGCATCCTCAGTTTTCCACATCATGATGTTCCCCCACGAGGATCGAATCATTATAGTAGACTAGCTGACGCACACTGAAAAGTGTCCCTTGGCCAATACAGAAATGGTTATACCTTATGTAGACACAACCGCTGATGGTCTTTCATGGTATCAAGAATATGGCCCTAGCCAATTCAAACCGTTTTCCATCCTAGGATCCTTCCTAGGAGATCCTCCCATTATCCTTGAGGCATCACCCGATGCCACAGTGGCCCCGGTATGCATGATGTCCACATCAAGCACTGAGGTTAGTTAGGATACGGACTCAAGTAGTAACCACATCGAGGCATCAACTACTGCAGCCTCCTTAGTCTATGCTGCCTCCCAAACTCCTTTCCTATACCCACCTCCTGGCTTCACCTCCCAGCAGGTCTTGGCAACACTGGTACTACCCAACATATCGTTGGCATTCCCAGTGTGGTACCTCATTCCCCCTCTAGGAATGTCAGCTACCAATGTTATTGTGTTTGGATTAAATCCTCCTGATCCTGAGGAGCCCCAAACTACCCAAATAACAGTCGAAACTGCCCCCGCAAGGGAAATCCCTGTTGTGAAACCGATGACCATGATAAATAAAATCGCCAAGAAAGGAAAGAAAGTGGTGACCCCTACCATGCAGAGGGAGTCATCATCCTACACTATATGTGATGTCACAAGACACCCTACTCACATATGCCCAGAATTGGATGAATTAAACCACTCCTTGGCTGCGAGGCAGGCACCTCAAAAAGGAATTCCCATAAAAAGGAACTTGCCACCAAAAGTTCAGGCAAACTGTTGCGTATTAATCACGCATGTACCCTCTGTGACACCAATGGGCACTATACCACCATTTTCAGAAATACCATGGTATCGGGACACCTTACACGTGATCGAGTGATCCTATCAAGAGGATCCCTCCATCTAGGTTACTAATGACGAGCCGCGCACCATCTTGTACTTACAAGAGGAGCACCGATACGTAGAGAGCCCCCCAGTAATTCCCATTATACATTGCACGCTATGCGATGAACGTGGCCACTACCTCAAAGAGTATGCTGCATTGGAACTCATCCATAGATGGTATCCAATCGAGGGGTCTACTACGTGGGGCTATGGGCAGCACAATTCACATGGCCGTTATGCGTCGACAATCACTTATTGGAGGATTGTCACTACATACCTTGTTTCCGACTAGCCCTTGCTAGCCTCTGCTCAGCCATAGTTCGTCTTTCCCAAGAAGACGATATGGATGCCGAATCCATGGGCAGCTCCATGACCCAAGCAGAGGAGATGAGTGGGTCAATCATGTTCTTGTCAACCAAAGGACAACCTAGTAAGCAACCCATAGTTACTGTCACAAACAAATCACGAAAGCCACTCGCATGCACATTATGCAAGCAGACGGACCATATAGTAGTCCACTACCCTGACTTAGCAGCATATCGACGATGGTACCTCGCCAGGCCTCAGACTATGCACGATGGGAGACCCATACCACGGACTTTTTGCCTGATATGTCAGGGTAATCATTACAACTAGAATTGTACTAATGTCTCACGACTCCATCCCATTATCGACATGATTAATGCCATAGAAAAGAGGATGAGCGACCTTCAAGAATGGAATAAAAGATATGTCATTGACCCAATGAAACCCCTACTACCACGATGGGATTATAAGCCTCCTTCGACCCTACCACCAGGATGGTTCGTCACGCCTTCTAAGACCATAAAACAACCACGTAAACCTCAAGCCCAGCCGAGGATAATATGCTGCCTATGTGATCTAAATTATCACCGGATCAATCATTGCAGAGAACTCAAACCCCTTGCAAATAGTTTCCGCATTATCTCGTCTCTTCCTCAAAAGCTTCTCTCTAATCAAGAGAAGATTACACACACTTACTACTGAATTTTCTCACACTTTCATCATACATTTAAGTGCACACATCTCCCCAAACTGAGAGCAGCTAGAGCAGCATTAAGTCATCCACCCACCAAAAACGGAGGTAGGTTCCAACCCATGATGCAAAAATGGAAACAAAAGCCAACTTGGGCCTCAACTGACCCTTTCTGAGCATCCACATCTGGAACATCGAGTAGCATAGATTCTCACACTATCTACTATGTCAGCACTTTGATACCTTGCACCATTTGCACCAGTCATAATCACACACCAGAGGGATGTCTGTTGCTACAAACGTTCAGACATCTCTATGATAAAATCAACTTCCATCTACCGAGGTGACCATGCAAGTGGGAGCGCTCAGCTATAGAATCTCTGTCTGAGAGATACTTCCCCCGCCACATGTTAGTAACTCTCCTCCTCTGACTTACAATGCGTACCGCGCCCAAGGCCTGTTCAATACCCTCACCACGGGGAATCCGGCTTTATTCTTGTTGCAAAACACCAGGGGAACCAGCACGTCCTTGTGGATTTCCTTGGTTCCCAAACTTGCATCAAGCCCATCGAACCTCTGGATGACACCCGGCCCCACTCTCTAGAACAATGCCTAGTACAACTAGAGCTAGTTGACGAAAATAGGCATCAATCTCTACAACACAATGAGGCCCATAGAAAAGGGTAAAAGCATCATTCGGCGCACATCACCCCTCGCTCATTTACCGAAGGAGAGCTAGTCCTTTGCTATGATGTTGCAAAAGAAGCCTTGGGGCCAGGAAAGTTTGAAACCCTGTGGAAAAGGTCCTATATCATCAAAAATTGCCTCCGGCAGGGGGCATATATCTTGACAGAACTGGATGGGACCTACCTCACTAACCCTGTCAACGACCTTTACCTCGAGAATTTCTGCCCATACAACCCCTTATCCCATCGAGTTAGAGGACACACAGTCCACCACCAAAATATTTTTGACCCAAAAAACCTAATGTGCTCAAAATATCACCATGGATCACCAACTTGAACCCTATTTTGGATTTGCTAATGGAGCATCGCGATGGTCTCAAAACTTAGCTGCAGCTGCCTGGGTCGTCTATCACCCTGACCGATCACCACTGTGTTCAAACAATGTGTGCATCGGTTCAGCAACCAACAATCAGGCAGAATATGACGCCGTTATTGGTCTTATGTGCAAGGCCCTCCACCAGGGCATCTGCCATATGCATGTCTACCTTGATTCCCAATTAGTAGTTTCGCAGTTAAACCAAACATTTGAAACCAGGGATGCAAACCTATTTAGAAAATATTTGTGTGCCAGAAGATTAAGCAGACAATTTGATTATATTACATTCTCACATGTATCAAGGAATCAAAACCAAATAGTTGATCGCATAGCTAACAATATCCTAAAATGGAATGCATCGCGAGAAAATCATCATACATAAAACCAAAAACATGTATATCCATTAGCATCATGCATAAACCGAAATAGACATAACACCATGTAGAGCCGCAAAAAGATCTCTCATATATATATCAAAAATATGTGTATCAAAGTACAAAAAATAGTATTTCTAGCCCATTGGCCAGCCCAAAAGTATAGAGGTCATCAAAAATAAGGGAAGCATCCTCATAATGGGCACTTTCCCTGTGTACAAATCTACTCTAGGGGGGTTCCCCCTCAAGTGGAGCGCCTAGGCCCACCACCGTTCCTGGTGCCACCATCGGAGCTGCTATCACCACTACGATAGCTACCCATCCTAGAGTCGGCCAGTAGTCCCTCTCACAGGCCATCACTGTCTCTGGCCTTATCTCCTCGAAGTCATCCATACGACCTTAAGTAGGCATCCCATGGGTCAAATCATCCACTCGACCCCGGAAGTCTTCTAGAGCCTAGACCTGAGTTGTAAGTGCTGCAGCGTGCACCTCAGCCGCATCTGAATGAAATCTCTTTGCTGCTATCTCAGCAACACCTGTGCTTCCCCCTTCACCAGAAGGGCCAACACCATCCTCACCTAGTCCACCAATGACACCACCTCCCCGATCACCAGGCGGTCGTGGTATAGGGTTGTGACCCGCCAGCCAGGCCACTGGGCATCCCACCTCACCAACATCTGCACGAGTAACCAAAATAATGTTAGTGTCAATAAAAAACACTCAAGAACACAAAAAACTGGAATAAATGCAGAAATATAACACATACCTGAGGGACCCCAAACATAACCAAAAGGGAGACCAATATCTGGATCACCCTAAAAGTCCATCCCCACATAAGGGTATGGAAAAAACATCTGCAGATTGGCCTCAAATCAGGCCTCCGTCGTTTCATTCCAATCACGACCCACTCTGCCACCACCACCGTGTGGCATCACCAGAGCCCACCTCCTCATACGTGGCTCCCTCGGCCCCCCGATAGGCACAGGCACTATGGGCCTCAGTAGCATGACCCTCTCATACATGATGCTACACAAAATGTTGGCGTACACAAATGATTTGGATCCATGCTAGACCCTATTCAGTTGTGACACCATACCATTAAAACATAAATGGGAAAAATCGAAGAAATGCCCATTTCTCATGTGGCGTAAAACCACCACCTATGGGCCCGATGCCTGATGAAGCGCAAATGACCTCGCCAGTCACACAATAATGGCCAGAGAACATTGCTTGGCTACATCTATCACTGAGGAGATATTGATGCACCCCTCAGTCAGAGGTGCACCACCGTAATGACGCCACCGGAACCTGTCCATGTTCACTCGCCCAGCAGGAAGTGGGTACCTTTGCGCCTCCCCCTGAGGCAGTAATCCAGTCACAAAATAAATATCCATCTCCAGATGAATAATCAAGTTTGTCCCCATCCGGACAAACATGTTGTGCCTCCGGCACCAATGCCGTATAATATAATGTAGCAATTGGTCCTATGACCAAAGGCACTCGTTCTCAGCAAATTTCAGGAGGCCCCATGCGGCCAACTAATGGTGCACCCCAGCGTCAACAGCCAGAGCAGTCTGGATCTCGGGCCAATCTCGCTCTCTCCACACTAACCTGCCAAGCAACACGCACCCATCAGTACAAAGGAGAAAAATCATCAAGGACAACAAAAAACCCAATTTTTTCCAAAAACACTGCCCTTGCATGTCTGTTTCATTTACAGGCACGCCCTTGCGTTCAAAGAGGTAGGGAAAGTGTGCTCTCACGCGACTATACCTGAGAAATACACGCAAGGAGGGCACATATTTCCCTACATCGCCCGCGCGATCTAGGGAAAAAAGCCCCTTTGAGGCCGTACAAACCCAAATTGTACGGCCCCCGGTGTCACCAAACTAAAAAAATTGAAGTGCAAGACGTCATGAGAGTTACCTCGGCATAATATCGCTAATCCCCGGTACACAGGCTGACCACAATGGAAAGAAAGGCTCTGCTACCATCTCTGATCTCCCAAACTCAGCAAGTACAAATGAATAGGATTAGGGCCATAATCCCTTATTTATCACCCTTTTTCAGAACTTTGGAGGTCCATAATAGGAGATTAGAAGGTCCATTATGCAAACCGTAAGTTTCACCCTCATTAGTATACCATGACTAACGAAAGCAATGCTCCACATTCGCTTTCCAAAGAAATATGTTTTCAAGCACCGAAAGGTATGCACCCTCCCATATTCCTTTCCAAAATTCATAATTTTCAAATAATATTGAATGAAAAGAAGATGCTTTTACTTGAGGTAGTTATTTTTGCAGGAAGAACCTGCAAACCATTCACAACAATCACCGCCAAAATTTCCGATGCAGGTATCATTATACCCTCAGCATGATAGAGTCCCAGAAAATTTGCATATCCTGACATCATTTCTCCATCAGAAATAAAACCTAGGGTCCTCACACCTGACCACGTTTATCATCACCTCACCCTGCATATGATAAACGTCCTTAATGGTCGGTAGAGCCTACCCTCCATGGCGACCGTCAGCTCCAGTAGACCATACATCACTCCTCAAAGTGACGCCATGGCCATACCATTTTAGTCCAAGAAGCACCTCATGCCCATCCATATATCATGCATAAGGTCAACTTCACCATTCCAACTCAACACCCTTCCCGGACGACTAGGTTGTACAAGCAGAATGAAAGCGCGCCTCCGCGCATCGCATTTTGCCCACCATACCTCCATTAGCATTGATCCATCTGCGACATCTTCCGCTTCATTAACCCCTCACATGAGACCAGCTAATGGGACCCCTACCCCTAGCAAAACACCGTCCTCACACCATCAAGTGAGCAACCCTCTTTCAAGTTTTGGGGTAGCCGTCTCTATGTTTTGTACAAACCAAACCCCATTATTTTATTCTTTTTGTACAAAAAGCACAAATAAAGCCCTTCTCCTCTTTGCCCTCATATTGCACTTTTTTCTCCCATGGCAACAGTCCCCCATCTCCCTTGGTCGAAGTATTTCATACCCTCCATGCACGCACCATTATGACAATCATAGCTAGTTCATACCCGCCCTGGAAGTCCTACCGACTCCAGGGATTTTTTCCCTTCAGAAAATACCTGTGACTACTGCCAAGCTACTCAAATATACTTCAACCTTGGGCCACTGAATCCTCATCATCCATTTTCAACCACCACTCACCAACATGCCTATGTTAAACCCATTATGGTTCAGTTAAGGCTTCCTTTTTGTTGACATCAACACCTCTTTTCCAAAAAGGAAGCAATACCTTGGATGACCCCTCCACATGTAAAGGGGTATCCTCGGGTGGCACTATGGGAGACATCATTTTCCATAGACGTCATTGATTGTCTTGACATTCGACTACAACAAAAGCTTTCATCTCACGATGGTATCGTACCTTACAACCATTGCAATTTGATCAAGATCCGTCGAAGAGCCATGCCTTTATAAGCGTCTCTGACAACAATGCTTACATGGGAAAGTCCCAGCCAGTATATATGCGTACATTGCGTTGTGATCTTCCAGACCAAGATTACGCATATGGGTACCACATTCCACCTATCGTCAAAGAAAAAACACCCCCGAGGGCGTCAGAAGTCATCGTCAACAACCACCAACATCACTACCACAATAGTGACACAGACAACACATGTATCTGTCAATTTTGTTTAAATAGCCATAGAATCACGAGCATGGGACGTGCTTGCCTCATTGAAATTTTGCAAATATGTTGTATAAGTTGTCTACTTGCAGGGGGTCCCCTAGGTAGTGGTTATCTCGGAACCGGTGCAAGATGTTGTCCTTCTACATGCATGCCTTGCTCTCTCTCTCTCTTTGCGTACGATACCAAAACGAAACTATAATGTATTTCGGCTATACAATTCTTCCTAGACCTCACACATTAAGGGGCATATGTTAAAACTGGAAAATCGTACAACAAAAAATGACATCAAGTAATGTCGAGCCCAAGGATTTATAGGACAAAGATACGTTATGGAATTAAAAATATTAAGAATCTCTAAGGTTTGGAGCAATTCAAGATTGAACTAGTCATAAATGCCCAAGTACGCACTTTTTCCTTTGATAAGTGCGCCTTCTGCGTGCACTGGAGCCGATAAGCGTGCATTCCTAGAAATGGAAAAAATTCCCTTTCCAAGACCACAAGGAGGCAAATGACAGTTTCTCCTTATGTGAAATTCGCCTAAGGACAGCACCAACGCCTCCTTAGGCCTTCTGTGAGCACACAAAAGCATATTTCAGCCCACAATGGAACATTGCCCCTCTTTTGGGTCACTATACACCATGTACCTAGGGAGGGAAGGTGGTTTGAAAGCTCAAATATATAAACCCTCAAAGAGATGAACAATTTGTGAGCACAAGGTTATGCTGGCCAAAGTTGCCCAAGCAACACCAGCTGTTTGTGTGAACCAAGGAGCAGGAGCTGAAGAAGAGGACCCAACTGTTGGCCACCCAACAATTTTAGTCTATTACAGCATAGAGAGAGAGTTGAACTGCGTCAAAAGGTAGAACTTGAAGGACAAACATCCTTGCATCGGGTCTTAGAGCCTCTTCCTATGCCCTTTGGCAAGTGGGTAAGATTTGTATTCATTCCAAGCATTCAATGAGAAGTATACCATTGAGCCGTTGTTTACCATGTTATTGTTTGGAACTCTCTATTTAGCTTCTTTTTTACGTTTTTAGTTTTACTTTTCCAACAGAGCATAATTAAGTGTATTACTTCATTTTATGTCTTATACTTCTGATCTCCCCCTAGATACTGCCTATTACTTATGGTTCAGAGAAAATACCACATTCTCTAAATGCGTGTGATTTCATACACCTAAGTGTCGAATCCACCACAATAGGTAGGATAGAGCTTTTAAGTGAATTTCCCTATTTTTTTTATTCGATAAATCTGCGGGAAAGGTTCCATGCTCTATAAATTTCCATATATTGGAATACCATGGAGTTTTAGACATGTATTAGGGAACATGTTCAACATTATACATTTATATTTCCTACTCCCAACCTAAAATATCTTGCTCGGGAGCATATATTTCTTCGGTTGAAAGTTGGAAGAGGCCATGACACTTAATAGCATGAAATGGTTTGAACTCCAGATCATATTATTGTAAGGTCACCAAATTCCCCTCCTCACCCAGATTCTATTGTACAAAGAGTGTTCTTACTGCTAGATGAGGTACAAAAATGATGGTGTGAGATTTTATAAGATAGGGCCTAATTTATTTAAATGCCTTAATATAGCATACACTTGTTTTTCAATGGAAAAATAGTTTATTTATGACCCCTGTAAGGAAACACTAATGAAATAAATGGGATATGAATTTCCTTCAGTATCTTTTTGAGTCAATATGGCCAAAACAAATAAATCCAAAGTGAAGGTATAAAGCAGTAAATCTTTTCCATAATCAAGGATGAAGAGTGCAAGTGCATCAGTGATAACCTACATAATTTGAGCAAAAGCATCCTTTTCCCACTTCTAACATTTATAAGTTGCATATTTCTTAATCATATATGGTAAAGGCCTAACTATATGAGAATAATAAAAGATGAATTTTCATAGGAGATTAATCTTTCCTAAGAAATATTGCATAGTCTTCTTATTCACCGAGAACGAGATCTGTGTAATAGATGTGACACTCTTGGGATCAAATTTAATTCCACTCTTTGAAACGATATGCCCTAATAGAGTCCCTTATGACACACCAAATATTATTTTCTTTGGATTGAGATAATTCCCATATTTACAACACCACTAAAATATTTGTTTTAGATGACATACATAATCTTATATTCTCTTGGAAAACACAGTAACATCCTCTAAATAAATAACTATTCTCTGGCCAATCATGCCACTGAAAGTGATTTCCATCACTCTTTGAAATATGTATAAATTATACAACAAGCATGTATATCTTCGATTCACCCGATCTAACAATGTTCTAAAGTTAAATACTGAATCACCTCTACAAATCTTTGTGGAATTAAAAAAAACACAATTTCCAATTACACAAGCATGAAGAAAGATCAATCACACATAACACAGATAATTTCCCAGGGAAATCCTACAGCTAAAAACCCACTATCTTCTATTTTATATTATATCATAGATCATGAAAAATTACATACAAAACTCTAATCACAAGAGCCCTTAGTACATCATCTAATTGTCTCACACTGTCATACAAAAATTGGCAAGTTCCTTAGCCAATTTTCTATCTCCAGACAACCTGCCTCAATTGTGAAATCCTTTATGGTAAAGAACCTTGAATAATGGATACCTTTCCTTCCTTGACTGCGTAAATATCATGGGTTAATCCAATATGTGTGTGTTTGTATGTGTGCAAGCGAATAATGTCACAACTGAGAGTTATCTTCCCTTTCACCTAGAACTCAACTGGGTCTCCACTGGATCTGACATGCATGTAGTTAATAATAGTAAAAAAAACATCAGTTGCATGTGAGATCATTGCATTTGAATTAATTAATATTTAATTCACTTGCTCTCTCACTAGTGTATCTTCAGTTACAACTAGCACAACTGACCTTAACTCACTTAACTAAGTTAAACTGATTTACAACTTGCACAAATCATGCACCAATACACTTCCAACTCTGTTACAACTAAAGTCAAACAACATGTCCCACCAACCAACCACTTAACTCAGAATTCACTTAGCTAACTGATTTTCCACTTCACTTAACTATTTTCAATTTCTCATTGATAATAGATTTTAGTTTAATGTCCATATAAATTAAGGGATAATAAAAATAGACATGCATCTAAATAGCATGTGGGCCCCACCCCTCATGGAGTGCTTAATTTTCACTGAGATCATGAATGTTGTTTCCCGAGATGCAATTTCTTGTTTCTTGTCCCCAGCTTCCTCCCTCTATGAAAAGGAATGTCCTTTCATGCGACATGCAACTACATGCATGCAAAATGCAACCCTTGCATGCGACATGCAACTCCATGCATGCGACATACAACTCCATGCATGCGACATGCAACTCTTGCATGCAACACTTCTCTAGTGTTTCTCGCACATGCAACTCTTTCATGAAACACTTTGCTAGTGTTTATCACACATGCAACCTTTGCATGCAACACTTGACGAATAGCCTCATGGCCCAGACGATGTATGCATCACATCATCAAAGTCTTATGACTGGCACTTACCTACTACCTTCTACTGATCCTCTACTCTTGACATCTGCATCCATACCTCTTGCATACCTCCCAAACTCTGATTTGCGCTCCGATGCCGACCTTGTCTGCTTTGATTTCATGTCCTCACGACATCGACTACATTAATCCAACGATCCTCTGTTGCTGTGGGCTCCGTAACCGAGGTTCAATTCATAAGTCCACACCATCTCAGGCCAATCACAAAATTTCTTCTTGGATATTCATGCATGTTGCCCCACCTCACATAAGTATAGCATATACTCCTCTTCTGCTCAAAATTTCTCTGCATGACTGGTTGATCCCACTCCATGATCCTCCACATGTGGCTGCTCCACATCTTGAGGTTCACTCTTACATGCATGCAAATCCAGCTCCCTCTCAAGGGTCAATTTCATGACTTTATCACACTTCCCAATGGTTGGAAGCTCTGTATAAATCACATATATATCAAGTCTATAGAGATTCTTAACTCAAATCCAAATCTTATTGGCTTTGCCTATTGCTTTGTGTCGCAGGAAAAATTTTCCTTCACTGAGAACAACATCATAGCCTCTATCCTCTAACATTGCAACTAAGACTAATTTTTTCTTCAAACCTGGTACATGCATTACATGTTTTAATTGAAGGAGTTTACCTAACGCCCTATGAAAGGTAATGGTACCAATCCCGGTAGCACTGTACCATCCATCATTGCCTAATAGAATATGCATCTGGAGATCTTTCTCCACCAAGTCACTGAAAAGTTCCTTGTCTCCCGAGATGTGAAAGGAAGCAACACTATCCAAATACCACCCTAATCCTAATGCACTTGATACCATGCATGCGATCAATGATAAGTCAAGCTCAAATTGCGAGGAAAGGGCCTCACCAGCTGCAGATCCAACATCCTTCTTGTTCTTCTTCATTTGTGGACAGTTTGTGGAAATATGTCCATGCTCATGACAGTGAAAACACTTCACTTTGGACATGTTGTGCTCATTTCCATCTTCACCGGCCTAAGATTTAGAATGGAATTTCTTCCCCTCCCCCTTCTTTGCCTTGGCAGCCAAATCACAATCCTATTCATCATCATGCTTTAATGAAGATCCATCTCTGGTGTTCCACCTGAACTCCTCCTGCACTAGATCCAACCACAGTCGTTCCCAATCCAACAAATTTTCCCATCCATTGACAGAGTCTTCATAACTGTGTCAACTCTTAGGAAGTCCTAGGAGATCCAAACTCACCAAATCATCATCAACGCCAGTTATTCCTATACTCCCAATTTGATCCCGAAATTGGAAAAAAATTGTTAAGTATACCGGAGTGTCGTTCTTTTCCATCTTGATATTCCTAAGTTTATCTTTGAGCACCAATTTTCTATGGTCACTGCTACTTTGGAATAGATCCATCAAATCCTTCACATATCCTATACTGTGGCTTTCCCATGGAGGCTTGAGACAATGTGATCTTGTACTCCCTCCAATAAGATCCTCCTTGCCTTTTCCACTTTCTTTTGTCATGCATTAAGATTGGCAGCATCTGTAGCATCTGGCTTAGGAACATCTTTTTCAATGAATTCCTTCAAGCCATTGTCTTTGAGTACCACCTCCATCCTGTACTTCAAAAAAATGTAGTTCAAGCTACCTTCAAGTGCATACTCTAACCTCAATCCATTGAAAGCCATTTCGATCTTGATCAGCTATAGCACCAAGAAAGTCTTTTTGCAAATTCGAATTCTATCCAACCACAAAATCAGCTCCAGCTTCACTTCTGCAATTTCTGTGCTCCGATAAAATGTAGAAATTATACAACAAGCATGTATATCTTGGATTCACTCAATCTAACAATGTTCTAAAGTTAAATACTGAATCAATTCTACAAATATTTGCAGAATTAAAAAAAACACAATTGCCAATTACATAAGCATGAAGAAAGATAAATCACACACAACACAGATAATATCACAGGGAAAGCTTATAGCTAAAAACCCCACTATCTTCTATTTTATATTATATCATGGATCATGAAACAATTACATACAAAACTCTAATCACAAGAGCCCTCAGTACATCAGCTAATTGTACCACACTGTCATACAAAAATTGGCAAGTTCCTTAGCCAATTTATTGTCTTCCGACAGCCTGCCTCCACTCCGCAATCCCTGATGGTAAAGAACCATGAATAATGTAACTTTCATTCCTTGAATGCGTAAATATCATGGTCTCATCCAATGTGTGTGTGTCTGCATGTGTGCAAGCGGATATTGTCACAACTAATAGCTATCTTCCCTTTCAACTAGAACTCAACTGGGTCTCCACTGGATCTAACATGCATGCAATTAATAATAGTAAAAAAAACATCAGTCGCATGTGAGATCACTACATGTGAATTAATTAATATTTAATTCAATTGATCTCTCTCTAGTGCATCTGCAGTTACAACTAAGACAAATTATTTTAACTCACTTAACTAATTTAAACTGATTTACAACTATCACAACTCATGCACCACTACACTTCCAACTCTTTTACAACTAGAATCACTCAGTTACAACTAAATTCAACCTGCATGTCCCACCGACCAACCACTTAACCCGAAATTCACTTAGCTAACTGATTTTCCACTTCAGTTAACTATTTTCAAGTTCTCATTGAGAATATATTAGATTTTAATTTCCATCTAAATTAAGGGATAATAAAAATAGACATGCATCTAAAAATAGGCATTCACCTAAAAATAGCCTGTGTGGTCCCCACCCTAGTGTAGGTGCTTAATTTTCACTAGGATCATGGATGTTGTTTCCAGGTGCCAATTTCATTGTTTCTTGTTGCAAACTTGTAGCACCAACATTGATAAGCCTAAATATCATTCTCTTGAAGGAGAATGTTTCCCATTTCATCTTGAAGGTAGTGTTCAAACAATCTAAATCTGCCACTAGTACTTGATTGTAACCAGAGAAACCATCTAACAACGAAAACATCTTAGACCCAGATATTGTTTGGAGGATATATTCCATGGATGGAACTGGATAATTGTATTTATCAGATGCATGGTTGAGATTATGGAAATCTACACATAGCCTTATCTCCCCAGACATCTTTCCGACTAGAACCAAATTTGAAACCCAAGTGAAATGTTTGAATTTAAAAAAGATATGAGCATCCAACAGATTTATCAATTCCTTTTGGATGAGGGGCTCCAACGTTGGATAAAATTTCCTTAGTTTTTGTTGGAAATGTTTTACCCCTTCTTTTATGGGAATGACATGCTAGAAAATATAAGTATCATATGTCTTTAAGTCATCGTATGTCCATGAAAACACATTATAGTATTGTTTGAATAAGAGGATAAATGTTTTTCATTGTTATGGAGAACAACATGTACTGAGGTTTACATACTTCATATCTTATTGAGTTCCTAGTTTGACTTGTTCAAATGATAACTTTGAACTCTGAGTCTTAGTATTGAATGGTCCTATGAACTATTTTTGTAGGTCATATAACTTTTCTAGGGACAGCACACCTTTAGGCATAGTTTTACCTTTCATTTCATTATATGCATCCTTCAAAGCATTTTCAGGCTCATCCTATTATATTGAAGCATATTTGAATACATCTGCACTAGCCATGAAATCTAGTATTTTTTGGTCATCATTGAAAATGTGAAAATTAGTGATGTTATCAGGCACAAATGGTTTATATATAATCTCAATAGAGAACCCATTTCTTATTGGAGACATATTAGTTGTTGCATTAGCTAATGCATATATTGTATAATTTATAAGCCTAGGAATATAAATAATATTAAAATCTTTAAAATAATTAATCAAATGACATACCTCCTACTAGTAGTTTTTAAGACTTAGTGAAACATAGTGGATAGTATCCCGTACCTGATGAGTGACCACCTCTAAGTCACCAATTACCTTGAGGAACTATACATTTAGTTCAATGGCTTTTTATAGTCCAAGTACAAGTGCTTCATATTCAAAAATATTATTTGTACACTTGAACTCCAAATGACATGATATGATATTATTATTATTACACAGGTCTATAATTATGCAACCAGCTCCAGATCCATCATGAGTCTTTGAACCATCAAAGTATAAAGTCCAAATATTGTTAACTATTAAGTTTCTTCCTATACTATTATTACCATTACCATGTACATATATATTAAAAGATTAGTTTTCACCATCTATAGAACAAGGAAGGATATCCAACTGTGTGTCTAATGGGACGGGTGATGGCTATGCTTGATAATGCTCATGATCAGTTTCTAAGCAAAAATTTCCAAAGATTAAATCAACAAAGGAAACAGGATCATTTTGGCCCTCAAATGGTGTCACGGTGTATTTCATGTATGATTCACTTTCCACTCAAATCTTTCTATTCCTTCCCTTGTATGCTATCCATTAATGTGAACAATCTGTAACAAAATACCCTTGTAATTTACTAGACCAGTCTTTACTCAAGAGTAGGTCGTAGGCTTCAGGGATGCCCAAATTTACAATATTTATACATTGATGAACTCAATGATCAGATGATATGTTAGGTACCTATAATGATAGTGTATCCCCTTATTCTTGTTAGTGTAGCCCCCTTATTTTTATTGTTGTACCCCTGTAACCCCCATATTTTTATTATTGTTCCCCTACATTATTATTTTTAGCTCGGCTAGGATTATATTGTGACCCCATGGACTCCTATATATAGAAAGGAGGTTTTTTCATTTGCATCATCCAAGAATTTTCATTTATGTAATGTAAAGGAGGTTTCCCTTGCGAAGTGGCTTATTTCTAAGGCGTCTATCTCTCTTTTATTCTATTTTTAGAGTTGGTTTCATAGCATTTGGTATTAGAGCTTTGGATTCTATGGTTTCGCTGCTCCAAATAGGTCATCATAGAATTTGCGCTATAACGTTTTTTCTATGAATGTTCAGATGCTAAAAATTTTACCACGAGAATTAGAAAGCATGAGGAACTTCATGTAAAACTTTCAGATCTTGGTTCGCAATTTTTTCGAAGATATGATCTGTTGAAGTTAGGGTTCTTTTCAGGCTCCCGAATTTTATCTAAAAGAGGTGACCTTGGGAAAATCGTCATAAACCTCGCTCGGAGAATCAAATTGCAATTTTGTAAAAAGTGGCTGAAATTACATGGACTGTAGTTTCTTGTGTATCAATTTCAGAGCCAAAGGAGGAAACAGTGACACGTGGTAAGACATATAAGTTCTCTCTACTGAACGAGTCAATAATTAGGTCATTATGGGATATCGGGCATAGATTTGTCTTGAAGCATCCAAATCAGGCCAGACCTCTGGCATTCAAAAGAAGATTTAGAGGGCTACTACAGGACTAAATTTCAAATATTGAAGATCCGAAATCAAAGAGATAATTCAGTTTTAATATCGAGCTCCTCGAAAGAAAGAAAAAGGTGTGTATTCATTTTCTAAAATTTGCATAATGTTTGTTTAAAAAAGTAGTTGAAGTGATTCCAAGGGCATATTGAATCATTTTTATCAGTATTTGGTTCTATAATGCTTCCAAAAAAGAATCTACACGTATTAAGCCCTCAATAAATTATATTACCACACATGAAGAGGAAGAATTATAGTATGATATATCAAAATTATGGTACCAAGTGAAACAAATTTCGATCTTACAAAGAGTAATCGAAGATGCCATAGATGGTTTAAAAGAAAAAATGAAGGCTAAGTTCGATGGTTTGAAGGATAAAATGAAAACTAATATGGATGATAAAGTAGTGGAAGATCACATCGAGCATCAACAACAAGTTCTCCAACTGTCAAAGGATAACCTAAATTTGGTGCAGAATCGAATGAAACAACAGGAAGATCAACATTGCAGTGAAAGAAGTTCGCAAGAAATCATAGAAACAAGAACTCGACAACTATGAAATCGATCAATTTTAGAGTATCTCAACAATTGGAAGAACTTACCCATTGAATATTCCACATGGGAGGATGAGAATTTTATACATAAGCATCTAGAAATAATCAAGTGTTGATGGAAACACTTGTTTGAAGGAGAGCGGCATGTTAGGTCCCTATAATACTAGTGTATCCCCTTATTATTGTTAGTGTAGCCCCCTTATTGTTATTGTTGTACCCCTCTAACCCTCATATTGTTATTATTGTGCCCTTACATTATTATTGTTAGGTCGGCTACGATTATATTGTGACCCAATGGACTCCTATATATACAAAAGAGGTTTTTTCATTTGTAACATCCAAGAATTGTTCATTTATGTAATGTAAAGGAGGTTGCCCCCTTGAAGTGGCTTATTTCGAAGGCGTTGATCTCTCTTTTCTTCTATTTTTGGAGCTGGTTTCATAACATGATAGTCAAATAAGAACATTCTCGATTTCACCAATAGCTTGGTGTTATAGCATCATTCAACACTCCTATAGAGTTGATTCTCTTATATGGCCTTGGGCAGTCCCTTTACCCTTGTAGACTTGAATTCATCGTAAAAAAATTTATTTCAAATTCCATATGTGACTCTTCCCACACAAAAATGCAGTCATACGCGAGTCCCAGAATAGTATACCCATGTATAAATTTTTTAATTTGAAAAAGGTAAATAAAATGCTATTTTTCAGGCGAGGTTTATGGGTTTTACTGAGAGCACACCTACAGGAGCACATGGCCTAACTGAGAAAAATAATTTGAGGTGGTATATATATACCTCTTGGGTAGGCCTAATGGATAATAATAATAAGAGAGATATCAAAATTTTACTCGATTTCCCACAGATCAAGTTTCTTTCCTCGTGCCTCATGCACTCCTAGTCTCTTAGAAACCCTTGTTTCCTTTGCATAAATGCTCAATCCCCTTATCTAAAATATTCTTGCATCTATTAGAGAGGTTTTTTTTTTGGCTCAGGTTGGATGGATCTGGAGGAAGGCTTTTTCAATGCCTTTGGCCTGGGTTAGGTTGTATCCATCCTGTACTTGCTATTATTCATCAATAAAGAAACCGATGTATTGTTCCAAATATATGTTTTCATCTTATGAATGATAGTTTAAATCTATTTATGATTATATAGCATATTCTTATGCATTCACTTTGAATTATATATTATGTATATTCCTATGTGATTGATTTGTATATCGGCATATTCTAGAGGAAGCAGATGGTTTGGACCCTACTTGAACATCTTCAAACATAGGACCAACAGGTATGTTCCTAATTCGAACTTTAATAATTCGAATGCTTTGCATGCTGTATTGAGTGTTATTTGATGATTGATCTATTCCACTCTATTAAGGCTTTCAACTCTAGCCTTAGGGACTATTTCGCACCAACACTTGGAAAAGGGATATGTCCAGTTGAATTATTTGTGCATCGGTTTTGTCCCATTTAGAATTTATTTTCTTGGAAACAAATAATGAAATTACATTCATAGATGCACTAGAATCGACTAAAAAATCATTGATATTGTAATTAAAAATTTAAAAATTTAACAAAATTGGAGGGAAGAGAGTGTTAGCGTCTGATGTTACGACATTAACTACAGATTCAATGAACCAGAAGACTTAATAGACACCTTTTGAGAGGAAGAATATTTGTCACCTAATGAAGGTTGTGAAAAATCTTGGACAAGTATTTCACACTCGACTGCTATCTTCACGAGCTCAAATATTGAAATATTGGCTTGAGCTCTCTTCAAATCTTCAACTATGTTATGCTCAATCATTTCACCTCTAGTAGGCAATGCTGAAGTGTTTGGAGGAGTGGATTTATTTGACACTTCCAAAGCGACAAACTTACTTTTATTGCTGGAGGAAGTGTTCTCAGAAGTGGTTTCATTTCAAAACTTACTTTTTGTATTATGAGTAGGATTGACTTGTGGTGAGATCTCTCTTTAAAATTTCTCCTTCAATTTCTAACTCACCACGTCGTATTTATAAATGGGCCCTTGTCTCCTCAATTTATTTTGACCTTTTTTATTCTAAGGGGGGGGGGCTCACTTTGGGGTGGTGCTTCAACACTCTTCTTGTTAGCATTAAGAATACAATCAAAATAATTCACTACATGTCTAATACATGTACTTTCTTTAACTGTTGTAGGCTCTTATGTTTCTTCTGTTTGTTTTGAATGCTCATATACTAGTAAGGAATCAACAATATGTGCATCCAAAGCATTCATGTTGTGGTTTTACTTTGGGAATGTCTTTCCTGAATTATATTCCTGGTGAAAAGAGAAATAGTTATCCATACCCATGCTCTCAATATTCAACACAAAATTTGAACTTTGGGTAGATTTAGGGGACTGATTATTGTTGTTGTTGTTATTCCTTCAAAATAAAAAATACTTGGGGGGATTTATACTAGTAGAAGTCTTGCTTGTCATTCTCTTTAATTCTGAAATCACATTGGTAAGTGATTTCACTATCCTGGTAAAGATTTCAATATCTGTGGAATAGTTTTCCTTAGCTTTACTTGAGGAAGTCGAAGACTTCCTGCCAGTCTCTGCAGGTATTTGGTATCATGCTCCATTAATAAATACTGTACCCTACAAGCCTTTCTCCATGATGATTTATTTTGAAAATTTTAGTGCCAATGTTTCCTTTGTACCTCTTTTAGCAATTCCGAGAAATGTTTCTGGTGCAATCTTGAGTGTATAGTAATTATTGTAGAAATTTGAATAATAGCTGAATTATCCACCGAGATTATCCCGGTCACATACTATTTGAGCTTCATACATAACACATAATCTCTTCTACGCATTAATCATCACTTGCGGAAATAAAAACAACAAGCGGTATTGAAAACATTCACATGCGCACATAGAAATTTAACACATATAACACAGTATGTATACCGGGGAAAGCTTACATCTGAAAACCCACTACTGTATGTATATTATAATGAAGAAGAATCATGTAACAATCTCAGTACAATACTCCTCACAAGTACTCAGTACTGTCTCCAAAAGTTACACACAAACTAGCTCAGTTTTTGAACAAGTCACAGGTTCAAAACTCCTCCATTGTTTGCCTGCCTCTACTGCACAATCCAAGATGAGAGAATGGATTGAATGAATTCTAATTCCCTTGGCTTTAACTGCACAATCCTCATTGGAAATATCCTCCAATTATTGTGCAAATCTCATGCACACTATAGTCACAACTGATAGTAGACTCCACCCTTTCACCCACCTCTAACACTGGTCTCCACTGAACTGTCCATGCACTGTTGTTAACTGATGTGTTCTTTAGTTGAATAATGAGTTAATAATTAGTTAATTAATTAATAATTAATTCACACCACTCATCTCTAGTGTATTAGCCAGTTAAACTAAATACAACTAGTTCAACTAAGTTAAACCGAACACAACTCCATCAACTGCCTCATCAACTCCACCAAACTCTGCCACATGAGTTCTAACTGAAGTCAACCATGCAATAGCTCAACTAACCCATAGGAAAAGCATATTTCCTTCTGTCATCTGCATGTGCCACATCTGTAGCTCGAACTGAAGTGCTCCAAGAGGATAAGATAATGTTTATAGTCTAAATATTATTAAGGGTTAATAATATTTGACTGTTCTATTTTTAGACAGGCAGTCTAAAAATAGACTTCGACCTGTATGTATAAAAATAGATGTCCATATATTTTTACCAACTTTACCAATCATCCGAGAATAGCATCCCGCAACTCCTAGACTATGCTCCATATGTCTAAAAATAGACATAGTCTAAAAATAGACTTTTCGACAAAAATCACATGTGTGGTCCCCACCTAGTTTAGGTGATCACTTTCCAACTAGGATCAAGAAAGATGTTTCAGGAGGCCTCCTTCACTGTTTCTTGTTGCCATTTTCAACACTCCCTCTCAACAAGAAAGGACTGTCTTTGCATGCGACATGCAACTCCATGCATTCACCCTGCAACTTTCACAAGCGCCATGCAACTCCATGCATGCGACATGCAACTCCATGCATTCGCCATGCACCCTTTGCATGCGCCATGCAAACTCATGCATGCACCATGCAACTTCATGCATGCGCCATGCACCCTTTGCATGCACCATGCAAACTCATGCATGCGCCATGCAAACTCATGCATGCAACATCTTCTTAAACCGAATAGGCTCCAAACAAACTCAATCGGGCCCGATGCATCTATCATCAAAGTCTTCGACTTCGCCGTACCAACCGCACACATGTCATCAGAACCACTGCGCTGTCGCGAACTCTTGCACCCATGCACTCTCGCACTTGCCGCCAACTCTTATCCGCGCTCCAGTATCTGACACTGTCACTTTGATCTGCCTGCATCAATCCAACTGATCTGCTACTGCCGCGCTATGGGCACCTCGTAGCCAGGTTCAACTCATGAGATCCACACCATCTCATGAATCCTACCCAGAAATCTTCTCTTGGGATTAATCATGCATGTCGCCCCACCTCTCACCTGGTGGTATAGCTACATGCACTCCCTCTGCCCATCTGGCACGAAAATTTCTCTCGCATGAGTGGTTTCTTCCACTCCATGATCCTCTGTGGTCGCCCACATCCCGAGGTTCACTATCACCTCGCATGCAACACTTGCTCCCTCTCAAGCTTCAGTTGCATGTCTTTCTCCCACTTCCCAACAATAGGAAGCTCCGTAGAAATCCCATCTACTTCAAGTCTGTAGAGATTCTTTGCTCGAATCCCAACCTTCTTGACTTGTCCCATTGCCTTGTGCCGAAGGAAAAATTTTCCTTCTCTAAAGACAACTTCATACCCTTTATCCTCTAACATAGCGACTGAGATCAGATTCTTTGTTAGACCTGGTACATGCAATACATCTTGTAAAAGAATGAGTTTACCTGACTCCCTCTGAAAGGTTATGGTACCAATGTCGGTCGCATTGTATCATCCACCGTCACCCAACTCAACATGCATCTGGAGACCTTTCTCCACCAAGTCACTGAAAAGATTTGCATCTCCCGTCATGTGAAAGGAAGTGCCACTATCAAAATACCACCCCGATCCTAATGCACTAGACACCATGCATGCGATCAATGAGAAGTCCAGGTCAAATTGCGAGGCAAGAGCCTCACCATTTGCAACTCCAGCAGCCTGCTTGTTCTTCTTCTTCTGTGGACAATTTGTGGCGTAATGTCCATGATCGTGACAGTGAAAACACTTCACTTTGGACATGTCACGCTTTTTACCATCCGCACCAGATTGAGAAGCCTTCTCCTTGCCCTTCCCCTTCCTTGCTTTGGCAGCCAAAGCGCAGTCTTCTTCATCAGATATCTTTGATGAAGATCCATCTCTGGTACTTTGCCGGATCTCTTCTTGCACAAGATCAGACCACAGTCTTTCCCATCCTGGCAAATTTTCTCGACCATTGGCACTATCCTGATATGCATGCCAACTTTTCGGAAGCCCGAGGAGATCCAAGCTCACCAGCTCCTCATCATCCACACTAACTCCTACACTCCCAAGCTCATCCCTGCAGTGGAAAAACTTGGTCAAGTATACCGGAATAGTGTCATTCTTCTCCATCTTTATTTTCCTGAGTTTATCCTTGAGCGCCAACTTCCTTTGGTCACTCTTGCTTTGGAACAAATCTGTCAAAGCTTTCCACATCAAGAATGGAGAAGCTTTACCATGCAGGCTGGATACTATGTGATCCTTCATGCCCTCCAACAGAATCCTTCGACACCTTGTTGTCTTCTTTTGCCAAGCTTCAATCACAGCAGCATCCGTAGAAGTAGGCTTTGGAATTTATTTCTCTATGAATTCCAACAACCCATTGTCATCTAACACTGCCTCCATCCTGTCTTTCCATGCAATATAATTCGATATGCCTTCCAAGGCATACTCCAATCGCAATCCGATGAAAGACATCTTTGCTTTTGACACCAAGAAAACAATTCTGCAATTCGAATTCCAACAGCTCCAAACTCAACCGCTTCCGATCTACACTTGAGAACAAATTATTTCTAGCACAGAGATCGACTGTAGGGGCATTTACTGGATATATCACCTTTCAGAGAAAGGATGGATCCAGAGGCTACCTGGCCCGCTTATAGACTCTGTCTACCGAAATAAGTTTGTAATCACCGTAATAGATCTGATGATCAATATACCTCTGATACCATGTAGAAATTTGAATAATTTTCTGAATTATTCACCGATATTATCCTGGTCACATACTATTTGAGCTTCATACATAACACATAATCTCTTCTACGCATTAATCATCACATGCGGAAATAAAAACAACAAGCGGTATTGAAAACATTCACATGCGCACATAGAAATTCAACACATATAACCCAGTATGTATACCGGGGAAAGCTTACAGCTGAAAACCCCCTACTGTCTGTATATTATAATGAAGAAGAATCATGTAACAATATCAGTACAATACTCCTCACAAGTACTCAGTACTGTCTCCAAAAGTTACACACAAACTAGCTCAGTTTTGAACAAGTCACGGGTTCAAAACTCCTCCACTGTTTGCCTGCCTCTACTGCGCAATCCAAGATGAGAGAATGGAATGAATGAATTCGAATTCCCTTGGCTTTCACTACGCAATCCTCATTGGCAATCTCCTCCAATGATTGTGCAAATCTCATGCACACTATAGTCACAACTGATAGTAGACTCCACCCTTTCTCCTACCTCTTCCACTGGTCTTCACTGAACTGTACATGCACTGAGTTAACTGAAGTGTTCTTTAGTTGATTTATGAGTTAATAATTAGTGAATTAAATAATATTTAATTCACACCACTCATATCTAGTGTATTAGTCAGTTTAACTAAATACAACTAGTTCAACTAAGTTAAACCAAACACAACTCCATCAACTGTCTCATCAACTCCACCAAACTCTGCCACATGAGTTCTAACTGAAGTCAAACATGCAATAGCTCAACTAACCCATAGGAAATTTGAATTTCCTTCTGCCAGCTACATGTGCCACATCTGTAGCTCGAACTGAAGTGCTCCAAGAGGATAAGATAAAGTTTATAGTCCAAATATTATTAAGGGCTAATAATATTTGACTATTCTATTTTTAGACAGGCAGTCTAAAAATAGACTTCGACCTGTATGTCTAAAAATAGATGTCCATCTATTTTTACCAACTTGAACAATCATCCAAGAATAGCATCCCGCAACTCCTAGACCATGCTCCATATGTCTAAAAATAGACATAGTCTAAAAATAGACTTTTCGACAAAAATCACATGTGTGGTCCCCACCTAGTTTAGGTGATCAATCTCCAACTAGGATCAGGAAATATGTTTCAGGAGGCCTCCTTCATTGTTTCTTGTTGCCATTTCCAGCAGAGTCAGAAGGGCATGGATGACCTGGTAGCGATTGACACAATATCAAAGGGGATAGGGGACAGTAGGACTAGAGGCCATAATGTGTGACACGAGAGAGAACCAAGCAATGAAGGATGGAGGACTATAGCGGGATACAAAGGGACTCGGGATAGACTCCATGGATGCGATGATGACTCAACTCAGATGCTCTAAACAAGGGTGACTTGATGATGCTACCACACATAAAAAGGTCCAATGGGGACCATAGAAACATGAGTATATGATGGTTACTCAGGATGAAAACAAAAACGAGCAAGGAAAAGTATGGAGGCAAAGTGGTGCCCCAAGTACAAGTGTTGCAAGTGAAGAAATTCGATTTTGAGGAGTGGTGAAGTGACCCTTCTTGGAAAAAAATGTGTCCTAGTGAAGTATCAAATCATGAAAAACTAACAGATACCCATTTGAGGGCTCAATGAGATCTTTCCAACGGTGTAGATGGTTTGTCAAACTGAGCTACGGTTTGGCTGCAGCAGGTGAAAGAAAAATTAGGGGTTTCTCTTTTAATAAGGCATTTTCCCTCCAAATTCACTCATTTGAGTGGAGCTATGGTGATTGTAGAGAGGAGAGAAGGCCCTAAATCTTGCGATGATCATAGCGGAAAAACCGACCGTTGGAGTTGAGATCCTTCAGTTGCAAGTAAGAGGCCTAACCCTACTCTTTCATTTAAGTGGATTGAAAGTTCAGTTTAGGTCCCTAGAGCTCAGAAACAGACCCTTGCTCCTCTTCATGGCTGGGTCACCCTTTTTGGGGCAAAAACTGCGACCTGATAGAGAGGGGTTTTTCTGTGCTATTTTTTGGCTGAGAACTGGGTTTTTATTTTTGGATACAATATTTCCTATCTATACACTGACAAATATGATGGTTTTGTGTAGATATGGCATAATTACGGATCAACTGGAGAGAGATATACCTGGACACATTACAGTCAGAGATCCGAGAGGATCAGGGTGTCCACAGTGCATTGGCTAGGTTTGGGGTTTTGAAGTTTGTGGATAACCCTTTGATGAGATCTGGAGAGCCCTTGTTGGCCCAGATTGTCAGTTATTGGGATTCGGACCATGAGGTCTTTATAGTGCAGGGGCACCGGATCGAGTTGACTATCCAGGATATATATTTTCTGACTGGTCTCCCACCACTTGGGATGGTCGGGAATACTTAACCGGTGTTACCGCGAGGGCGGAACATCATGGAGTTTGTAGAGTGCCATTGTCGACCAGGTCTCCATGTCAAGGGGACACAAATACCCATTGGGGATCTAGAGAGGTTAGAGACCTGTGCTATGGCCGTAGTGGTGCTGTGGATCTTGGGAAACCATGCAGTCCACCACATCATTGGAGGGCAGATGATGCTTGTGGAGAGTGTGTTGAGTGGGACCTACTATGGGTGGGCCCAGATGATGTTGTCGTCATTGAAACGACAATTGTTGCTATGCAAACAACAAGTGAACCATGATTGTGCATATGGTACAATTTTGTGCTTGCTCTTCTTAGAGAAGATCCCAACACTTCGACCTCACATACAACTCCAGGATGGGGGCCCGAGGGAGCCCAGGATGCACTAGTGGGGGCAACTACTATGAAAAGGAGGAGGTGGGGCAGTTGGACATGTGTTCCAACCTGATTTATTTTCTCACTGGGATTATATGCCTTTGTACATAGACGACTATCCCTATAGTGGGATGAGTTATCGTGGGGACCTAGATTTTCCACTACCGCTTGGTCAAGTATGGGGGCCCGATGGTAAGTGACAAATCAGTAATATTTTATGTGCATTGTAAAGTTTCAAAATATTGTATATGGTATTGATTCTTCCACTTTTGGTATGCAGATATAGCACCGGTAAAATCGGCTCGTTATATGGGATGGCCTGCAGTATCAGGAACTGTCGGACCTAGTGGATCGAGAGCACCACAAAATGAGGATGCACTAGCCCTCCTGGAGGACATCCATCGTAGATGTGAGAGGCTTCTGACTGGTGTTTCAAAGTGTGGCTGGCAAGACTTTGATGACCAGTACATAGAGCCATGTATTGGTCTACCCTTAGAGTGGCAAGGGGTCATGCGGTGCATGGAAATGGCCAGACAGGGGGTGCGCGATCTACGTGCTGCACGAGCAGAACCATTGGCTCGGGATCCTCCAGATAGTGATTAGTGTGTAAGGAAAAGTGGTGCCCCCAGTTTTGAGTTATTGTAACATGTTATGGGCATGTCATATGTATTAGAGTTGATGGACTCTAAAACATGTTATATGACACATATTATGGATATGCATCGTTTTGATGGTTTTATGTTATTGTCTTGTGTTAAATGTATGTGCTAAATGCCAATCTAGAATATTGTTTGCAATGCTATTTACATAGTGATTTTGTGTTCTAGGTACATGACTGAATGTAATGATTTCAAATTCACGCATCAAAAGCTTCACTCGTAAATATCTTCTAAAAAAGATCGGATTATGCACACGATATACACCATTCAATTGCATTGTTGGGTATGTGTAATATTCTTTCCACGATTAGCCCCACGAGATGTACTTTGCGCTAGGTGCAGCAGGGGGGTCACAGGGGGGGCGACAACGCCTCGAAATTTTTTTTTTGGTGTGCGGACCCACTCATAGGCAGAACCACCCATGGTTTTGTGCATGAGTTTGCACATGGTTTTGGGGGACGATGGTTTTCGGCCCCTGGTATTTTGTAGATCTGGTCAAGGGAACTACGGTTATGTTCTAATCCAGGGTTAAATGGATTGGGGTTTATGTATGCTTCAACATGTATATATATGTGTTGTAACAATAAAAGTAATATAATGAAAAAGCAAGTTGTTCGTCCCGATTTGGGATCCAGGGGAAAATCTCTGTGTTTATCTGTTTTATGTTTTATGCTCTCGCTATTTTTTATTTTCTATTTTAAGATTCATTTGTAGATAATTTCTGTACAAGGTTAAAACCTACATGCATGACAAAAAGCAGGGAATCTAAATAAACATTAAGGTGGGGGATACGATGAGAAAGGGCATTGGCTAATAAGCCTTGCACTGCATCCTATTCGGCCCGATTATTGGCGGCAGTACCAATGCATACATCGTTCGAGAGAACAAGTGAATGTAACGGGGTAAAAATGACCCAACCTGTCGAGGCTAGATTCTGGGAGTAGCGACTTGCGCCATCAACATAACCGATATAAGGTGTGGACAGGAGGTCCATCTAAAAGGTGCCACAAGAAAATAAATGGGAGGATGATGAAAAATGCTGGCAGCGTGAGCGCAAAGTAGAAATCTAACAAACACAGCGAGAGGGAGTGATCTAGGTAGGATGTCTACTAGTCACATGCTGAGTAGGTGGGGTGTGGGAGATATCGAAGGTGTAGCTTGTGCTTAGGCCACGAAAGTCACCATAGACATGGATGGTGTCATCCCTCTTATGGGCGGGAAAGATGAAGTCAGGGGTGGACAAGGCTTCCATGATGTCATCATCACAATAGAAGATGGAGTGATTGGAGGAAGGGAGTCCACATGATGCGGCGAAGCTACCTGACTCATCATCATGAGAAGAAATTTTCACACGCGCATCTTCATGAGGGATGACGGAAGAATAAGAAGATAAGGGATCCATCGATGTTGAGCCCAGGGTGATTGTTGAAGGGAGGTCGAGCAAAACAGAAGGGGAAGTCTCAGAGGGAGTTTCCATCGAGGGTCTCATGGATGATGATAGGTAGAGGATGGTGGCTGTAGGCTCCATCATCTCTACATCAGGAGGGGGAATGTCAATGGGAGTGAGTAAATCCTCAAGCTGGCCTATAGCATACTACGCAAGGACGAGAGAGGCGGATTGGTTTTGTTCAACCTCGTACTCCCAAACTACCTCTAAAGAGGCACGGTAATGCGTAAGGCAGGGAAAATGGTGAGAATAATGGCCATGGAGGTCACAAAAAGCACAAGGTTGGTTGGTGTGAATAGTCTTAGGGTTCTTGGCTGTAGTCGAGGAACAAACAAAGGCTTCAGGGATCGTAGAATCAGGGAAAACAACATTAACCATGGGCTTGATATGAGGCAACTCGGAATAGGTATGGGTGGCATGACCGGCGAAATCACACAAAGCACAGGGCTTTGGAGTCTGAGGAGGAGTAAGGTCAGTCGGGGTAGCCTTGTCCTTTGATGCCCTATTGCGAGCTTTGCCCTTTTTACCCGAAGCTGTCGCAATAGGAGAAGGTTCTTGTTGAGGTGGTTGAGGCACTGTAGTAGCAGGAGAAGTCATGGGGATCGGTTGAACCGGGGTCAAAGAAAGATAAGGTTTGGGTTGACTAGGCAGGGTAGCGGCTGGGGGATCTAGGTACCATACGGGAATCCTCAGGGTCAGGTAAGGAAGGGATAGGGTAGTCATGACAGGTACCGAAAACACTCCAGGAGGGGGAGTTAGGAATGGTATCTGACCAGAGGGGTAATGGCCAGGCGAGACAGATCCGAGATGGTTAAGGCCTGGAGGAACTGTTCTAGGAGGGTAAAGAGTCTCATGGATACTAGCTGAAGGTGAAGGGCTAGGAGGAGGGGGTCCATAATGCTGAGTCAAAGGGTTAGGAGTAGGTTGCAGAGGGCGGGGCTGCTGACTAGCTAAAGTGGGTTGCTTGAGGGAAGCTCGAGATGATTGCATCATGCAAACATTCAATGAGTTGGGATTGGAGATAGGAGGAGTAAGACCAGGGTATGTACCAAACAAAGAGGAGTCTTTGTAGATTCCAAGTGAGACACTGGTCAAGGGGTCGATGTTTTTCTTATTGGCCATCGAAGATATGATGAACTGAGGGGAGGTCTGAGACTTCCGTTTGTAATATGTCAACTGGTCGATGGTGACTATATTTCCATTATGGGGAAAGGACATCTTACAGTGAACCGCAAATGGTACAACAGACATCGCATAGGTGTAGCTATGACCCAATAGAATGTTGTAATCTAATGGGGCGTCAATGAATTCTACATCAACGCAAAAATTATTTCCCGCAAGAGTAATATGACAATTGCGGAATAGGCGAATGTGCTGGGAAGCATGGCCATCCCACACTCGAAGAGTGATCATGTAAGGGACAAGATCTGCTGATCTGATTTGCTTCCAAACTAAAGCGAACATCACACAGGTGGATGCCCCCTCATCAGTGATACACCAAGAAATGTTGGCATTCCAAATCTTGACTGGGATTTGGAAGGTGACGAAAGTAGGAAGGGGAGGATGTTTTGACTGGTCAACATCAAAGCCAATCAATCGATCATCAGAAGGATCTACAGCGCCCATGGTAGATAGTAGAGCTTTTCATTGTGAAGGGCATGACTGGATGAGTTCCAGCGTTGAGATGGCAACAAGAGATTGCGCCAAAACATCTATTGTACTATACGAATGGGACGATTTTCCAGAAGCAGCGTTTCAGCGTAATGGTCCCTTAGGGATCTTAGTGTGAACCTCTGCCTTAGGCTGAGGGATCTGCAAAGGACCATTAGGTGTCGAAAGAGGCTCTGTAGAACCTGAATAAGGGGGCTTTGGAATAGACGTAGTGGGAGGCTTGTTGTACTGATGGGAGTTTGAAGGTTGATATCTACGGTTATAGGTTGGTCAGAGTTCATCATGAGAATCTGGTAATCAGAGCTACCAGATGGAGGAGGTTGAGTGGCCACCTGTCCTTCAGGTGGTTGGGTAGCTACAAATCCTTACTAAGGGAAAGGATTAGTAAACATAGCCAGCTGACTAGGTGCAACATTGGGAGGGACGAAAGGGGAGGCTTGCTGTCCTCACAATGTTGCTTGAGTCTCCCAAATCTTCCACATCTGTGGTAAAAGAGGACAATCGTGAGTGTAATGACCATAAAAACCACAACAAGAACAAGGCTTATTTGTGCGAACATGCTTGTCCTACTTGGGATGAATGCCCTGTTGCTGGTTAGCAGTGTTAGGTGCATTATTTTGAGGATTAGGTCCAGGATTACCAGGGGCAGATTGATTTTGAGTGCCTTTCCTCTTCTTTTTGGAAGGAACAGGATTAGTCGCACCTTTTTGTGCATACACCTGCCCTTGAGAGGGTGATGGCTGCTGTTGCAGGGGTTGAGAAGGAAAGGGAGACAGAGGTGCTATTGCTTGACGAGCTGGAGCACCAGGCTGCGGATATGGATAATAAGGAGGTTGAGTAACATTGTGGTAAACAGGTTGGGAAAAAGGAGGAGGCATGTTGTATCCTGGATACATGCTACTGGGAGAGGGATAAGTGTTGGAGGTGCTGGCCCCTCCTTGAGGGAAATTATAGCCCATGGGAGGCTGAGTGTATGGATGAGAAAGAGCTCCAATGATACCGTCGGCAGCATGAGATGCCCCCTGTGCGTTGGCACCACCGGGTCTTGGGAGATCAAGTAATATGGTATAAACATAACCTGACTGAGTGTAGATCAGGTCATATTTTAATGCAATCTGGAGAGCGGCTTCTTCGATTTGACGGAAATGTGATGCGACATCTTTGCCTATAGCTTGAAAAATGGATATAAGGAACTAGTCCATGTAGACACGGTCTTCGAAGGTATGGGCTCGACATAGGCTCTTTATTCTTCACCATTCGTGGACATGATCAGATAAGCGGGTCGCAGACAATTGATGGAAATAAGTCAAAATTTTGGTACCAGTGTCATAACAAAGGGAAAGCTGGAAATAAGATAGAAAATCCCAGGCAAGAGTCACAAAGGTGGTATGAGAGGATGAGGCCTGATCAACATACCACTTATAAGCTTCGCCAGTAAGCGTATGTTGGAACAACTGAAGATGGACAGAGTCATCGGTAATGGAGTTAGATGAACACCACATGTGGAAAGATCGAACATGATTTGTAGGATATTCTCCAGCAAGACCTTCAAACTTGGGGGTGTCGAAAGGGAGATTGGTTGGCATAGCAGGCCAACCAACATCATGGCATATAGGGTCATTAATCAACTGGTTAAAATCGAGAAGACCGAGGCCTTCCATATAGGGGAGCAAGGGAGCAGCCGAGGTAGTTCCTATTGCGGTCCCACTAGTAGTATTCACAGCATTAGGGCTGGGGCTACCACCAGCGTGAGGTCCTGAACCAGACATGGTGAAGGTGACAGGGGGAGAACCAGGGGTGGAAACAGAAGGGGAACCCAATGAACCAGAAGAGGAGTCGGAGTGTGGATTCGGTGGAAGACTAACTTGAATCCTACTCGGAGGAGTAAGTCTTCCTACCGGAAACTGAGGATGAAGGCCAAGAAGTCTCTAGGATAAACACCTTGGTGGCACAATGGTGAAGGCACAAACATGGCTCAAAGGGAAGAAGGACCAACAAGGGCGAAGAGGTGCGGGATCAACTGATTATAATGTCGAAACAAGGGCAGAGAGGTGTAGAATCAATTGATTTCAATGTTTAAAGTCTTTTCTTGGCGGTGTTAGCCAAGATCTTCTTCACTTAGGGTGTGTGTTAAGTGTGTAAATTTTAAATTTTAAACCCAGACGTTTGTAGAGAAAAATAAAAAGTGTCATGTATAACTGTAAATAAACTTGCAGATAACAGTATATGAAACTGAAATAACAGAAAATAAACGGCTAATTATGCATTAATCTAAACCCAAGGAGGTGAGCCTCTCAACAAGTAGTCTGTAGGTGGGCAAAAATCTAGTCAAAACACACCAAAATAGCCAACATATCTAAATTTAAGAGGGACAATGATCTAAAGGTCAGATTTGCTGGAAATAGGTGTAGAAAAACAACAAGAAATCAAAGGAAAAATTGTTATAAATGAGGTGGCGAAAGGCTATAACCTGGAGGGAAATGGAGGGGACCATAGAGGAAAACCCAAAAAAAACTAAAAGGAGGTGTTTTGGATGGATAAATAGCCAATCTAAAGTGGATATGAAGGTAAGGGATCAGATCTAAAAAAAGGCTAAACATTTTGAAATTTGAGACAACTTGCAGTAGCTAAAAATATTCCACAAAAGGTGGAGGGTACCGAAGCCCTAGGTGGATAGGTTCCCACTTTGATGAGAAAAATAGAACAAGTACAGGTCCAAAATGGGCGGAGACAGAGGTCAGAAAACTATGAATAGAGGCCCAGAAAAACCCAGAAAAATCTCAGAAACATTCCCGCAAAAAGTCCAGGTCGCAGTTTTTGACCTGTTTTCTGCAGAGGTCGCATGTTTTGGCTTGTTTTATGTGCCCTAGAGGTTCAGGTCACAGGTTTTGGCCCAAAAAGTGAAACCTAAACTTTCGACACTTTCGGGAGCAGGTTTCAGAATTTTTTTTTTGTCTCAGCTGCGGCTGATGCCTGTCACCTGCGCAATAGGTCCGAAAACACATGGAAGTTAGAATTTTCAATGTTTTAGGGTTTTATAGGTTAAAAAAAACATCAAGAAAAAAAAATAAGAAGCTGAAGAGAAATCCTAGGGTTTGAAGCAGCTAGATATGCAGGGATCTGAAAAACGATAGAGGTCGTAATCGTAAACCCTTATGGAGTCCCTAGTTGTGCATAACAAATAGCCCTAATAGAAAATATGGTTGCCAATATATTTATATCTACAATTAGTTGACCAAGATAAATGCTGCAAAAATCTAGATCTATGCATTAAAAGACATTAAGCAGTAAATAAAAGTAAGAGTTGCTCCATGCATCCAATAGACAAGACAAGATTGTTTTAAAGATTTTTTTTGCATTTACGACACCTGGGAGGAGAACATAGAAAGATGTTACCAGTCCTCCTCAATCGGATGGGTTCTTGTAAGTCCTCAACACTTCAGATCTAAAATCCCTCTCTCTTGATGGTGTAGAAAACCCAGACAAAAATGGAACTCAAAGGGAGCTCACAAGAAAATAGTAGCAAAATATGACAATGATGGTGGATCAAAGTCAGACCAAAAGTATAGATCCAGAGTGATCTTTAGGCAACAAAAGGTAGTGAGTGAATGGAAAAACCCTTCTATTTATAACAAAATATTGAGTTAGTCTAGATATTGGTGCATAATCAAAATATTATTAACCAATTCTAGATCCAACTTTTATGGAATATTTTATTATATTTGTTGGAGGGAAAAAGAATTTAACTTGGGTCAAATCTCTTTATTTGTAAATAATAAATAAATACTGATTTATTTAATTATTTATGAGTGATTTAGTCAAATTTAACAAGGAATATTATTTAAATAAGGTTTAAATAATTATTCCTAGAAAATAATAAGATAAATAATCATTTATCTAATTAATTTTCCTGTTTTGGGTTAAAAATGACAAGGAATATTAATTAAACTGTTGTTTAACTAATTATTCCTTGAGGAAAATAAAAAAAATGTGGATTTATTGAATATTTCCTCATGGGGTTTCCTGTTTAGACCATAAAAAAACTTAATAAATGTGTTTTACTAAGTTATTTTTCATAGTGAAAGCAATTTTACTTAGGGTAAAATTGGTCTTACATGGTGTACTTGGGTCCATCTAATAGTAAGAGGTTAGATGACCAAAAAATGGTGTAACACAAGATATAAATGCATATTGTATAATTATGCATCATCATCGGAATCAGATCCAAGATCATGTGGTGTGGTGGCAGTCATCTTTTGTTTCCCCTTGTTGTTTGGTTTCTTAGGTCTTTGTTTGGGATGTAATTTCCTACAATGGGCTTCATCATGCCCTTCTTTGGAACAATGTTTGCATATAGTTTTCTCCCCTTATTTCTTAACACTTGCATTCTTCTTTACCTTCCATTTTCCTCCCTTCTCTTTTCCCTTACCCTTGAATGGATTCTTCTTACTACCCTCTTCCCGAATGTTCTTTCCCCTTGCTTCAAGATGCGTGGCTTGCACAAAAAATTCATTTGAATTGCTTGGGTTGAACATAAGGATAGTATGTTTCAGATAGGAATGTAAACCCCCAATGTATTTCAAGAGTGTTTCTTGGGCATTCAAGTTATTCCTAACAACAAATCCTTTTTCCTAAACTCTTGGGTATATTGTTGAACTGTTTGACCGTTGAGTTGCCTAAAGTTTTTCCAAATCATAATGGATTTTTTCATATAAGCTAAAGGATAAAATTATATTTTAATTGAATAAATAAAATCAACCCAAGAAATGGATATCTTACCATAGATTCACATTTCCTCTTCAGTCTTTGCTTCCCATCAGACTAATGATACTCCTTATAGCCTTAATGAAGCCAATTGGATCTTTATGTCGTCTTCTTGTAGGTTCTGAATTCTACAATAAACCTCCAATTGACGGATCCAATTGTCCAACTTCTTTGAATTTACCTCACCATTTTACATGGGAAGTTTAAACTTAATGTCCAATTTGAGTAATGGAGTTTTTCCTTTTGGGGTTTTGAATGATTATGGGTGGATTTTGTGGTGGAAGTGGGAGATGATGATGAAGAAGATGAAGAGGACGATGATGATGGAGATGGAGGAGGCTTTTATCCACTAACATTTGAACTCTTCTCTTCATCCTTGTTATCATCTGAATTACTTTCTCCATGTGGAGGCTTAGAACCTTCTCTTTCCATCCCAACAGTAAATGCATGAAACATAATTTTAGCCATTCTCTTTATGTCATTTAAGTCCCTCTTGAAATTATCCTCTTATGAATGACCTTGAGTCTCTCCAATACTTGACATGATGGCTATGGATTCAAGCTCAGCTTCTGATGCTTGTACCTGTTCAATTAACTCAGCTTCTTGTACAATTTGTACCTCCTCAATCTCAACTTCCGGAGATAAAACTTGAGGTGATTCAAGCACAGCTAGAAATGAAACTTTGGGTGGAGATGGTGCTCTTGTAGCTCTCCTTCTTCTAGTACTAATCTTAGGACTAGCAAACAATAGTTTCCCTTCTCCTCTCTACAACTTCAACCTTATAAGCATCACAAAATTGCAACCATTCAAACTCTTCTTGCACAAAACTCAAGAAAAACAAGAAAATAACCTTTTTTCAGATACCATCTTGATCTAAATTTGAATGTTAGTTTTTATGTGCTAATTTCATATTCAGATTTATATTAAACTTTTCTGATCTTTTCTTCTTATACATGGGATTATTTAAGTGCTTATGATTGATTAAAAAGTAAATGTGTGGAGATTAAGTTAAATAATTGAACATAAAAGCATGGAAACTAAATGCTGAACAACAAAAAACAAACACATATCAAACCATCACAATTGAATCATTAACACTTTTTTTTGATGAAGGAGTTCACCCCTCTTGGGAAATATCTCCTTGGTACAGCTTCCATGGCATGGGCCTTTGTATTAGCTCAATTGTGAAAATAATGTTGTTTGCATTCTTACCTTTGCAACCTGCTCCAATTTTTCCAAAACATCAAAATCTATCAAGAATGACTCTTCCTGAGCCAAATTTGGTCGAAAATTGCTCCAGTTATGGTCAAAACAAATTTTCCTACAATTTCTCCTCCAAATCTAGATAACTCCAACAATTTGGTGGGTTCCGTCAAAATAGGTGGCTCTGCTAATGTCGTTGCCAATTATTAGTTGGATTAATTAATATTTAAGACTGCACTTAACTATAATAAGCACATTTTAATTGTTCCTTAACCATAATTCATAAACCGGTGTTAATTATTGTTAATCCGTGCTTAGTTGAAATAATTGTGGATTAAGGAGTTAATACTCTACTCATTGGTTTCGGCTCCACCCACGGTCTTTTGCAATGTAGTCATATGGGATGTGGTTGGCCCCCTTCGAACCCTCGCCATTGGATCCGACAAACATTAAATGGTAGTTGCAACTATATAGGGTTAAGACCTATCAGATAGAGTAGATGGTAAGGCGTTGGACCTGTGCAGGGTAGGTAGTGGGTTCGACCCGACCCCCACACCAGAATTTTTCTCCATAGCATAATGTTCAAACCTTAGTTTAAAATCTTTGTTTAAATGAAATATTTCACCATGATATACGTTCACCTATCCCATGGTTAGAATTTTGGTTAATGGAATATATATGCAGCCTGAAATATATTTGCCTATCTATGGTCAGAACTTTGGTTAAATGATATATGTAGCCCGAAAGCCCAAAATACATATGTGTGCTAAGTATAGCAGAACTTTGACATAATAAAAAATTCAGACTTTGACATAATATTCGACTAGTTCCTCCAAAGTTTGGATGGGTCCACCAGAGGGGGCACGTGGTGGCCCGTGGCTGCACCACGTGTCTAGCTCTAGTTGGACTATTCCAAACTAAAAAAAATTCTTTTCAACCTTAGGATAAAACATAAAAAAAATTCACCTCCAAAGTTCACTAGCGAATCCTATTGTGACACTTGTCACAATGTCATTGGGTGGGTTAAAACTAGAGAATATTCCCTGAATATACCTGGAGTGCTGACTGGGCTCCCATGCCATCAACCTGTCACTGTTATGCAATTTTTTTAGCTGTATGCGAAAATGAACAACATGTCATAACTTCGTCATCTGGATTTGGTTTTTTATGAAACAAATTATGTCAGATTCCTAGTGACAAGCATTTCTGAGCACTTTCATTTTTGAGCTTAATATTGAGCCTTTGAGCAGCATATAACTTATTTTATCTCAACAATCTCAACACTGCTGGTAGGGGCTCTGCATTCTCTTCCTCATTCTTTGAATATATCAATATATCATCAACAAATACTATCACAAACTTATTCAGATAAGGGTACAATACACTGTTCATCAAACACATGAAGGTGTTTGGAGTAGTGGTAAGACTAAATGGAACCACGAAAAAGTCATAATGCCCATATCTTGTACAAAATGTAGTATTTTAGATGTATTCTTCTTTGATGTGCACTTGATGATATCCTGATCTCAGATCAATCTTCAAAAATATTGCTACTCCCTTCAGCTAATGAAACAAATCATCAATCCACGACAATGGATACTTGTTCTTGATAGTCACCTTGTTCAATTACCTATAATCAATGCATATTCTAAGAGTAACATACTTATTCCTTACAAAAAACACTAGTGCACCCCAAGGAGACACACTTGGACTTATGTATCCCTTATCAAGCATCTCTTTAAGCTACAAATTCAATTCCCCTAACTTAAGAGTTCTCACCCTAAATGGTGCCTTAGATGTTGGTGTTTCTCCTAGTATCATCTCAATAAAGAAATCCACATCCATATGAGGCGAAAAATATGGAATCTCTATAGGAAACACATCCTGAAACTACCACAAAACAAGATACTTACTTAGGAGCTCATCATCCTAATCTTCCATCCCTTTATCGCTAGAAACATGTACTACAAACAATAAAAATCCTTTCCTGCTGTTGTGCTTAGCTTGCATAAATGTAACCATTCTCCGTGATGTAGGCTTCTTCTTTCCATATAAGATTCTCTTTTCTCCATCATCATCCAAGAAATCAATGTAATTCTCATAGAAATATACCTTAGTCCTATGAATGAACAACCATTCCATGCCCAAAAACATGCTATATGAACCCAAATGAAGCACATTTAGATGTGATGATGTAGGCATTCCATTAAGCTCAAATGCACAATATATCACCCAGTTATAAACTATTCTCTTGGTCCTTATAGCCAACTGCACCAACCAAGATTATATGTTCACTTCCTTATTCAATTTTAACTAATCCACTAGGTTAGGACTAATATAGCTATAATTTAATTGAGGGTCAATCAAAATAGAAACAACTTGATCACAAATCTTACCTTCCATCTCAATAATGAATGCTTGATGATCTACCTTCCTGTTATCCACTGCTGCATAAATCCGAGGAATGCTCTGACCTACATCCCTAACTATTTGCGCCTCTTGAGAACTATATGGTTGATGCCCATTGCCCTCATGCTATGGAAAATCACTCTTGTGATGGTATCCACCACAGGTACAAAACCTCAAAGGATTTATTAGATTTCCTTTATTCTACTACTCCTCAGGATGCCATACCCATGTCCTCTCTTAGCAACATTTAACTTATTATGAGGTGCCAAATTTTCCTTGTCACCTGTATCCTAGAATCTTCTTCGCTTCTTGAGCCATTTTCATTTAGTCTTCTCATTACCTCTCTATTCATGGTTGAAATCAGGCTTGTTCTTTGAATGTTCATAAAAATGCTTCAACTTTCTGATGAATTCCTCCAATGATTGAGGCTCATCAAACTCGATTTGGTCTATGAATGATAATGGAAATCCATTGGTGAACCTTTGGATCTTTGTTTTCTCATCCTTGAGATAGGGCACATATCTCAAAAGCTATAGAAATTTGGTTGTGTAATCTTCATATATCATGGAACCCATATTAAGCTCATAGAATTCCTTGGCCTTTCTGTCATAATATCTCTCAGAAAAGTAATTCTTCTTGAAGAGTCTTTCAAACTCATATCAAATTGGCTACTCTTCCTTGATGCCTCTAACATGCTTAACATCTTCCCACGAGATATATGCTTTTGCCCCGAGACTGAAGGTAGCTATGTTTTCCTTCGTGTTCTTTAAGTAATCATGCAACTTAAATAATTATTCATCCCAAGCAGCCATGCTTTTGCATCTTTTGATTTATTCATTTCCCCATCAAAATTAGGAGACTTGGTTTTCTTTAACTCCTCTAGTACTCCCTCTCACTCCTCCTATAAGGATGTCAGTGATAATGGTGATGATGTCTCGTAATTCAGAGCCAGAATAAAATCCATGAGTGCTAGCCCTCCACTAGCTCTCCTCTCAGGTGTATCCAAGGACATTCCAAGTCATCGTACTGACTGCTTCATCCCATGACCTTTATGAGACCCTTCTTCCATCCGCACCGTTAGTATTTTCTTTCTCTTTTCAAACATGAGAGTGCTCTAGAGGACGACTTAACCTTGACCGAATTCTTTCGAGTTTCTTTAGAAATACTTTCCCATGCCTCATTTAACCACTCATTATCTACCTTACAACTCACATTTTCCACCTTAAAATTCTCAATGTATTTACCAAAACAATGAAATATCCATATTCTTGCTACTCAACTGATCTCTCCCATCCTACCAATGTCTCCTTCATCTTGTATGGAAATTTATATGAGCTATACTCAAATATTCTTCTCTTCATTTCTTGGGATTCTATTTCCTTCAAAATTCCATTTTTATATAAATAAGACATAATCAAAATCATACCTCAATGTATCTCAGGGGAATTTATTTCATATTCATAGGCCAATCCAGATTAACATGATACTACATCACAAGCATACTAGCTCATTCATTGATATCATAAACATAACTATAAGTAACCAACATGCATGCATGATAAACATATAGACAATTGACATGCATGCATAAAAATCTACCTTTCACTCCTATTTTAATGATGAAATGATGCAACCTCGCTCTGATACAACCCTATAACAATTACACCACATTTAACCCTTTACAAGCTCTCTAGTGTAAACATGAGCTGAGAGTTACCATGCATGACCCAAAAACTAGTTCCATTTATCAAAGTGGGGTTTATCATCCCAAAACTTACTAAAACTTCCCCAGGGACACTAGACCACATAGATGTCAGAAGACATCCATTTTTGATCTTATCCTATGTTGGAACTATATTTTTCCTTGACCTCATAGCTCAGTCGCATGCATGCCAAGTTGTTCATGCAAATGTATGTTCCAATGACATGCATAGGAATTAATCCATGTGGATATAGGCAATTGTTACACTATATTTTGGGGTCATCTAACCTTTTCATCATTAGATGGGACCTGGCACACCATGTAAGACCAGCTTTTACCTCAAGTAAAACTACAAAACTGCTTTCACTATGTTAATTAGGAAACCCCAAAAAGGAATAATTAATTAAACCATAATTTAATTATTATTCCCAATCATGTTTAACCCAAAAACAAAGAAATTAATGAGATAAACCCATAGTTATCTTATTATTTTCTAGGAATAATTATTTAAATAATATTCCTTGTTAAATATGACCAAATCAACCACCATTAATTAAATAAATCATTATTTATTTGATTATATCCCAAACACTTCCTTAAAAAGATAAATAAATCATTTATTTATTTATTCTTCACTAATCAAGGGATTTGACCCAAGTCAAACACCCTTTCCCTCCAACAAATAATAAAAAAATATTCCATAGAGGTGGATCTAGATTTGATTAACATTATTTTAATCATGCACCAAGATCTAGAATGACCCAATATTTTGTTATAAATAGGAGGGTTTTCCCCATCATTCTTCACCTTTTGTTGCCTATTAGATCACTCTGGATCTATACACTTGGTCTCATTTTCTACCATTTTTCTCCCATTGAGCTCTATCTTCTACATTGGGTTTTCTACATCTACAAGAGAGAGAAAGCTTAGATCTGAAGTGCTGAGGACTACAAAGAACCCATCCCATTGAGGAGATCCGGATACACCTTCTTGTTTCCTCCCAGGTGCCCTGTAATATAAAAATTCATTCAAAAATCGTGTTCTTGTCTTGTCTGTTGGATGCATGGAGCAAACTCTTTACTTTTCTGCTTAATGTCTTTCCATTTAGAGATCTGTTTGTTGCAGCATTTTAACTACTAATTGCAGATCCGAAGATGTTTTGCAGCCTCTATTGTTGTTAGGGCTATTAGTTATGCGTAGCTAAAGTGGTTCTTTTTCGTACACTTCGACGAAGAATTCATACTAACAAATGGCGACTCCACACGGGTTTTAAATTACGACCGCCGTCGTTTTTCATATTCCTGCATATCCAGCTACTTCAGGCCCTAGGGCTTCTTTTCAGCTGCTTAGTTTTCCTCTTTTTATGTCATTTTTCTCACATAAAACCCTAAAACTTAAAATTTCTAACTTCCGTGTGTTTCTGGCCCTATTGCGCAGGTAAGCGACACCAGCCGCAACTGAGACGGCAACTTTTCTGAAAATCTGCCGCCGAGACAACCGGAACAGGGGGGTCGCACTTTTTGGCCCCAAACCTGCGACCTGGACCTCCAGGTCGCACTTTTCAGCCATTTTTCTGCGACCTACACCTCGACTGTGTCGAAACTCACACCGCCTTTTTCTGCGCATTTTTCCGCACTTTTTCTCGGGTTTTGCCGCAGCCTCTGCCAGGGTTTTCCAGCCTCTGTCTCAGCCCGCCTTGACCAAGATCTGATCTGTTTTTACTCATCTAAGTGGGAACCCAGGCCCTTAGGGCTTTAGTACCCTCCACTTTTTGTGGAAGAGTTTCAGCTGTTTCAGCCGTCGGTTTCAGAGCTTCAGCCCTTTCTTTTTCCAGATCTGTGACCTCACTTCCAGATCCATCGAAATCAGCCCCTTTTCCTTTCAAATCACCTCTTGTCGTTTTGTTTGGACCTCCCCTAAAGGCCTCTGCCTTGCCCCCTCCGGTTTTTGCTGATTTCCTTCCTTTTTCCAGCCACCTTGCCTCTGTCTCTTGGCTGTGATCTGCACCTCTTTCCTGCAGCTTTATCCTCCAGATCCCTGTCCCTTTCGACCCTAGATCTGTTGAGCTCCCTTTATGTGTGTTTTACATAGTTTTTCCCTTTCTTTTCAGCATAGTTTTGAGAGACCCACCTTCTTGGGTTAGATAGATGCACACGTAGCTGTTATTTTTCTGTTATTTCAGCATTATATTCTGTTCTCTGTAGGTTTATTTTCAGCTACGCAACACACTTTTTCTTGCTCTCAACAACGGAAAGGGTTTAAAAATTAAAATTAACGCACGCCACACCCTGACCCTAAGTGAAGAAGCTACTGCGGACGAATCACTGCGCACTCTAAAATCAATCGGCCACCGTACCCAGACCGCCCTCGACCTTTCTTGATCTCCGTCCCCCCGCCCTCGCTTCGCCCCCCCTCCGTCACCGCTTGCGCCCCGAAGGCCGTTTTCCTGAGACTCTCTGCCTCTCACCCTCGCTTCCGTCGATCGACCTCGCGCCCCGCACCGCCGTCGTCGAGCCAGTCCACCTTCGAGTCCGCACTCCGACTCCTCCCCTGATTCATCGGGTCCTCCTTCTCCTTCTGGTTCTCCCCCTGTTACCTTCACTATGTCTGGTCCAGGGCCTAACGCTAGCGGTTCTCCCGGCCCCAATGCCGGCCCCACTTCTAGCGGAACCGCCACAACCACTACCCCGGCCACCCCTGTGCTGCCGTACATTGCAGGCCTCAGCCTCCCCGATTTCCATCAGTTGATTAATGACCCTATTCACCACAATGCTACCTCGCCCGCTATGCCCACCAAGCTGCCCTCTGATATTCCTAAGTTCGAGGGCCTTAATGGAGAAGATCCAACCAATCACGTCCGGTCTTTCCACATGTGGTGTTCCTCCAATTCCATTACCGATGACTCCATCCGTCTTCGTTTGTTCCAATGCACGCTTACCGGCGAAGCTTCTAAATGGTATGTCGAACAGACCACTTCCTCCCATACCACGTTCGAGACTCTTGCCCAAGCCTTTTTGTCGTACTTCCAGCTCCCTCTCCGATACGACACTGGCACGAAGCTCTTGACTTCATTTAAGCAATCCTCTTCCACACGCCTTTCTGCCCATGTTCAGGAATGGCGACGAAGACGGAGCTTATGTCGAGCCCCTCCCTTTGAAGATCGGGTTTACATGGACCGGTTCCTTCGCACCCTCCCATCTCCCATCGGAAAAGATGTCGCCTCTCACTTTCCTCAATCTGAAGAAGCCGCCCTCCAAATAGCTTTAAAATATGACCTGATCTACGCTCAATCTGGTTATGTTTATACCGTTCTTCCTGACATCCCCAGGCCCGGTGGCGCTAACGCCCCGGGGGCATCTCATTCCGCCGACGGTATTGTTGGATCTCTTTCCCACCCCTCTGCTCACCCTCCTATGGGCTATGGTCTCCCTCAGGGAGGGGCCAGCACCTCAAGCACTCTTCCCCCTCCCGGCAACATGTATCCAGGATACGGCATGCCTCCTCCTTTTGCTCAACCTCCTGCTTCCCTCAATGTCGCCCAACCCAACCCTTACCTTTATCCACAGCCTGGTGCGCCAGCTCCCCCAGCATATGCGCTTCCGCCTCCCTTGCCTCCTCACAACCCGCAATGCTTTCACTACACCTCTTCCAGGCAAGCTATTTGCATAAATAGGAAAAGTATTACCCCCTTCTTCTCAAAGAAGGCGGAGAGGCAACCAGAACCCATCTGCCCTCGGTAACCGAGGACCCAATTCTGGTATGGACCCTAACACTAGCAACCAGCCTCAGGGCATCCCGCCCAGGCCGGACAGGCCGCTTCGCACAAACAAGCCCTGTTCGTGTTGCGGTGTTTACGGTCACTACACTCACGATTGTCCTCTCTTACCCCAGATGCGGCAGATGTGGGAGTCTCAAGCCACATTGCGCGGAAATCACGCCTCCCCTCATGCTCCTCCTAATGTGGCCACTACCTAGCCAGCTGTGTTTACTGATCCTTTCCCTCAACAAGGATTCGTGGCTACCCAACCCCCCGACAGCCATGTAGTCACCCCCTCGTCCATTTCTGGTTCCTCTGATTACCAGATCCTTATGATGCGCTTCGATCCTTCCCCTTCCGTCGACCTTCACCTTCAAACTCGGTCTCGCCAGTACCCCAAGCCTCCTGCTCAGTCTACTCCCGAGCCTCCATCTTCAGGTTCTACAGAGCCTCTTTCGACATCCAGTGGCCCCTTACACATCCCTCAACCCAAAGTTGAGGTTCATCCAAAGATTCCAAAGGGCCCATTACGCCGAAATGTTGCTTCCGGTCGAGCCGCTCAGTCGTATAGTATAGTAGATGATTTGGCGCAATCCCCTGCTGCCATTTCCACACTGGAACTCCTCCAGTCGTGCCCTTCCCAAAAGAAGGCTCTACTATCTGCCGTGGGCGCTGTAGATCCTGCTGATGACCAAATGATTGTTTTCGACACCACTCAATCGGACCATCCTCCCCTTCCTCCTTCTGTCGCCTTCCAAATCTCAGTCAAAATACGGAACGCCATCGTTTCCCGGTGTATAATTGACGAGGGGGCATCCACCTGCGTGATGTCCGCTTCGGTTTGGAAGCAACTCGGATCCCCCGAGCTGGCCCCTTCCACGATCACCCTTAGAGCGTGGGACGGTCATGCCTCCCAGCCCATTGGCTTGTTTCGTAATTGCCCTATCACCCTCGCCGGTAAGACTGTTTGCGTTGACGTCGAAGTCATTGACGCCCCACTCGACTATAACATTCTTTTGGGGCGGAGCTACACCTATGCTATGTCTGCTGTCCCATCCGCGGTCTTTCGCAAGATGTCTTTCCCCCATAATGGAAAGATAGTCACCATTGACCAGTTGACATATCATGAGCCTCCCTCTCAGACCTCCTCTGAGACCACCATCTCTTCTGTAGCCAACAAGCAAACCGTCGATTCTCTGACCAGTGTCTCCCCCGGCGTCTACAAAGATTCCACCTTACTTGGTACTTTCCCTCATCTTCCCCCTCCTCCGGTCACTGATCCCAGCTTGTCGAATGTTTGCATGATGCAATCGTCTCAGGCTGCCCATAAGCAGCCTGCCTCGGCTAGTCAGCAACCTCCCCCCCGCCCTCCGCAACCCGCTCCTAGCCATTCATCTCAGCCAGCCGGACCTCCTCCTTCTGGCCCTCCCCCTACAGCTGGTATCCCTGAACCCCTTTATCCTCCCGGATCAGTTCCCCCCGGCCTTAACCATCTTGGAGCCGTCCCTCTTGGTCATTTCCCTGCTGGGTAGATCCCTTTCCTAGCTCCCCCTCCCGGAGTATATTCTGTCCCCGTCATGGCCACTCTCTCCCTCCCTAACTTGACCTTGGGCATTCCGGTTTGGTACCTTGATCCCCCAGCCGCCACTCCCCCTGGTCACCCCAAACCTTACATGGCTTTGACACCGGTTCAACCGGTCCCCCTCGCTTCCTCCGTAGCCACTGTGCCCCCAGCACCTCCACAGGACCCTTCTCCTATTGCGACGGCTCCTGGGAAGAAAGGCAAAGCTCGTAAGGGGGCAACCCATCAGGACCAGGCCGCTCCGACACCTCTTACCCACCCACGACCACCAAAGCCCGCCATTCAATGCGCTTTGTGTGATATCGTCGGTCACGCCACTCACATGTGTCCCGAATTGCCACACCTCAAGCTTCTGGTCAACGAGACATTCCTCGACTCTCATATCCCAGAAGTCTATGTCACTATCCCCCACTCCCTTCCAAAACTCAAACACTTGCGCACAAACCACCCTTGTGCCTTGTGCGATTTCCACGGCCATTACACCCACCTCTGTCCCCGCCTTGACGAGTATCGTTCCTCCTTGGACATGTACCGCCAATTCAAGGTCGCTTCGATCGGACCAGAGGACATTCCTACCCCCATTCACATTCCGCCTCCCACTATCACGCCCACGGAACCCTCAAACACCATTTTGTACATGTCATCATCCTCGAGAAATAGTTCACCATCCACTCAACCTACCGATCCCCTCAGCTCCTCAGCCGACCTTGGATCTGTTGATCTCGCCCATCCGAGCCCTTCTCCTCATGATGACCCGTCCCCCACCACTACTTCCTCGGGTGTCCCACCTTCCTCCAGTCTTCCCATCTTCCAATCTGATGAAGACATCATGGAAGCCATGACCAACCCCGACTTTCCCTGGGATGATATGCACCATCGCGCATATTTCCTCCCACAGCAGTCCCATGACCAATACGCTGTGGAAACCAAAGACTTCATCCCTCATGCAGTCGATTGGTTCAAACACCCCATCCCTGCACCTGATGCTTTCGAAGAAGGGAACATGGCCAATATCTCATCCACCATCAAAATTGACATTTCGGTAAAACCTGGCATAGAAGAATACATCACCTTGGGTGCCCAATGCACCCCGGAAGAAATTGAAACTTATACCAAGCTCTTCAAAGAATTCCGCGATATCTTCGCCTGGTCCTATTCTGAAATGCCCGGACTCGATCCTGCCATTGTCGAACATCATATCGACACCTTGCCTGATGCCAAACCAGTTCGCCAAAAGATGAGACCCATTCATCCTTCCCGACGTGACGCTATCAAAGCCGAAATCGATAAGCTCAAGCAGGCTGGTTTCATTTACCCCATTGAATACACCACTTGGGTTTCTAACCCTGTTCCTGTTCTCAAGAAACAAGGCACCATTCGTGTCTGCACGGACTTTCGCGACTTGAACAAAGCTTGTCCCAAAGACAACTTCCCCACACCGTTCATCGACCAAATCATTGACGAGTGTGCGGGGCATGAGATCCTATCCTTCATGGATGGTTTCTCCGGATACAACCAAATTGCTATCCGTCCTGCTGATCAACTAAAAACCGCGTTCATTAGTCCGTGGGGAACTTTTGCTTACCGGGTCATGCCTTTCGGCCTCAAAAACGCCGGCGCCACCTTTCAATGGGCCATGTCTTATTGCTTCCACGACTTAGCTCATATTATCCTTGCCTATTTAGACGACCTCACGGCGCGTTCTAAGCATCGGGCGCAACACATACACGATCTGCGCACCATTTTTCTCCGATGTCGCAAGTATAATATCCGCCTTAACCCGTTGAAATGCGTCTTTTGCGTTCCGGCCGGCCGTCTCCTAGGCTTCATCGTGTCTAAGGACGGTATCACTCTTGACCCTTTGAAAGTTCAAGCCATTCTTGAACTCCCCATCCCGCGTACCCTCCGCCAGCTCCAAAGCCTCCAAGGCAAAGCTAATTTTCTCCGTCGGTTCATCCCTGACTATGCCACCACCGCACACGGGTTCCTTAGACTCCTACGCTCTCACATCCCATTTGTTTGGGATACCCATGCTCACGAGTCTTTCGATGCCCTCAAGCAGGTTCTCACATCTGCTCCCTTAATTCGCCCTCCCGACTTTAATCGGGACTTCATCCTATATATCTCCGCTTCCACCTATTCGGTCGCTGGAGTCCTTATCCAAGAGGATGACCATGGCATCGAGCATGTGATCTACTATGTCAGTAAGAACCTTGTGGGACCCCCTGTCTCATACTCCTATGACGAGAAATTAGCGCTGGCTGTCGTGTTCTCAGTCCAAAAACTTCGTCATTATATCCTCTTGCGCTCCACCAAGGTTGTGACAAATTCCAACCCTATGGCCTTCCTATTGAGTCGTCGTATACTTACTGGGAAGTACGCCCGTTGGGTCGTTATTCTTCAGGAATTTGACCTTGAATTTGTCACCCCAAAAAGTAAGAAAGGCTTAGCCCTCGCTGAGCTCATTTCTGAATTACCTACCGGATCGCAAGACCCTCCCGTTAATGACGACCTTCCTGATGAACACCTGTTTGCCATTACTACCGATGACCCATGGTACGGCGATATTCTCACTTATTTGCGAACCCAAAAGTTCGCCCTCCACCTTGACCGTGAGGCCCGCCGACGTATCCGACACCAAGCCCCCCGATACCTTCTTATCGGTGACGACCTCTATCGTCGCGGGGTTGATACGGTCCTTCGTCGTTGCCTCACACACGCTGAAGCTGAACAGGTCCTTAATGCCTTCCATAGCGGCGCTTGCGGTGGCCACCTCTCCGGTCTTGCTACTGCCCAAAAAATAATGCGCGCCGGGTATTTTTGGCCTTCCCTCTTCAGTGATTGCATCGAGGCAGTCAAACACTGTCCCAATTGCCAACATTTCGCCCCTAAGGCGAGAGCTCCACCGGCTCCCCTCCATCCGGTCGTCTCCACTGGTCCCTTCTGTAAATGGGCCATCGACTTTATGGAGTGTCGCCCGCCATCCTCTGGTAGCCACAAGTATATCATCGTGGCGGTCGACTATTTCACCAAATGGGCCGAGGCCATGCCAACGTTCAATAACACGGCAGCTACCGCGGCCCTCTTTTTCTTTAACCATGTTATAGCTCGCTTTGGGGTTCCCAAGCAACTGGTCTCTGATCATGGCAGACATTTTGAAGATGAGATATGGCGTGAGCTATCCTCACTATTGGGTTTTGAGCACCAATATTCCTCCTCCTATTACCCCCAAGGTAATGGCCAAGTTGAAGCAGTCAACAAAACCCTCAAGACTATGCTTCAACGCACGGTGAATACGCACAAAACCAACTGGCATCTCCTGCTTTTTCCTGCCTTATGGGCCTATCGAACCTCTGTTAAAACCGCCACCGGGTTCACTCCATTCCACCTAGTTTTCGGAGAGGAGGCAGTTTTACCGATCGAGTGTGAAATTCCTTCTCTACAACTAGCCGTTGAACTTCTCCCTGACACCCAACCACTAGAACAACGACTTATCATGCTTGAGCGTGCCTCCGAAGACCGCCGTGTTGCCTTGCAAACCATGGAAGCGGCCAAAAAACGCACCAAAGCTCAATATGACCGAAAAGTCCAGCCTCGCACTTTTCACGAAGGCGACCTTCTTCTAGTATATGACCAGGCCCATGATGTCCTAGGTCATGGGAAGTTTGACTCATTATGGCTAGGCCCTTACATCATTAGTAAGGATCTTGGAAAAGGGGCATACCTCTTAGAGGATTTCGAAGGCCATCCCCTTCCTAACCCTCGCAATGCACTCTATCTTAAGAAATATTACCCTTAGCATTTCCCCTCTGAAATGCATGTTTTATTTTCTTTTAGATAGCCAGCATCTTTTTTTCATTTTCCCTACTTCACCAGGACCCATTTCGTCCACGCGAAGTTACCTCACCCCCATTTAAAATCGAAATTCCTCACCTACGCCACTTGTACTGGGGGCACCATATTGCCCCCTTACTTGTCCATGTTCGTGTCGATTTTCGTCGTGAGTTCCCACCTTGTACTCATGCTTCCATGGCCCCCCATCGGGACCTTTACTGTGTGGCAGCACCATCAAGTCGCCCTTGTTTAGAGCATCCAAGTTGAGTCATCATTGCATTCATGGAGTCTATCCTGCGTCCCTTTACACCCCACTATAGCCCTCCATTCTTCTTTGCTTGGTTCCTCTCTTGTGTCGCATATCATGACCTTCAGCCCCACTGTCCCCTGTCCCTTTCGATATTGTGTCAGTCGCTGCCATGTCATTCATGCCCTTTATGCTCTAACAAGGGAAGTCGTCCATTCACCACTCCATCCTCCCCATTTCCACTACCATCATTAGTGTCAGTCTGTCCGTCGCTCTATTGTTCTTCTCTCGTGCCTTAGTTGAGAATCTCTCATTGCCTCACCTACGGCGGACCTCCTTCTGTCGACATCAGCACATTTATTCCAGAAGCAAGGTCTAGAGGGCGGTGTACCTTGGTTCCAGCTTCCACTCTTGTTCGGTGCCTCGGATCAGGCAGAGGGATCTCTCACTTCCCTTTGACTTGATTGCTTCTCCAGCTCCTTTCAGCATGATTGAGATTCGTATACTGGACAGTCCAGTGACCCAGCAGCAGCTCTTGATGATTCCCGGGCGTGTGTGAGATGTCTCAGCCCTCATGAGGGGGTGGCCCTGCAGGTAGCTCCCCACATGCCCGGATGACCTCTTCATTGCAGCCTTTGATGCCGCTCCAGATTTTGATGATGTTGGCCTTAGCCACTTGCAGCACCTCTATGATTTGCATGTATCACTCAGATTTTGTGAGCCCTTCCCCATTTACAGGGGGCATTTGGGTTGTATTTATCTCATGTACTCAGATATTATTGTACTAGTCCTGGCTGTTATCCCAGGCACAGCATGTATGTGATACTCTTCATTGTATTTTTATCTGGCCCTTGATTATGCCAGCTGTACTCTATGGTTCGGTCCCTTGTTTACTGGACACACTATTCTTTTGTACTTTGTCACGGCGGGCATAGGTATACCTCCCCCGCCACCTTCAGCACAGGTACCCTCTCATAAAAGAGACTTGTTGCACCTGCGAGTCTCGTCTCCTCAGGGTCTAGTCCTTCAACACACTATCTACCTCACAGTTCTCTCTCTGACACCCCTTTTTGTTGTCTAGTGATTGTGTTCTTACAACGTACTTCGGTCATACGATTTGCTCCTGACACTCGCACGCTGGGGGGCAATCTGTTACACCATTTTTTGGTCATCTAACCTTTCATCATTAGATGGACCCAAGTACACCATGTAAGACCTGTTTTACCCCAAGTAAAACTGCTTTCACTATGTTAATTAGGAAACCCCAAAAGGAATAATTAATTAAACCATAATTTAATTATTATTCCCAGTCATGTTTAACCCAAAAACAAAGAAATTAATGAGGTAAACCCATAGTTATCTTATTATTTTCTAGGAATAATTATTTAAATCTTATTTAGATAATATTCCTTGTTAAATATGACCAAATCAACCACCATTAATTAAATAAATCATTATTTATTTGATTATATCCCAACCACTTCCTTAAAAAGATAAATAAATCATTTATTTATCTATTCTTCACTAATCAAGGGATTTGACCCAAGTCAAACACCCTTTCCCTCCAACAAATAATAATAAAATATTCCATAGAGGTGGATCGAGATTTGATTAACATTATTTTAATCATGCACCAAGATCTAGAATGACCCAATATTTTGTTATAAATAGGAGGGTTTTCCCCATCATTCTTCACCTTTTTGTTGCCTATTAGATCACTCTGGATCTATACACTTGGTCTCATTTCTACCATTTTGAACTTCCTAGAAATCTACATAATCAAGTCTAAGATAATCACAAGTATGCATAAGCTATAATTAGGCTTATATCTTGCCCAAACATGGTAGTAACATGATAAACATTTATACAAAAATATCGTAAGCATGGTAGCTATATGTTATGAATGCATATCTTACATTATTTCAGCAAGAAGGATTGCATGGATTTCTTATTCATGGGAAATGGAGTCTGACCAATAGTCTTGAACCAATCTAGGTCTAATTTAATCCTGCTTTTGGCTATATTGTGTCCCAAAAGGTTGCCCTCATATACTCCAAAGATGATTTTATTATGATTTAAATATATTCCTTATCTTTGACAACGCTAGAAAATCTGCCCTAGATGATGAAAATGATCAAATATTTTCTTTGAAAATACCATAACATCATCCAAGTAATCATTACACTTTGTCTAATCAAACTGTGGAACATGATGTCCATAACCCGTTGAAAGGTAGCACCCACATTGATGAGCCCAAAAGGCATCCAACTTAAATGAGAATATATCCCCTGTAGTCCTGAACATTGTTTTATATATGTTGGGTTCTGCTACTAGAACGTGATTGTATCCATTAAATCTATCTAATAGCGAGAAATTTTCTGACCCAAATACCTTTTGAAGTATCTTCTCCATAGACGACACATGATTGTTGTCATTATCTGAAGCCTAGTTCAAGCTATAGAAAACAACACATAAGTGTATCTCTCAAGAATTATTTATTACAGGAACCAAATTAGAGACCTAGGTAGAATGACGAACTTTGAATACGATATGAGCATCCAACAATTTATTTAGTTATTACAAAATGAGGGTTTCGAGCGTAGGATTAAATTTTATTAACTTATATTAAAATGGATTTACCCCTTCCTTGATTAGTATCACATGTTGGATAATTCACGTATCATAAGTTTTTAAATCATCATACATCCATGCAAAAACATATCGATACTGCTTAAAAATAAGGATAAGGATTATCGCTCTTGAGGTGTACAACACATACTAAGATTCAGATATTTCATATCTTCTTTCATACCCAAATTTACTTGTTTGTTCAATAAGGTAGAATTGTGGGTCTTAGCATTGGTTGGCCCCTTAAAACGGTTTTGCAAGTCATAAATAATTTCCAAATATACCACACCTTTGGGAATGAGGTTCCCTTTATTATCCTAAGCTAATTCCTACAAGGATTTTTCGTGCTCATATTTATCTATTGTCACATCCTTAAACACGTCAACATCCATCATGAAATCTAGTATTTTCTGATCATCATTGAAAATACAGAAACTAGTAACATTATAAGGCATGGATGGATTATAAATAATCTCATTTGAAAATCCATCTCTTAATGGTGATAACCTAGCAGTAGTGTTACCTAATGTGTCTATGGCTGCATTATGTATGCTAGGAACAAAATTAATATTAAAAACTTGAAATTATGAAATAAGACACCATACCTCTTGCTGGTAGTTTATAATATTATGTGACACACAATGAATAGTATTTCACACCTGACGTGTAACAATTTCTCAGTCACCTATTACCTTAAGCACTTCCAAATTGAGGTCTATGGATTTATTTAAAACCAAAACAAGTGCTTCATATTTGACAACATTGTTTATGCACTCAAATTCCAATTTACATGAGATCAAATATTTGTTCTTTGTTGGTTTATCAAAATACAACCATCTCCAAAACTCTCACATGTTTTCAAAAAGTAAAAATACAAAGCCAAAATATTAGCAACAACATGGTTAGTTCCTACACTAGTAATATTTACATCTATGTTACAAAAATCATAAGTGTTATAAAAAAATTAGATCTGATAGGCTTCTTGATCAATCAACTTCATGTAACTATTTAAAACCTAATCTTTTGATTGGGGCTTAGCCTCCTCAACCTGAGAGGGTTCTCTCAAGGGTTAATTATATGGATAAAAATATAGATGGCTAACTCTATTTAGGTATCAAACAGATAAATGATAGATGTAGGTTGAGAATCACATTAGCATGTATACATTGGGCTTACGGATTCAAAACAATTCAGTAATTCAGTGAATCTACATAACATGGAAGTTGAGGCATATCATAGTTTTAGTCATGAGATACACACACATGAAACTGTAAAAACACAATCAGTTCACTTATATAGGAAGACAAAGCATATAAAGATGAATTCTGAGTAATATAGATGAAAAAAACTACAATGAGATAATATAAGAGATGAAAATAGAATAGGAACACACTAAAACTCCTTCTGAATCTCAAGTTGGTCAATTAGAAAATCCCTGTATTAGTTGAAAACCAGTTAATTCACAATAAGCACAGTTTTGCCAAAAATATCCAACCCTTTACAAATTCGACCTCTTGGCCTTTAACATACCTCTTACAACATGAGATGATCTACCTCTAGGCTAGATACATCAAACTTTTAACTACTAACACCTTGCATAACCATAAGACATGGAATTTATTACAAAAAGACACCTATTCTACTTAAACAGTCCTATTCCAAAAAGGACTCAAACTGCTTAATGCTATCTTTAACAAACTTATCTATTTAAATTTACATCATTTCCAAGTGTATCATCACATGGTCGAATCTGGATGATGGGCTTCATTTCTTCATGACCATATTGCTGACCTCCATCAAAATACGAAACAGAACCCTGTTTTTTAGGAATAAGATATTTTGCATTTTTTGAACATTTTGACCATCATGTACCCTTCATTTCATGGTCCTTGGCTGTTGGAAGTTGTCATAACATGTCCCATAACTCCTCCCTAGCCTCCAGATGTCTAAAACCACTTTAAACACTGCTCAAAATGCTGTAATGTTCTGCGCTACAAAAACACAACAGTTTCATAGTGCTGCCATTTCAACCTTTATTCTTCAAATATTTGACTCCTTTCCTCCAAGATTGTTTTAATTACCCTTTAATACATCCTCCATATAAAATTCATTTCTTGATTCGTTCTTTAACCCTTCAAAAACTGATCAAAATAAGCAAGAAAAGCTACTACAACAGTTTTGTAGCGCTTTTCTGTTTTTTTACACATAATGCGCTACGAAACAACTGAGTATGCAGTTTTTTCAAACATTTTACAAGTGAAAACTGTAGTTATGCCAAAAACTCAAAATATACCTGTCTCCATCATTTAAAAAACCATATCAACTGTGAAAACACAGTCATTCTAGCTTTCTTTAGGTCCCTTCTTCATTTACACTTGGTTGAGCTATTGGTTCTTCTATGACTGCCATTTTAATGCCTCTGCTCTTTAACTCATCATGAATCAAATCCAGCTGCTGCTCTAAATCTCTCAAATGGTCTTTAAGTCTTCTGTTAGTAGCTCTCAAATGATTATTCATTATTCTGACAATCTTAGCTTCTTTTATTGCTGGAACTGTCCACTTGAAAAATTGCTCTGTACTACTTGGAGTTTCAGAAACATAATTAGTTTTTCCTTCCCACAGTGCCTTCATTATTTTAAACTGTACTTTCTTGACACTGTGATTTCTTGCTCTCTTTTTCATGACAAAAATTTCCTGGTTTTCCAACCTTAATTTCTACTCAAGGCACTAAAACTCTATTTTCTTTGTCATTTTCTCTTTTCCCCTTTTTGTTCTGCTGATTGTATGCTTCACTGTAGGTGATGAAAGATCAACAATTTATTTAGGGGATTCAACTGTCTCAATGGGTATTTGAACTTCTTTTCTGCCTTCCATCAGTTTCCTAGCATGCCTAGTCATCATATGCTTTCTTGCTTGAAATATGAAACCTGCATCTTCCCCCTCAAACTCTAACTTCTTTGAAAACTCAGACTTTTTCAACTTATTCTCCTCTTCCCCAATGAACTCAACCTAGAAAATGGGTGTCTCTTGTATGTCAATGGCATGAAGAATATCCTCTAGATTCCCCTTTGTTACTAAGGTGTCTTCTATAGCAACTGTATTTCCTTTTAATGCCACTTCTTGACTTCTAGTTACTCTTTTGGTACCCTTGCTGATAGCTTGTGTCTATTTTGCATATTTGACAACCTTTGATCTCTGTTTTGTAGGTAGGAGAGTTGGAGTACTAAGAATTTTCATTTTCTCTAGCCCTTTCTCAGTTTTCTTTCTTGACTTCACTCCTACAGTTGCTTTTGGTTTTGCAGCCACAGGTTGACTTGGTTCTGCTGGTGGTGGTGATGGAACTCCTTTAGCTTTAGGGTTTCTAGCAAGAGTTAGGGTTTTCAACTCAAAACCATTTATAAACAAGAAAGATGACCAATCTCTCCCTATCTTCTGAAGTTCATTTAAAATTAATAAATTCATTAAACCATGATGAAACAAGGATGTTTCACTCCCTTCAGACTTTTCTTGTACCTTATTAGCCATATTTGCAAGACTCCTATGCAGACAAAAAGGTAAATCAAGTGAAATCTTACCAGTGAAGTGTAGAAGCAATTTGAAATGATATGAATAAACCTTGTGATATCCGCCTTCACCGGTAAAATATTTCTGAATGTTGAGTAGTAGTTTTGAGAAGTTATATTTGATGCAACTTCTAGGGATAGAGTTATTAAGGTCCATTTCTATGTACTCAGGCTTCATGAAATCTTTACACTGCTCCATATCAAATTTGAAACTTTTGAACCAAGTTTCTTGACCCCTTGGTATCTCTGTAACAACAACAATGATATCTGGTGTAATAGACACACTTAGCATCCTGACCTTAGTGGCTGTTCCATTGAAATTCATGGAAAATTCCTTGGATACCTGTGTGTGACAACCTTGCAACTTCTCACAAAACCATAGGCAACCTACTCTTCTGAACGCTTCCATCATTGTTGGGTCTTCAATTATTTCTTTCATGTCTTCAGGTTCATGCCTTAAGCAGTGTCCTCCTCTATGAATTTTATTTTCCTTTGCCATGTTCTTGAAAAAATATTTCAGCCTCGCTTGAAAAAATGTAACAACAGCCTCACTTGAATAATTGTAACAACAACCTCGCTTGAGAAATTATCAGCCTCGCTTGATATGGGTGTAGTAAAATCTTTATATGAACCAACCACAAGTTTGGCTTGACACTAGAGCTCAGACATTTCGAATGGAGGAAAAAGGGAATGAGAATGACTAATTAGGAAAGATTTTGAAATTAAAAATGTCTTCTCATGACTGAATGATGCCTCATTCATAACCAATAATGACAATGATGACTGCAAACGTGGGTGTGTACATCAAATTTCATCATCACTTGACTCAAAATGTCACTATCCTACCCTTTCCCAATGGTTTCTAACATTTGCCAACTCAACTGACAAGACAGTTAAAAATCCGCGCTTTCGTAGTGCATGCAGTGTAATTTTTCATGTTTGTGCTATGAAACTATCAGCGCTTTCGTAGCGCAAAACAACTTTTTTCAACGAATGGCGCTACGAAAACACAATTTTTTGGCTAATTGAACAATTTTGAAACGAAAATTTGGGAAATTACCTGCAAATGGAAAATGATAAATATTTGACATGAAAGAAATTTAAAGAAGGCTTTATTTGAACCTTAGGATGAACTTTAAACTATAATAAATCTAAAACCTACCCTTCATCAAACCTAAATTGACTCCTAAAACCCAATTTTGATTCATGAAATTTTGTAACCTTGTCAAAATAATGTTTTAAAATTTTTTGGGTGATAACAATAAGCACCAATTGGATTTTAATGAAGGAGTTCCAACTGTGCATCTAGTGGTACAAGGGGTCATTACGCAAGATAAAATTCATGATCAACTTCCAGAAAATAATTTCGGAAAATCATTTTCGCACAACTAATATGCTCATTAGGAGCTTCAATATTTGCGATGATATGTTTCATGAAAAGTTCACTCTCGACTCAGATTTGATTATTCTTGCCCTTATATAGAAGCCACAAATGCGATTAGTCTGTAGCAAAGCATCATTGCAACTTTCTAGACCAATCTCTACTCAAAATCAAGCCATAAGCTTCTGGAATGTCCACAATGACAATGCCAGTACATTGGTTAACTCTATGATCTGATGAAAATGAATTATAAACCTATCAAGCTCACTAATTTCCCATACTAAATATCTATCTAATTGTATGATCCTATCATCAATAATTTCCCATTTAACATTGATTTTATTTGCAACAGATAAAGGCATGACACTCGCAAAGGCACCAAAATCAACTAGGAAATTATGGACATTATAATAAAAAATATCAAAAGTTAAAATAAAATGGGGGAAAGTGGACCTAACATTTACGTTAGCTGCATTAAAAATTGATTTAAGGATGGTAGGAGACTTATCAGACAATGCTTTAGAAGTGGAAACCGTTCCACCTCACGGATGCTAAGATGCAAATGCCTAGTTGATTAATTCGCATTGCCCTACTATCTTAGCTAGATCATATTTAGAAATATTCACATGAGCTTTATTCATGTCTTCAAGAATATTGTAATCAATATATTCATCTTGAGCAGGGCATGCTGAAGTGGTTGGTGATATGATTGTTTTATGTCTCAGGGGTGACATACTTGTTCTTATTATTTTTAGAATATTTTTTCTGAGGCTGTGTAATCTTGGATTTGTTTTGATTTCCTTAAACAAGATTACTAGGAGGAAAGCTATTTATTAACAATTTATTTCTCACATCTTACTCAGGCACCGACCCTTTGCTCCTCAAATTATATTTCTTAACAGGTTTTTTAGGAGGAGCATCACATGCTGGGGGCTCACCAAAAACTTGTCGATAATTGTTGAATATAAGATCAAGTGTAAAAATTGAATCACCAACATTTGGTTTTTCCTCTGTCGAGGTAGGCTCATCAGTCTCTTGAGTCTACTTCAAATACTCTTCCGCTGAAAAACTTCCTATAACAGTTGCAACTACAAAATTAATGTTTTGTTTCCATTGAGGGCATGTTTTCTCTAAATGAGCTTCTTGATGAAAGGTATTATAGTTTTCCATGCCAAAGTTCTCAACATTGAAGAAACCAATGGGGCTCTGTGTAGACTTACCATGTTGATTGAAATTCTTCTTAAGAAATAACCTAAAATAATTATTGTTATTAGAAGCCTCACTTGAGTTCCTCTTGAGTTCTGATACCTCGTTGGTTAACAACTTCAAATACTTAGTCAAGCTATCCATGTCGAAAGGGTATTTCTCTTTAGCAGAAAAGGCTTGGGAATTTTTACTTGTGTCTTTGGATTCCTTCGAATATTCTTGGTAAGAAATGAACCAAATAGACCTTAATTCCTTTTCAACGTCAATTTCTTCTACAAATTTAAGAGACAAAGTATCTTTTGCAGCGCGCTTGAAAAAAACAGAAATGTTAGTAGGCAAGGTAGTAGTATAATAATCTTTAGTAATAGAATCATGTAATTGTACATCAATGGGAAATTTTTTCAAAATATTTTTAAACCTTTGATTGAAATCCTTAACCTTTTATTTATCCCCCATATTAATGTTTCTGAGTCCCTTAAGTAACATGGATGGATTTTTATCATCAGTAAACATTTTTAAGAAAAGTTGTTTAAACTCTCGCCAATAATGGATCAAATTCGGTGGAAGGCTATGATACCAAACTGATGCTCTTATACCTTCTATAGTGTATAAAAATAATCTACAGGAAAAATCATCAAAATGTATCTCTAAGATTCGTAGATGCAAGTATAATTCATCAATATGATCTTTGGCCTTCACTTTATTATTAGGATCATACTTAGCCAACAAATTTTCTGGATGCTTTGGTAAGCGATGAAGATTTCCTGGAAGATCCAGGGACCCTTGGGCCATCCAATCCAATTGTTCATCAGCCATTTCCTCACCGTCATCCTCCTCCTCACTCTCTGATTTTGAAGACTCTTTTCCTTCACCATTCAAATTATCGTTATAATCAAGATGTTTGTCTCCCGTCAGTTGTTCTTCATCATAATAATGAAAATCCTCGAACCCTTCATCATCCATATTTTCCCCACTAGATGGTGGAAGATCCCCTTGATGATGTATTCCTTCAGAAGGATCAGCTAAATATTGAAGGGTTGTGTTAACTTATTATTCCACTGAATAAACCAACACACCATGGTGGGTTTTTAATTTCTTTGTTTGCGTATGAGGAAAAAAATATGTGATAAGAAGAAATCCAAGATATCTAGAAAATTGACTAGTAATAGGCCGAAGTGTCCGAAGTTGCTCGTAAGTGACTTCGAATGTAAGCTCTGGAACTTTATTAGGGGACTCTCCTTTCTCAGATATATCAATTGGATTTGGGCTTAGATGATTACTACCTTGCATGAAAGGTTATTTATCTGAATGTGGTGAATTGTCACCCATAGAAAGGTTGCAATCCTTCTAGTGCTATAACTGTTGACGGTGTTTGATGCCATCAACATTGGGGGTGTATCCTTGATATAAAGTCCCAATTAAACCTCACATCATTTGGAGTAGGAGCCCCAACTAGAAAATTAGGCTGATTTCCACGATCTTAAATATTTTCCTTGGCTACAATAAACGACACAAGAGAAACTCATGTAATTTTTAGATAAACAAGTTAGTTATCCTTGTGATGTATTCAATTTCAAAGTGTATAATGGTTTTTTCACGAAAAGAAAGAAAAAGTGAGCGTTTAAGAAAAAAGTAATAATACTATCATAGTAAAGACACACATGCGAATATGAAATAATTGTTAATAATCTTGTGAAATAGTTCACACAGAAAGAACGATCATGAAAACAATAGACACATGATTCAAAGAGGCATACTAAAGCCAAAAAAATAGCTCATTTTCATTAGTATGTGTTTACATAAACATAGATCGAAAACAATGAAAGAATAGTATTATAATCAGCCACGACATATGCATGAAAAATTTGTTGGCTCCAAGAGATTAAAATTGTAAAGTGAAAGTCCCAAGATACACCATTACAATGATACAACATTGGTTCCAGTAGTGGAAAATTAAGAAACTACTTGCTTCTCAAAAGCCTAATCTTCTATCCTATGCGTAAATTTAGAAACCAAGGTGAAAATTCCTTTTCTTGATCTATGAGGGTGTATATATAACAAATGAGGTGACTGTCCACCTCCCTTGTGACTCTTGAGTCCTCCTCATGATTCTTGAGCTCATATGTGACTTTTAAAATTCCTATGGGACCCTTGAGCTATGTCTCCTCACATTCTATATGTGACCCTTGGGCTTCCACATATTTACATTTTTCTCATTTTTTTAAAATTAGATAATTGCATCCACAAGTGATGTGGAAAAATACAATGACACATATGACTCTTAAGGTGACACTTGGACAAGCCATGACTTGGTAATGCTGACATGTAACTTCATTGTGATGTGTCAATGTCAAGCCTTCTTCCTTTTTGTCATATTTGTGTATTCATGATGGATCTTGAAAGTACTTTATCTTCATCCTCGAAGAGGATAGTTGATGTAGAGTCTTCCATGAGATCTTGATTTTCAATCTTTTGTCATGATCTAGTGTCCGTTCATCTCTTGGCTTGATGATATCTTTGTATCTCTAGCTTCAAAAGTGTCTTCTTACATGATATTCCTAACATACTCCTTGAGCATCATCTTCTCATGTCAAGGAAACAACACTTGCAGATGAAATTCACTCATGACAAGCTGACATTAGTCTAAAATCTCCTAGTTTATCTTGTTCTTAATATAACACATTGAATCATCTAGGAAAGAGTGCAAGACTGAGGAGGAGGCTTAGGGATTACGAAATACGTAGTACCTAGAGGCATTTATGAGGGTTTATTCATTGTGATTGAAAATACGTAGTGACTGAGGTTATGAAAGGTAGGGCTGAGTAGTTGGGGGAGTGAGTGGTGTAGTGAGGCATGATTTCTCACTTTGATTTCACAATTCGTAGTTAGGGAAGGATTGAGATAAGGGGATTGTAAAATTTAGAAAGCGAGGGACTGAGATAGGGCCTTACTGCTGACTGAGAATGCGTAGTACATATATGAGGCCTAATCAGGCAATGATTGTGCAGTTTGCAAGAGTAGGAGGAAGAGAATGACTACTCGGATTGCACAATGCATAGTTGAGGGAATAAGTGTCTGCACAATGCACAACTATAGGAGGAAAGGATGTATGACTGGGGCTTGAGACTAAATATTTCATATTTTAGAGAGGCAAGATGAGAAGTGGTTGGTTAGGAAAGATGTGAGGAAAAAAAACTTCAGAAATTGATTAAGTGTGGGATCATTGAGGCAAAAGATGAGACCATAACATGTAACAAGGCCTTAAACTGATCACACACTTACAAACGATCAACCAAATAACAATAAGACATCTGTTACACCATTTTTTGGTCATCTAACCTATCATCATTAGATGGACCCTAGTACACCATGTAAGACCAATTTTACCCTAAGTAAAATTGCCTTCACTATGTTAAATAACTTAATAAACCACATTTATTAGGTTGTTTATGGTCCAAACATCAGAAAACCCCAAAAGGAAACATTAAACAAACCTATATTTGTTTGATTTTCCTCATGGAATAATTAATTAAACCTTAATTTAATTATTATTCCCAAATATGTTTAACCCTAAAAACAAAGAAATTAATGAGATAAACCCTTAGTTATCTTATTATTTTCTAGGAATAATTATTTAAATCTTATTTAGCATAATATTCCTTAGTTAAATATGACCAAATCACCCATCAATAATCAAATAAATCATTATTTATTTGATTACCTTCCAACCACTTCCTTAAAAAGATAAATAAATCATTTATTTATTTATTTTTCACTAATCAAGGGATTTGACCCAAGTCAAACACCCTTTCCCTCCAACAAATATATAATAAAATATTCCATAAAAGGTGGATCTATATTTGGTTAACATTATTTTAATCATGCACCAAGATCTAGAATGACCCAATATTTTGTTATAAACTAGGAGGGTTTTTCCCCATCATTCCTCACTTTTTGCTGCCTACTAGATCACTCCGGGATCTATACACTTGGTCTCATTTTCACCATTTGCTCCCATTGAGCTCTATTTTCTCGCATTGGGTTTTCTACACCCGCAAGAGAGAGAAAGCTTAGATCTAAAGTGTTAAGGACTACAAAGAACTCCATCCCATTGAGGAGAGCCGGATACACCTTCTTGTTTTCCCCGCTGTGCCCCGTAATATAAAAATTCTTTTCAAAAAAATCGTGTTCTTGTCTTCAGCTCGTTGGATGCATGGAGCAAACCCCTTTTATTTTACTACTTAATGTCTTTCCATTTATAGATCCGGTTGTTGCAGTATTTTTATTACTAATCGGCAGATCTCAAGATGTTTGAGCAACCACTATTGTAGTTAGGGCTATTAGGGCTATGTGTAGCTAAAGTGGTCCTTTTTTGTACACTTCGCACGAAGGATTCATACTAACAAATGGCGACTCCACATCTAAGTTTTAAATTACGCACCACTGCCGTTTTTCATATTCCCGCATATCCAGCCTACTTCGTGCCCTAGGGGCTTCTTTTCGCCTACTTAGTTTTCCTCTTTTTATGTCATTTTTATCACATAAAACCCTAAAACATTAAAATTTCTAACTTCCGTGTGTTTCTAGCCCCTATCATGCGCAGTAAGCGATGCACCAGCCGTAAATCGAGACGACAACTTTTCTCTCGAAAATCGTCGCCGAGACAACTCGAACGGGGGTCGCACTCTCCTTGGCCCATAACCGTGACTCGACCTCCCAGTGTCGCACTTTTTCCGTCGCCCTTTTTCGCGACCCGCACCGCAAAACAGTGCGTAAAATCGCGACCCGCCAGCTTTTTCGCTGATTTTTCCGTACTTTTTCGGGGTTCGTTCGGGTGCCTTCCATCGTGTCTTCCACTCCTCGTCTCACGCCCGCCTTGACCAAGATATGATCTCTGCTTTTTACTTCATCTAAGTGGGAACCTAGCCCCTTAGGGCTTTTAGTACCCTCCAATTTTTGTGGAAGAGTTTTAGCCTAGCTGTCAGCTGCCTCTGCTGTGAGCTTCAGCCCCTCTTTTCCCGCATCTCGTTACTCTCCCTTTCGCATCCATTGAAATCACCCTCTTTTTCCTTTCAAATCACCTCTCGTTGTTTTGTCCTGACCTCTCTTTTAGACCTCCTCCCCGCTCCCTTGCCGCTTTTTGCTGATTTCTCCCCTTTTTTTCCAGCCCACCTTGCCTCTATCTCTTGGCCGTGATCTCGCACCTCTTTTTCGCAGCTTTATCCTTTAGATCCCCGTCCCTTTTGACCTTCGATCTATTGGCCTCTTTACCATGTGTTTGCCTAGATTTTTCCCTTTCTTTTTCCGCGATTAGTTTTGAGAGACCCGCCCGCTGGGTTCGATAGCTGCACCCGAAAATAAATCGTTATTTTTCTCTGCTCTTTCGAAACATTATATACTCGTTTCCCTTCCTCGTAGGTTTATTTTCGCTACGCAAGCACTCTTTTTCTCTTTGTCTCAAAATGGAAAGGGTTTAAAAATTAAAATTAACACACGCCACACATCGACCCTAAGCGAAGAAGACACTCGGTTAACACCGCTCGTCAAAGACTCTAAAATCAATTGTCAAACGCGACCTTTTTGCCCTCGACCCGAATTGATTCTCGTCCCTTTTCGCTCCCTTCGACGTTTCCTTCTTCCCTCGTGCCATCATTGCGCCCCAAGGCTGTTCTTCCTGTGAGACTTCTTGGCCTTCATCCTCGCCTTCTATCGATCGACTCCCGGTCGCGCCCATCGTCGTCGAGCGGGCCTTACCTTCGAGTCCGCACTCCGACTCCTCTCTCCCGATTCATCAAAGTGTTCTCCCTACTCCTCCCGGTTATCCCCCTATCACCATCACTATGTCCTCGGTCCAGTGGCTCTAACGCTAGTGGTTCTCCCGACCCTAATGCCGCCCTAATACTAGCGGAACCACCACAGAACTACTCCCGCCACCCCCGTGCCGCCGTACATTGTAGGCCCTCGGGCCCTCCTCGATTTCCATCGCTGATCAATGACCCCATTCACCACAATGCCACTGGCTCGCTATGCCAACCAAGCTCCCCTCCGACATCCCTAAGTTTGCGGCCTTAATGGCGAAGATCCAACCAATCATGTCCGATCTTTCCACATGTGGTGTTCCTCCAATTCCATTACCGATGACTCCATCCGTCTTCGTTTGTTCCAACGCACGCCACCGGCTGAAGCTTCTAAATGGTATGCTCGAATGTGCCACTTCTACCCATACCACCTTTGAGACTCTTCGCCTCAAGCCCTTTTTGTCGTACTCTCCAGCCTTCCTCTCCGCATACGATATCGCACCTGAGCTCTTTGATTTCCTTCAAGCAATCCTCTTTCAACACGCCTTTCCGCCCATGTTCAGGAAATGGCGAAGAAGACGAGCTTATGTTTCCAGCCCTCCCTTCAAAGATCGGGTTTACATGGATCGGTTCCCTTCGCACCCTTCCCCACTCCCATCGAAGCAAAGAGTAGTCGCGTCTCACTTCTTCTCAAACTCGAAGAAGCCGCTCTCCAAATAGCCTCTTGAAATATGACCCGATCTACACTCAATCTCGTTATGTTTATACCGTTCTCCCCGACCTCCCCAGTCCCGGCGGGCGCTAACGCCCAGTGGGCATCTCATTCCGCCGATGGTATCATTGGAGCCCTTTTCACATCCGCCCGCTTCAACCTCCTATGGGCTATGGTCTTCTCCCGGAGGGGCCAAGCACCTCTAGCACACTTCCTCCCCGCCGCATGTATCCGTGGATACGGCATGCCTCCTTTTGCCCAACCTCCCGCTTACCTCAATGCTACCCAACCTAACCATTACCTTTATCCACACAAATGGGTATGCCGCCTCCTCCAAAGATATGCGCTTCACCTCCCTTGCCTCTCAACCCCCTCTAGAGGCAAGTATTTCGCACACAACAGTGGCGCGACTAACCCCCCTTCTTCTCAACGAAGGCGAGAGGCAATCCAACTCAATCCGCCCCTCGCACTCGTGGGACCCAATCCAAGTGTGGACCCTAACACCGCAAACCAGTCGAACAGGCACTCCACCTGCACGACGACAGCCGCTTCGTACAAATAAGCTTGTTCGTGTTGCGTGTTTATGGGTCATTACACCCACGCATTGTCCCCTATTACTTCAGTATGCGGCGATGTGGGAGTCTCAAGCCACATTGCACCTGACAAAGACGCCTCCCCCATGCTCCTCCCTAATGTGGCCACTACCTAAATGCTACCGTGTTTACCGATCCTTTCCTCAAAGAAGGATTCTACCCAACCACCCGACAAAACTGTAGCCACCCCCCTTCCCTTTCTCGGGTTCCTCCGATTACCGCATCCTTATGATGAACTCCAAACCATCCTCAACCGTCGACCTACACCTTCAAACTCCTAGCCTCGCAAGCATCTCCCAAGCCTCTTGCTCGCTCCGTCTCCCCGAGCCTCCTCTTCAGTGTTCTATAGAAAGGCCTCTTTGACATCCAATGGCCTCCTTACACATCCCTCACAACCCAAAGTTGAGGTTCCTACCAAGATTCCGAAGGAACCATTAGCGCCGAATGCTCGCTCTCGGCCGAGCCGCTCTACCACATATAGCATAGTAGATGATTTGGGCACAATCCCCATCGCCATTTCCACACCGGAACTCCTCTAGTCGTGCCCTTCCCAAAAGAAGGCTCTACTATCTACCGTGGGCACCGTAGATCCCGATGATGACCAAATGATTGTTTTCGACGCCACTCAATCGTACCATCCTCCCCCTTCCTCCTTCCGTCACCTTCCAAATCTCGCTCAAAATACTCGTAACACCATCGTTTCCTAAGTATAATCGACGCAGGGGGCATCCACCGCGCGTGATGTCCGCTTTCTGCTGGAAGCAACCCCATCCCCCGAGCCGGGTCCCTCCACGATCACCCTTAGAGCGTGGGACGGTCATGCCTCCCACCCCATTGGCTTCGTTTCGTAATTTCCCTATCACCCTCGCCGGTGAAGATTGTTTGCGTATGGACGTAGAAGTCATTGACGCCCGCTAGACTACAACATTATTTTGGGGTGAAGCTACACCTATGCTATGTCACGCCGTCCCATCCGTGGTCTTTTCGCAAGATGTCTTTCCCCCATAATGGAAAGATAGTCACCATTGACCTAGCTTGAAATATCATGAGCCCCCTCTTAGGCCTCACCCGAAACCACCATCTCTTCTCAGTAGCCAATAAGCAAACCGTCGATTCCCTTTCGACTGTCTCCGCTGCTTTACAAGGACTCCTCCCCGCTTGGAACTTTTCCTTGTCTCCCCCTCCTCTTATCACCGATCCCGCCTTCTCAAATGTTTGCATGATGCAATTGTCTCAGTCGCTGCTCTTAAGCGGCCCTACTTCGGCTAGTCCGCAACCGTCCCTTCGCCCCTCCGCAACCCGCTTCCTAGCCATACTTCTTCTCCGCCAACGCACCTCTTTCCCTTCCCTGTCCGGCTCCTCCCTCACAAATTTCTGTATCCCCGACCCCTTTATCCTCCCGGTCGGCTCGCTTCCCCCCGGCTACCCATCTCGTGAGCCATCCCTCCCGGTCATTACCCCCGCCGCGCATCCCCTTCCCGGCTCCCTCCCGGAGTGTTTTCTTCGTCTCGCCATGGCCACCTCTCTCTCCCTAACTCCGAGACTCCGGGCATTCCAGGCACTCGGTACCTCGACCTCCAGCCCGCCACCCACCCCTCCTAGTCACCCCAAAACTCCTACATGGCTTCGACACCGGCCCAATCCGTCCCTCGCTTCCTCCATTGCCACTCTCCGTGCCTCCCGCACCCTCCACAGACCTTCCCTCCCGTCGTGATGGCTCCCGGGGAAGAAAGGCAAAGCTCGTAAGGGGGAAAATCATCGGATCAAGCCGTTCGACCATCCCTACTCCCTCCCTCAACCGCCAAAGCCCGCCATCCAATGCGCTTTGTGCGAGTATCTGCCGCCACGCCACCCACATGTGTCCCGAATTGCCCTACCCTCAAGATCCTCGGTCCAACGAGACGTTCCCCGATTCGGACATCCCCGAAGTCTACGTCACTATCCCCGACTCTCTCCCGAAACTCAAAACCTTGCACACAAACCACCCTTGTGCCTTGTGTGATTTCCACGGCCATTATACCCACCTTTGTCCCCGCCTTGACAAGTATCGTTCCTCCTTGGACATGTACCGCCGATTCAAGGCTACCTCCATCGAACCAGAGGACCTTTCTCCTCCCATTCACATTCCCCCTCCTGCGACTGAACCAACAGATCCTTCTTCCACCATTTTGTACCTATCTTCATCCTTGCGGGATAGTACCCCTAACCTTCGACCTGCAGACACTCTCGGTTCCCTCTCAGCCGACCTTGCACCTGTTAGCCTCGCTCAGCAGAGCCCCTCTCCCCACGATGATCCGTCCCACATCCCTACATCCTCGGGTGACCCTCCTTCCTCGAGTCTTCCCATCTTCCAGTCCGATGAAGACATTATGGAAGCCATGACCAATCCCTACTTTCCTTGGGATGATATGCACCATCGCGCATATCTCCTCCCACAGTAGTCCCATGACCAATATGCTATGGAAACCAAAGACTTCATTCCCCATGCAGTCGATTGGTTCAAAAACCCTATCCCTGCACCTGATGCTTTCGAAGAAGGAAACATGGCCAATGTCTCTCCTACCATAAAAATTGACATTTCAGTCAAACCAGGAATCAAAGAATACATCACCTTGGGCGCCCAATGCACCCCGGAAGAAATTAAATTTTACACCAAGCTTTTCAAAGAATTCCACGATATCTTTGCCTGGTCCTATTCTGAAATGCCCGGACTCGATCCTACCATTGTCGAACATCATATTGACACATGGCCTGACGCCAAACCAGTCCGTCAAAAGTTGAGACCCATTCATCCTTCCAGACGTGATGCTATCAAAGCCGAAATCGATAAGCTCAAGCAGGCTGGTTTCATTTACCCCATTGAATACACCACTTGGGTGTCTAACCCAGTTCTCGTTCTCAAGAAACAAGGCACCATCCGTGTCTGCACGGACTTTTGCGACTTGAACAAAGCTTGTCCCAAAGACAACTTCCCCACACCGTTCATCGACCAAATCATTGACGAGTGTGCGGGGCATGAGGTCCTATCCTTTATGGATGGTTTCTCCAGATACAACCAAATTGCTATCCGTCCTGCTGATCAACTAAAAACCACGTTCATTAGTCCATGGGGAACTTTTGCTTACCGGGTCATGCCTTTCGGCCTTAAAAACGCCGGCGCCACCTTTCAACGAGCCATGTCTTACTACTTCCACGACTTGGCTCATATTATCCTTGCTTATTTAGACGACCTCATTGCGCGTTCTAAGCATCGGGCGCAGTACCTCCACGATCTGTGCACCATTTTTCTCCAATGTTGCAAGTATAATGTCCGCCTTAACCCGTTGAAATGTGTTTTTTGCGTTCCCGTCGGCCGTCTCTTAGGCTTCATCGTGTCTAAGGATGGTATCACTCTTGACCCTTTGAAAGTTCAAGCCATTCTTGAACTCCCCATTCCGCGTACCCTCCGCCAGCTCCAAAGCCTCCAAGGCAAAGCTAATTTTCTTCGTCGGTTCGTCCCTGACTATGCCACCACTGCACATGGGTTCCTTAGACTCCTCTGCTCTCATATCCCATTTGTTTGGGATAACTATGCTCACGAGTCTTTCGATGCCCTCAAGCAGGCTCTCACATCTGCTCCCTTAATCCGCCCTCCCGACTTTGATCGGGACTTCATCCTGTATATCTCCGCTTCCACCTATTCGGTCGCTGGAGTCCTTATCCAAGAGGATGACCATGGCGTCGAGCATGTGATTTACTATGTCAGTAAGAACCTTGTGGGACCCCCTGTCTCATACTCCTATGAAGAAAAATTAGTGCTGGCTGTCGTGTTCTCAGTCCAAAAACTTCGTCATTATATTCTCATGCGCTCCACCAAGGTTGTGACTAATTCCAACCCTATGGCTTTCCTATTGAGTCGTCGTATCCTCACTGGGAAGTATGCCCGTTGGGTCATTATTCTTCAGGAATTCGACCTTGAATTTGTCACCCCAAAAAGTAAGAAAGGTTTAGCCCTCGCTGAGCTCATTTCTGAATTACCTACCGGATCGCAAGACCCTCCCGTTAATGACGATTTTCCTGATGAACACCTCTTTGCCATTACTTCCGATGACCCGTGGTATGGCGATATTCTTACTTATTTGCGAACCCAAAATTTTTCCCTCCACCTTGACTGTGAGGCTCGCCGACGTATCCGACACCAGGCCCCCTGATACCTACTTATCGGTGACGACCTCTATCGTCCCGGGGTTGATACTGTCCTTCGTCGTTGCCTCACACACGCTGAAGCTGAACAGGTCCTTAATGCCTGCCATAGCGGCACTTGCAGTGGCCACCTCTCCGGTCTTGCTACTGCCCAAAAAATTATGCGCGCTGGGTATTTTTTGCCTTCCCTCTTCAGTGATTGCATTGAGGCAGTCAAACACTGTCCCAATTGCCAACATTTCACCCCTAAGGCGCGAGCTCCCCCAGCTCCCCTCCATCCGGTCGTCTCAACTGGTCCCTTATGTAAATGGGCCATCGACTTTATGGAGTGTCGCCCGTCATCCACTGGTAACCACAAGTATATCATCGTGGCGGTCGATTATTTCACCAAATGGGCCGAGGCCATGCCAACGTTCAACAACACGGCAGCTACCGCGGCCCTCTTTTTCTTTAACCATGTTATAGCTCGCTTCGGGGTTCCCAAGCAACTGGTCTCTGATCATGGCAGACATTTTGAAGATGAGATATGGCGTGAGCTATCCTCCCTGTTGGGTTTTGAGCACCAATATTCCTCCTCCTATTACCCCCAAGGTAATGGCCAAGTTGAAGCAGTCAAAAAAACCCTCAAGACTATGCTTCAACGAATGGTGAATAAGCACAAAACCAACTGGCATCTCATGCTCTTCCCTGCCTTATGGGCCTATCGAACTTCTGTTAAAACCGCCATCGGGTTCACTCCTTTCCACCTAGTTTTTGGAGAGGAGGCAGTCTTACCGATCAAGTGTGAAATTCCTTCCCTACAACTGGCCGTTGAACTTCTCCCTGACACCCAACCTCTAGAACAACGACTTATCATGCTTGAGCGTGCTTCCGAAGACCGCCGTGTTGCCTTGCAAACCATGGAAGCGACTAAAAAACGCACCAAAGCTCAGTATGACCGAAAAGTCCAGCCTCGTACTTTTCACGAAGGCAACCTTGTTCTAGTATATGACCAGGCCCATGATGTCCTTGGTCATGGGAAGTTTGACTCATTATGGCTAGGCCCTTACATCATCAGTAAGGATCTCGGTAAAGGGGCATACCTGTTAGAGGATTTCGAAGGCCATCCCCTTCCTAATCCTCGCAATGCACTCTATCTTAACAAATATTACCCTTAGCATTTCCCTTCTGAAATGCATGTTTTATTTTATTTTAGATAGCTAGCATCTGTTTTTCCATTTTTCCTCCTTCACCAGGACCCATTTCTTCCAAGCAAGGCCAACTCACCTCCACTTAAAATCGAATTTCCTCACTTACGACACTTGTACTCGGGGCACCATATTGCCCCCTTACCTGTCCATGTTCATGTCGATTTTTGTCATGAGTTCCCACCTTGTACTCATGTTTCCATGGTCCCCCATTGGGGCCTTTACTGTGTGGCAGCACCATCGAGTCGCCCTTGTTTAGAGCATCCAAGTTGAGTCATCATTGCATTCATGGAGTCTATACCACGTCCCTTTACACCCCATTATAGCCCTCCATCCTTCATTGCTTGGTCCCTCTCTTGTGTCGCACATTATGACCTTCAGTCTCACTGTCCCCTATCCCTTATGATCTTGTGTCAGTCGCTGCCATGTCATCCATGCTCTTTATGCTCTAACAAGGGAAGTCGTCCATTCGCTACTCAGTCCTTTCCACTTCACTATCATCATTAGTGTCAGTCTGTCCGTCGCTCTACTCTTTTCTCTCGTGCCTTAGTTGAGGCTCTCTCATTGCCTTAACTATGGCGGACCTCCTTCTGTCGACATCAACACATTCATTCCAGAAGCCAGGTCTAGAGGGCGGTGTACCTTGGTTCCAGCTTCCACTCTTTTTCGGTGCCTCGGATCAGGCCAAGGAATCTCTCATTTCCCTTTGACTTGATTGTTTCTCCAGCTCCTTTCAGCATGATCGAGATTCGTATACTTGATGGTCCAGTGATCCAGCAGCAGCTCTTGATGATTCCCGGGTGTGTGTGAGATGTCTCAACCCTCATGAGGGGGTGGCCCTGCAGGTAGCCCCTCACATGCCCGGATGACCTCTTCTTTGCAGCCTTCGATGCAGCTCCAGATATTTGATGATGTTGGCCGTAGCCACTTGCAGCGCCTCTTCGACTTGCATGTATCAGTTAGATTTTGTGAGCCCTTCCCCATTTACAGGGGGCATTTGGGTTGTATTTGTATCTCATGTACTCAGATATTATTGTACAAGTCCTGGCTGTTATCCCAGGCACAGCATGTATGTGGGATTCCTCATTGTATCTTTATCTGGCTCATGATTATGCCAGCTGTACTTTATGGTTCGGTCCCTTGTTTACTGGACACACTATTCTTTTGTACTTTGTCTCGGCGGGCATAGGTATGCCTCCCCCGCCGCCTTCAGCACAGGTACCCTCTCATAAAAAGAGACTTGTTGCACCTACGAGTCTCGTCTCCTCAGGGTCTAGTCCTTCAACACACTATCTACCTCACCTTTCTCTCTCTGACTTCCCTTTTGTTGTCTAGTGATTGAGTTCTTACAACGTACTTCGGTCATACGATTTTCTCCTGACACTCGCACGCTGGGGGGCAATCTGTTACACCATTTTTTGGTCATCTAACCTATCATCATTAGATGGACCCAAGTACACCATGTAAGACCAATTTTACCCTAAGTAAAGTTGCCTTCACTATGTTAAATAACTTAATAAACCACATTTATTAGGTTGTTTATGGTCCAAACAGAAAACCCCAAAAGGAAACATTAAACAAACCTATATTTGTTTGATTTTCCTCATGGAATAATTAATTAAACCTTAATTTAATTATTATTCCCAGTCATGTTTAACCCAAAAACAAAGAAATTAATGAGATAAACCCTTAGTTATCTTATTATTTTCTAGGAATAATTATTTAAATCTTATTTAGATAATATTCCTTGTTAAATATGACCAAATCACCCATCAATAATCAAATAAATCATTATTTATTTGATTACCTTCCAACCACTTCCTTAAAAAGATAAATAAATCATTTATTTATTTATTTTTCACTAATCAAGGGATTTGACCCAAGTCAAACACCCTTTCTTTCCAACAAATATAATAAAATATTCCATAAAAGGTGGATCTAGATTTGGTTAACATTATTTTAATCATGCACCAAGATCTAGAATGACCCAATATTTTGTTATAAATAGGAGGGTTTTTCCCCATCATTCCTCACCTTTTGTTGCCTACTAGATCACTCTGGATCTATACACTTGGTCTCATTTTCACCATTTGCTCCCATTGAGCTCTATTTTCTGCATTGGGTTTTCTACACCTACAAGAGAGAGAACGCTTAGATCTGAAGTGCTGAGGACTACAAAGAACCCATCCCATTGAGGAGAGCTGGATACACCTTCTTGTTTTCCTCCCAGGTGCCCTGTAATATAAAAATTCTTTCAAAAAATCATGTTCTTGTCTTGTCTGTTGGATGCATGGAGCAAACCCCTTTATTTTACTGCTTAATGTATTTCCATTTATAGATCTGGTTGTTGCAGTATTTTTATTACTAATGGCAGATCTGAAGATGTTTGGCAGCCACTATTTTTGTTAGGGCTATTAGTAGCACAAAAAATCAACACATGTCCATAAAAACGACAACAAAATGACACTTACCTCCAAGTGCAACACTTAAGGTACACTTTGCGACATAAGTGATGAATACAACAAGAAAGTGCACAATACTCTGGGAATAGGTCTAATGCATATCTCTACGATAGATAAAAACCATTAGTACAAGATAAAACATCAAATGTGCCTCTGAAATATGTGCTATAACTCCTTTTCATAAAGAGCAACACCTCCCTTAACAAAATATGACACTTGGAATTTCTTCACAAAGGGACTTGGAAACTTAGAGAACAAGTATGGAATGAATTTAATAACTAGAAAAAATAGGTCACATGATTAAATGAAGGCTCCAAATTTTGAATATAGGCCAAAATTTGGAGGGTCTTGTGGTAGTGACAAGATCACCTTTAGGAACATATAGATAATCTAGCTTGTAAAGTGACCTATTTTGGAGATAATATTCAACTATTTTTTCAACATCATCCACATGAATCTAGAGTTTGACCCTAAACATATTAATACACCTCCCTGAAGTACCCATCCTACTGATATGCCTCTTTATGTGCATAATGGGTGAAAATATCCATGTTAATCATAGTTACCAAAGCTATGATTCTTGATGTGGGTGGCCTTGAATGCATGCTAGCCAAATTGTTTGTGGTTTCTTTCTCTTACTTGATAACTAAATGAAACTATTGTAAATTCCACATCCACTTGTAATTCATTATCTATTGTAACTTACTCTAAGCCAATATATACTGTAGCAACATATTACTTGTGTGGATGATTTTATCCTTTCCCATTGGATAATTTTTCCAATTTTTGAAAGCTTGTACTAGGGCATAGAGCACCTTTTCATAGGTAGGGTAGTTTAGAAATTCTCCATGAAATACTTAAAAATGGTAGAGCACATTTCTTCCTCCCCGCATCAAGATTTCTCCCATAGCATATCCACTTGTATATATCTCCACTTGAAAGGGATTATGTAAGTTTTGTGATGAAAGAGAAGATGCTTAATTAATTTTATTCTTCAACTCTTCAAAGTACTTATATTAAGCCTCCCCCCATTGGAAACCTTGTGACTCTTTGTTATGGTGAGGATTGGTGTAACTGATACTGAAAATGATGCTATGAATTTCCTTAGGTTTTATGCTTCCATAATGAAAATATTGAAGTAAAATATATTGATAAGAACCAAACACTTCATGATGACCTCCATCTTGGTAGTAACTATCTTGATCTCACTTCCACCTCTTGATCTAAATGGCTTGGGAAAAATTATAGTTTCCTAAACTCTATGGGAATAAGATACCCAACCACTCTTAGTAAAGGCACTAGGTGCCCAAATAGGTTAGTATTGGTCCATGGAGGTCACTCATTATGGAGGAAAATTTGGAACCATAAGTATGGCAGAAAAAATCCCATTCATCCTCTCATTAGATCCAATATTCAGTAAAATGGATCCTCCATTTGGAGTCTAGTAAGAAAAGGAACACATCTTATCCAACAATATGGATTATGGGAAGTACGTGGTGGAAAATAAACACTATTTTGACAAGATTAATGAAAACAACTCCCTGAGATTTTATAAAAACAAGACCTACTCAATCTCAAACAAAACTTGCAATCTACTAACAAAGTCAGAATTGCAAACTTTTAGGATTCAACCCACCACAATTTAATATGGCATTGACAAATTATAAAAATACATTGTACCTCACAGAAAAAATAAATACAATGGGAACCCTTCTAGCAATAACTACAATCAAGGACCATTGCCTTCTTGCAAGAAGTAGACAAGCTACATTCAGGGTACAATTCAAGTAACAAATTATTTATTAAATGATCTTATCGTCTGGAAGCCAACACTTTTGATCACCCTAAATCAATAATATAGAATTGAATATGGAAGAAAAATACATGGCCCAAAATCTGTCTTTCTCTATGGTTTCTAGTACAAAGGAAAACTCCTACATGGAACAAATTGGTCAAAAAAGGGTTCTCGGGTCCCTCCCTCTATTTTCTATGTAAACAAGTAGAGGAAAAGTAGGGCCATTTGTTCAATGGATGAAATTTCTCTCTCTATCACTTTCTCTAGTCCCGTTATCACTCCACCATATTTCTAAGGCTAAAGAAGAAATCCAAATAGAGGTAAGCACCGACCAATCTTTTGGCTTGGTATCTAGCCCTACCAAATTGAAGAGGGCTCTCTCGAAAAAGTCATAGCTAAGAGGGTTGGATGAATTAGGGTTTTAGGCTAGGTATGAAATGTAGAATGGTTTGATTTGATTTGATTTGATTGGGATGCTAGATGAAGGTATTAGGTCAAAGGGACTAGGTCAAGGAAAATGAGATGGAATTTCAGTCCATTCGATGGGGCAAGGTAGGTCGAAGGCTTATAAGTTAAAGTTGATTGGTGAGATGGTTTAAGATTGATGAGGACTTAGGAAGAGCATAGGAGATGTATTCTTCCTAAACTGAAGAAAATGGACAAATTATGAAAACTTTCCCAAAACAAAGCATGAAAGAACATGTATTCTGCCTATCAACTTGAAAATTATCATATAATAGACATGAAATGGCTTATGAGCTTACAAAAAATTCATAGAAATGATAACAGAGAAGAAACAATGCCAAACATTCACACCACAGGTATCCCAAAGAAATAGCTGCAATTCTTCATTAATTTCTCACCAAACTGATTACACTGTAGTCCTTGATCAATACAATAACATCCAACCTATTCCAGCCCTTGCTAAGAGTGAAGAAAGGGAAGATATAGACATAAAAACAAAATTATCTCATCCTCAGGGGTCGAATTCCTGAGTTGAGGATGAGATCCACAAAATTATGAACTGAAATCTGAAGTGTAGGGAGCTCTAAGTGACTCCTCCCTAATTACATTGAAACTAATTCATTTGAATTTGATGATTACATTTTCCTCATGAATCCACCCCTAGGTAATTTATTCATATCATAATTACATTTACCATGCTCAATTACATAGGTGAAATCATGATTTTTAAGATAGAAATCAAATTTTCAATGAAAATTAAAAAATATCAGCAAACTGTTAAACACGCCCTCTCTTTGCTAGGCGTGCCCTCCTTTTGTCAAACATGCCCTCCATCTTGAAGGTTGTTTTTGACTGGGTTGTAGGTGTCCAAATTGGCTCCAAGATGGCTTGTAGGAAATCCCCTCAAGTCTACTTTTTGGATATGCCTTTAGTTTTGCAAATGGATCTAAGTTGCCCTATCAAAACTTAATCCTCCCAAGACTTCTCATCACGCAGTGCCAGGGCCAAAAATGAGGCAGAAACATGATTTTTTCTTGTTTTTTGACATTTTGAGTTACTTTTTTTGCAAACCAAGGTTGACAAAGTGGTTTTCTGAGATGTATTTACCATTTTGCATCCAATTGTGGTGGCCTTTTGGTCTAAATATGGCTCAAAAAAGAGCGCAACGCCAAGGGTGTTGTGCATTTGACACTTTCTTTGTCACATGACTGTCTAAAAACACAATAAAAAGAAAAAACTTTGCAAAAATGACCCAAGAAATTTCAAAATTGGTGAGGTGAGTTATGAGGATGTGGCTAGGCTTTGAGTGAAGCCTCATCTAATATATCCAACTTCCTTTTCTCTTCTTGCATGGTCAAAGCCTCAATTTTCGCATTGGCTCTTTTGAGCTTCCTTTGCAATTTTGTCTCTTTTGGAATAGTGTTTGAAATTCCTCCTTAGTATTTCATTATATATATTTTTCTTCTCCAAAAGCTTCTCTAGGTGCTGGTTAGCTCTATCAAGCCATGGATCTCGATTTTCATTGATTGCCATTGCAAGTTGTTCATTCAAGGTTAACTGATCATCAAGCTCATCCTCTTTTTTCCTTTCTAGCACTAGAGCTCTTTTCAGCCCTCTAGTTATAGGTCTCCCTCTTGGTGCTTTTTATTCTTGTTCTTCAAGAAAACCATGCTTTTTAAGTGTCTCTTCTAACAAAACCTTGGAATTTTCTGCCTCCCTCTGAGCTATGATGAATTAACCTCATCAATGACATGCTTTGTCTTCAATTGCTGGTTCTCATGCTCAAGGAAGTTTATGACAAATTTGGACCTGTCAATATTAGTTTGGAGCTCTCTAATCTTGGCATACTTCCCCTTGATGACTATATTGATGTCCTCATCATCATCATCCTCTTCTAGGTCAACAAGGTCAAAATCCTATTTTGTATCATGGAGGTCATTCTCATCATGAATGATTGCCTGATGTACATCCTCCTCTACCATATTTTCTTTCCCCTTATGCACCTTCTTTGTTGGTGAAGAAGACAGGGCCCCTTCCAAAATATGTGGAGCAAACACTTGCCTATGACCCCTTTGGTATTTTTTTGCCAATAGCTCTATCTCAGCGACACTAGCCTGCTTATTTTCATTGATCTCATCTCTGATAGGTGATCCAGTCTCAATGTGGGATGGACATGAGGGTGGTGAAATAAATGAAGGAGACTGATCTAATAATGATGCATGAACTGTTGGCTGATATGGAGGAATGGATGAGGAAGGATGAGATGATGAAGATACATTTTGGGCATGCTGAATAGGTGGAGTAGTGAATATATCATTAGCTATAAATGAACTCCATGGAATGTTCAATTCTTTGAGCTGATGGAGGACTATGATTTTGATGTGGGAGTGATGGAAAAGACTATTCATTTGGTGTTCATACTCTCTCTTCTCGACAAAAAATTTCATCTTATTAATGCTCTAGAAGAGGTAGTAGGGTATGTTGAGCATATTTACCCTAGTGAAGTGCATAAGTAGCCGGATGTGATAGGCATACTATCTAGAAAATCCACCTTCACATGAAAAGTATTTCATGATGATCTTCATCATGGGAGCATATCTCTCCAGCAGGTAAGAGAAAGGAAAAATACTCTCTCATTATTGTACCTAGATTTAATGAAAGGATCATAGTAACACTCCTCCAACTATTTCTGTTTGAACCATTTCTCCCCAACATTTGGGATCCCGATCGTCGCTGAGATGATGGAAGTTGACACAGTGAAAGTGACACCAGCTAAAGTAACTTGGTTTTCTTGGAGATTAGAGATGAAAATTCTGGTCAACGTAACATGGTATTGGACCTTTTGAATTTTCTCACATAACTCAAAACATCCAACATGTTTTGAAACACGTCACAACCATAGGAGATGCCAAGAGTTCCCTAGTATTTGTCAGCTCTAATTTGAGTATTATTCCCCCTTTGTGTGGACTCTTCTCCTTTGTTTCTTCTCCCTCACTATATGGTTTGTTTTCTTCTTCTGCCATGATGTCTTAGTGTCAAAACCCTATAGAGGTGTGATGATGGTGGAATGTGGCTTTTAGGAATACAGAATGGGATAGGGTAATTGAGGGAGATGGGGGTAGGGATTTATGAGTTAATGAATGTGACAAGGAGTAGGGATGTAGAGGGGTTTGGAATATGGAATTAATTACAGGTGTAGGGAATTGGGAGCCTAGGAAAATAGTGTAACTAGGGCTTAAGGTTTTAAGGAAATGAAAGCTTAGGGAAAGGGAATGTTAATGTAGGGATTTTGGAAAGGGTATATTGAAATATGGGAAGTGTATGAAGGTTTAGGGATTGAAATTGAACTGTAATTAGGTATTTGAGGAATACCACGGTTTTAAATTTGAAGAAAGACACTAAATTTCCTTTAACTGTAATATCCCAAAATGGAGAATGCAGTAATACTGAAAAATAATATAAGAACTACAGCAAGGTAAAAAATAAATCTAAATACACATCAGAATTCACAAAAACAGCTAAGCCATTTTATTATATTGGAGGTGAAAAATAAAGTACAACAATGCTCAAAATATGAGACACTCAAGCCACAAGGGTGGCCTAGAATGACCCTGCAATGATTTCCCAAGAGGGACTGCATAATTGCTGATCTGTTGGGAGGTAAAATGTGCTGTCCTTGCTGCAAAAGTTGGGATTGCAACTACTTGAAAGATAGAAAGTTAGATCTAGGTAGAATGGGAGCTTTGATGATGCTGAAATTGTAGATTTGGGCTCAATGATGGATTCCCAAGATAACCCAGAAAGGGTTTCTCGGATCTATAAGTATAAGAAAACCAACCTCTTAGGGCTTCACATATATGTTGTTGAAAACGTAGATCTAAAGCTAGATCAGATGATATGATGACTGCAATGATGCACAATCAGATCTATGCAAGAAGGGCTAACCCTTTCACTAGATCCTTGGGATAAAAGCTCAAGATCTAGCTCCTCCATTCTCATCCACTGAAAATAGCTACTGGATGAACAAAAAATTTAGAAAACTATGCTGTTAGAGAGGGAGGCTCAATAACCTACTTCTATATGTGTCAAATCATCTCCTGAATGATGGAAACAATAGATCCAATGTGAGGAGATGATCCGTCACAGGATTTCCAGTTGAAATACTGGAAAATTCCTTCCTCTAATAGATCTACAGGATTGGACTGCGCAATCCTTGAAGGGACTATTGCTGCATGGAGGTAAAACCCAATGGCCTGAATGCCGGATGTAGATCTACTACTCCTGAAAGGCTGGATGCCAAAGAAAAAAGTGGTAGGATGATTCCTCCACTAGTTTCCTAGCTGAAAGCTAGAAACAACCTCCTGAAGATGGCACCAACGCCTGATAAGGAATGAAGAACAACCCTCTTTCGAGAGCTACTCAAAGAAAGAGGTGGGATTCCTGCTCGGGAACACCCTTTGCTAAAGAGCACTGCAAAATCTGCTAAACAACCCAAGCCTACATAGAAATGTCCTAAGACAAATATAGAGCTAAACGGATCAAGAAATGAAAAACCAAAATCATCCCTTCCATTGTGCCTTCACTTTCATTATATGTATGAGCCTTCCATGGCCTGGGCCCACTCCAAAACTGTGCTATACATGTGGACATAGTCTCCAGGTTTGACTGCGTTGTGGCTACATGTCCTCCATCCTTTTCACATGGGGTGATCACCCTCTCCATCATAGGTGCATTAAATGCATCACTTTCTCCACTATCTTATCATAAGTGCTTCATGATCTTCTTTGAATGCACTATGATCTTAGTTGACCTTATCTAAGATCCTCATGATTTTATATTTAAGATCCATGATCTTATTTTATTGTTTCATCCTCCATAATCTATCTCATAAATGAGACACGATCTCCATTAATGGAGTTGCTCCACTACTCCATGATTTTAGATCTATATCTAGAATATCCACATACACACATTAAAAGTGGATTTTATTCATCTTTGAGGTTTTTGGGTCCCTCCACCCTTTTATTTACTTAATTAATTAAGTTTATTAAGAAATCTAATATTCCAAATATCATGTGAAAAATTGGGAATATTACAATCTTCCCCAAAAAAATGTTGCTTGTCCTCAAGCAACTACAAAAGTAGATGCTAGAGCAATCTGCCCCGCTCCAAATGGAATCCACACAAGGAAGGTCTTCCCATTTGATGCAATGAGTTATGTATGCCCAACACCAAAGTTGCCTCTCTAGAATGTCTAGAGTGATCTCTAACTGTATAGCTAGATGCCCCTCATCAACCATGAAGCTCCAAGTGACAACCACAAGCTGTCCAACATCCTCCACGATACATGAGATACGTACAAATATATGGTTACTTCCATAAGAGGAAAGCTCCAACTCACAAAGTATATCTCCATCCCATGCTATATGAAGTAAAGAGAGGCTGTTCATTCCTCCATCCTTAGCCCTGTTGGCCTTGTTGGATCTAAGCATCATCCCAACACTGTACAAAAGAAGAAGTAGAGATATATGGGTAGACAAATATTTCAAACCATATTCTACCAATAGTATCCAACGCAGTAATGCTCCCTGCTGCCACACCACACCATCAAAATACCAAGTATGTTGTCCATACTATCAAAGTAAGATCCATCGGAGTAGTGCCTCTTGCTTCCATCCTCCAACACTATCATAAAAAGTAGGGGAGTATGCAGGACCAAAGTCCCCCAATAAAAGCCATAGCACCAAGATCCCTTGCTGCCTCTTCACACCATCATGTGAATCATGGAGTAACAACAACATACTGAAGGACATATGAAATTTCATATCAGCCCAATACAAACAAACTCCATTATCACATATCATGAGAGTATTATGCCATATTACAAATAATATCAAACACATACACATGGGAGAAGTCATGTGATGGCCAAAATATCTCAACCAAAATGAACATGCCTTCTTCTGCTACATTTTATCATCGATACACAAGGCATGAAATGGAAAAACATGAGCTATTGGGTGGTAACCATACTCACCCAAGAGTAGCCAGCACAACCATGCCTCCTTCTTAATTTCATAAGTGATTTTCCAGGCATGGATCAAAGAAATAGGAGCCTTTGGGTAGTGATAGAAATCTCCCAAAAGAAACCAACGTAACCAAGCTTGCTGGCCTATGTCATATGTCTGCAAGTGGTCATGCAACCCCTTGCTTATCATCCTCACCCACTCATCCCAATGTGGATGATGAATGATGTACTGCATAATCATGGTATCCTCCCTTTGTAGAATACCATCCTTCCCAAGCTAATGAAGAACCTTGCACTTCATGAAATGTTGAAGTGCACCTCCAATGATATCTCTCAAGGAGATTCTCTTTTCACCAAAGGTCCTCCAAAACCAATGAAATTTTGGATCTACTGCAGGTAGAAGTTTCTCTTTGAGCAGTGATATGCTCATTGAGAAAGTGTCATCTAGAAAGGAGAAAAGATTCATCATCTCAAGATGTCTACCATCTACCATCTTTACCTACATTGCTTCATGAGTGAAGCTACCTTCAAAATGCTCAAATAATGATGGGGCTCCTTCTTTAACACTGCTACTAAGTGATAGCGCTGTAGATCTGCATGGTAATACATGTGCTATCTCAAAGTAGGGCACAATATTGATCTCATAACCAGTAATTTTACATAGGATCATGCTAGTCCCTTTTTCTGAAATCCACACTTCAAATTAAAGAGTTGAATGTAGTCCATCAATGACAAAATGGGATAGATTTTCATCTCCTCCTTGATTATATCAAGGGTCCTCTTCACTGTGATAGTTTGCTGCTTCAAATTAGCATTTTGTTCTAACCCTTGGATATGCATTGGCCTTGATGGCATGTCCTCATAAGTTTCAATAAGATATACTGAAAAAATATATGATGAAATTTCATGCATACCTTGGATCAACTGATGTGTGGGAACCTACTGCCAGAGCACAAGATTTCCTCAAATCGGTACAATAGTGTCTCCAACCGTTGGTAAGAGTGATGGCTGCTCTTCTCCAAGTGTACCAGCGCTGGAATATTCCTCCTCTCCCTCATGCATCTCCTGAATCATGCTTGGAAATCTATGAGTCAAGTGCTCAAGACTATCTTGCAAAGTTGCAAGTGTCTCTTCTCCGGATGCAAGTACTTCTGTAGCTACTGGTGAATGTAGTGACTTCTTGTCCAGAGTGACAAGATTGACATACTCCTTTGTTTCCTTAGGAAATGTCTCTTTTTGACACCTCTCCGGTCTCCTCTCATCAAAATTCTTCCTCAAATTGTGAAAGAAATTTGAATATTTAGTCACCTTTGCATGCTCCATGTGACCAAACCACCAATCATTGGCTTCACCTAAAAGACGAAGTGCTACAATTTGGACAACCTATTCTTCAACTACAGGATATAGCCTGAAAAATGCATACAAATCTTTCTTCCAAGCCTTAACAGTTCTTGAGGAAGATCCATCAAATGTAGGCAAATAAAATCTATTTTGCCTCTTCCTTCTATTGCTGCTATATGATCCTCTTTCTTCTTTGATTTGAAGGAATTCTTGGAGAGTTAGAATCTCTTTGAATGCTCTAGACTATTCTTTGTACTCTTCAAGATACAGACTGAGAGTCTCATGAGGCTCAAGTTTTCTTCTTTCTTCATTGATATACCCTTCACCTTCTCCAAAGAAAGTGGGCATAGTAGATCTATGAGGAGATCTATAATTCTCCATTTTCTTCTTTACTGTTAGGAAGTGCTTAGGCCTTCCTTATCAATTCTTCTTCCTGAATCTTGTTTTTTCCTTTCCTTTTCCATTTGATTGACCTACTTAGAGAGATCTTGCATGGTTCTAAAGAGAGAAGTGGCAAGACTGTAATCCTCCTTCATGATAGATCTCATCTATCTGGTTCTTCTTTTGATGCAAAAGATGAAGTGTCCACAAGTTGAGCCAAAGACCATGCTCTGATACCACTGTAATATCCCAAAAGGGAGAATGCAGTAATATTGAAACACAATATAAGAACTACAACAAGGTAAAAAATTAATCTAAATACACATCAGAATGCACAGAAATAGCTGAGCCATTTTATTATATTGGAGGTGAAAAAGCAAGTACAACAGTGCTCAAAATATGAGACACTCAAGCCACAAGGGTGGCCTAGAATGACCCTACAATGATTTCCCAAGAGGGACTATGTAACTGATTATCTGTTGGGAGGTAAAATACATTGTCCTTACTGCAACAGTTGGAACTGTAACTGCCTGAAAGGTATAAAGTAAGATATAGGCAGAATGGGAGCTTCGATGATGCTGAAATTGTAGATATGGTCTCAATGATGGATTCCCAAGATAACCCAGAAAGGGTTTCTCAGATCTGTAAGTCTAAGAAAACCACCCTCTTAGGGCTTCACATATATGCTGCTGGGAATGCATATATGAAGCTAGATCTGATGATATGATGACTGCAATGGTGCACAATCAGATCTATGCAAGATGGACTAACCCTTTCACTAGATACTTGGGCTAAAATCTCAAGATTTAGCTCCTCCAATCTCCTCCACTGAAAATAACTACTGGATGAACAAAATCTTCAGAAAACTACGCTGTCAGAGAGGAAGGCTCAATAGCATACTGCTAGATGTGTCAAATTAGCTCCTGAATGATGGAAAAAATAGATCCAATGTGAGAGATGATCCCTCATAGGATTTCCAGTTGAAATACTGGAAACTTCCTACCTCCAATAGATCTACAGGATTGGACTTCACAATCCTTGAAGGGACTGATGCTGCATGGAGGTAAAACCAAATGGCCTGAATGCCGAATGTAGATCTGCTACTCCTAAAAGGCTGGATGTGAAGAAAAAAGTGGTAGGATGATTCCTCCATTGGTTTCCCAGCTGAATGCTAGAAACAACCTCCTGAAGATGGCACCAATGCCTGATAAGGAATTAAGAACAACCCTATTTCCAGAGCTACTCAAAGAAATAGGTGGGATTCCTGCTTGGGAACACCTTATGCTAAACAACACTACAAACTTTGCTAAACAGCCCAAGCCTGCATATAAATGTCCTAAGACAAATCTAGATCTAAACAGAACAAGAAATGAATAATCCAAATCATCCCTTCCATTGTGTCTTCAACTTCATTATATGTACGAGCCTTCCATAGCCTGGGCCCACTCCAAAACTGCGCTGTACATGTGGACATAGTCTCCAGGTTTGACTGTGTTGTGGCTTCATTTCCTCCATCATGTTCACATGGGGTGATAACCCTCTCCATCATAGGTGCGTTAAATGCATCACTTTCTCCACTATCTTATCATAAGTGCTACATGATCTTCTTTGAATGCACTATGATCTCAATTGACCTTATCTAAGATCCTCATGATTTTATATTTAAGATCCATGATCTTATTTGACAGTTTCATCGTCCATAATCTATCTCATAAATGAGACATGATCTCCATTAATGGAGCTTCTCCACTACTCCATGATTTTAGATCTAGATCTATAATATCCACATACACACATTAAAAGTGGTTTTTATTCATATTTGAGGTTTGTGGGTCCCTCCACCCTTTTATTTACTTAATTAATTAAGTTTATTAAGAACTCTAATATTCCAAATATCACGTGAAAATTTGGGAATATTACATTAACAAAATTCAGACAATACACAATTATTTTACGAAGAAGAGGATTGAAACAATGGTAGCTTACTTGCTTGTTGGAGGCTTGAGGAACCACTACTGAGAGATTGAGGGTGATTTTATGAATTTTGGAGGCCCTTCTCGAAATTGTTGAAGAATATGGGAAAACACACAACACCAAAAGAAGGTGCGCCCTCTATTTAGCAGGCATGCAACACCTAAGTCAGACACGCAGCGCAACAAGCAGGTGCACAATGCCACACACATGTGCACCCTCCCTTTGGAAAACATGCAACACCTCCCCTGTTTTGCTAATTTCGCCCAAAAAATTTGAAAAACCTGCTTTGCTTGAGGTTTCTCGATGGTAGAGGAGACAAATAAGGTTGAATGTGATGGTATGAGGGATTTAATACTTGAGTGAACTTGGTTTTTTTTATTTAAAACCAAATTTCTAATGTTTCACTTTCACCTTTGAAAAATTTGGAAAATACCCTTTACACTTTGAATTTTTCTTTGCAGGTTGATGATGCTGGAGTTTGGTTCTCTTTACATTGATTTGTTTGGTGTTCATTTTGGCATATGGATTTGAATTGGTAGCTTGGGAATAATATTTATTACATATAATGAACATAAAATTACATTAAAATAAAAAATAAATTACATCTTTTTTTTTTAATACAATTACATTGCAGAATAAAAATCATAACTTGAAAGAAGAATTAGAACTTTGGAAATATTCCTTGGAGATCATCTTTCATGTTGGAAAATATTTTTCAGATGATAAAGGAATATTATTTCAATCACTCTCATAATTTTGCTGACCTTATGCAAATGAAATGGTGTTTTATTTGGACCTTGGAAAATGAAACCTAGTGACATAATGGGAACTTGAATAACCAGACTCCATGGTGACTTGATTGACATGATGAAATGGACTTTCATGACTGAATTATGCTCAACAAGACATGAAGGTAGTCCAAAAAGTGTGAATTTTTGAGGGAGAGTGAAGTTTTATGACTAGGGATACCATTGGTGAGTGATTTTTTTTCATGACCTAATGGAGTGATAAAAAAATTCTAAGTGGGACTCTTAAAATGATATAAAAAGAGTATTTTTGATCACTGATGGAAGTATGAAAATACTGACACTAACATTGGCTTATTGGGGATGATAACTCTGAAAGAGGTGTCCAGAACCACAAAAATTTGAATTTTGCAGATCAGTGCCTCTTCCATTGGGCCAATACGGTAAAAAACTCAAACTGAAAAACTTGACTGAAAACTAATAACTTGGGAAAATAAACTAACTCAAGACAAAATCAAATGACTGAAAATTTTGACTCAATACTGACTTTCTTGACTGAAAAATGAACTTTTTTGAAAATGGAAGAAAATCAGTGAAGCTCCATGGCCTTTACTTCGGGCTCCGAACTCCAGTGACTCTCTACTTCACACTTGCAGAAAATGTAACTAATACTTACAAAGAAATGGAAAACTGATCGAGAAATTTGTTTCTAAAAAGATAATGTTTCAGGAGCCTACCATTGACTGTTCCTCCTAAACACTCCTGTCCATTCATCTCTTCAAGTAAATAAGCATTCTATCCCCGAAAAGCTTAAATTTGATATGGCCCTTTCCATAAATTTTCATATTTAACATGTTTACCCTTCTCTTCATTCCTCGCATCCCAACGGAGTACCACATCTCCTATCATGAAGTTGTCTTCCTTATTCCTCTAATCATAAATATTATTTATCATGTCATGAAGTTTTGAAGTATTCTGAAATACTTCATCCCTTGTCTACTGAAGGTGTATCATTTGATTAAAACGACGTTGTATGTCATTTTCCTCAGTCCTTGATTCTTGAAGCAATTTCATTACTGGGACTACTAATAATGAAGGAAACACAGTATTGACACCATATACAACTTGAAAAGGAGACATACCAATAGAATTTTTATTACTCACCTGATCTGCCCATAATGCATTAATCAACTTCTTATGCCAATTCTTTTTATTCACCTTTAACATCTTCTTAATGATACTGATCAATGACTTATTAGAGGACTCTGCCAATCCATTACCTTGTGGGTAGTAGGCTGTAGAGTGTCCCAACTTAATTTTGTATCTGTCACAAAACTCTGTCATCTTCTTGGATTTGAATGCTTCTACGTTATTTGTGACAATATTAGTAGGACAACCAAAACAGGAAAAAATATTAGTTTCTAAAAACTAGATGATGACAGAATCTGTTGCTTGCTTGGTTGGGATCACTTCAATCCATTTTGAAAATTATTCTTTGGTTGTCAATATCCACTTGTGCTAAGCGGATGATAATGGATGAATCTCGCATATGAAATCTAGGCCCCACTGCTGAAATGGTGCATGGACTGAAATAGGTTGAAGAGGTAACGGGAGAAGATTTCTCTTACCCTAAAAAAATTGGCATTCATGAAAGCTCATTACTGCTTTGCAAACATCTACAAAAAGTGTCGATCAATAATATCCCGTTCTCAATATTTTATTGGCCATGGTCTTCCAATATAGGTGGCCCCCACAATCTCCTTTGTGTAAGTCATTCATCAATTCCTTAGATTCTTCTTTGGCCAAACAGTTCAACAACACACCTCTGGGATCCTTCCAGTAAAGTGCATTGTCCAGTATGCAATACTTTAAAGCTTTGAGTTTCAAGGATCTGCCTTCACTCTTAGTCATTCCTATAGGAGGGTTTAGGTGTTGCAAAACATAAACAATATCAAAATAATGTGGAGATGATAAAAAGATATCGGATACCTGAATGATATTCACTTCTTCTTCTTTTTCCAGACAAAGCTGAAATCAAGTTGATATCAAGAGCATGAAGATTTGACTCATCCATGAGCTTGGCTAAGCCCTGACCTTTGATCAACTTGGTGGGCTTGATCTCAAGGTAATACTATAGTAAAGAAACTATCCATCTTCCTCTCCTACCTTCCGGGTTTTTCTGAATGATAACTTCTTTCACAGATGCATTAGGTACATAGGCAAGAGTGTGTGAATGTAATATGTAAACTCTGAAATATTTCAACACTTTAACCAAAGGCAATGCCTATTTCTCTATGATGTTGTAGAGAAGGGCTGCATCTCTGATATTGTGACTGAAAAATGCAATTGGTAGCTCTATTTTATCCCTTTTCTGCATCAATACTGCTGCCATAGTGTGCTAAGAAGAAAATGAGAATATTATGAATTCGCTAGTATAATTAGGACTTATCAAAACTGGGGTAGTAGTCAAGGAAAACTTAACTAAATGGAAAAATTTTCGGGCATCTTCGGACCACTTCACATCACTATATTTTTTCAACATATTTGTCAATTCTCTAAGATGCTCCGCTAAATTAGGAATGAATCTTTGTAAGAAATTCATCTTACCATTGAATGCTTGTACTTCCTTTTTGTTGCGAGGGAAATCAATTTGCTGAATTTCTTGAACATAGTAAGGGTCAATCCAGATCCCATCCTTGGAGATGATATGACCAAGGAGTTTACCTTCATCCATAACAAAAAGGATTTTCTTTGGGTTGAGAGATATCTCGAACTTCCTGCATCTCTCGAAAAAAATTCTCAAATGGTGCAAATGTTCATCATCAGAATGTGAAAACACTGAGAGTGCAAGCTTCTGTGATCCATAACATTTTAAATTATAAATCTTCCAGGAAATCACATAAGAAATTTAGGAACGGACGCGTTTTGAACTACCAACTGTAGTTCATCATCAGGATAATGAAGATTGGCTGATCTAACATACAGATTTATACCATGAAGAGAGAAGTAACGGTCAAAACCCAAGAAAAATTAAAAAGTTAAAAAACAGTAAAAAATAAGATTAAAAATATAAAAATATAAAATAAACCAAAAAATAAAATTATCCCAACCTTAAAATTACAAAAGTTAAAAACGGTCAACAATAAAAATACAAATAAAAATATAAAAAGAACCAGAAACATAACTACCCCATCCTTAAAAACAAACGTCAAAACTAAAAATAATATAAAATTAAAACTAAAATAACACCCCTCTCAAGATAAACAAGTTTTTAAACATGAAACAAGTTAAAATTTAAAAAAATCAAAGTCAAAGTAAAAAAAAATTATAACTAAATCAAAAAATAAATAAATAAAATAATAAAATAAAATAAAAATAAAGGATTTAATTATTAAATACATTAATAAATAAAAACATTAAAAAGAAAAAACAAACCTAAATTATTTTTATTTTATTTTAATAAATAAATTAATATAAATAAATCAATAAATAAAATACTAAAAAAAATAAAAAATTTAAAAAATAAATAAATAAATTAATATAAATAAAACAATAAATAGAATACTAAAATAAAATAAATAAAATAATAGAATAATAATAATAATACCAAATCATAAAAAATACCATTTCCACCCTTGGAAAGTTAGGGAGGTGATTGAGATTGAGAAGAGGCCCTGAGGCCCTGTACGTTGAATAGGGATGACAGATGGAAAGTTAGCACTTGTTGGATTCCATCTCTTCACTCCCTGTAAGGGTCCTTCCTTTATTTTATTCTTTGGTATTTTTTATGATTTGGTCTTATTATTATTATTCTATTATTTTATTTATTTTATTTTAGTATTCTATTTATTGTTTTATTTATATTAATTAATTAATTTATTTTTTAAAATAAAATAATTTTATTTTTTATTTTTTTAATTTAATTCTAGTTTTTAATTTTATTTTTTTAGTATTTTATTTATTGATTTATTTATATTAATCTATTTATTAAAATAAAATAAAAATAATTTAGTTTTTTTTTTAAAATTGTATTTTAATTCTAGTTTTTTAATTTATTTATTTATTAATGTATTAATGTATTTAATGATTAAATCCTTTATTTTTATTTTATTTTATTATTTTATTTATTTATTTTTTGATTTAGTTATAATTTTTTTTTTTGACTTTGACTTTGAATTTTTTAACTTTTAACTTGTTTCATGTTTAAAAACTTGTTTATCTTGAGAGGGGTGTTATTTTAGTTTTGATTTTATATTACTTTTAGTTTTGATGTTTGTTTTTAAGGATGGGGTAGTTATGTTTCTGGTTCTTTTTATATTTTTATTTGTATTTTTATTGTTGACCGTTTTTAACTTTTGTAATTTTAAGGTTGGGATAATTTTATTTTTTGGTTTATTTAATATTTTTATCTTATTTTTTACTGTTTTTTAACTTTTTAATTTTTCTTGGGTTTTGACCATTGCTTCTCTCTTCATGGTATAAATGTGTATGTCAGATTAGCCAATCTTCATTGTCCTGATGATGAACTACAATTGGTAGTTCAGAATACATCGGTTCCTAAATTTCTTATGTGATTTCCCAGAAGATTTATAATTTAAAATGTGAAAACACTATCAAATCATCTAAGTAAACAACCAAGAAAACATCTTTTTCATTGGCATATGCTATGTCCATGGCCTACTCGAATGTGCCCCCTGCATTTTTCAAACCAAATGGAATTTTGGCATATTTAAAGGTACCCCAAGGTGTAGTAAATGTTGCCTTGTCCTGATCATCTTCGTGCACCAGAATTTAGTTGTAGCCTAAATAACCATCCAACGGTGACATCCGGGAAGAACAGACAACTCTTTGAAGTATATGTTCCATCTTCGAAAGTGGATAGTTTTCCTTGAGGGATACTTTTCTCAAGTTTTTGAAATATATGAAGAGCCATATTTCTCCAGTCTTCTTTCTCATTGGGACCAAATTTGAAATCCAATTAAAGAATATAATCGGGACAATGATACTGGACTTGAAAAGTCTATTTACCTCTTTTTCAATTTATGGCAGCAATCTGGGATTTATCCTTCTCAACTTTTGACGAAAAGGCTTTTTGATTAGATTTGATTGGAATAGTGTGCTGAATGATGTTCTTGTCAGACACCTTTAAATCTGCATATTCCCATGTAAAAACATCAGAAAATTCAGAAGGTAATTTAACATATTCAACCTTTACCTCAGGAGATAAGCACTTGGATAGTTTCACCATCTTTGGTTTGTTGGTTGTCCATATGTTTACATCTTAAACACCCTTTTCCATAGGCATCAGTGTAGGCTTCCTAGCTACGTCATTTTGGTCAAACAATTCTTCCAAAGGTATGAGACCTTTTGGAATATTGTTGTCTTTAAGCTATAGTATATCCATCTGAGTTGCTTCTATATCTTGGTCATATTTATCAGAAATCTGATCTATAGAACAACTCTCAAATTCTTCTTCACCTTGGAGAAAGTTGTTTATCTTCTTATCATTCCAGAAAACTTGCCAATATCGCAAGTTATCCGGAACAGTGGGCCAGTGCTTCACATGAATCTCAAATTTTCTGTTTGAAAAGATGGGGATTTTGAAATTGCTCACATCTTTAGCCAATGAATCTGCCATGAGATTTTTATCCCTTAGCACCACTATAAGTATACACTCCTGAAACATTTTCAAAATATCAAATACATCATTCCTATATTGTCTCATTCAAGGATGCTTAGCTTGATATTCACCTTTGAGTTGCTTGATTACAAGTTTTGAATCACCATACAATGCAATCCTTCTTGTACCCAGTTTCTTCAAGATCTTTAAGCCAGTAATAAGTGCTTCATACTCGGCTACATTGTTAGTGCAATCAAAATATAATTTATAAGAGAACAACCTTACATTTGTAGGGACCTTATTCTACTAATGAAAAGGGTTGCAGACCTAGATTCCAATGCATGCCCCATCTTTTCCCAGGGCACCATCAAAGTCCATGGACCATAGACCATTCTCATCCCTATCATCCTCTAAATGCTAAAACTCTGATTTTTGTTTTGGCTCAATTTTCTGAACTATCTCTTCATGCTTTTCAGGACTTTCTTCCACTTTATCCAATGGTTGTTTTGGATATTTCACTACCTCTTCTGATTTTTGTTCTGATTTTTTCAATGCTTCCTCTGATTTTTGTTCTTATAAGCTATGAAGACTCATCTTTTCTTTAGCTATCACTTCTCTAATACAATTATGGATCTCTGGAACATATTCTACATCTACTAGTTGGCTATCTACATCATTTAAGCCACTATCATTAAAAAAAATGAATGACTCTAAATCTGTATGTACAACGTTTATCAGATGATTGTTTGGCTTTTCTTTGCTTGTGATCATATAATTCATATTAGTTTCACAGTAAAATTTCCTCAATTTTCCGAAAACAGGGATAGTTGCATAAGAAAATTCTAATTTCAATGTGCCTCGTAATTCCCTCCCCCCCAAGGATCTCGACAACAAAATTCCAAAGCGTGGCGGTATGTCAGCTACCACCACATCCATTAGAACATTTTTAGCCAGAATCTGCTCTAGGGAGACTACTAAATATTTAATCAGACCAATACATTGGACTCTACTTGAATCGAAGGAGTATAAATCATGGTAGGGATGAGTAATGTGAAGGCCCAACTTCTCCATTATGGCTTTTGGCATCAGATTGTGGGAGGCTCCGGAGTCTAACATGGAATTATGTAAAATGCATTGGTAGATTCTTAAAATTATTTCTTTTGATTGTCCTTTTCCTTCTGGGCTAAACTTGTGGATGACTGATTTACTTTATTCTGATTTATGATCACAAGTTCTTTTACCTTAATCTAATTTCTCAGAGGATTCTGCCTTGTTTGAGTGTCTTTCTACTGAGATGCTCTCTTCTGAATGAGATTAACCAGTACATCTCTACCCTTTGATGACATATGCCTATTTTTTGAACTAATTTCATTCAAGTACCCCCGTTGGTAATCATTTGATTCAGTCTCTAATTAATGATCATTAGTAAGGATAAAATATTCATCTTTAGGATGATCTTTCTTTTCAAAATACTCCTCATCTTCAGTCAAAAACATAAGCAGATCATCAGATTTGAAAAGGAGGTTTTCCTCAACAATTGTGTCTTCATATTCTTCTTCTCCTTGAGCATAGTTGTACTGCAAGGGTGTCCTGATTTGCTATTGTTGTTGTGGTGGTTTTTCAGTAGCCCACTATTCTCTCTACTAAATCCTTAATTAAGGTTGTTTTTGACCTCTATATTTAGGATTTTTGATCTCAGGATGTATCTCCATCATGGAAATCTTGTCAACCATCCATTCAATAGTCATTATTAATGTATCCATCTTAGCATCGGAAGATGAGGTGGATAGTTCATCTTTAATAGTAACACTCCTCCTATTCCTAGCTCTAGGTCTCTTCATCAACAGATTTGATTCAACACTGATCACATTCTTTTGCATATCTTCCAGTGTATCTGGATTCATTTCCCTTAACTGGTAAGCCATATCAACATCAAATGCATCTGGATAACATATGAGAGCTAAGCCTATAGGAGGCTTGATCTCAACGGGAATTACATTGTAAATCCTATTAAAGAGAGTATTGAAATCTTGGACTGATTAATTGAGATTTATTTTAATGTTATGATGCTCAAAAAGCAACTATAAGTGATTTTTCTTGACCTCCCATCGGGCTATAAAAAAATTAGTGAGTCGGTTTTGAGTGGAAATGGAATTAACATTTAGAGACCTAAAACAAACTTTGACATATCCAGAGAAACACTAGACTATAATCCTAATTTTTTCATTTTCAACATCGACTTCCTCCAAATCTATGAAATTAGTGACCTTAACAGTATGTTGTCTTGCAGATATGATGGAGTTTTCATCAAATAAGGGGAGTATTTGGCCATAAACCTGAGGTAAGTTAGTTAAGTGGGCTGGTAAGATGAGTGGGGAAAATCTTGCCATGATTCCTGATGAATGGAGTATTGCATTGACAACAGGAGGGATTAGCTGAATAGGTAAAGGAACATAAGTTCTAGGTACTGAAGTAGTAGGTATGAATGATGAAGTCGAAGGTGCAGATGAATAAATTATAATTGACTGAGTTTGAGGTTGAGATGAGGCATTAAGTTCCTCTTGATGGTAGAATTGGATCCAATAATTGATTTCAAGGTCAGATTCAAGCTTAATCTCTTCGAAAAAACAATCTTTCAGAGGACTAAGGTATAATTCAGATAATGACTTGACCTCATATAATCTTAAAGGATTGAATACTATGTTGGATAAAGAGGTTTCAGACTTGGATTTAAACAATGACAATTCAAACTTCAGATAATACAATATATCTTCAAGAGAAAGTAGCTTAGAAGGTAGAGAAATAGATCTTACCAATGGAACTAGTCCTGATTGAATGTATGCAGTTTGATATCTATGCCTTCGAAATATCTTCTTTGGATCATCTACCGGATCAACTGGACTAGGGTTGGGATTTTCTATGGTATATCTTCTGGAAGCCAAATCTACAATCTTAGCATTGCGATTATCTAAACAACCTTTCTGAAACTTAGCCCTATCATCCAAAGGATCAAATTCCAAAATTTCTTGTTGTACACTCAAGGAGAATAAATCTCTCATTTCCCCAGCAGTGACGCTAGTATGTCATCACTCTGCCAGATTTCTAAGGCTGAAGAAGAAATCCAAATAGAGGTAACCACAGACCAATATTTTGGCTTGGTATATAGCCCTACAAAGCCAGAGAGGGCTCTCTCCACAAAGTCATAGCCAAAAGGGCTAGATGAATTATGGTTTTAGGCTAGGTATGAAATGCAGAAGGGTTTGATTTGATTTGATTGGGTTGCTGGATGAGGAGATTAGGTCAATGGGACTAGGTCAGGGAAAATGAGATGGAATTGCAGTCCATTCGATGGGGCAAGGTAGGTATAAGTCTTAGCACTTAAAGGTGATTTGATCAAATGGTTTAATACTGTTGAGGAGTTAGGAAGAGCATAAGAGACATATTCTTCCTAAACTAAAGAAAATGGACAAATTATGAAAACTTTCCACAAACATAACATGAAAGAACATGTACTTTTCCTATTAACTTGAAAATTATCATATAATAGACATGAAATGGTTTATGAGCTTACAAAAAATTCATACAAATGATAACAAAGAAGAAAAAATGCCAAACATTCATACCATAGGTATCCCAAAGAAATAGCTACAATTCTTCATTAATTTCTGGCCAAAATGATTACACTATAGTCCTTGATCAATACAATAGCATCCAACTAATTCCAAACCTTGCTAAGAATGAAGAAAGGGAAGATATAGACATCAAAACAACATTTTCTCATCCTCAGGGGTCGAACTCCTGAGTTGAGGATGCGATCCACAAAATTCTGAACTAAAAGCTGGAATGTAGGGAGCTCTAAGTGACTCCTCCCTAATTACATTGAAACCGATTCATTTGACTTTGATGATTACATTTTCATCATGAATCTACCCCTAGGTAACTTATCCATATCATAATTACATTTACCATGGTTAATTACATAGGTGAAACCATTATTTTCAAGATAAAAATCAAATTTTCAATGAAAATTCAAAAGTATCAGCAAACTGTCAAATACACCCTCTCTTTGTTAGGTGCGCCCTCCCTTTGTCAAATGCACCCTCCATCTTGCAAGATTTTTTTAACTGGGTTGTAGGTGTCCAAATTGGCTCCAAGATGGCTTTGGAAAGCACTTCAAGTATAATTTCTAGATATTCCTTTAGTTTTCCAAATGGAGTTCAGTTTCCCTGTCAAAACTTAATCCTCCCAAGACTCCTCAGCGCCCAGTGCCAGGGATTTTTCGGTTGTTTTTGGACATTTTGACATGATTTTTTTGTAAACCAAGGCTGGAAAAGTGGTTTTATGAGATGTATTTACCATTTTTCATCTAATGGTGGTTGCCTTTTGGTCAAAATATGGCTCAAAAAAGAGTGCAATGCGCGTTTGACGCTTTCTCTGTCACATGACTATCCAAAAACACAATAAAAAGATAGAACTTTTCAAAAATGACCCAAACCCTTTAAAAATTGGTGAATTGAGTGTTGATGATGTGGCTAGGCTTGGAGTGAAGCCTCATCTAGTATATGAAACTTCTTTTTCTCTTATTGCATGGTCAAAGCCTTAATTTTTGCATTGGCTCTTTTGAGCTTGGCCTTTGCAATTTTGTCTCTCTGGGCATAGTGTTTGACCTTACTCCTCAGTATGTAATTATCTTTGTTAGCTCTATCAAGCTGTGTATCCCAGTTTTCATTGATTTCCATTGCAAGTTGTTCATTCAAGGTTAACTAGTCAGCAAGCTCAACCTCTTTTTGCCTTTCTAGTGCTAGAGCTCTTTTCAGGCCTCTAGTTCTAGTTCTGCCTCTTGGTGCTTTTTCTTCTTTTTCTTCAAGAAAACCATGCTTTTCAAGTGTTTATTCTAACAAAACCTTGGATTTTTTACCTCCCTCTGAGCTGTGATGAATTTAACCTCATTAATGACATGCTTTGTCTTCAACTGTTGGTTCTCTTGCTCAAGGAATTTTATGACAAATTTGGACCTGTCAAGATTAGTTTGGAGCTCTCTAATTTTTTCATCCTTCCCCTTGATGAATATACTGATGTCCTCATCATCATCATCCTCTTCTAGGTCAACAAGGTCAAAATCTTGTTCTATCTCATGGAATTCATCCTCGTCATGAATGACTGACTCATGTACATCCTCCTCTACCATATTTTCTTTCCCCTTATGCACCTACTTTGATGGTGAAGAAGACAGGGCCCGTTCCACAATTTGTGGAGAAAACACCTACCTATGAACCCTCTGGTATGTTTTTTCCAATAGCTCTATCTCAGCCACTTTATCCTATTTAGGCTCATTGATCTCAGCTATGCTAGATGATCCAATCTCAATGTAGGATGGAGATGAGGGTGGTGAAATAGATGAAGGAGACAGATCTGATGATGATGCATGAACTGTGGGCTAAGTTGGAGGAATGTATGTGGAAGGATGAGATGATGAAGGTACATGTTGGACATGCTGAATAGGTGGAGTACTGAATATATCATTAGCTATGAATGAACTCCATGAAATGTTCAATTCTTTGAGGTGATGGAGGACTATGATTTTGATGAGGGAGTGATGGAAACGACTATTCATTTGGTGTTCATACTATCTCTTCTGGACAATAAATTCCATCTTATCAATGCTCCAGAAGAGGTAGTAGGGTATGTTAAGAATCTTTACCCTAATGAAGTGCATAAGTAGCCGAATGTGATAGGAATACAGTCTAGAAAATCTACCTTCACACAAAAATTATTTCACGATGATCTTCATCATGGGAGCATATCTCTCCAGGAGGTAATAGAAAGGAAAAATCATCTTTCTCTCATTCTTTTACCTAGGTTTGATGAAAGGCTCATAATAATTTTCCTCCAAGTCTTTCTGTTTGAACCATTTCTCCCCAACATTTGGGATCTTGGTTGAAGCTGAGATGATGATAGTTGACAGAGTGAAACTGACACCTGCTAAAGTAACTTGGTTGCAATGGAGATTAGAAATGAAAATTATGGTCAACATAGCGTGGTGTTGGACCTTCTAAATTTTCTCACAGAACTAAAAAATCCTACATGTTTGAAACATGTCACAACCATAGGAGATTCCAAAAGTTCCCTGGTATTTATTAGCTCTAATCTAAATATTCTTCCCCCTTTGTATGGCATGTTATCCTCTGTTTCTTCTCCCTCACTGTATGATATGCTTTCTTCTTCTGCCATGATGTCTTAGTGTCAAAACCCTAAGGAGTGTAGAAATTATATGCACTAAGCATGCATATGTCTTATATCCACCTGATCTCACACTATTTAACTTTATGCAAGATACTGAATCTATTCCACTTGTTAATCTTTTGCGGAAAAATTAATTACACACACATGTAAAGCATAAATAAAAACAATCGCACATAACACAGTTTTTAACTGGGAAAGTCTGAAGCTGAAAACCCCAACTATATATTATGTATCATGGAATCATATGACAATCCTCATACAAAGCTTATCAAACTCTCAGTATAGTACAATCGTCATACACTAATCAGGAACAATCTTGCAAATCCATGCACCGATCTTGCCCTCCTGCTAGAATGCCTCCACTGCGCAATCCTTGCTAAAGAATAGCTTTGAATGAATTCGAATTACCCTTGCCTTGACTGTGCAATCCTCATTGGCAACTCCAATGTGTGTGTGATGCAATCAATGCATCACTATAGTCACAACAAATAGTCTATCTTACCCTTTCACCTATCTCTCCACTGGGTCTCCACTGAAACTGCCATGCACTGTAGTTAATTGTTTTTTATTTTAGTTGATTAATGAGTTATTATTTTTGAATTAATTAACTAATTAATTCACTCCACTCTCACTAGTGTATCATTCATTTAGACTAGATACAACTAGCTCAATTGATTCTAACTGAGTTACTCTGAATACAACTCCATAACTACTTCTTCCAACTGTGTCATAACTCTTCCACTTGAGTTCTAACTGAGTCCTCCATGCATTAGCTCCAGTAAACCCTTGGTAATTGCGTAATTCCCTCAGTCCACTGATGTGCCACATCTGTGCACTGAAACAAAGTGCTCCAAGAGAATAAGTTGTTGTTTAGTGTATGATTATTATTAAGAGCTAATAATAATCGACATGCATCTATTTTTAGATCAGCGATCTATAAATAGACTTCGCCCAATATTCTAAAAATAGAATTTCATATATTTTTCCAACTTGATCAACCATCCACAAATAGCATCCTGCAACTTCTGAAATATGATCGTCATGTCTAAAAATAGACATAGTCTAAAAATAGACTTGCGCCAAAAATATGCAGGCCCACTTATTGAAGGCGACTCTTTTCACTAAGCTCATCATCTTGTTGAATCTCAACACTCCCTCTCAACAAGATAGGGATTATCCTTCACCCCGATCCTGCCTCTATGGTATTCGAATTTTCTCCTAGTGAGTGCCTTCGTTAGAATATCTGCATCTTGATCCTCTGTAGGAATGTACTAAAGCAACATGATCTTCCGCTGCACACAATCTATGACATGATGATATTGAATATCAATATGTTTAGATCTATCATGAAACAAAGGATTAAACGAGAGTTTAATGCAACTTTTATTATCACAAAGTATCACTGTGGGATCTAAATGTGAACCGAAAAAACCAACCAGGATCTTCCTCATCTAGATAGCCTCACATGCAGCTTGACTTGCTTCCATGTATTCTGCTTCCACTGAACTGAGTGCCACGGATCTTTGTTTCCTGCTGTACCAAGAAATTGTCGTAGATCCGATACTGAAAATCCCTCCCGATGTGCTCTTTCTATCTGTTGGGCTTCCTGCCCAATCTGCATCCGTGAAGCCATGCAACTTCACCTCATCCATTTGTCTATACCATAAACCATACTCAGATGTGCCCCTAATATATCTCAGGACATGCTTTCCTGCCTTCCAAAAGACCTTGGTAGGCTTAACCATCGCTTGTGAAAGTTGGTTCACCGCATAGCATATGTCTAGTCTTGTATTAACTAAATACATGAGCAAACCCACCAATTGTCGATAAACAGTGGCATCCACTACCTCTGCCGATGTAGCATCCTCTTTCTTCCAATTTCTTGGAAGAGGAGTGTCGATATGGAGCTTCTTTGACCTTGCATGTGAAACTTCTCCAGTATCTCCCGGACATACTTGCCTTGAGACACAAACAGTTCACCTTCCCGCTGCCATATTTCCAATCCAAGGAAATAATGAAGGAGGCCCAAATCCTTCATCTCAAACTCCTTTTCAAGATTTGCCTTGCATGAGTGTATCAAATTCTCATCACCTGTTAGTATTAAATCATCAACATAAAGTAAAATGATTAAAAGCTTACCCTCAACCACCATCTAGTACAAGTTTGCATCCGCCTCACTCTTGGTGAAGCCAGGTCCAGTGAAATAGGTATTGATCTAAGTGTACCAAGCACGGGGTGCTTGTTTCAGCCCATAAAATGCTCTTTTGAGCCTGCACACATGCGACTCGCTGCTGAAGATCTCAAATCCTTCAGGCTGCTTAATGTACACCTCTTCCTCAATGATCCCATTAAGGAACGCAGTCTTCACATGGTTCTGTATTTGAGAAGCGAAGGATGGTCGTGGAAGAATACCATGTGACAGGTGCAAAGGTTTCTTCATAGTCAATCCCCTCGATCTGTGAGAAGCCCCGGGCAACAATTCTTGCCTTATACTTCTTGACGCTCCCATCAACAACTTGCTTTACCTTGTAGATCCATCTTGATCTTACAAGCCCCGGATTTTCCCACCGGCCTTGGAATAATCTCCCAAGCATTGTTTCTGACAATGGAGTCATACTCCTCCACCATGGCATCTACCCATGTGGGCTCTTGCACTGATTCTTCAAAAGAAGATGGCTCTGTCATGATACACTTGCTCATAAGAGCCATGTATCCATTAAATCGGTCAGGTGACTGTCTCTATCTGTGTTGTGATGTAGGGACTCCTACATTTTGTGCCGCATCAAGCTTCAGTCTCTCAGCTTCGGTGGTACGCTTTCTACCTTGTATGATGTTTGGTTCTGCATGAGTGGACTCCTCCACTCCATGAATCTCTTCCTGTGGCTGATCCACATCTAGAGGCTCATCTTTGGGAACAAGAAGTTCCTCCTCCACATGCAAGTGTAGCTCCATCTCAAGCGTCAACTTCATGGCTTTCACCTCATTGAATTTTATATCCCATCGCACAACAGTCATCCGAATATCTGGAAAATACACACGATAATTATGGGGTGTTTCTGTGTACCCAAAAAATATCCCAACTTTTGTATTCGGCTCCAGCTTCTTCCTGGCATCCTTTGTCACATGAATGTAAACAGGTGAGCCAAAAATCTTCAAATGAGAAATATCAGGCTTCTTACCAGTAAACGCTTGTGTAGCACCCACGATCGTTCTGTTCTTTCTCTCCGTGACCCCATTCTGCTGTGGGTTATGAGGCGCTATGAGTTCTCTTCGAATTCCTTCTTTGCTACAAAAGTCTTTGAATTCACCCGAGATGTATTCACCACAATTATCGCTCCATAGAGCTTTCACTTGATTCCCCGACTCCTTCTCTACCAATGCCTTGAACTCACAAAACTTTGACAACGCTTCAATCTTCTTATGCATGAAGAATATCCAACATCTACGAGAATATTCATCAACACATATAACATAATACCTGTGTTTTGCTGTTGAAGCAACCGAGAAAGGTCCACACATGTCTATGTGAATTCTCTCCAGGATCACCGACGCACGGTTCTCCTTCTCATGAAAGTTGGTCTTCACAAACTTACCCATAGTACATCCCTTGCACTGATCTGATTGCGCAAGAGTACCCTTGGGAAGTCCAGTAGAAATCTGCTGCAAAATATTCAAAGCGCCATGGTGAAGATGGCCCAATCTCCTGTGCCATAATTCGCCCTCATCCCGACTCACCACTTCTTCTACTTTGCCCACCATTGCAGCGTAGCCATCTACCTCCAGCTTGTATAGATTCTTCATTTGAACCCCTATCTTCTTGGTTTGAACCATTATTTTATGTCTAAGGAAGGCTTTTCCCTCACTGAAAACAACATCATAACCTCTGTCTTCCAGCATTGCGACTGAGACCAAGTTCTTCTTCAGACCTGGAACATGCATAACATCCTTCAAAAATAATGGATTACAGGACTCCCTCTCAAAGTTGATGGTCCCAATGCCAGTCGCACTGTACCGACCATCGTCTCCCATCTCTATATGCATCTGGAGGTCCTTCTCCTCCAAGTCACTAAACAAATATTTGTCTCCCGTCGTATGGAAAGACGCACCACTATCAAGATACCACACCGATCCCATACAGCTTGAAACCAAGCATGTGATCAAAGAGAAATCAAGTTAAAATTACGAGGCTAAGGCCTCTCTAGCTGCAGATCCAACAACCTTCTTTTTCTTCTTCTTCTTCGGACAATTAGTGGCGAAATGTCCATGTTCGTGACAGTGAAAACACTTCACTTTGGACAAATCCTGCTTCTTTCCTTTAGCATCAGATTTTGAAGGATGTTTCTTCCCCTTCAATTTCCTTGATTTAGCAGCCAAAGCACAATTCTCTTCATCTTCATTCTTTGATGAAGATCCATCCCTGGTATCCTGCCTTATCTCCTCCTGCACAAGATCCGACCAAAGTTGCTCCCATCCCGACAGTTTCTCCCGTCCATTGACAGAGTCTTCGTAGCTATGCCAACTCTTCGGAAGCCCAAGGAGAGCCAAGCTCACTAAGTCTTCATCATCAAGTAACCCCCACACTTCCCATTTCATCCTTGCAGTGGACAAACTTCGTGAGGTATTTTGGAATACTGTCGCCTTTATCCATTTTTATTTTTTTGAGCTTGTCTTTAAGCGCTAACTTCCTCTGGTCATTTATGCTTTGGAACAAGTCTGTCAAAGCCTTCCACATTAAGAATGGAATGGATTTCTCGTGAAGGCTAGACACAATATGGTCTTTCACACCTTCCAACAGAATTCGCCTCGTCTTTGATGTCTTCTTTTGCCATGCGTCAAGTAATGCAACATCGCTAGATCCCGGCTTAGGAACATCGCTATCGATGAAGTCCTTCAGTCCATTATCCTCCAACACTGCCTCCATCTTGTCCTTCCAGGCTATGTAATTTGAGCTCCCATAAAGGGCATACTCTAATCGCAATCCATTGAAATCCATTTTAATGTATACTCAAATTTTGCACCAAGAATTTTCTGTAGCAAATTCGAATTGTCCACCAGCACAAAATCACTTTACAATTGCAATCTTCAATCAACAATGCTCTGATACCATGTAGAAATTATATGCATTAAGCATGCATATGTCCTAGATCCACCTGATCTCACACTATTTAACTTTATGCAAGATACTGAATCTATTCCACTTGTTAATCTTTTGCGGAAAAATTAATTGCACACACATGTAAAGCATAAATAAAAACAATCGCACATAACATAGTTTTTAACCGGGAAAGCCTGAAGCTGAAAACCCCAACTATATATTATGTATCATGGAATAATATGACAATCCTCATACAAAGCTTATCAAGCTCTCAGTACAGTACAATCGTCATACACTAATTAGGAACAATCTTGCAAATCCATGCACCGATCTTGCCCTCCTGCTAGCCTACCTCCACTGCGCAATCCCTGCTAAAGAATAGCTCTGAATGAATTCGAATTACCCTTGCCTTGACTACGCAATCCTCATTGGCAACTCCAATGTGTGTGTGATGCAATCAATGCATCACTATAGTCACAATAGATAGTCTATCTTTCCCTTTCACCTATATCTCCACTGGGTCTCCACTAAAACTGCCATGCACTGTAGTTAACTGCTGTATTGTTCAGTTGATTAATGAGTTATTATTTTTGAATTAATTAACTAATTAATTCACTTCACTCTCACTAGTGTATCATTCAGTTAGACTAGATACAACTAGCTCAACTAAGTCTAACTGAGTTAAACTGAATACAACTCCATAACTACTTCTTCCACCTATGCCATAACTCTGCCACTTGAGTTCTAACTGAGTCCTCCATGCATTAACTCCAGTAAACCCTTGGGAATTGCATAATTCCCTCATTCCACTGATGTGCCAAATCTGTGCACTGAAACAAAGTGCTCCAAGAGAATAATTTGTTGTTTAGTGTCTGATTATTATTAAGAGCTAATAATAATCAACATGCATCTATTTTTAGATCAGCGATCTATAAATAGACTTCACCCAATATTCTAAAAATAGAATTTCATCTATTTTTCCAACTTGATCAACCATCCACAAATATCATCCTGCAACTTCTGAAATATGATCGTCATGTCTAAAAATAGACTTGCGCCAAAAATAGCCTGCGGGCCCACTTAGTGAAGGCGACTCTTTTCACTAAGCTCATCATCTTGTTGAATCTCAACAGGGAGGTGTGATGATGGTGGAATGTGATTTTTAGGAATTAGGAAATGAGACAGGGTAATTGAGGGATATGGGGGTAGGGATGTATGAGTTAAGGGATGTGACAGGGAGTAGGGATGTAGAGGGGTTTGGAATAGGGATTTAATTATAGGTTTAGGGAGTTGGGATCCTAGGAAAATAGTGTACCTAGGGCTTAGGGATTTAAGGAAATGAAATCTTAGGGAAAGGGAATGTTAATTTAGGGATTTTGGAAAGGGTATACTGCAATATGAGAAATGTTATGAAGGTTTAGGGAGTGAAATTGAACTGTGATTAGGTATTTGAGAAATACTAGGGTTTTAATTTTGAAGAAAGACGGTGAATTTCATTTAAACATACTTCACACATCCAAAATTACTTGATGGATAAAAGGAATTAAGAAATGGTAGCTTACTTTCTTATTCGAGGCTTGAGGAACTACTGCTGAGAGATTGAGGGTGATTTGTGAAGTTTGGAGGCCCTTTTGGCAATTTCTGAGGAAGATGGGAAAATGCGTACTGCAACAAGTAGGCACGCCCTCTCTTTGGCAGGCATGCAGCGTAACAAAAAGGCGCGCAATGAAACAAGCAGGCGCGCAGTGCCACACACAGGTGTGCCCTCCTTTTGGAAAACGCGCAACGCCTCCCCTGTTTTTCTAATTTCGCCCAAAAAACTTGAAAACCCTGCTTTGCTTAAGGATGCTCGATGGTAGAGGAGACAAATAAAGTCTCTTTTGATGTCATGAAGGATCTTATACTTGAGTGAAATTGTTTTTTTGATTTAAAATCCACTTTCTAACGTTTCACTTTCACCTTTAAAATTTTTGGAAAATACCCTTTACACTTTGACTTTTTCTTTGGAGGTTGATGATGTTGGAGTTTGGCACTCTTTACATTGCTTTTTTTGGTGTTCAAATGGCATATGGAGTTGAATTGGAAGCTTGGGAATATTAATTATTACATAATGAACATAAAATTACATTAAAATAAAAATAAATTACATCTTTGTTTTTTAATAAAATTACATTGGAGAATAAAATTCGTAACTTGAAAGTATAATTAGAACTTTGGAAATCTTCCTTGGAGATCATCTTTTATGTTGGAAAATCCTTTTCAGATGATAAAGGAAATTTATTTCAATCACTTTCATACTTTTTTCTGTTATGAAACCAGCTCCAAAAATAGAAGAATAGAGAGATCAATGCCTTAGAAATCAGCCACTTTGAGGGGGAAACCTCCAATACATTACATAAATGAACAATTCTTGGATGATACAAATGAACAAAACCTCCTTCTATAAATAGGAGTCCATGGGCCCACAATATAATCCTAGACGACCTAACAATAACAATGTAAGGGCACAATAATAACAATATTTTGGTTATAGGGGTACAACAATAAAAATAAGGGGGCTATACTAATAAAAATAAGAGACTAAACTAGTAATATAGGGACCTAACATGCCCCTCTCCTTCAAAAAAGCGTTGTCCTCAATGCTTGAGTAGCTCTGGGTGCTTCTATAGGAATTTACAGGGTAAGTTCCGTAGATCAAGAACAAAAGGTCACCGCTCACAAACAGATCACAAATCAGTACATGGGTATACTCACGTGGTTAAAACCCTCAAAGAGGGAAACAGTCCATGACCTAAGCCAACGCGGCCACTTCAGGAAATTTATTAATATAAAAAAGAAAATTTATATAAGTTTCTCTCATAAACAGTTACCGGAAAAATGACCCTCCATGATCTTTAAAATGAGATCATGGACCAATCGGGTGTTAAGCCACGGATTAAGTATCGTTAATACCGAGGAGAGAGATAACCGTTGGAACACTACAAATCATGACCGTCGGATTATAAGTTACAAACGTACATGGTAAAGAAACACACTTTACCTAACTCTACACTAGACTAAGTTATTATTAACTATTTCTTATGTGTCATAATATCCTAACATCCCCCCTTTAGAACAACTTGGGATAGGATTGAAGGATTTACAAAGGTGACACAAAAGGAGCCTATTTCCTATGTGTCGAAATATCCTAACATCCCCCCTTAAGAAAAAATTGGGACAGGATTGAAGGATTTACAAAAGTGACACAATAGGAGAAGGAGGGAGGCATTAGAACCTATCCCCCTTTAATGAAAACTTTCATGAACTCCAAGCATGGATCGAAGTTTGGTAAACTTTGCTTCTATGAGAGCCTTCGTAAAGATATCGGCTACTTGATCATTGGTTGGACAATACTGTACTTCAAGAACACGATCATGAATGAGCTTTCTGATGAAGTGTATGTGGAGTTCAATGTGTTTCATACGCTGATGTTGAACTGGATCTTTACATAGTTGAATGGCACTCTGATTATCACACCAAAGTGCAGTTGGATGTTGATGATGAAGACCAAATTTAGACAAGATCTGACAAAGCCACATGGCTTCCTTTCTGGCTTCAATTGCACCACGATACTTTGCTTTTGTTGAAGAAAGAGAGATGGCACTTTGTTTCCTACAAGACCAAGTAATAGTTCCTAAACCAAGAGTGAATACATATCCTACAGTAGACTTTCGATCATCAGGGTCACCAGCCCAATCAGAATCAGTGAAACCAATCAACAATGGAGATGCTCCTGCACTGTAATGAATCCCGAACTGAACTATACCTTGAATATATCGAAGTATTCTTTTTGCTTCTTTCCAGTGACTTTCATGGGTTTGGTGCATAAACCGAGTGACAAGACCAACGGAAAAGGAAAGGTCAGGATGGGTATGGGTTAGATACAAAATTTTACCAATAAGTTGACGGTATAAGGTAGCATCAACTTCAGGAGTAGTACAAGTGACTGAAATCTTGACTCCATACTGAAAGGGAGAAGGGGTTGACTTTCAGTCTTCCATGTGAAATTGGTGTAGAAGATCACGGGCATACTTGGGCCTTCTTTGGATTGCAGGCTTGCAGGACCAGAAATAATGCAAGTGTCCTAAGTTTGTCATTTCAAACTTCTTTTTGAGGCTAGACTTCACATGGTTTATATGGTTTGGATCACTACCAGTAAGGATAAGATCATCAACATAAAGAACAAGGATGGTGAAGGACTTACCCACTTTCTTAGTGTAGACAGTGTTGTCAGAATGACACCTAGAAAAGCCATTATCTAATAGAAATCTATCCATTTTGGCATACCAAGCCCGAGGAGCTTGTTTGAGACCATAGAGAGACTTCCTAAGGCGACAAACAAGGCTGGAGTCTTTTTGGATAAAGCTAGGGGGTTGTTCCATGTAGATTTCTTCATGCAAATCTCCATGTAAGAAGACGGATTTAACATCCATCTGATGGACTTCCCATTTAAAGGAGGCAGCAAGGGAAAGAACAAGGTGGATAGAATTCATTTTGGCAACAGGGGAGAAAGTTTCAGTATAGTCAATGCCTTCAACAGCGAAATAGTTGTGACAAGTGTCTATCTACTTTCATCGGTGTTTCCCATTTGCATACGACAAGTTTTCTTCCTTTTGGAAGGGAACAAGATCCCAAGTATCTGTTCATATATTATTCATTCATGAAAACCATCCCACAATTTGGGATGAAAGAGGAAGCTTATTCAAGGTTTCTGGGTCTAATTTGTGGAACATAGTGTATGGGAAAGAGGCTCTTTGTTGAGAACGATGTGCGTCGTCAATCTTGGTCACACAAGAGAACCTACGGCATCCCAAGTAGAGCGGACCCATCTTCGAAGCGATGGAGTAAAAGGAATAATTTCAAGAGGTGGAGGAGGATTATCATCCTCGCTGTCATCATCTGAACTAGAAGGAATGCTATTAAAAATAGAAGAGAGAGAGAGAGGTGGCACATATGCCGAATCAGGCTCGCAGGCCAAAGGTGGCACACTCGCCGAACTAGGCTCGCAGGCCGATATATTTTCATCAAATTTTACATCTCTTCTAATGATTATATTTTGGATTTTGGTTGAAGAAGTCTATATCCTTTGACATCTTCAGAATATCCAACAAAAATGCATTTTTCACTCTTAGGTTCTAAGGCTTTATGTTTCACATCTGGAATATGGGCCCAAGCATCACTTCCAAAAACATGAAAGTAACTTACATCTGGTTTGATTGAGCTCCAAGCTTCTTCTGGAGTTATATTCTTTAAAACCTTAGTAGGAGTGCGATTTACTATGTAATTTTCACAGTTAATGGCTTCTACACAAAAATTGAGACCAATTCCTTTAGATTGAAGCATAAAATTAGCCATTTCTTTTAAGATACGATTCTTCCTTTCAGCTACACCATTTTGTTGTTGAGTATATGGAATGGTATGTTGCAATTGAAGGCCATGCTCAGTGCAGAAGTTGATAAATTTTTTGTTAACATATTCTCCTCCATTGTCTGATCTTAACTTAAGAATTTGATGTCCAGATTGTTTCTCAACAAAGGCCTTAAAGGCCAAGAACATGTTAAAACTTCACTCTCGAGTTTTAATAAGTATACCCAAGTGCGTCTGGAAAAATCATCAATGAAAGTTAAGAAGTACTTGCAACCAGAGAAAGAAACAACAGCAAGTGGACCACATAAATCATTGTGTACAAGCTACAAAGGGGCTGAAGCTTGCCAAGAGGCACGTTTGTCAAAACTATCCCGATGACGTTTTCTGAGTACACATCTGGAGCAAACACCATCTTGGCAAGATACCATAGGAAGACCTGTCACCATATTTTCCTTACATAGAGTTTGAAAAGAGCGATAGTTTAAGTGACCAAATTGCTCATGCAAAATTTTTCTCACTTCATCATTATGGGAAACAAAAATGGAGGGAAGACATGATGACCCAAATTTGTCAAACTTATACAACCTTGTGGAATCATCAGCAATGCCAGTAGCTAAAATATGTTTAGGACATTTTAGGTCCTTGATTACAACATCATGAGGTGTAAATTCTACTATTTTCCCTTCACCTGAATGAGTTATCTGATAAACAGAGAGAAGGTTGCATGACAAGGTAGGAACACATAGTACATCATTAAACTGACCATTATCGAGATGAATGGTTCCAGATCCTACAACACTAAGCAATATATCATCACCAACATAAATATGATTGGTGTTACAATCATTTAAAGAAGAAAACATGGCTTTATTTTTGGCCATGTGATAAGAAGCTCCAGAATCAATGAGCCACTCATGAGAATGAGAAGAGGAAGATGCATTTAATGCATAACTAGATCTTGATGCTTGAAAACCACAAGTAGAAATTTCCATTCCTGAAGATGAAGGTGAAGAGTGCTCCAAATTGATGTTGTGATTCTTCATTACTGATTCTAAGGCTTCCATCTTCTTAAAACATTTGGACTTTATATGGCCATCACGATTGCAAAAGTTTCAATGTCTATCTATCTTCTTCCCTTTGTTTTTATTTGCCTTATCATTTTGGTGAGTTTCTTTTTCAGTTTGCTGAAACTGCTTAGGACCCTTGTTTGGTTTTGGACCATACTTTTTAGGATACTGCTTCTTGGGTTCTTTTGATATGATTGTGGTTGGGCTGCTAAGGCTTTCTTAGAAGCATTTCCAGAAGTGATAAGACCAAGTTGTAAGATTTTTTCTTGTTCTATTACCAAAGAATCACAAAAGGCATAAAAAGATGGGTTCTTGTAGGTGCTTCATGAAGAAATCATGGCTTCTTTAGTGGAATGGAAGGTAGAAACAAATATAGAGTATGCAGGGCCAAGCTTAGTAAGAATGCAATAGATGAGGCTACCATCTTCCTTTTTGACCTTATAACCTTCTAAAAGAACTCTAAGGGTCTTGAATTTGGACAAAAATTCATCAATAGAGAAGAAATTATTGCGGTCCAAAGTAAGCAACTCATTTTCAAGCTGATGGGCCCTGATTTGATTTTTAATTCCAAAGACAGTATTTATCTTGTCCAGGGCTTCATGAGGGGTGTCAATGTCAAGGATATGAAATCGAAGATCTTGAGCAATGGACATTCCTATCAACCCTCGTGCTTGGTCTTTTTTATTTTCCCATTTAACGAATTTATCATCAACAAAAGTTTTAGTTTCTAGACCTATGGCTATTCTATAAATCCATTTACTTCTAAGTATATCTACCATGTGAGGTAGTTATTGGAAATAATTGGTGCTGTTAAGAATAATCGGGCATGCACTTTCCATTTTAAAAAAAAAAAAAAAAACACTGAAGTTGAGAAAAGCTAAAACTAACTACTCCAATGGAAATATCTTGAAAAAATAGGCTAATTCAAAAAAAACGGCTCAAAAAACGGCTTCTGAATGAAGAATTTATGCATTTTTGAAAAAACGAGTTGAAGATGCCGAATAGTTACGAAAACGGTTTGAAATTTGGTGATGACGTTCAACTTTAAAAAAAAAATCCCACCCCTTTAACAATTTTTTTTTTACAAAAAGAAGCTTGAGAGAGAGACTTGAACCCAAGACCTCTATTCTCATAAACTAACTCCTCACCAAGTGAGATAGTAAAAGGATTCTGTAAATGTTTGAAAGGAGGAAGGGTTTTTTTTTTTCAACTGTTAAGTGTGCATGCCTTTTCCCGCACAAAAAAACACAAAAAATTCGAGAAAAAAAAAACGAAATGCAAGCCTTACAGCATATTGTTAGATTTTTAGTTAGCCTTACCGACAGCTATCTATTTTTTCACTATTTCTGATTTCCCGAGATCGTACAAAGACGTGAGGAAGGAGCATACGTAGCAAAAAAAATCCCTTCCTCTTGTTTCTGATTTGCCGAGATCGCACACAGCGTACAGAAAAGAGAATACACAGAGAAGAGGGTATAGATCCATCAAATAAATAAAAACTAAAACCGAAATAAATAGAGGGAACCAAAATAAGAAATAAGCAGAACTTTTAACAAATAAAAACTGCAAAACAGATACTTTATACCTCCAGATGTAAACTGACATAACTTGGGCAACCAGAAACCTTTTCACATGAAATGAAAGGTGTTCCTCACTGTAACAGACACTCTAGACATAATAGAGCAGTTCTCCAAGTCCAAAAATGTTCAGAAATAGTAGATCTAGAAAACAGTAGTCGCATGCAGTCAAACCAGATTCAGATCTTAATCAACAATGGATGTGGCCCTCAAAATAGCTCTGATACCATCTAGGAATTTACAGGGTAAGTTTCGTAGATCAAGAACCAAAGGTCACCGCTCACAAACATATCACAAATTATTACACCAGTATAATCACGTGGTTAAATCCCTCAAAGAGGGAAATAGTCCACGGCCTGAGCCAACGTGGCCACTTCAGGCAATTTATTAATATAAAAAGAAAAGTTACATATGTTTCTCTGCAGATTAGACATAACGCTGTAGACCACGGATCAAGTATCAGGAGAAATGTATCAGATCCTGTCGTGACCATCAGATTATAGTTACAAATGAGAAACATTCTACCTAACACTAGACTAATTTATTCTTAACTATTTCCTATGTGTCGGAATATTCTAATAGCTTATGTATAAAATTCTCATCTTCCCATGTAGAATCTTCAGTGTGTAATTTCTTCCACTTGATGAGATACTATGAAATTGATCGATTTCATAGCTGTCGAGTTCTTGTTTCCGTGACCGCTTCAGGTTCCAATATGATTTTTCCTTCCTCATCAATTTCTGGAAATATTGTCTGAACTGGAATATTTTCACCTATAAACTTCTTTAATCATGAAACATGGAAAACTGGATGCACTCGCAAAGAAGCAGGAAGCTCCAATTTGTATGCCATAGTACCAATGTTTTGCAACACCTTGTAAGGACCATAGTACTTTGGTGATAATTTATTATCCTTCTTAGCTTGCTTGAGGGAAATTTGTTTGTATGGTTGTAGCCGTAAAAATACCCAGTCTCCTACATCAAAACTTCTCTTGCTGCAATGTTGATCTGCCTGTTGTTTCATTCGATTTTGTGAGAAATTTAGGTTATCCTTTAAGAGCTAGAGAACTTCTTGTTGATGCTCGATGTGATCTTACACTGCTTGAACATTAGAATTTTCTCTTTAAGATGATGTGATGGACGGTGGATGATATCCATAAAGTGCCATAAATGGGGTCATTTTTGCTGCATTATGGAAAAAAGTGTTATACACCATTCAGCGAGAGGTAACCACTTGTTGTACGGATTAATCAATCTTGCAGACAAGACCGATCTCCCTAGTACCAAAAAGGTAATCTAGCAACAAATAGCCAAATGAGCTAATCTTTCTCTAAGCATATATGATTTACAAAAAGCACTATAGAGGTGTAAAAGACTTACCATAGGTCCAGCGCTTGTTTGAATTCATTGTTGTCCCTCGTGCACTTGAAGGAGTTATCCTCGTAAACCTGTAGTCACAAACAAGAAAATATTAAATAGCACCTGTATAGTAAAGATCGTGAATCATGCTTATCATGGTGATCAAGGAATCCATGAAATAAACAGTTTAACTAACAGCTTATTGAGAAAAATGAATTCATTTGTATTAACTTTAACAGAAAGAAAACCTTACAACCTTAGCCTTGATGTTGAACAGGCCTTCCCGGGGTCCGAAGCAGGAATCTCCTCTACTCTGATAAGCTCTGCACTCCTCCAACTGAGACAGATAGAGGTATGTGATCTTTCCTCCCAAAAATCTTAGTTAAATGAGTCTGAATCCCAACAGCACTTAACCTCAAATATTTCTAAAGCTTGAACTCCATTTGAGGCTACCCAATGCCTCTTTTTATAGTGGAAAAGAGGAGGTTTTCAGTTCCAACTATGAAGGGATAGAATGCTCCTTCAAAGGGATAAGCTCCTCACATCAAGGGGTTAGATCCATAAGTTAAGGGATACATGAACCTCATAAGAGCGGTTCTGCCACCGCAAGATCTTTTCTAGAGGCTTCTAGAATTTACTGAAAATGATATTTTTTGAGTTTACTTGTGCCTTTTTAATCTTTATAGGGGTCCACACCTATAACACGGATAAAGTTCGTTTAGGTATGCATAAGACATGAACATTAGGTGCGGGACCGCAGGCAAGTAATAGAGAAAGTGCGACACCAAAGTTAAGGAGATTTTTAGAAACTTTTCTCTGATTTTCAAGGCTTGACATGAGGAACTGATATGTTAGACTTGCAAAGGAGGAAGTATGAGTGATAATGAGCTCATACACATAGCAGAATGTCAGGATGACAATTTTTCAGTGTAACAGATTGCCCCCTAAAGTGCAAAGTCTGGAATAGATGAAGCTGAAGTCTATCATATATGAAGAGTGCAGTACTTTATCATTTCAAGGATCATCCTGTGGACACCCCAGTCGGAACCTGTAAAAAACATTCAATGCAAAATATATATATATCATCACTGAGGTAGGCATTCCCATACTCAGATCAAAACTAACTAGAAATTGATTCAAAATGTTCTGATACAGGAATGATTTTGAATACATCACAGTATAGACATGTGTAGACACAGTATGGACGCAACCATCTGTTTATGAATAGTCCACTGTATAAATGATAACAAAATTCCTTGCAGCCTGGATGGTAGAAACTAGATCCAGGGTCTTGATTTCTGCATCTCAAACTAGTGCGATTCTATCCATGTGAAGTAATGTGTCGAAGTCGAACATGGTAGAAACCACTTGATTACCAGTCAATGATGTAAACTGTTAACGAGTGTGAGAGTAACCACCAGTAATGTCAATGGTTCTCAAAGTACTCAGTACAATCCATGAAATGTGAATGAATGAGCTGAAGTCGAACACATCATGGAATCGTTCGATCGAAGGTCAATGATGTAACCTGTCGTCGAAGGCGAGAAACCTGCCATTGAGGCATGCAGATTTCAAGGTACTGACGATTTCTAGATCAACCTCCTAGATAATGAGTTGTCATCGATAGAAAGTGATCCGTCATAGGCAAGCCCACAACACGAAATCATAGATCAAGTTTTGAAAATATATTGGCAAGGACTGACTCAGGGATGGTCAAAATGAATGACACATATTTTGCAGATGAATGGTTTATTTGAACTGTCCTCTTGAACACATAACGACACTGCAGATGGTTTGGTGAAAATTAACCCAAAACTAATACCCAGAAACCGGTTGAAGACTTTCAATGTGGTTTGATTAACTGTTAGGTAAAAGATTTCCCAACCCAGGTGGACAAAAAGTGTCGTGTTCAAGAGTGGTTAACTCGATTTTCAAAAAATCAAAATACAACAAACAAGTCCATTTTTCTCTCTTTTCCCCCACCATTTCTGGCAAGTACCTCTTTATTTTTGACAAGATTGAGGAGGATAACATTTTCTTGTTTATAAGCTCATCCTTCGGATGAGTCCAACTTAGTTTAAGATTTGAAACCTAAGAAGGAGTGGTTCATTCTTGTTTTAGAATTGAACAGGTCCTTTACTATTAAATTTTAACGAGTCCAGTATAGGAGAAACTCGGTGTTTTTCAATTTTAGGGAGACAGAAGAAAAACTTAAGAAAACTCCGTGGGTGTAATTTTTCATAAATTTAGTCTCTCGAGCCCGAAAAAAGATAAAATAATGTGGGAGAGAACTCTATTGACCGTAATTAGTCAACGTATACATTTTTCATAAATAGTCCATTTCAGTCCGTAAAAGGGGTAAACTTATACTGAAAGGACGATCATTCATTTACTTTAACGAGTTCGAATAATCAAGTGCTCGGAAATCTTTTCATGTTTAGAGAGTCTGAAAAGGGCTTAAAAGAGGACTCCAAGTTTTCTCTTTTTCGTAAATTTTTGAAAGAGTCCGAAAAAGTGATAAAAGTATACTCTTTGTTGAAAAACGATCAATTCTCATGAAAAATCAAAATTCTGCAGAAAAACTTGATACATTAGACATACCTATTTAAGATAAATAAAAATGCTTTCAAAAATAACCTTTTTAAAGTGAAAAATAAACAAATTAGAAACTCGTTTATTCGAAAAAACTTATAAAAAGGGCTTTTCTAACTTCATTTTTACCGTTCGAGTTCAGAGTGAAAAGTAAAAGCTTTTGGGTAAAAAAGTTCTTGTGAAGATTCTGGAAGATCCATCCGACGAAATCGAGAACCGTCAGCTCCAGGTAAATCACGACCTCCTAATCTTTTATTTCATCCGTTTGCATTTCATTTTTAGGCTTTAGATTTCATTTTTAAGAGAAAAATATGTTTAAAAGAATCACCCGCAGGGGTCCGCAGGCATAACACACGGGCCTTGCAGACCCCGAATTTTTTCTATGTAGAAAAAGGTCGTGGGTCCGCACTTATCACACAGCGCGCGTGCATTCCTACGCACTGTGTATGAAAACAAAGTGCAGACCCCGCGCAATTAGATTTCAAAGTTAAATTTCTCAATTTCCGCCCAAAATTTTTCAAATTAAATTGTTCTAATATATATTTTTATGCATTGTAGGATAAACAAGATGCTAATTTGGAGAGAACGTGAGCATGAAGATGTGGATGACATCGCAATGCTCCATTTTCCCACAATGCAAGCATTAAGAGCATGTGGTTTTTATAAATTCTGGGCCATTCAAGGCATGAGGGCACAGGTAGACCTCCTAATATGGTTGGTGAACAGGTGGAACGTACAGGACCAGTGTTTCATTATTGGCGGCCACCGGCTCGAAATTGAGTTGGAGGATATTTATTTTCTAGACTGGTTTGTCCAAAAGGGGCGAAAAAATTTCTCTGTTTGGGACTAGGCCAGGTGGCCAAACTGTCGCTAGTCTTCGACAAGAGTTCTGTAATGATCAGGCAGACCCTAGGGACAAATGGATTGACATAAAAACTATCATTCATCCCGAGCTAAAATTTATGGCATTTACTGTTACCAGGCTGTGTGGCTACCGGTTCCCAGATGTGCATTGCTGTAGACTATTTTCGAGGCACCATTTTTAACTGGTGCGAAGCTGTGTTGGCCAATGTAAAAGGCCAACTAACCAGAGCGAATAATGGAAAATTAAATAACTTTGGATATGGATCCATTGTAGTCACCTTTTCTCTAGAGAGGATCCCCATGTTAGCTCCGCAGAACATTACTGTTGATGTCGGTCGACCTCGAGAACCTAGGATGGTTCGTTGGGTTGCATTGATGTCCTGTCATGGTATTAAGGGCATCGAGATTGTTCGATTTCCTCCTTCATATTTTCGTTGGCTGGAGCGCCAAATTTTTGTTATAGAGGATTTTCCATACACCGGGATAGATTTCTGCGGCGACCAAGAGATGACTCTCCCAGCAGGGGAACAGTGGGATGAATCAGGTAAAATCATTTTCAACAATTTCTATTTTCTATTTTTTTTTGTTTTATAATCGTCTCAAAACTAATAACCAAAAGTTTTAAATGCAGATGTGGGCCCACGACGACCAGCCCATCTCCAGCCTTATGAAAGGAGACAACCAGCTACAGCCACACCAGCCCCAGCAAGCCAATCAGCAGAGATCCTGTCTGATTTAGAGCATCACCTAGAGCGCTTGACTCTAGACATTCCAGAGACAGACATAGATGATATTCCTCTCAGATTACAGAGATACGTGATTGGTGTCCCAGGACCTTTTAGGAGGTTCCTATGTAGGGTGGCTCGGGCAGTGGTCTCTTATCGTGATCACCATCAGTGATGGGATGATCATGTCGTAGACTCATACTTTTGCCCTTTTTTATTACCATTTTTTCCGATCATAAGGTGTTTTCAACCTATGATCGAAGACGATGTATATATTTTTTGAAAACACTTCTATACTATGATATATCACTATTTACCGGCTATCTGTATACATGTTATGAATGTTGTTTAATTTATTGTTTTTATTATTGCAAATGTCAATTTATCATACTAGAAGCAACTGCATCTGCTAATGTATTTAAATGTCTTGGAATATGCTGATATTCAATGTAATAAAATTCACGTTCCAAGAGACGAACTCTTAAAAATAACCGTAATAACACTGGATTTCTAATGGCATAAATCCTATTGAGATGTAATACAATAAGTTCAGAATCCAACCTAACAATCAAACTCCGAATTCCAAAAGATATGGATTCAGATAATAACTCAATCACTGCACTATACTCTGCAATGTTATTCATTGTTTGACCAAGGCTTACCCCATGCATGGATAATAACTTGTCAGAGGGTGAATAAATAACCCAAGCTGCGGAAGAAATGTTCCATGTAATATGACAAGCACCATCAGCAAAACCAACGTAGGTTTTGAAGAGACGTCGACATCTGCAATATCAAGAGTAAAACTCAGATAAGCAGGAATAGTGACAAAACACACTTCTAAACTAGGCACGCTTTTCTAATCTAAAACACACCAGCTATAAAGAAATCTAATCTAATTAAATATCCACACCACGTTTAAGCATAATATCTCTTTAGATAAAGCCCATTTCTAGGTTTATCTAAAGGGACACCGTCAAAATCTATCATCTCATAGGCCCCTTTTGCCAGTTTTCACTTAACAATGAAAGGACCATGCCACATAGGCACGAATTTTCCAGCTCCTAGCTTATCGTTGGCTTGATCATAAACTAAGACTAGGTCTCCTTCTAAAAAATTTCGAGGGGTAACACTTCTATCATACTGAGCTTTTATTCGTTTAACATGAGCCTTGTTTGCTTTTGCAGCACTTCGTTGATTCTCATCTAGATGAGCCAAGTACAAAAAACATTTTTCCTCTTCAGATGTAGCTGGAAGTAATTCTATGGCTAATTTCAAAGATGGAATTTCGCATTCAATCGGCAACACAGCTTCCAAACCGTAAACCAGTTGAAAGGGAGTGAAACCAATTGATGTTTTTACCGAGGTTCGATATGCCCAAAGTGCTGAAAATAACATGGAATGCCAATTCGACTTATGAATACCAATAATTCATCTGATCATAGTGACTAAAAATTTATTGATAGCTTCAACCAGACCATTAGCCTGTAGATAATACGGAGTGGAACTATCGTGGTGCAGGCCAAGTTGATCTGTCAGTTCAATCATCATGATATTTCGAAAATGACTTCCATGATCTGTAATAATGGCTTAAGGAACACCAAACCTAGCAATTATGTGATTGAATACGAAAGTTGCAGCAGTCTTTCCGTCAGCTGAAAATGTAGGCATCGCCTCGGCCCACTTAGTAAAATAATTCACCGCTAAGATAATATACGCATGCCCCCCGGCCGAGTGAGGGTTACATGTAATAAAGTCAATACCCCATTTTGCGAAAGGACCAACAACAATTATAGGGTGAAGAGGAGCGGGTGGCACACGCATGTTACAATCAAATAATTGACAATTGTGGCATTTCCGGACTGCATAGATACAATCTTTGAATAACGACGGCTAGAAATAACTAGTGCGCAATATCTTTTGGGTTGTGGCATACCCAGACATATGACCACCACATGCTCCAGAATGACAGTCATTTAAAACCTTCTCAGCTTCTTCATGAGTAAGACAGCGTCGGAAAACAGAATCCGCTCCACAATGATAGAGTGTATCACCAATAAGATTGTATTGATGGGATTGGAAACGTATTTTCCGTCGCTGAGATCATGAGATTTCAGGCTGAAAATATTAGGTTTGGAGATAAATGATAATATCCCCATACAATGGATCAATAGTACTAATAAGAAACAAGTATTCATCCGCAATGGGCTCCTCCGCCATAGTTTCAGTATCAGTAGAGGGGAAATCACACATCAATTCGGCAACAACCAAAGATTTCTTTGCCTTGGATTTTTCAAACTCCAAGTCAAATTCCTGCAGGATAACTATCCATTTGGAATACTTTCCCCCTAGCAATTGTTTGGTTAAAATGTACATCATAGGGTTACAGTCAGAAATTACTGTGGTTTTTCATAATAAGATGTAGCGTCTAAATCTTTGAACAGCTTGAACAGTTGCCAAGGCCAATTTCTCCACATGTGTGTATTTTATCTCAGTCGGATGTAGATTTCGACTAAGATAGTAAATCACATGTTCAGTTTAAGATTTGTCTTCCTAAACTAAAACCATCCCAATTGTGGAATGAGAGGCGGCGAGGTACAAAACGTAGCCCTGGTTGTAGTTGGGAGGATGCAATAACGGTGCATGGGTCAACGCGTGTTTAAGTGCATCAAAATATCGATCAGAGATCTCATCCCAAAAGAATGGAATGTTCTGTTTCAGCAACTGGGTAAAACCCTTTGTTAGCTCGGCGTAGTTAGGAATGAACCGACGTAAAAAAATTTCTTTCCCCTGCAAACTTTGGAGTTGGCGCAGAGTCGAAGGAGGAGGTAAATTGACAATAGCTTCGACCTTCGATGGATCAACGCGAATGCTTGCTTTTGAAACAACAAATCCCAGTAAGCGACCTGATTCTACACAGAAAACACATTTGTGTGGATTCAACCTAATTCGATAATGCCTACATCTCATAAAGATAGCTCGTAAATGAGTGAGATGGTCGGCCCTACGCGATGAATGAGCAGGTAAATCATCGAGATAAGGCTGCACAATTTGCTTAATGTCATGAAATGCGTAAGACATAGCCCTTTGAAAATTTGCTCCAACGTTATTTAATCCAAAAGGTAGTTTGCAATAAGCAAATGTCCCCCATGGACAAATGAAAGTTGTTTTTGGCTGATCAGCAGGGAGTATGTTTATTTGATTGTAACCAGAAAAACCATCCATAAAGGAAAACATTTCACTGCTGGCACAATCATCAATTATTTGATCGATATAGGGGGTTGGATAATTGTCTTTAGGACAAGCTCGATTAATATCCCTATAATCAATACATACTCGTATCGTTCCTTGTTTTTTAGTAACAGGAACAATATTCGATACCCAATCCGTTAAAGGAATTGGATAAATGAAACCTGCACAAAGTAATTTTTCAACTTTTTCTTTGATAGTAGCAGCTTTTCTAGGATGTATTTGACGTAGATGTTGACGAACAGGTTTGGCATCCAGGTAAGTCTTGATTTCATGTACGACAATTGACGGATCAATTCCTGGCATTTCTTCATAGGACTAGGCAAACACATCACGGAATTATTGAAATAGGGCTTTATAAGTTTGAATTTCATCTTCTGTACAGCAAGCACCTATATGAATGTTTTCAATTATTCCTGGCTTTACTAAAATGTCAATTGGAATCGTTCGAGAGATATTTTCCAAATTTAACTGAGAATCAGGATTTTGCAATGGATTCTGCGGTTCTTTGACATATTCAGCAGTAAAAATAGAAGCGAAATCATCTTCAAAATGATCCAGCTCAGGTAAAAACGAAGATCGCTAATGTAGATCTTCCCATGGTAAATCTTCAATAGACAAAAATTCACGAATCTGCTCATTAGTATGAACAAGATTAGGAAATTTCGTTGTGGCTAAACTAGATATAGAAAGTGAGTCCTTATGGATCCCATTCATTGGATCAATTTCGGTTGAAGAGGGTTCAGAAAGTGACTGTACAGCCTGATACACAATTTCAAATGGACTTAAAGGCATCATGCCATCAAATGAATCTAACTCGGAGTTGGAAGGTACGACCCAAGGATCATCAAACATAACAGTGTCTGACGAAATCATATGAATAGTTGCGATAGAAGGCGATACGTTAGGAGGAGGAAAGGAAAAAGTTCCTAGTAAACCAGAATCTTTAATCAAACCTACTCCAACATCCTTGTAAGGGATAGCCACTTTACCAACATGCTGGATTGTTTCTGGAGAGGCTGGATCAGAAGAAAAATAAGCTAACTGATCTATGTAATGATCCTTCCTTGATGTGGAAATTTTATGAGCAGAAAGACCGAAGAAACAACAGCAGTCATAGCATAAGACCAACTGCGACCCAGAAGAAGGTTGTAATCTAGAGGGGCATCAACCACCTCCACATCTAGATTTACGGTTTTACCTTCGACTCCTATGGGTAAATCCTGCAAAATACCAAAAGGGTGGAAACCTCGGCCATCAAAAGCCTTTAGAATTGTCGGAGACTGATTGAGTGTATGAGAACCAAGCGATTTCCAACACTGGATCGACATAATACTCGTTGAAGCTCCCTCATCAATCACAGTCCAAAAGATCGGTCTGTTTTTTACTAACACTGTAATTTGGAAAGCCATTTGGTGAGGTAGGCGAGGTGTAATATTCTCTAAATCGAAGATTATTAGGTTTGAATCCTGAATATCGACAGCTCCTATGGCAGACAAAAGTAATTTATGATGTGTTGGGCATGACTGCAACACTTCCAAAGCTGACATTGTTGAAGGTGAAATAGTTAAGTCTTCAACAATGTTGTAATTATGAGTAGCTCTCGTATGTGGATTGAAAGCTAATTTATGAAGAACACCCTTAGCAGGCGGTTTGATTATTAATTCTAGATTTGGTTTCTCGATCTGTAGCGGACCAGAAACAGGAGGAGGTGTAGTTGATGTGTTTGCATTAGAAGATTCTGCTTCTTTACCATCAACAAGATTCTTACTACCATAATCTTGTGATCGCATCGCAATCCATACATGAGACATCATTAGAATAGGTTCTTCTGAGGCATTCGAGGTAGAACCAACCATCTTACTATCTTGAGTTGGAAAAGGATCCTTCAAGATAGCAGGTTGTTGTGAACCTTTAACGAATTTTGAAACCTCTGCTCGATGTGGGCATTCCTTAGTAAAATGATACTCGTCATAAATGTAACAAGGATAGCGAGGTTTGCATTTTTCATCATTGGATTCATTTTTATCAGTTTTCTCTTTTGAATTCTTTTTCTTTTTATTCTTCCCTTTCTTTTTACTGCCGGATTTATATTTGGTCGTAGATGTATCTATGACATGAATGTCAGCAGAAATTTCGAGGGAAGATTCTCCTTTCGGGGAATCAGGTAAAGTTATAATAGGAGAAGATTTCTTTGAAGATTTCTTCTTGATTTTAGTATTTATTGTACCAATCATACCATCAGCGACATGAGACCCTGAAGGAGCTGCAGCTATTTGACCTTGTTTTGGAAGATCGGGGATTTTTTCATGTAAAGTACCTGACTACGTATAAACGAGGTCAAGGTACTGAGCTTGAGAAATTACTTGCTCCTCAGTAACAATGCTATCCTTAGCTACATCTTCAGTGATTTTGGGTAACAATGATTTAACAAACCATTCCGCCAAAATTTGATTCGGAATGTAAACTTTCACCAAACGCCTTCTACGTCGCCATTCATGAATATGATCAGAAATATATGTGGACGTGGATTGCTTTAGTGAAGTTAATAGTTTCATGCCATTTTCGTATCTGACAGGAAACTGAAAATGAGTCAAGAAGGCAGTTTCTAACTGACTGAAATTATTAAAAGAGCCTCGTGGTAACTCAATGTACCATTTGGCAGCAAGACCAATAAGATTTCTTTGGAAAAGACGTAAGCAAATTGAATCATCAATTATTGAATTAGACACACACCAAAGGTGATAAGTCATCACGTGATTTGATGGATCCTCTCCTGGCTTACCTTCGAATTTGGGTATATCACTGGGCAACTTATGCGGCATTGGCGGCCAGTACGGAAAATAGAAAATTGGATCATTCGTAAGGCGCGTCAAATCAGGTAAATCCAAAGTTGCAATAAATGGTAACTGACGGGTAGGGTCGTGAAAACCTTGAGTAGCCAAAGCAGTTCAGGAGGAGGATACCCAGGATAACTGGGAATCGGATTTACATTAGGAATTGTGTAACCTCTCGGGTAACCAGGATTAACCGGACCAAACTGGGGTTGTTGAGGTTGTTGATAAGTATAGCTAGGGTATGGTTGATACTGATAATTTGGATTTTGTGAAACGGGAACGAATTGAGGCTATCCCTGGTACGGTTGATACATGAATTGCAGTTGATTTGTGACCACCATACTTGTACCAGCTTGTCCCGCAGGCATCTGGACCGAAGTCTGAACTGAAGGTCCTGACTGGGGTACAGAGACTTGAGGGATTTGCATGGATGCAGGGATAGAAGAACTTGGAGCTATAGATACTCCAGAAACAGGTGTTATAGGTTGAACAGATGTTGCAGTAGTTGCAGCAGTTTGAGGTAGAGTCTGAGGTGTACTAGGCCCAGACTGCTGAATAGAACTAGGTGCAGGAGTTTGAATAGTAGGCTGGATGGGTTGTTGGGTTGGACCATAAACCAAAGGCTGTCCAGGTTGAGAAGGCCACTGCACATTAGGCTGCATAGGCTGTTGATATTGGGATGGATCCCACACCATATTCATTCTGGGGTATTGTCCCGTAGAAGGTTGAACATAAGGACCATAGCCTGGTTGAACGTAGGGTTGATAAATAAGTGGTAAATTTCTGGTTCCTTGAATAGATGATTGAACAGAAGGTTGTTGGAAACCTTGAATTGGGTACTGACCTCAAGGTTGATAACGTTGAGGCGTGTACTGAAACTGGGGTTGTTAAGGACCCTGAGGAGCATATTGACTTTGGGGTTGACCCTGGGGCATGTACTGTCCTTGAGGTTGTCCTCCAAAATAATATGATTCCATAGTTTGTCCTGGGAAAAAGCTACCTTGAGGTTGCCCCCCAGGTGGTAACTGACTAGCTGAAGGTTTCCCCCCAAGCGGTAATTGAGTACCCTGAGGTTGCCCCCCAGGCGGTAACTGATTTCCCTGAAATTGTCCTCCAAGCAGTAACTGACTGCCTTGAGGTTGAGGATTCGGAATATTACCAGACATCATAAAGATTTGCTCTGTGTTCGACGTTTCAGTTTTAATTCCACTTAGACCAGATGATAATACATCTTCAATTGGTTGAGGAGCTACTCCAGAGAAAGTACCAGACAAAGCCTGATATCCCGCAAGAACAGAAGGACCACCGTGAAAAAATGCTTCCAATGTCTGGGAAAACATGGATGACTCTCCTGCCATAATAGATGACGGATAGTAACCTCTGGGTGTAGGATGAAATGGAATTCGAGGTGGAGAAAAAGCAAGACCCGGATTCTCTAAAAAGTTTTTCAAAGATAGATACCAAGCATCAGTTTGAATAGGGCTGTAGAAAATAGATTCACGCTCCCTAAGATTTAAAGACTAAGGGGATTCGAGAAGAGATAAATCTTCATCTGGACTAGTAAGTTCTTCAATAGAAATAAGGCCAGATGGAAGATCTTCAATGATAATATTTCTTACCCTAGGTGAACCAGGATCGCTAGAAGTTCGTGTAATAAATCCTGAGGATGTTTCCAAAACAGAAGGCTCAGTTTCAGGTTCAGAAATTTCAGGTTCATCAGCAAGTTCACTGGAAGGAGAAATACTACCAGTAACTTCTGAAACTGAAATTGGTTCATAAATATGTTCTATTATGGGTATTTGATGATCAGGATGAACAACTATAGATGAAGTTCCAATTTCTGTTGATCTAATTCTACTGCTACTAGATGATACTAGAGCACGCAGCCCTTCAAGCTGACCTGGTGTATATTCAGGGGGTTTCCCTTGAAGTCTCCGGGATTGTCTCAGCAATTCCACCACGATTAAATATTAACTAATCACATGCAAACAAAGGAAATTTCAATAAAAACACCTAAAGTCTCTAAAGAAACAAATAGCTGAATCACACACTTAAAAATATAAGACTTCAAACTACACAAAAACAGTAAACTTCCCGTACTAAAAACACTAGTTGGTGATGAAATCCAACTTAGTAGAATTTTAATACAGAAAGGGCAGTTGGAACAGTTACCCCGACAACCTGCTTAATGAAACAGACTGGCACAATTTTCTTCACAAAACCATCTCGTGTGAAGAGAACCCCCCAGAGAGTCCAAGTGAGTCTAGTCGACGTCTGCTCCAGGTACAGTGAGATCTTTCCTTCACCGTCACCTTAGGAAATAATCTTAAGTTTTTGGACACTAAGGTTACCAACAATAACAAATACAACTGGGGGAACAGTCTACGATCCGATCCCACGTGCAAGGGCAGAGTAACAAAGCTCAATCCCCTTGAAGGCTCCTCGACATGGTTAATCCGAGGTTTACCGACAAGTGACCCCAGGCTCCTCGACAATGGTTAATCTGAGGTTTACCGTTTGTAATGCGCGCAAAATCTTCTATCTTCCCCAATGAAACATAATTGATTGTCTCAAAGGTTCGGACATGATCTCATGATTGACTTCTTTAAGAGAAGCTTCCTAGATTGTACCAATTATAATTCGATTTATTTCCTACCCCAAGATTTATCTACTTGTTTGTTTTTACTATCTTGGAGAGTTAATTACTCCCTACTCCAAGATATTAGCCTAAGCTATGTTGGTGATAAGATCCCTAGAAAATAAAAGATTGCTAGATGAATTTTAATTAAGTGTTACTTTTATGAGTTGTTTATTAAGTCAATAGGTACGGAAATGAAACTTTGATGGTGTGAAGACTCGACTTCCAAAAACACTAAAAATGCACCTAAAAATGATAATCAATTCGTTTTCTTTCAATGAAATTCTAGCTAAAGAAAGAATTTCGAGAATGCAATTCTTTTAAGAAACAATTCTTTCTTCAAACATAAAGAATAACCAAAAGAAAATATTTTTTTCTTTTCAAAAATAACTCAAAATGAGACAAATTATCAAAGCTCACAATAAAATCCTTTCACTTTCAAAAACTTGAAAACTACAAAACAATTTTCCTTCAAAAGAAATCTGCAAATTTTAAAAGCACTCAAAACTATAAAACTAATTTCGAGATCTACAAACATTAAAAATCTAATTGAATAAAATCTTTAATATTTTTTGAAGAATGTTTTACTTAGTTGTTCAGTAAACTAAGGATCTATTTGTCCATAATAACAAACAAATAAAAAACACTCAGATATGTTTTTATAAAAATGGAATTCAAAACCTATAACAAAGTTTTTTTTGAATATTTGCAAAGAAACAAGTAGATCTATTTCTCAATAAAGGATGGATTTCACAATCAGGTCAGACTCAGCAAAAAGGAAAAAAGACCAATGTAATCTGAGGTATTTCAAACTATCAATACTTCGAATTACTACAAAGACCAAGTGAAAAGCAATCCAAAACACAAAACTTCTAGAAAATCGTCAAAACACAAATACTGTTGGAATTCATTCACAAAATGCTTTTGACAGAAACAACGTCAATCTAGGCAGATACTAAAAAATCTAAACCAAAAATAAAGATAAACTGAAGAAAGAAATCTGGAGTTTTTCAAAATTTTAACAGGGTTTGCAGGCTTCCAGAAGTAACAGGTGCGGTCCCGCACTGTTTACTCAAGGAAAGTGCAAAATTGCCTGCACTGTGCAAAACGAAAAAGTGCGGTCCCTAGAAAATTTAAATAAAAACATAAAAGATTTCAAGATTTTCAAAAACAGAGAAAACCTAAGCTACCCAGGCAGATATCTATCAATCAAAAACCAGGAAAAACTTTTCCTCAAATCAAAATAAAAGAGAACCAAAAACAACAAGTTTTATCCCCGGTGGAGTCACCAATTTGTTGTACGGATTAATCAATCTTGCGGACAAGACCAATTTCCCTAGTACCAAAAAGGTAATCTAGTAAAAAACAACCAAATGAACTAATCTTTCTCTAAGCATATATGATTTACAAAAAGCACTATAGAGGTGTAAAAGACTTACCGTAGGTCCAACGCTTGTTTGAAGTCGTTGTTGTCCCTCATGCACTTGAAGGAGTTATCCTCGTAAACCTGCAGTCACAAAAAAGCAAACATTAAATAGCACCTGTATAGTAAACATCATAAATCAAGCTTACCATAGTGATCAAGGAATATATGAAATAAATAGCTAACTAACAGTTTATTGAGAAAAATGAATTCATTTGTTTTAATTTTAAAAGAAGGAAAACCTTACAACCTTAGCCTTAATGTTGAACAGGACTTCCTGGGGTCTGAAGTAGGAATAACCTCTACTCTGATAAGCTCTGCACTCCTCCAAACATGAAAAATAGAGGTATGTGATCTCTCCTCACAAAAATCTCAGTTAAATGAGTCTGAATCCCAACAGCACTTAACCTCAAATATTTCTAAAGCTTTAACTCCCCTTGAGCCTACCCAATGCCTCTTTTTATAGTGGAAAAGAGGAGGTTTTCAGTTCCAACTATGAAGGGATATAATCCTCCTTCAAAGGGATAAGCTCCTCACATTAAGGGGTTAGCTCCATAAGTGAAGGGATACATGAACCTCATAAGAGCGGTTCTGCCACCGCAATATCTTTTCTAGAGGCTTCTAGAATTTATTGAAAATGAGATTTTATGAGTTTACTTGCGCCTTTTTAATATTTACAGGGGTCCGCACCTATAACATAGAGAAAGTGTATTCAGGTACGCAGAAGACATGAACATTGGGTGTGGGAACGCAGGCAATATATAGATAAAGTGCGACACCAAAGTTAAGGAGATTTTTAGGAACTTTTCTCTGATTTTCAAGGCTTGACATGAGGAACTGATATGTTAGACTTGCAAAGGAGGAAGTATGAGTGATAATGAGCTCATACACATAGAAAAATGTCAGGATGACAATTTTTAGTGTAAAACCACTTGACCCATTGTGTTTGTTTATCATATACAAATCAACGAAGATATCCTTCCAAACATTTATTCACTATCTCAGTTTGAACATCGGATTGAGGATGATAAGATGAGCTGTGAGCTAATTGAGTACCCAAACAAGAAAATAACTCTGTCCAAAAATTTCCAGTAAAAATGGGAGCTCTGTCGCTCACAATAACCTTTGGGTTTCCATGTAGCTTTTGAATTGTGTCCATAAATGTAGTAGCAAGTGTACTTGCTTTAAAATGATGAGATAATGAACAAAAGTGTGCATACTTGGTAATTCTATCAACTACCACCATGATGACACTCTTTCCTTCGGACTTAGGTAAATCAATGATAAAATCCATTGAAATATCCGCCCAACGTTGACTTGGAATGGATAAAGGTTGTAGAAGACCTTGGGTCTTAATTGTCTCAACTTTATTTTGCTGGCAAACCAAACATTCCGCCACAAACTTTTGAATATTAGATTTAAGGCCATCCCAAAAAAAATTCTTTCTTCACCCTACGGTAAGTTTTTAAAAATCCTGAGTGTCCTCCTAAAGGAGAAGTGTGTAATTCCAAAAGAATCTTTTGTTTTAGTTGGAAATTCTTACAAACATATAAGTAATATTTGTACCATAAGGAATCATTTTTCCAACTAAATGTATCAGATGTATTAGGATCTTGCTGCAACTTTTGAATGAGTATCCACACTTCTTCATCCTTCTTCCATTCATCCCTTGCTTCAGTTATCCAATCTGGTTGGATAATAGAAATGGCACAAAGCAATGCTTCCACCTCTTCATTCTTTCTTGAGAATGCATCTGCAACAACATTTAGCTTCCCTTTTTTGTATATTATTTCAAAGTCATAACCCAACATCTTTGTGACCCATTTTTGTTGCTCTTCTAAAGATAGTCATTGTTCCAAAAAGTGTTTAAGACTATCATGATCAGTTTTTAATTTGAAGTGTCTTCCCATTAGGTAAGGTCACCATTTCTTTAGTGCATGTAGTATTGCTAACATTTCCTTCTCATAAATAGCTTTATGTAAATACTTTCCTTTAATTGGACAACTTTCAAAATCAATGGGTCTTCCTTCTTGCATTAAAACAACACCAATTCCATTTCCTGAGGCATCACATTCTACAATAAAGGTTTTTGTGAAGTCTGGCATAGTTAAGACCGGTGCTAGGCACATTTCCTCTTTAAGATGTTCAAAGGCCTTAGTTGCTTCAGGATTTCATGAAAATGCATCTTTCTTCAATAATGTTGTTAGAGGTGCTGCTATTCTCCCATAATTCTTAACAAACTTGCGATAATACCCTGTTAACTCGAGAAATCCTCGCAACTGCTTTATGGTTGTGGGGACTCTCCATTCCTTAATGGATTTAATTTTTTTAGGGTCTACCTTAACACCCTCGTGAGATAAAATATGACCCAGATATTCCACATCTTGTACTCCAAAGAAACATTTGGATGATAATTGTTTCTCCTGCAATATTTTTAGCACCTTGTCAACATGTTGAACATGATCCTTCCAAGACCTGTTGTAGATTAGTAAATCATAAAAAAATACTAGAACAAATTTTCTAAGGAAGGGTTCGAAAATGGAATTCATCAACCCTTGAAATGTAGAAGGTGCATTGGTAAGGCCAAAAGGCATGACCAAAAATTCATAATGACCCTTATGAGTTCGAAATGTTGTTTTCGAAATATCTTCAATCTTCATTCTAATTTGATGATATCCTGAACGAAGATCCAACTTGGTAAAATAAATTGCTCCATGTAATTCATCCAATAATTCATCAATCACAGGAATGGGAAATTTATCTTCAATGGTGAGCTTATTGAGCTCCCTATAATCCGGACACATTCGCCATGATCCATCCTTTTTGTGTACCAATACTACAGGAGCAGAGAAAGAACTTTGACTAGGTTGAATTATACCCGCCTCTAACATTTCTGCAATCATACGTTCAATTTCGCTCTTTTGGACATAAGGATATTTATAAGGCCTGATGTTTGGAGGAACACTTCCTGGAATCAAATGAATAGCATGATCATGATCACGAATAGGTGGGAGTCCTTTGGGAGTTTCAAACACCTTGGCATGATTGTCCAAGACTTGTTGGAGATCTGCAGAAATAGATGATTTTGATGTCGGAACTTCTAGTGAGCATAATTGTGCAATTACGCCTCGTTGTTCTTTCTTTAGAAGCTTTGTCATGACATTAGAGCTTATTTTCCTTCCTGGCTTCCCTTCAATACCCCGTAATTTGACTTCCTTTCCTTCTGAAAAAAATTTCAAGAAAAGTTCTTGAAAATTAAAAGCTACCGTCCCCAAAGATTGTAACCATTGTACTCCTAGTACAACATCGACACCTCCCATAGGAATGGCAAGCATTGGACTAGTCAATACATATTCCCCCATGGTTAGCTTGATATTATGGCATTTTCCAGAGCAATTTATAGTTCCTCCATTTGCAACCATCACTTGACATTCTGGTGCTGGGTATAGGAAACAATTCAATTCCTTGGCTACCTTACAATGAATAAAATTATGGGTACCACCTGAATCAATCAACACTATTACCTTTTTCTTCTTGATATGTCCTTCTATCTTAAGAGTTTGAGGAGTGGTAATTCCTGCCAATGCATTACATGATATGGTCAGACTCATTTCTTCCTCTTCTAGGGTTGGTTCCTGGTGTATATCCTCTTATTTTGAAGATTCTTGTTCATTTTCTTCTTCCTCTTCACAATCTATGTAAAATAATTTCTTCTCAACACACTTATGACCTTTAGTGTATTTTCTATCACAAATGTAGCAAAGCCCTTTTGCTCTTTTTTCTTCCAATTTTTCTGGTGTCAACCTTGTAGGTTGTGGAAGTCTAGGAGTAACAACACTTCCATCTTTATATATGTGAGTGGTAGGCTTTCTTGTTGCCATAATTTTACATTCAATTTTTCTTGCCAACCTGAATGCATTTTCCAATGAATCAAGTTCCTAAACGCGAACCTTATGTTGGATTTTATTGTTTAAAGTCCCTATGAAGACATCAATCATGTTTTCCTCTAGAATATCAGTTCCCCTTATATTCAATTTTTGGAAGTGCCTCAAGCATTGTTGGTCTCAAGCTACCCTTCTAGGCTCTTTAGATAAATCAAAATCAGTGGTTTTGGGTTTGCAATAAATAAGGTTTGTCAAAAGCTTTGTTTTACACCTAAAAGAACCCAAGTCAAGTTTTCAGCCAAAGGCCAACCCAAAAAGCCTCCCACTAGGTCAGTTAGGGTTTCATAGGTTATAGGATTGTTTTGGTGTTCTAAAACATTGTTTTCCTTATGCCAAGAAGACAAAACCAAATGTGAAAGAAGTTCAAGTACATGTTTGTATAAATTAGATCAAAAAGACCTTCAAGAAGGATTAAGTTGCTAAAGACAGCTTTCTTCCAGAGGATAACTGCACATCTTAAACATTTCTGCAGGAATGATTGAGATGGCTATCAGTATAAATTAAGGTAAGGTAAGAGGCCAGCTCATCACTAAAGACAACCACAGCAAAGGAGAGGCAGCAAGCCTATGCTCAAAGAGAATCAGGGTTTTTAGGACTGATTGGCTAAACAGTGTTGCTAAGAAAAAAGCCAATGCAAAAGGCCACAAGGATAGAGGCACATCAAAACAACCAAGCACAAATTGAAGATTTTTAGAAGTTGTAAATAAAAAAGGGAAAAAGGTGAGGTGAACTGAACAGAGATGAATGAACTTGGAAGGGCTATAGAGAACTTAGAAGACAACACTAATTATTTTTCTCTAACAGCCCTAAAACCTAAATTTTTAGAAGGATAGGCAAAGCAGGTGAAATAAGGATGATGGGCCTCCATCATGACAGCAAAAGGTTAAAGAAGATATCAGAAGGTGATTCCTAGTGTTTTCCAAGGCAACAGTGCTTCACTGCATCCAAGGGAAGAATGCAAAGAGTATCAAGGTGAGGGAGGTCAAGGTTTCAAGCGCAGACAATTGCCTTCAAAAGGTCAAAGGAGTGAAACTATGAGTTCTGGGTTACAAGGTAAAAACTGACATGAGCTGGAGTTTTTTGTTGAGTAACTAAAGTTTTCTAAATCCAAACCATGACAAAAGGGAACAAAAAAAAATGTGTCATAGGCATGTAATTTTCCTAATTAGCCCAAGCTAATAGGAACATTTCATTTTTTTTAATTTTAATTATTAATGAATAAAATGCAAGAGGACATGAAAAACTCCAAAAGCTCAAAAATAAATCAGTCCCCAAGGTGAACAAAGATAAATCAGGGCTTTCTTAATAAAAGCCACTTGCGTGTGAACAGAAATTGAACCACTTTTGAAGACCTAGCGCAGTTCTAGAAGAAGGATCCAATGTGGAAGGGGTTAACTCAATTGAGGTGGTTTAGGGTTTCTTCTCACCTTCAATTTATAAAAGGAAGGAGAAGGCTCTTGTAAAGGTTGTTGATCACATTTGTAATTTTGAGTTTGCTTGAGCAACTCCTTTCTCTGTGCTGTTTAGCAAGAGATAGAGAGGATTTATTGTTCAGGAATCCTACCTCCTTCCTTGAGAAGCTCTTGGAGGGTATTGTACTGCATTTCCCACTATCCGGAATTTTTGGCCAAGCTCTACCTCTATTAGCAGCGCTAATCCTGTTGAGGGTTTTGCAGTTGTTGTGAGTTGCAGCAAGTGGTGAACTAGATCTGCAAGATCTAGTTGTTTTGGAGGGGATTTCTCTCAGGGAGGGTGTCTTGTGACCACCCGGAAGAGGATATTACTCCCATTTTACTTTCAGATCTATATATTTCAATTATTTTCATATTCTTCTCAAGCTACAACGCTGCCCCTTTGGGTACTACGTTATTTCATGTGTTGCTGCTAGTATTATTTGATTTTCTCTTTGTAATAGATCTCAAGTGATTGAGGCTTGCCTCTCATCTTGAAGATTCATCTTGTAGCTTTCTGAAATCTATTTTTCAGACCTGATATATTGTAATGAAACCCTTCTTCATCAATTTCTGAAATTTTCCTGCAGTTCAATGTATTAAAAGTCAGATCTACACTTTCTAGTGCATTATTTCGTTAAAACCCCAAGGGGGACTTGTAAAAGAGGCTGAGTAGTTTCCAGATCTGGTATGGATCTGATGTTACAGCCATAGATCTGTTTTAGATCTAATTTTTAATGTTTAACTGCTGAAGCACTCATAGAGAAACGTTGTTCCTTCATTTCTGCAATTTTACATATGCCGGAGTTGCCTTTCTCGAGGAATTTCTGTTATATTTTTCATGAGATTTGATGTATGTTAATGGGAGAATCTTTAATAATGCTGATATTATGTCCTATGGCTGAATTATGAGCCTTATGGCTGATCTCCAGTGATTACTAGGTAAAACTGCGCAATTCTGGTTGCTGGGTTTTCATGTTGCGGCAACTCTTCTCTTTAGCTGATTTTTAACTAGTCAGCTTCGTGGGAGATCTGTTTAAGGTCCTTAAACACATTTTTTTCCACAAAAATTAAGCACGGAGGTCCCAAATAGCCTAAGCTAGGGTATCCCAGCCCTGGTCTGTGTTATTTTTGCACCACCTTGCTTATACAGCGTTTTCCTTGAGCCTGTTGCAGAATTTCCTGAAGTAGAAATTTCCCGCTCCTTCCTTATTGGGATTTTGCTCCTATTTTGGATTCCCTCTTTAGATATGAATATATAAGAATCCCAAGGGCTGCAAACTCCAATAGGAGTGTGTTATTTCCTCCCTTGCTATTTTTCACCCATTTCTATAGATAGAGTCTAAAACGGGCCAAGTAGCCTCTGGATCTCACCATCTCTTTAGAGGTGACATATCCAGTAAAATCCCCTTCAGTCTATCTCTAGTTTAGAATTTTCTGGTATGTTACTCATTTTTGTGAACCCATAGTGTAATATCTTAATATATTCCCTACTGTGCCTATTCTTCCCATTTTGGTTCATTACAGTGGTATCAGAGCTTCAAACTTGGCTCAGCCTGTGAAGTTCAAATTTCAGAGAATAAGAGGCCAGAATGATTCAGAGGATGAGATTAATCTCATCAATTTTCAGATCCAGCAACAACCTCTCCAATGAGGTTGAGGAGAAAGAAAAAGGAGAAGAGGAAGGACCATGCACTTCCTATTCTCACAGAAAAGCAGAGAAGAAGCATGAAGATCACTTGGAATTCGAAGTTCTAAGTGGGTACCTTGCTGAATATAGAAAAAACCCTAGATTTTTCCAAGAAACTCTATCCTTCCCTCACCATATTCAGCAGAAGGAAGAAGGAATACCCTACAGTCATGGGATGATGAAAGGCAATAGATTCCTATTGTCTACTTTTGATGGGTCACCCACATGTGTAGCAGAGGCTTGGGTGAAGAAGCTAGAGGCTTTCTTCCTGCTACATATTGTAGTAGACAGAGAGGTTGTAGCAATTTCAGCGCTGCACCTTGAGGGAGAAGCAAAGATGTGGTGGGTCAGCCATGGGAGGCATGCGAGGGTTTCTACTCTTGCTGATTTTTCTCAGATCTTGATCAGAAGATTTGGCCAAAGGAGGGAGGAGCCCTCACCACTAGCTGAAGAGGCACATACCAGCGCTGTTATGGACATGGAGGAGCACCCTTCAGCTTCAGCTGTTGAGGCAGCCATCACACTTGAGGAAGAGACTCTTGCAGCAACACAAGACTCTTCCAAATCTCTCCAAGGTATGCATGAGTTTTTATCTATCATGGAGGACTGTACATTATTGCATGCTAATTGTCTTGAGGAGGAAACTTTCACTGCGTTGTGCCATCATTCTCATACACCCTTGATGATTCATGCACCACACATGAGATTAGGGTTTGAGACATGGAAAATGGAGGAGATTGCATTTCAATGCCCCATGAAATGCAAAGATGGAGATCTATTTTGGGGAGATGGTAGACCTCATTGGAGGAATACCAAGATGTAGAATTGTGGGAGGCATCCACAGGGAGCTGAGTGGATGTGGATGGGATGAAAGAGGATGGTGAGCCTCTTGTAGATCTATGATACAGGGTAGCAAGAAGCCATGCTGCGTTGGTTTCTCTTGAGGGAGTTTGGCCAACATGAGCCCTATTCCTTTTCATGGAATTTGAAAGGGGGGAGGAGATGGTAGGATACTTACACCATGGAGTAGAAAGGAGCATGGGTGCATTATGATGGGATGGTATTCTTCTTACCATTCATTATGTTCCCATTTCATATTTGGTGTGGTGGAAGTATGAGGGGGCAGCAAACAATTCTGTTGCTCAAGATGTATGTTGTTGCAGGAGCAAGAGGAGGCACTAGCATAGTACAAGGGGATTGCTCTTTGACATTAGATGCCCATGCAGCACCTTCTTCATGGGAGGGGCTCTACATTTGCAGCAACATGATGGGGAGAATCTTTGACAATATCCATGTCAAAGAAGGGAGCTTTGAGATGAAAATGGCCCTACTCCAAAGGCCAGCAGCGTTGTCACTTGAGAGCTTCAATTACTTGTTGGAGTTTCCTTCAAACCACTTCACAAGTGATGTATCTTGGAGGAATGTAGGAGATGAGGATGAGGAAGTAATGGATGGCAGCATCCCTTGCTATGTTTTGATCTTCTTGGCTTGGGCTCACAAGCACAAGAGGAGACACCTACATGCAGCAATCATGGATTCTTCTTCCATGCACTCTTATGCATACCATTTACTGATGGAGGAGTTCATTTGGAAGGGCATCCAGTAGGATATATACTAGCATATGGAGAGATGCATAGCCCAGATGATGATGATGAGGATGTCACAACCACCTTCCTACTCATTGGGAGTAAGGGAGCACTTTCAATTGAGCCATTTCAGCTCAATGACCAAAGTACCCGGTAGAGGAGGTATACATCTGTATTATTATTTGCCTTCCTTTACTCTATATGATCAGCATGCGGAATTGAGGAGGATCATCCTTTCTCATGTTTTATATGATGATGTACTTGGAGCCATTTTCAGCATTGAGATTGGTTGTTTCATGGGTGGACTGTGGGGGAAGCCACATGATTCTTGGTGGGCACTATTGACACCATATTTTATGTTCATATTTCCATATTATGGGATGATTGTGGCAGAAAACAAGCAGCTAGAAAAGCACTTTTTATTTTCTATTTTGATGCAGGAAGTGAGTGCACTGCATAGGTTACATTAGTGGAACTATGATCCACTTTCTGGTTGTCATATGACAACTTGTTCCTATTTTTTCTTGCTTCCATGTGTTGCTGAGTTTTCTTTTTACATGGGGAGCTTTGTTTGGAAAGTGGGATATGAGTTGGAGATGCCCATTGGGAGTATGATTCTCCCTACTTTGCATGGTGTAAGTTTCCGGGGAAACAATGGGCAGCCCATGATTGCCAAGATTCACCTCCTTCCTTCATATGGGAGGAGCTATTTAGAGAGCCTAAATTTTTGGAGGAGGCATTTCATGGTTTACATGTTTGATGGGGTGGCTTGGGTCTCTCTTGAAGACAATTATGTTTCAACCATATATCAGTAGCAGCCCCCTATTTATCATGATGAGGGAGGAACTCATTGGGTGGATGTGCCCTTTGGGAGGAGGGACCTCCATTGTTTTGCAGCTCATGCTCCAAGGGGAGTGTGGGAGATGATATGGTCACCATGTTCAGCCATTTTTTTTCCATGAACTGAACCATATGATTGTTTGGATTCCATATGATGATGAATTCCAACTCATCACATATGAGATGATTTGGGCCAACTTGATTTGCAACGTTGGAGGAGAGGTCCTTGGGGATCTAGACTTCATATTGCCTCTTGAAGGCAACATTATTGTAGCCTGATTTCAGCTTACACTCCACATTTATCATGAGTGGAGAAGAGAAAAACGTGGGGTAGGCCATGAAGCTTACCATGTTTAGAATTTCAGCCCACCTATTCTACATGAGCACAAGGTGGAGGATTATTTTCAGGAGTTGCCTAGTTGGAAGGTGACTCATTTTGCATGGCTCATAGCTTGGGGATGGAGGATCCACATGAGGAAGATGTTCCTCAAACAGTTCAAAGACTCCATGCCTTGAGAGGAGGCTTTCCAGTTCTGTCCTTGCAGTTGCTTGAGAACAAGCAACATTTGGGAGGGGAGGACTGTAATGTTCCAAAATTTTCATGCAGATAATTGGAACGTTAATTTTTTCTAATTTCACATAGGAGGAGAATAAATGGGTAAGGATACCCATGAATAATGAAAAGCACAATAAATCCCTCATATTGTGAGAAGGGATCATTTTTTAATTTGATTTCACACCTCCATGGGTGAAAAGGGGCTATTTTGCAAAGTGGTTGGGTCAAGTTGACCAAAATCAAACTGCGCAGGCTATGAGGTGGAAAGCACATTGTGGTACAACGCAATAGAGAAGGAGGGAAGATTCCTTCAGAAGGAAAACCCTAATGAAGTGGGGCCCATGGAGAGGGAGCTCACAATTGTATAAGAGGAGGGAAAGACAACCATTTTTTGTCATGAATGGATTATTGATTTCGTTGTCTTGAGAGACAAGGAGCATACTCCTACTACTTAGCAGAGTTGCTGGGGAAATTATTGTTTAGGATTCCTTCCTCCTCATGAGAGGCCTCTTGAGGAATTGATCTTCAGCTTTCTCCACATCTTGGCTCAAGGCCAAAGCCTTCTCTTCCATCACAGCGTTATTCTTACATCAAGAAGACATTGTGTTGCTGGGATTACAATGGAGGCTTCCACCACATCACTCCGGGACTTGATTTGCAGAGAAAGGAGTCTCCATTTAGTGTATATATCATTGAGGAGTGCTATTGAGCTCATTTGCAGATTTTGGCAGCAGGCCAAGCTTTCTCCCATCTTCATCAGTGCAGTCCCTTCCATAGACTGCGTTATTTCAGAGTTAGTCTGCAGTGGGGGTTTGCACTATCACATTGGAGGGAGAGATTTCCAATGTCGGGATCAGCCTTGCACTCTTGAAATCCTTTGGAGGAGATTGATTCAGATTGTAGAGAAGATTCTACCATCTCCTTCTATTGTCATTATGAGTTGTTGTTGCTACCCAGCAACTCCAGCATTTTGGTATTTCTCCATTCTATGCATCTAGTGTAGCCAATCCTCTTGAGGATTGTTGTATTATCATTGTATTATTGTTTTTAGGGGTTGAGAGCACACTCCCCCTCATTTATTGAGCTATATTGCAACATCATCATATTTCACATTTGTATGTAGCAGTGTCTCCATAAGACTGCGCAGTCATAGCTAGGGCAGTTGTTGCAGCAGTGTATTTCATGCTTTCATGTCATGTACTTGTTCTTTGAGGTTGATCATTCCCTCTCTTGAGTGCTCTTTCCCTCAATATATTGTACACTTATTTTGTTTCTATGAGCTAATACAATGGCTATGAGTTCTTCTATCATTTTTTGAGATTGAAGCAAGTTTCTCTTCATGTATTTGTTTGCATATTGCTGTAGCTCACTTTTGAGTGGGATTCTTCAAGAAGCTCTATAGACAGAGTCTGAAAAGGGCCAAATAGCCTTCGGATCTCACACTTCCTTGAGAAGGTGACACATCCGGTAAATACCCCTTCAGTCAATCTCTGGAATAGATTGCTGATTGTTAACATTCCTGAAAAAGGAACATTACAAGGCACTTGAAAAAATAAAAATGGTCAAGGGAAGACATAGCATGGTAGGATTTACAATCTTTGTCAAAATGGACATGTCACTGTCAAAATTAGTAAAAAGTTGAGGAGAAACATGTTTTAAGGTCACTAACATCCAAACATATCGAAAAGGGATGAAACATGTTTTGTCATTTTCTCAATACAGAAATAGGTTTCTGACAGTGCCAAGGCCCTCAAAAGATTAAAAATACCTCTCCATGTCTTTAGCACACCTTCACCAAAAGAAGAAAAATCACTTTGGCAAGTTGCAAACCACCTGCAAAAAGGGTTGCAAGATATCATTGAAACTCATAAATTGACAAAAACAAGCTTAAGAAAAGTGGGTTCTCTAAAAATTGACTTATCTTTCAAAGGGTATAAAGGCTCCTCAGTTATCTTTTCAAAATCACTTGTCATTTTTCAAAGAAATAAAACCTTCGAGAAAATTCAGAGTTTTTCTATTGTTCCTGGAAAAGAGTTCCCTGACGTTGCGCGAATTGGGTGGCGCTGTGCTCACAGACCCTAGCGTTGCAATTATCGGGTCTTCCGTCGTTCAAAATTCAATGGCGCTGCGCGAATGAGTGGCGTTACATGAATCGGGTGGCACTACGCATAGAAGAGCCCGACACACCCAAGACCCAACACCCTGTTCTGAACGGTGGCACTGCGTGCAGAGGCTGACCCGACAGCCCGTGTTTCCCCTATCGGCGCTGCCAATAGACTACATGACCTACCCGGTGCTACGCCCAGAGGTCTGGCATGCCTACATGCGACCGGAGGTGTGCTCAGGAAGAGGCATGACTTGCCAGCACTACACTCACAGGACAACCCGACTGTTCGGGCAGGCCACTGCGTTACTGCTGAGGTCCTCCACAGTTGCAAAAAAATTTCTCAGAGGCTCAAGTTCATCATCAAATTTGCATTAAAAGGCTTGCAAGCAAGTGAAACTGGTAGGTGCCCTATTTTCTCCTCCTCCCAAGTGTTTTTAATTAATTTGGTGGCTAAGGAATGATTAAACCCTAGTTGTGAAACCCTAGGTCTTAAAGGCAAGGTAAACCTATGTTTTTGATCTCCATGAACAAATTAGTTGTCATTTGAGTGAGAGTGAATTAGGGTTGTTACACTTCATCTCAAAATAAGCCCTCTTTCAAATACAAGCACTCATGTCCTAAACCTAACCTCCAATCCACTCATTCACAAAAGCTGCCCTCACCACCATTTTCCTTTTGCTCCTCCAAACCCTAGTTTGTCCATAAACAGCTCCCATCATCATGTTAGGAGAAGAAGACAGTAGTAGCAGTGAAAGAGTCCAAGGGCCTATGAGGCCAAATCACAAGGGAGGAAAAGTGAACAAATTTGAACCATAGAGCACAGTGGCTATCACCTCATCTCCCATGATCCTCTCATGTTTCCAGAGTGTGGGATGTTTTCAATTTTGTGAGAAGGACAAACAAGTACAAAGCCACCCAGAGCTTACAAGGCTTTTTATCCTCAATCTACACAACAAACAATTTAGCCTTGGAGGAGTGGAAAAGGGGAAGAGGCTAATAGTCTAAGGGATGATCATAGCAAGGAAGAGGACAGTAGCTCAAATGAAGAGAAAAATGACAATTCAAAAAACAGTAAAGAGGATGAGAGTGATGATGATGTAGAAGACAATAATGAGGCAGAAAATATGATGACTGATGATACCAATAATGAAGATGAAGAAGTGGATGACAACAACAAGGATCACAGTCATGATAAAGACACTAAAAAAATCACCATCACACCTCTTTCATGCACATACCACAGAGAGCCCAAGTTTTTGTTGCCTCCAAGAGGTAAGGGACCATGCCATCGGTTTCAACCCAGCCACTAGACAAAGGCAAACAAAAGGTAAAATAATAAGAAGAAGATCATGAGGTGGAAAGGGAGTTTGAGATCATTCAGGTAGACTATGATGAGGAAGAAGAGGAAAGGATCTAAAACTTTCTCATCCAAAACAAAAATTCACTCATTGAAGACCTCCAAGCCAATTTGGATAGAGCCAAAAGTGTGAATGATGCCCTTGACTTAGAGAACAGGCAGCTAGGAGCACAAATTGCAATCTATGAAGCCAGAGCCATTAAGGCCCAGAAAGAAGCCCAAAGGGCACAGGTGAGACTAGAAGATTTCATGGGCACTTATGAAGAGAGTGAGGATGAAGAAGGACAATCTAGGAGGCCTAGAACCATGGGGTTGAAGAAAGTATTGGCAAAGAAAAGAGAACAAGAAGCAGACTTAGCATAACAACTCCCCCTAGATGAGATTTTAGCCATGGAGATAGCACATGATTGGGATCCTTGGTTGGAGAGAGGAAACATACACTTGGAGGCTAAATTGGAGAAGGCTAACAAGAATCTTGACCTCCAAAGAAGGAAGACTAAGCATTATGCCCGGAGAAACCAAGTTGCAAGGGCCAAACTAAAGAAGGCCCAAGCCAAGATCCAGGCACTAAATGAAGAAAAAGGCCAAGCTAGACTTGGAATTTCGGCACAATATTCTCTAAAGTTCTCTCAAACCCCTTGAAGGAGACATCCACCAATTTTGAAGGAATTTGGACAAGTTTTTGTTTTTTGAGAATTTGGAGGCCTATAAGCGCAGCGCCATTGGTGCTACACTTTTCCCTCATGAATCCGTAGAGAGAAAAATCTAAATTTTTGGATTTCTCATGCCTATCACACTATTCTCACAAAATTTCAGAGAAATTGGATCATTTTTTACCCCTCAAAAGGTCAAACAACACCGTATTTTTCACCATTCTGCCTCCTTTTCAGGCCTGGCGCTGTGCTCAGAGTAGTGTTGGGATTTTGACATTTTGGACAGGCTACAAGTGCTCAATCAGAAAACCAAAGGTATATCTGGAAAGGGGACTCAGCAAGATTTCAAATGGGCCATCATGGAGCAAAATCCAACATCGAGAAGGTCCCCAAAACTTGGCTACAAAAGGACCTATTTTTTGCCTAAGGTGGCGCTGCGCTTATGGATAGCACTGTGTGTTTTTGGCCAAAAGTCAACAAAACACACTCATTTATTACAAAATCATATTTTAGTGTTTTTTTAGGAAATTCACTCTAGAATTAGGTGTTAGAAGTTATTTTGGCATTTATTTCATGGGATATTTTGTGCCTTGGGCCTTGCATGGTCTCTTGGGAATTAATGACATTTATGAGTGATTTTGACATTTTCCAACCCTATCTAGGGTTTTTTCCCTCCTTTGCTAGATAAATAGTGCATGAGTTATTTCATTGTAAATGTTGGCATTTGATGAGTTTTGAGAGCAATACATGGTTTTTTTGAGTTTGAAGGAGAAATTGGCCTTGTGGAGTTTCTGAATGGATTGCTTTGATTGATGATGAAGGAGGATAGCTTGCAGGATCCCTGAGCTTGGTTATTGGTGAAGTGATTCTCTTTCATTTTATTGTTTTCTCATGCTTTCATTATGTTTCCATCCTTCTATGCTGCAATAGAACAGAAGAGTATAGGCTAAGAAATGTTGTTGGAGGCACCTTAGTCCTTCCTGTTGTCTATTGTCTTTATGTTTTCCTCTGCTGGATTTGTTTAAGGAATTCTTAGTTGCTCCTTAGATCTATCTATGCTTGTTTATTCCACAAAAGGTTCAATACAGTAATTTAAAATATGTTTTATGGTTAGCCCTTCCTATTGATGCTATTTAAACTCTGTTTTGGAATCTCTCTTTGAAGTATTACTTGTTAGGTTTTAGCCAAAGAGGCCATGTTTTGATCATGCCCTTTGTCCATGCTTGAGAATTTTCCTTAAAGTTCTTTGTAGCTTGATCATTGATGTTTAGGCGTTCCCTCTTCATTGATTAAATTTACTTGTTATCTTGAATGTTTTCTAAACCTTGAAGGTGAAATCACTAAGAGTTAGATATGTTTCTTTCTTTCTATGGTTCACTAAATTGTTCATCTTGAATGCTTGTTTGCTTAAGTATAATCAAAGAGCTATTGGTTTGCCCTGTCTTATGATTATTTTCTTATGTTAATCAGTATTTGAGGCACCTTTTTTAAAAGGTATTTGTTTAATGATTCTTCATTGCCCTTACACACCTACTTTGTTCACCAACTTATTGTTCATTTCACTTCACACATGCCTTATAGATCCATTTGACCATGCTAGATTTGCCCTGTTGTGCATCTTGTTTCATTATTGAGATATCCATGACTTTCATAGACTCCATATCCCAATGATTTGTAAACCTCACACTCCACCTATTCTACTTGACCATCTTACCCAACCAAAACAAACAACAAACCCTACACTTAACAACTAGCCTAAATCCAAACCCTAGAAGAAAAAATTTCACATCCTTTGCATAGAATAGAGAGAACCCTCTCTGAGTCCAGGAAGGCTAGGTCCTAGGACTCCAAAGACTGGTCTTATGTTACCCTGTGCATTTGGTCTACCAATCTGCTAAATCACAGGACCCTGTTGAGATTTCTTAAATTAATTTTGGAGAAAATCTCATGAATGTGACAACAATAGGATTTATTTCTAAATTGACTCCATCTAATCCTGATGTGGAGTTATTGAATCCTATTTTGTTATGAGTGAATTTATGATTCAGTTTCTACTCCCAGCTATAAAATGTAAGCCTATAGAGGCAAATGAGCATGAGGAATGTGAGGTGAGTGGAAGAGATGTGCAGATGAAAAACTCTGCTGTTGTAATTCTCCTTTCACTGAATAAGATTTTCGATGCCTCTGTTTGGTGGACATAGCCTAGATTGGTTGGGTGAACCACGTTAAATCTCTGTGTTTTTATGTTTGTTTATGTTGTGTGTTTGATTGTCTATTTAGTTTCTGTTGTGTTTTTCTCTACAATTGGTATCAGAGGAAGGTTAAGCTGCCTGTTGCAGTGATTCAAGCTGACAGCAATTTTTAAGGCGTTGTGGTGATAACCCCTTGCGGTGCGAAGGCCGATTGCTGAAGCTGCTGCTATGGTCGTGCATTACGTGTTGTGGGTTTCCGAGCTGCCAAGTCAAGAGCTGGTATGTGCGTTGAACCATGAGCTGGTATGTATGCAGGTTGATATTGATAAAAGGTGTTTGAATTGATTTGTATATTGAAACTTCCATTGTACTTTCAATTTCCATAGTCAATACATGAAATATGGGTTGATCATGTCTCTGTGATAGAAAAAATAAATGCTGCCATGATAACTTACACATTAATATTAGACGAATACTGTTCGTTTTTCATCTCGCATAAATTTTAAGGGACAGGTTGAATCAATACAACTAAGCCCAATACGCTCTAGGAATTGCACAGAGTGATGGTTGACCAGAGCCGTAAGTTGTGAGTGCAGAGCGCAGAGTAGATCTGTCGTGGACTAAAGATCCGTGTGATGCCTATGCGCAGAGAAAGGCCGCATTAAGACTGAAAACATGTGAGGGCCAGCATTCAAGGCCGTGGGCCGTGAGACCAGATCTGTTGTGTTAGCGAAGAAGCAAAACCGTGATCTCCTGTGCGTTGAAAAGTGCGGTGAGTTTACAAGGTGGAACTTTAATGGTGTGGTGAGTTTATAATGTTGCACGTTATTGATTTCAAAGATTGGTGCGGTGAGTTTATAAGGCAGTGTCTTTGTTTTCAACAATGGAAAAATCGATTTGCATTTAAATGTTGTTTAGAATCGATTTGTTTTATTTTATGATGTGCCTTTTTTTAAAATCAATTTGTAATTTTAAAATGCCATTTGAATTCATATGCATATGGTATATTTATTATATATCGATTTATTTATTATAATATCAACTTAAATGGGTTTGTAAGGATTGTAATATCGATATTGTATATCAATTTATTGTAATATGCCATTATATTGAGCCAAAGGCATTTTTATGAAGGGCATTTTTTAACTTCAAGGTTTTTTTTTTTTAAACTTCCTTTATTAAGTTTTGTGATTGGATATTTTTTGACACAAGCTACTCAAAATTTCAAAAACTCAAAGTGCTCGACTTGAGATCGAGAAGTTCAATGGGAAAAACAATTTTGAGATCTGGAAAGTGAAGATGCACGATCTACTCGTACAGCAAGGTGTGGCGAAGGCGCTTTTGGGAAAAGCCAAACAACCTCTTGCCATGACAGATGACGAATGGAGTGACATGGATGACAGAGCACTGAGCGGCATTCGATTGTGTTTGGCGGATGATGTTTTGTTTAACATCGTGTCAAAGAAAACTGATGTTGGTTTGTGGACAAAGCTTGAAAAGCTGTACATGACAAAATCCTTAACCAATAGGATTCTTCTGAAGAGACAGTTGTACAGTTTGCGCATGAAGGAAGGTACGACGATAACTGATCATCTGAATACATTTAATACTCTCTTGGTGTAGTTAGAAAGTATATAAGTAAAATTTGAATCAGAAGAAAAAGTTGTAACTTTATTATGCTCGTTGCTCGAGTCATGGGATCATTTTGTTACTTCTATAAGTCTTAGTTCATTAGGAACCCTTGAGTTTGATGATTTTTTTGGAGCTTTGCTGTTTGAAGAAACCAAAAAGAGGTCAAATTCAGAAACCTCTACATTAGAAGCAATGATGGTCAAAGGTCGTTCTAAAGAAAGACGCTTCAGTAAGCAGAACAACTCGCGGTCAAAATCGAAAGGGAAGAAGAGTAAGGTAAAGTGCTGGTTTTGTGGCAAATCGGGACATTTGAAGAAGGACTGTTGGAAGAGACAGCAAACATCCAAAGGAGACTCTTCGATAGATAAGAAAGAAGCAAATACGACAGATACAGGTTCGGCATCCATTTCAGGTATGAGTGATGAAGTGTTATCAATTAGTTTATCTAATCATGATCAACATTGGCTGTTAGATTCCGGTGCGTCAAATCACATGTGCATTCATAGAGAGTGGTTTAAAACTTATAAATCAATCAATGATGGAGTTGTTTACACGGGAAATGATGTCTCATGTAATATTGTGGGAATTGATAGCATCCAGATTAAAATGTTTGATGGGACAAATAAAATATTAACTGATGTAAGACACGTACCTGAACTCAGAAAAAACCTCATTTCTCTAGGAGTGCTAGACACAAATGGATATAAAACCTTTATTCAAGGTGGAGTAATGAAAGTTTATAAAGGAATTTTACTAGTAATGAAAGCAAAGAAGGTTGGAAATATTTTTCATTTAGAAGGAAGAACAGAGTCAGATCATGCTTCTAAAGTATCTAAAAACGACAATAATTCTATTTGTCTATGGCATCAAAGGTTGGGCCATATGAGCGAAAGAGGATTAAAATTTGTATCTGATTGTAAGTTACTTCCTAGTTTAAAATATTCTAAATTAGATTTCTGCAAACATTGTATATTTGGGAAACAAAGCAAGTAGAAGTTTAAAAATGGAAAACATACTAGTAAGGGAATCCTTGATTATATCCATTCTGATGTTTGGGGTCCATCTCCTACAATCTCATATGGAGGATCGTCATATTTTGTATCTTTTATTGATGATTTCTCTAGAAAAGTGTGGGTCTATATGTTAAAGAAGAAATCTGATGTATTCACAGTTTTCAAACAGTTTAGAGCATTAGTTGAAAACATCACTGGAAGAACCATTAAATGTTTAAGAACTGAAAATGGTGGTGAGTTTACTTCAAAGGAATTTGATAATTATTGCAAGGAAGCTGGGATCGAAAGACATAAAACTACTGTATATACTCCTCGGCAAAATGGAATTGTTGAACGCATGAACAGGACTCTTTTAGAGAGAGCAAGAAGTATGCTTAGTAACGCCAATTTGCAGAAGGAACTATGGACAGAACCTGTATCTACGGCTTGCTATTTGATAAATCAATCACCATCAACTGCAATAGGATGCAAAATTCCTCAAGAGGAATGGAAAGGTCATCCTTGTGATTATTCTAAACTGAAAGTTTTTGGTTGTGATGCATATGCTATAATTCTGAAACATCAGCGTTCTAAATTAGATCCTAAATCAAAAAGCTATATCTTTGTTGGATATGCTGATGGGACTAAGGGATACAGGTTGTGGGATCCTACTACTCACAAGATCATCATTAACAAAGATGTTAAATTCAATGAATCTTCACTCGATAATCCAGATGTAGATGATAAATTGAAACAGGATAATGCACCTAAGTTTCAACATATTCAGTTTGAAACCAGTTCAAATACTGATGATAGTCCAGATGAACAAGTTTCATATGCAGATCATGAACAAGTTTCAGATGCAGATCATGAACATGTTTCAGATGCAGATCATGAAGAAGTTCCTACAGATAATAATCAGCAAATTGTGGAAGAACCAGAAACATCTTTAAGGAGGTCCACCAGAATCAGACGTCCTCCTAAAAGGTATGATGATTATGTAACTTCAGTTGCTTTAATCGCTAACGATGATGAACCTTTGTGCTATCAGGAAGCTGTAGAAGGTTCTAACAGTAATAAGTGGAAAGAAGCTATGAAGGACGAGATGAAGGCATTAGACAAGAATGCCACATTGGATCTAGTGGAACTTCCTAAAGACAGAAAAACTGTGGGATGTAAATTGGTTTACAAATTGAAAAGGGGTGTTGATGATACTGAAGACAGGTACAAAGCAAGGCTAGTCGCGAAAGGTTTTTCTCAGAAAGCAGGAATTGACTTTCATGAGATATTTTCACCAGTTGTAAAAATTGTTTCAATTCGGATTGTGTTAGCATCAGTTGCTTTACTTGATTTAGAATTACAGCAACTAGATGTTGAAAATGCATTTTTACATGGAGATTTAGATGAGGAGATTTATATGGAACAACCTTAAGGGTTTGTTCAAAATCGCAACAAGAAATTTGTCTGCAGGCTCAAGAAATCATTGTATGGTCTGAAGCAGTCGCCTCGATAATGGTACAAGAAATTTGATTCTTTCATGATGAGTCAAAATTATATAAGTGAATATGATCATTGTGTTTACTTTAAGAAATTAAGTAATGGCATGTTCATTATCTTAGTGTTGTATGTTGACGATATGCTTTTAGCAAGCAAAAGCATAACAGATATCAACAGGTTAAAGGCTCAGATGGCTAGGACGTTTGATATGAAAGATCTAGGAGCAGCAAGACAGATTTTGGGCATGGAGATTTTCAGAGACAGGAGCAATGGTAAGCTGTGGCTATCACAACAAAAGTATATTGAGAAAATACTCTTGAGGTTTGGTATGAACAATGTGAAGCCTGTTTCAGTCCCTTTAGCTTCCCATTTTAAGCTTTCTTCAAGTTTATGTCCTAACACAAATGAAGAAAAGGAATATATGTCTCGAATTCCATATGCCAATGTAGTAGGTTGTTTGATGTATGCGATGGTTTGAACATGACCAGATATTTCACATGCAATTGGAGTTCTCAGCAGGCATATGGAAAATAAAGGAAAAGAACACTGGTCTGCAGTGAAATGGGTGCTTCGGTATCTGAGAAGAACAATTGATTACTGTATCACTTATAACAGAAGTAGTGAATTTGTTTGTGGATATGTTTATTCCGATTTTGCAGGTGATTTGGATAAGAGAAGGTCAACTTCAGGATATTTCTTTACTCTTGCAGGTGGAGTTATAAGTTGGATGTCGAAGCTACAAAACATTGTTGCTTTATCCAATACAGAAGCAGAATACATAGCTGCTTCACATGCTTGCAAAGAATCGATTTGGTTGAAAGGTTTGTTTGGTGAGTTTGGTAGGTTGCAGGACAACATCAAGTTATTTTGTGATAGTCAAAGTGCAATTCATTTGGCTAAAAATCTGGCCTATCATAGTAAATCAAAGCACATACCTATCAAGTATCATTTTGTAAGACAGGTTATCACTGAACGGGGATTCTCTCTTCAAAAAGTGCATACAAAGGAAAACTGTGCAAACATGTTCACGAAATCAGTTTTGTTAGAGAAGCTACGATGGTGTCTGGCTTCTCTTGGCTTGCGTTAAAGATAAAAATAATAATGGAACAGGGTATCAGGCTAATTGTTGTCAAGGTGGAGATTGTTGAGATTTCTTAAATTAATTTTGGAGGAAATCTCATGAATGTGACAACAATAGGATTTGTTGCTAAATTGACTCCATCTAATCCTGATGTGGAGTTATTGCATCCTATTTTGTTATGAGTGAATTTATGATTCAGTTTCTACTCCCAGCTATAAAATGTAAGCTCGTAGAGGAAAATGAGCATGAGGAATGTGAGGTGAGTGGAAGAGATGTGCAGATGAAAAAATATGTTGTTGTAATTCTCCTTTTGCTGAATGAGATTGTCGATGCCTTTGTTTGGTGGACGTAGCCCAGATTGGTTGGGTGAACCACGTTAAATCTCTGTGTTTTTATTTTTGTTTATGCTATGTGTTTGATTTTCTATTTAGTTTTTGTTGTGTTTTTCTCTACAGACCCTAACATTTTGGTGATCATGGTGGGACCTTCTGAGTTAGTGACAATCTAAGTACCCCTTAGGACTTCAGAAACCCTTGTTAAAGTGTTATCCATTGATTTATAGCCACCTCATCACTATCACTAACACAATGGTGGTCATGATGGGACCTTTGAGTGAGTGACAATATTAGTATCCTTAAAGGAACTCAGAAAACCCCAAAAAACATCCCTAGATTATTATTATTATTATTTTATTTTATTTTTTTAGTATTGGTGGTGGACCATACAAACATATCCTCAAAAACAACTAAAAATATACACCTGGTGACTCCACTAGCCTCCAGTAGGCCTACTACCCCACTAGTTCTCAAAGAATCCCCTAGGAATGCATTGAACAATCATAATAGTGCTAATGGTGGACAGCAAAGTTGAAACCTTCCACCTGGCGACTCCACAACTCTTAATAGACCTAAATAATCCACTGGTAGAGAACTCTAGACTGGTTGAAAAGATTCAGTGACCCTTTCTGATTTACAAACATGGATCCAAGGATACAAAGGAGATATGCTCCAATGAATAGAGATCACATCTCTGGATTCCCACACAAATTGCCTCAGTTAAATTGGGACAAGAACCTGCCTATGTTTCAAGATGAAAAAATTGATGACCCTCTGTTACACCTCATCAAGTTTCATCTCCATGTATGGGGGTTAAAGGTTGAATGGCATGAGGACTGCCTTGTGAAGATGTTCATGTTAACATTAGAAGGGAAGTCAAGAGAATGGTATGAAGGTCTAAAACTTGGTAGCTTGTTTTCCCTTAAGGATATCCACAAGGCATTTTATGAGCATTATAAACAAAATTTCCCATCTTTATCATTAGCTAAAAAAATTTGTGATCAATCTTAGGATATCATATAGTACCTTATAGATAATGATGAAGATTTTTGAAATTTGCATTCTAAATATCTCTTAGTAGCAATCCATGAATTTCATTCTCAAGATAACTATCATAACAGCCTAGAGGAGTTAGTTGAGGAAGAAACCAATCAAGAAATAAAAGGAAACCCACAGGATCTCTCTGAAGGCACAAGTGATGATTCACCATCTCTTCTCGGTGAGGCTCAAGAAAACATTCAACCTCAAAATCATCCTTCACAAGAAAAAGAGAATTGTTGTACTTATATCCAAAGAAAGAGAAAAATGCCTCCTCTTTTGAGTGAAGAGGAAATAAATCAAATGCTAAACATTCAGCTAGCCTCTGAGCCTTCATGTGAACAAAACGTTTACGTTCATTCTCCTGCTAATCCTGTCTACCATAAGTCATAAAGTGAACTTGTAGATCAATTCAAATAAGAACAAACTGGTAATCTAATATGTTTGATTGGTGAGATTATTTATGTTGATGATTCTCCAATTTTTTATCAGTCTGATGACGATGATGTTCTCCAAATAGAAGCTAATCATGCAGAGCAGTCAACAGTTGATTTGTGGGTTGAAGTTCACTATCATCATCTTGAAAACAGTAATTAGCCAATACGGGTCACCTATGACACTAATGAGGAAAGCCTTGAAAGTTTAGAAGTAAGTGAGGGATGTTTGACTCTTTTCTCTACTTCATTTCAGTCCATCATAAATAACTTTCATATAATTGGAAATTAGCAGTCTTTCAGTTTTGATGTTGAGGTTGAGGAGGATGAGGAACTTCTTGAGCAACTTGTCAATGAGAAGCCTTCTCCTAAAATGGTTGAGAAAATCATTTGGAACAAGGAATCCTCCTTATCTCCAGATCTACAGCCACCAAGTTCCCTTTAATTTTAGACTGCAGATGAAGGCTTAGAAATGGATAATCACATAAGAGTTCCTGCACTTCTTTCTCAAGAATATTTATTGACAAAGAGTGTTCCTGCTCATCAACATGATGGCCTTCACACATAATTCATTCCACTCAGTCAAGGCATATCAGGATTGCAAGAGGTGTTAGGCCCCTATATTACTAGGATAGTCCCTTATTGTTGTTATTGTAACCCCCTTATTGTTATTATTATACACCTGCAACCCCCATATTGTTATTATTGTGCCCTTAAATTATTATTTTTAGGTCGACTAGGATTACATTGTGGCCCCATGGACTCCTATATATAGAAAGGAGGTTTCGTAATTTGTATGATCCAAGAATTGTTCATTCATGTAATGTATTGGAGGTTTCCCCCTCGAAGTGGATTATTTCTAAGGTGTTGATATCTCTTTTCTTCTATTTTTGGAGCTGGTTTCACGACATTTGGCATAAGAGCTTTGGATTCTAGGGTTTCACTGCTCCAAACAGGTCATTGTGGCATTTTCGCTATAACTTTTTTTCTACGACAGTTCAGAAGCTGAAATTTTTAGAGTGCGAAGCCGAAATCCTAAGGAACAATGTAGCACAATTTAGAGATTGTCTTGCAATATTTTTATAGATATGATCTATGGAAGTTAGGTCTTTTTGCAGGCTCTTTAATTTCACTTAAAAAGGGCATCGCGGAATTTTCGTTATAACTTTTTTTCTACGAAGGTTCAAAAGCTGAAATTTTTAGAGCGCGAAGCTGAAATGCTGAGGAACATCGTCACAACATTTTAGAGCTTGGTTTGCATGATTTTTGGAGATATGATCTATGGAATTTAGGTCTTTTTCAGGCTCCCGAATTTCATCTCAAAGAGGTGATTGTGGGAAAAGCTTCATAACTCTCTCTGAGCATCAGATTGGAATTATGTAAAAAAGTGGCTGAAAGTACACGGACTTTAGTTTCCTGTCTATAAATTTCAGAGCCAAAGGAGCAAACAATGACACGTAGCAAGTCGTACAAGTTCGCTCTACTGAACTAGTCCATAATTAGGTCATTGTGGGAGATTGGACATAACTTTGCCTTGAAGAATCCAAATCAAGTCAGACCTGTGGCATTTGAAAGAAGCTTTAGAGGAATACTACAGGGCTGAATTTCAGATATTGAGGATCTGCAAGTATATAGATAAGTCAATTTCAATATCGAGCTCCTCAAAAGCAAGTAAAAGGTGTGTATTTTTTTTTTTCTGAATTGCATAAGTCTTGTTTGAAGAATCAAGTTGAATTGATTCCAAGGGCATATTATAGAATAGATATTAGTATTGGATTCTGAAATGGCGCCTAAATATAATTCAACACCCATTAAGCCTTTAGAAGGCTCTACTATGACTCATGAAGACGAAGAATGGCAACATGACATATCAAAATTACAAGAGCAAGTGCAACAAATTTCGCTCTTGCAAAGAGAAAAAAAAAATGACATGGATTTTTGAAGAAAGGCGTGGAAACTAAGATGGATGGTTTGAAGAAAGGCATGGATGGTTTGAAGAATGGCATGGAAGCTGGCATGGAATCCAAGATGGATGACATGGAAGCTAAGATGGAAAACATGAAGAATGATCTAAAACCAGACATGGAAGGTTTGACAAAGTTGATACAAGAAATGTTTCCTAATGGTGAAAATATAGTAGAGGAAACTCATGATGAGAATAAAATAAATGTTAATCGTGATTTCGTAAACTCTAATGTTGGAGGGAAGAACCACTATATTCCAAAAATGGATATGAGGAAGTTTGATGGAAAGGATCCTGTAACATGGATACTACAGATGGAGCAATATTTTGATCTCAATAATGTGCAAAACACACAAAAGGTATGCATTGCAACTTTACATTTAGAACAAAATACATTTGTATGGTATCGATGGCTTTTCTCCCATAAAAAAATTGTCACTTGGTCATTTTTTACGGAGGAAATGATAGCACATTATGAGGATACAAAGAGAAACACTTTCTTTAGCCAATTGATAAATCTCAAACAAAAGTGGTCAGTGGGGGAGCACATTGAGGACTTCCAAAAATTGAATATAAGGGTAACTGATATTTCAGAGGAACACCGGATTGATCTCTTCCTAGGTACTTTAAAGGATAACATCCAACATGAAGTTCGTGTTTTGGAACCTGATTCATTGGAGAATGCATTCAAGTTGGCAAGAAAAATTGAATGTAAAATTATGGCAACAAGGAAGCCTACCACTCACTTCTATAAAGATGGAAGTGTTGCTACTCCTAGATTTCCACAACCCACAAGGTTGACACCACAACAATTGGAAGAAAAAAGAGCAAAAGGGCTTTGCTACAGTTGTGATAGAAAATACACTAAAGGTCATAAGTGTGCTGAGAAGAAATTAGTTTACATAGATTGTGAAGAGGAAGAAGAAAATTAACAAGAAGAAGATATACACCAGGAACCAGCGCTAGAAGAGGAAGAAATGAGTCCGACCATATTGTGTAATGCATTGGCAGGAATTACCACTCCTCAAACTCTCAAGATAGAAGGAAATATCAAGAAGAAAAAGGTAATAGTGTTGATTGATTCAGGTAGCACCCATAATTATATTCATTGTAAGGTAGCCAAGGAATTGAATTGTTTCCTATACCCAGCACCAAAATTTCAAGTGATGGTTGCAAATGGAGGAACTATAAATTGCTCTGGAAAATTCCATAATATCAAGCTAACCATGGGGGAATATGTATTGAATATTACAATGCTTTCGATTCCTATGGGAGGTGCTGATGTTGTACTAGGAGTACAATGGTTACAATCTTTGGGGATGGTAGCTTTTAATTTTCAAGAACTTTTCTTGAATTTTTTTCAGAAGGAAAGGAATTCGAATTATGGGGTATTGCAGGGAAGCCGGGAAAGATAATAAGCTCTAATGTCATGACAAAGCATCTAAAGAAATAACAACGAGGCGTAATTGCACAATTATGCTCACTAGAAGTTCCAACATCAAAATCATATATTTCTGTAGATGTCCAAAAAGTCTTGGACAATCATTCCAAGGTGTTTGAAACTTACAAAGGGCTCCCACCTATTCGTGATCATGATCATGCTATTCATTTGATTCCAGGAAGTGTTCCTCCAAACATCAGGCCTTATAGATATCCTTATGTCCAAAAGAGAGAAATTGAATGTATGATTGCAGAAATGTTAGAGGCGGGTATAATTCAACCTAGTCAAAGTTCTTTCTCTGCTCCTGTAGTATTGGTACACAAGAAGGATGGATCATGGCGCATGTGTACGAATTATAGGGAGCTCAATAAGCTCACCATTAAAGATAAATTTCCCATTCCTGTGATTGATGAATTATTGGATGAATTACATGGAGCAATTTATTTTACCAATTTGGATCTTTGTTCAAGATATCATCAAATTAGAATGAAGACTGAAGATATTCCGAAAACAGCATTTCGAACTCATGAGGGTCATTATGAATTTTTGGTCATGCCTTTTGGCCTTACCAATGCACCTTCTACATTCAAAAGTTGATGAATTCCATTTTCAAACCCTTCCTTAGAAAATTTGTGCTAGTATTTTTTGATGATATACTAATCTACAGCAGGTCTTGGAAGGATCGTGTTCAACATGTTGACAGGGTGCTCAAACTATTGCAGGAGAAACAATTATATGCAAAAACATCCAAATGTTTCTTTGGAGTACAAGAGGTGGAATATCTGGGTCATATTGTATCTCACGAGGGCGTTAAGGTAGACCATAACAAAATTAAAGCCATTAAGCAATGGAAAGTCCCCACAACAATAAAACAGTTGCAAGGATTTCTCGGGTTAACGGGGTATTATCGCAAGTTTGTTAAGAATTATGGGAGAATAGCAGCACCTCTAACAACATTATTGAAGAAAGATGCATTTTCATGGACTCCTGAAACAACTAAGGCCTTTGAACATCTTAAAGAGGCAATGTGCCTAGCACCGGTCTTAGCTACGCCAGACTTCACAAAAACCTTTATTGTGGAATGTGATGCCTCAGGAAATGGAATTGGTGTTGTTTTAATGCAGGAAGGAAGACCCATTGGTTTTGAAAGTCGTCCAATCAAAGGAAAGTATTTACAGAAACCTATTTATGAGAAGGAAATGTTAGCAATATTGAATGCACTAAAGAAATGGAGAACTTACCTAATGGGAAGACACTTCAAGGTAAAAACTGATCATGATAGTCTTAAACACTTTTTGGAACAAAGACTATCTTCAGAAGAGCAGCAAAATGGGTCACAAAGATGTTGGGTTATGACTTTGAAATAATCTACAAAAAAGGAAAGCTTAATGTTGTTGCAGATGCACTCTCAAGAAAGAATGAAGAGGTGGAAGCATTTCTTTGTGCCATTTCTATTATCCAACCAAATTGGATAATTGAAGCAAGAGATGAATGGAAGAAGGACAAAGATGTATGGACACTCATTCAAAAGTTGCAGCAAGATCCTAGTACATCTGATACATTTAGTTGGAAAAATGATTCCTTATGTTACAAAGATCGCTTATATCTTTGTAAGAATTCCCAACTAAAACAAAAGATTCTTCTGGAATTGCACACTTCTCCTTTAGGAGGACACTCAGGATTTTTTAAAAACTTACCACAGGGTGAAGAAAGAATTTTTTTGGGATGGCCTTAAATCTGATATTCAAAAGTTTGTGGTGGAATTTTTGGTTTTCCAGCAGAGTAAAGTTGACACAATTAAGACCTCAGTACTTCTACAACCTTTATCCATTCCAAGCCAACGTTGGGAGGAGATTTCAATGGATTTTATCACAGGTTTACCTAAGTCCGAAGGAAAGAGTGTCATCATGGTGGTAGTTGATAGACTTACCAAGTATGCACACTTTTGTGCATTATCTCATCCATTTAAAGCAAGTACAATTGCTACTACATTTGTGGACACAATTCAAAAGCTACATGGGAACCCAAGGGTTATTGTGAGCGACAGAGATCCCATTTTTACTAGAAATTTTTGGACGGAGTTATTTTCTTGTTTGGGTACTCAATTAGCTCATAGCTCAACTTATCATCCTCAATCCGATGGTAAAACTGAGATATTAAATAAATGTTTGGAAGGATATATTCGTTGTTTTGTATATGATAAACAACACAATGGGTCAAGTGGTTACCTCTTGCAAAATGGTGGTATAACACTTCCTTCCATACTGGAGAAAAAATGACCCCATTTATGGCACTTTATGGATATCATCCACCATCCATCACATCATCTTTAAGAGAAAATTCGAAGGTTCAAGCAGTGGAAGATCACATCGAGCATCGACAAGAAGTTCTCCAACTCTTAAAGGACAACCTGAATTTGGCACAAAATCGAATGAAACAACAGGCAGATCAACATCGCAGCGAGAGAAGTTTTGATGTAGGAGACTGGGTATTTTTACGGCTACAACCATACGAACAAATGTCCCTCAAGCAAGCTAAGAAGGATAATAAATTATCGCCAAAGTACTATGGTCCTTACAAGGTGTTGCAAAAGATTGGTACTATGGCATACAAATTGGAGCTTACTGCTTCTTCACGAGTGCATCCAGTTTTCCATGTTTCATGCTTAAAGAAGGTTATAGGTGAAAATCTTCCAGTTCAAACAATATTTCCAGAACTTGATGAGGAAGGAAAAATCATATTGGAACTTGAAGCGGTCACGGAAACAAGAACTCGACAACTATGGAATCGATCAATTTCAGAGTATCTCATCAAGTGGAAGAACTTACCCACTGAAGATTCTACATGGGAGGATGAGAATTTTATATAGAAGCACCCAGAGCTACTCAAGCGTTGAGGACAACACTTTTTTGAAGGAGAGGGGCATCTTAGGTCGCTATATTACTAGTATAGTCCCTTATTTTTGTTATTGTAACCCCCTTATTGTTATTATTGTACCCCTGTAACCCCCATATTGTTATTATTGTGCCCTAAAATTATTATTGTTAGGTCAGCTAGGATTACATTGTGGCCCCATGGACTCCTATATATAGAAAGGAGGTTTTTTAATTTGTATGATCCAATAATTTTTCATTCATGTAATGTATTGGAGGTTGCCCCCTTGAACTAGCTTATTTATAAGGCGTTTATATCTCTTTTCTTCTATTTTTGGAGTTGGTTTCACAACAAGAGGACAAAACTGCAATATATGATGAGTCTACCAGTTCAGATGATCATGAGGAAGAGGAAGATTTTCTTCCCCAAAAGAGTCCTAAGCTCAGCCAAGTGGAGGAAGAAGCAGTCCTAGATCAAGCTTATCTCCCAAATCCTCTAAGCCGGGTATTATTTCAAGATCCCTTTGCTAATTTGTTAGAGACATTTGAAGAGGGAGTAAAACATGTCAAGAGCAGTTTGATGCAGAGTTTCAAGAACATTTTAGGCCCTATTGTTCAAGCACAAGTGGGGTGGGAGTGGAATTTTGATTTTTTCAAAACATTGAAAGAGCTAAACCAAGATCCCTCATCGAATCATCTGCTTGATTGGTTGTATTGGAAAAGAGAGTTCACCAGCTGAATGTATATCATGTATAGGTTAGATTAGGATAGATAGGCAAGCAAATAAGCTCAACACTATGAGCATATTTCTACCTTAAGTTTTAGATTGTTTTGACCAAAAAGAGAGAAAAAATACAAAACAAATAAAAAATGAAAAAGAGGGTAGATTTGAAAAAGAGGTACAACCCCATACCCAAAAAATAGTAGTGTCAAAACTGTGCAAACCTAAATGCCACTACTAGTTAAAAAGAGACTCTTGTTCAGTCATCTAGCCTAATCATGGCTGAACATTTTTTTTGAATTTATGTTGATAGGTTAGTGAAAGAATGCTTGTCAAATCATTTAAGCTTGACTTGTTAGTAGGGATATATTAGGAAGAAAAGATATTGGTTCTCCATGCTCAAATCTGAACCAAAGAGAAAGATGAGAGGCTTAACAAATGATAGATCACAACCCTCATGTTTCTAGTTTTGTTTGTACAAAAATAATGTTTGTGTGCATCTTGTCCTAATGCCACAACCCATGGTAAGTCAGATTTCCTAATCCTGATTTAAACCATGCTTTCAATTTCATTTCAATATCTTAGAGAATGAAATCTACCAAACAGCTTAATCTTGGCAGTCAAATAGTCTAGGTATAAATAAAAAGAGTTCACTAGCATAATCCGAACTCTTGGAAGTAATAAGAGTAGAAGTAGATAGTTTGTTTTGCTTTCAAAAGAAAATAATGTCAAGGGTTTTCTAGTTCAAGTGCACCCAAGGAAGAAAAAATTTTAGGCAAGTAGGTTGGGTAGGTAGAGATGAAGTTTGAAGCTAACATGTCCTTCATATTTTTAGATCATAGCTTCGAGAGAAACATTGGCAAATGAAAGAAGGAAAATCTGCCCAATGGATGAGGCACTGGTCTTCATAAAACTAGAGATCTGAGATTTTGGAAACCTCCTGAAAAGGAGTTTCCCTCGCCAAGTGGAGCCACTTTTAGTCATCAGTAATTTTTTTCCTTTTATAGATGACTAAATTCTTATCCTAGATTTCTAGAAACAAAATTCATGAATATTGTGAGTTCTAGAAATCTCACTACCTTCATTATCCTTAGGATAAATTTTTCACTATTTTACTATCCTATCATGTCATGGTCAGCCTATCACTCTCAGAAGACCCATCATGGGCTCATGCCACTCATTTTCATTGTGTTTTTCCACCTCTGACCTTACCAGTCTGTTTTGACTTGCCTAACCTTTCAACTTCCACCTAGGGTTGCCAAGTAGCCTAACCTTTTCCCCTATTCACCAAGTGCCTCAAGCATTGGTGGTCTCAAGCTACCCTTATAGACTCTTTAGATAAATCAAAATCAGTAGCTTTGGGTCTGCAATACACAAGGTTTGTCAAAATCTTTGTTTTACACCTAAAAGACCCCAAGTCAAGTTTTCAACCAAAGGCCAACCCGAAAAGCCTCCCACTAGGTCAGTTAGGGTTTCATATGTTATAGGATTTTTTTGGTGTTCTAAAACATTGTTTTTCCTATGTCAAGAAGATGAAACCAAATGTGAAAGAAGGTCAAGTAATTGTTTGTATAAATTAGATCAAAAATACCTTCAAGAAGGATTACCTTGCCAAAGACAGCATTATGCCTGAGGATAATTGTGCATCTTAAACATTTCTACAGGAATGATTGAGATGGCTATCAGCATAAATTAAGGTAAGGTAAGAGGCCAGCTCATCCCTAAAGACAGCCACAGCAAAGGAGAGGCAGTAGGCCTGTGCTCAAAGAGAATCAATGTTTTTAGGACTGATTGGCTAAACATTGTTTCCAAGCAAAAAGCCAATGCAAAAGGCCACAAGAACAGAGGCACATCAAAACAATCAAGCACAAATTGAAGATTTTAAGAAGTTATAAATAAAAAGGGGAAAAGGGTGAGGTGAACTAAATAGAAATTAATGAACTTGAAAGGGCTATAAAGAACTTAGAAGACAACACTAATTATTTTTCTCTAACGGCCCTAAAACCTAAAGTTTTAGAAGGATGATGGGCCTCCATCATGACAGCAAAAGGTTAAAGAAGATATCAGAAGGTGATTCCTAGTGTTTGCTAAGGCAAAATTAATTCACTGCATCCAAGGGAAGAATGCAAAGAGTATCAAGGTGAGGGAGGTCAAGGTTTCAAGTGCAGACAATTTCCTTCAAAACGTCAAAGGATTGAAACTATGAGTTCTAGGTTACAAGGTAAAAACTGACATGAGCAGGAGTTTGCTGTTGAGTAACTAAAGTTGTCTAAATCCAAACCATGACAAAAGGGAACAACAAAAATGTGTCATAGGCACCTGCAAAAATCAAAATGGTCAAGGGAATACATAACATGGTAGGATTTACAATCATTGTCAAAATCAGTAAAAAGCTGAGGAGAAACATGTTTTAAGGTCACTAACATCCAGACATATCAAAAAGGGATGAAACATGTTTTGTCATTTTCTCAATACAGAAAGAGGTTTCTGACAATGCCAAGGCCCTCAAAAGATTAAAAATACCTCTCCATCTCGCCAGCACACCTTCACCAACAGAAGAAAAATCACTTTGGCAATTTGCAAATCCCCTGCAAAAAGGGTCACATGATATCAGTGGGTTCTCTAAAAATTGATTTATCTTTCAAAGGGTATAAAGGCTCCTCAGTTATCTTTTCAAACTCACTTGTCATTTTTCAAATAAAGAAAACTTTCAGGAGAAAATTCAGAGTTTTTTTACTATTCCTGGGCAAGAGTTCCCTGGCGTTGCGCGAATCGGGTGGCGTTGCACGAATCGAGTGGTGTTGTGCTTATCGGGTCTTCCGTCATTTAAAATTCAATGGCGTTTCATGAATAACGAGTGGTGTTGCGCGAATCGGGTCATGCTACACATAGCTGAGCCCGACACACTCAGGACCCAACACCTTGTTCTGAACAGTGGCGCTGCGTGGAGAGGCTGACCCGACAGGCCGTGTTTTGCCTTTCGGCATTGCGCATAGACTACATGACCCGCCCAGCACTATGCCTAGAGGCATGGCAAGCCTACATGTGCCTGGCACTGCACTCAAGCAGAGGCACAACTTTTCGGCGCTGCACTCATAGGCCGACTTGACTATTTGGGCAGGGTGCTGCCCTAATGCAGAGGTCCTCCACACTTGCAAAAAAATTTCTCAGAGGCTCAAGGTCATCTTCAAATTTGCATTCAAAGGCTTTCAAGCAAGTGAAACTGGTAGGTGCCCTATTTTCTCCTCCTCCCAAGTGTTTTTAAGTCATTTGGTGGCTAAGGAATGATTAAACCCTAGTTGTGAAACCCTAGGTCTTAAAGGCAAAGTAAACCTCTATTTTTGGTCTCCATGAACAAATTAGTTGTCATTTGAGGGAGAGTGAATTAGGGTTGTTACAATTCATCTCAAATAAGCCCTCTTTCAAATACAAGCACTCATGTCTTAAACTTAACCTCCACATCACTCATTCACAGAAGCTGCCCTCACCACCATTTTCCTTTTGCTCCTCCAAACCCTAGTTTGTCCACAAACAAGTCCCATCATCATGTCAGGAGTAGAAGACAATAGCAGCAGAGTGAAAGAGTCCAAGGGCTTATGAGGCCAAATCACAAGGGAGGAAAAGTGAACAGATTTGAACCCCAGAGCACAGTGGCTATCACCTCATCTCCCATGATCCTCTCATGTTTCTAGAGTGTGGGATGTTTTCAATTTTGTGAGAAGGTCAAACAAGTACAAATCCACCTAGAGCTTACAAGGATTTTTATCCTCAATTTACAAAATAAACAATCAAGCCTTGCAGAAGTGGATTTTGAACTATCTATAGAAGCCATCTCAAATGCTACAGGTATACCTGTTGTTGGTGAAAAGTGGTTTAAGAAAGCCAAATTGGACAAGAAATATTATGAGCCATTTGTCAAAACTAGGTACAGAATGGGCTACAGGCCTCTCCTCCCTTTCTCACACCTAAAACAGAGATTTTCTCCCTTGATGATGGTTATCATGAAGTACTTCACCTATGAGGGGAGATACTCCAGACTCTACTCCTACCATGTCAGACTCCTCATGCATTTCACAAGGGTCAAGATGCTCAACTTGCCCTATTACCTCTATAGAAGTATGGAAAAAGTGTCTTCTGTTTTCCGGAGAAGGAATCCTTCACAACAAATGCAGAGTTTATTTCACCATTCCTTGATCAAAATGGTGGTATTAAATCAGTTGGAACAGAAGGGCATACCTTGGGATGTGTTCATAGCCCATGAAGTCTTCACAAACCCACAGCCTCCTCATCAACCAAACTTTCCCTCCTCATCTACACAAGTACCCTCACCTCAAGGAAACCTCCCTTCTTCCCCTTCTCTTGATGCATCAAATGAAGAGGATGAGAGTGGAAATAATGAAAAAAATAATTACAGTGAGGGTAAGAGTGACACTAAATCAGTCCAAAGTGAGGAAGAGGAAGATGATGAGGAAGAAGAGAAAAATGATGATGAAGAGGAAGAAAATTAAGAGCAAGAAGAAGGGAATGATGAAAGTGAAGAAGGGGCAGAAACAAATAATGAAGAGAAAAATAGTGAGCAAAACAATGACAATATGCAAGAGGATGGTTAGGGAGATGAGGAGCTTCACAGTCAAAGTGAAATGAGCATTGATGATGAAAAGGAAAAAACAAAAAATGAAGAAGAGGACAATGACAAAGATGAAGATAGTAAGGACAGTGCATAAATTGAAGGCAGCGGTGATGCAAATGAGACATATCACAGTGAGGAGGAGGTAAAAAACAATGAAAAAGAGGCAGGTGATCAAGAAGACAGTGAGGTACAAGATAGCCAAGAAGGAAATATTCATGACAGTCATGACAACAATCAGTCCCTCAGTGATAATGAAAATGATGACATGGCAGAAAACAAAGATTAAAGCAGTCCTAGTCATGATGATAGTGAAAAAGGGGAAGAGGTTGATAGTATAAAGGATGATCACATCAAGGAAGAGGACAGCAGCTCAATTGAAGAGAAAAATGCCAATTCAGAAAACAGTAAAGAGGATGAGAGTGATGATGATGTAGAAGACAATGATGAGGCAGAAAATATGATGACTGATGATATCAATAATGAAGATGAAGAAGTGGATGACAGCAGCAAGGATCATGATCATGATAAAGACACCAACAAAATCACCATCACATCTCTTTCATGCACATACCACAGAGGGCCTAGGCTAGTGTTTGTTGCCTCCAAGAGGCAAGGGACCATGCCATCTATTTCAGCCCAGCCACTAGACAAAGGCAAACAAAAGATAAAAGAAGAAGAAGAAGATCATGAGGTGGAAAGGGAGTTTGAGACCATTCAGGTAGACAGTGATGAGGAAGAAGAGGAAAGGATCTCAAACTTGCTCATCCAAAACAAAAATGCACTCATTAAAGACCTCCAAGCCAATCTGGATAGAGCCAAAAGTGTGAATGATGCCCTTGACTTGGAGAACAGGCAGCTAGGAGCACAAATTGAAATCTGAAGCGAGAGCCATTAAGGCCCTTAAAGAAGCCCAAAGGGCACAGGTGAAACTAGAAGAGTTCATGGTCACTTATGAAGAGAGTGAGGATGAGGAAGGACTATCTAGAAGGAGGCCTAGAACCATGGGGTTGAAGAAAGCATTAGCAAAGCAAAGAGAACAAGAAGCAGCACTAGCATAACAACTCCCCCTAGATGAGATTTTGGCCATGGAGATAGCACATGATCGGGAGCCTTGGTTGGAGAGATGCAACATACACTTGGAGGCTAAATTGGAGAAGGCTAACAAGAATCTTGACCTCCAAAGAAGGATGACTAAGCATTATGCCCGGAGAAACCAAGTTGCAAGGGCCAAACTGAAGAAGGCCCAAGCCAAGATCTAGGCAATAAAAGAAGCAAACGGCCAAGCTAGAATTGTAATTTTGGCACAAGATTCTCTACAGGTCTTTCAAACCCCTTGAAGGAGACATCCACCAATTTTGAAGGAATTTGGACAAGTTTTTGTTTTTTGAGAATTTGGAGGCCTATAGGCGTAGCGCCACTAGCGCTACGCTTTTGCCTCAGGAACCCTCAGAGGGAAAACTCTACATTTTTTTATTTATCATGACTAGCACACTATGCTCACCAAATTTCAGAGCAATTGGATCATTTTTTACCCCTCAAAAGGCCAAAAAACACCTCATTTTCACCAGTCAGCCTCCTTTTCAGGCATGGCGCTACGCTCAAAGCAGTGTTGGAATTTTGAATTTTTGGACAGGTTACATGTCCTCAATCAGAAAACCAAAGGTATATCTAGAAATAGGACTCAGCAGGCATTCCCACGGGCCATCACGGAGCACAATCCGACATCAAGAAGGTCCCCAAAACTTGGCTACAAAAGGACCTATTTTTTGCCTAAGGTGGCGCTGCGCTTATGGACAGCACTATGTGTTTTTGGCCAAAAGTCAACAAAACACACTCATTTATTGCAAAATCATATTTTAGTGTTTTTTTAGGCAAATCACTCTAGAATTAGGTGCTAGAAGTTATTTTGGCATTTATATCATGGGATATTTTGTGCCTTGGGCCTTGCATGGTCTCTTGGGCATTAATGACATTTATGAGTGATTTTGACATTTTCCAACCCTATCTAGGGTTTTTTCCCTTCTTTTCTAGATAAATAGAGCAAGGAGGCTTTCATTTTAAATTTTGGCATTTGATGAGTTTTGAGAGCAATACATGGCTTTTTTGAGTTTGAAGGAGAAATTGGTCTTGTGGAGTTTCTGAATGGATTTCTTTGATTGATGATGAAGGAGGATGGCTTGTAGAATCCCTGAGCTTGGTTATTGGTGAAGTGTTTCTCTTTCATGTTATTGTCATGTTTTCATTATGTTTCCATCCCTCTATGTTTTAGTATAACAGAAGAGTATAGGTTGAGAAATGTTGTTGGAGGCACCTTAGTCCTTCCTGTTTTCCATTGTCTTTATGTTTTCCTCTGCTGGATTTGTTTAAGGAATTCTTAGCTTCTCCTTAGATCTATCTATGCTTGTTTATTCCACAAATGGTTCAATACAGTAGTTTTAAATATTTTTATGGTTAGCCCTACCTATTTGATGCTATTTAAAATATGTTTTGGAATCTCTCTTTGAAGTATTACTTGTTAGGTTTTAGCCAAAGAGGCCATGTTTTGATCATGCCCTTTGTCCATCTTTGAGAAGTTGCCTAAAAGTTATTTGTAGCTTGATCATTGATGTTTATACATTCCCTCGTCATTGATTAAAGTTATTTGTTATCTTGAATGTTTTCTAAACCTTGAAGGTGAAATCACTAAGAGTTAGATATGTTTCTTTCTTTCTATGGTTCACTAAATTGTTCATCTTGAATGCTTATTTGCTTAAGTATAATCAAAGAGCTATTGTTTTGCCATGTCTTATGATTATGTTCTTATGTTAATCAGTATTTGAGACACCTTGTTTAAAAGGTATTTGTTTAAGGATTCGTCACTGCCCTTACACACTTACTTTGTTCACCAACTTATTGTTCATTTCACTTCACACATGCCTTATAGATCCATTTGACCATGCTAGATTTTCCCTGTTGTGCATCTTGTTTCATTATTGAGATATCCATGACTTTAATAGACTCCATAACCCAATGATTTGTAAACCTCTCAGTCCACCTATTCTACTTTACCATCTTACCCAACCAAAACAAACAACAAACCCTGCACGTAACGACTAGCCTAAAATGCAAACCCTACAAGCAAAAAGTTCACATCCTTTGCATAGAATAGAGAGAGCCCTCTGTGAGTCCAGGAAGGCTAGGTCCTAGGAATCCAAATACTAGTCTTATATTACCCTGTCCATTTGGTCTACCAATCTGCTAAATCACAGGACCCTAACATTTTCCATGTTGTCTTTCATTTTTTCATCGATCTTGGCTTCCATGCCCACTTCCATGCCATCCATCTTAGCTTCCAAACCATTCATCTTAGCTTCCATGCCTTTATTCAAACCATCCATCTTAGTTCTCATGCCTTTCTTCAAAAATTCCATTTCATTTTTTGTTGCTCTTTGCGATAGCGAAATTTGGTGCACTTGCTCTTGTAATTTTGATATCTCATGTTGTGTTTCTTCGTCTTCATGACTTATAGTAGAGCCTTCTGAAGGCTTTATGGGTGTTGAATTCTTTTTAGGGGAAATTTTATAACCCAATATTGATATCTATTCTTCAATATTCCCTTGGAATAAATTTAAACTATTCTTTTTTTCAAACGAGACTTATGTAATTCGAAAAAAATGGACATTTTTTTCTTGCTTTTGAAAAGCTTGATATTGAAACTAAATTATCTCTTTGATTTTATATCTTCAATATCTAAAATTCATCCTTGAATTAGCCCTCTGAATCTTCTTTTGAATGCCACAGGTCTGAGCTGATTTTGATTCTTCAAGGCAAAGTTATGCCCAATCTCCCACGATGACCTAATTATGGACTAGTTCAGTAGAGCGAACTTGTACGAATTTCCACATGTCACTGTTTCCTAATTCAGCTCTAAAATTGACATATTGAAAAATACAGTCTGTTTACTTGTGGCCACTTTTTACAGAATCCCAATCTGATTCTCAGAGAGTGAGTTATGACATTTTTCCCACAGTCACCTCTTTGAGATGAAATTCAAGATCCTGAAACAATCCTAACTTCCACATATCATATCTCCAAAAATATTGCGAACCAAGATCTGAAATTTTTACAGGACGTTCCTAAAGATTTCAGCTTCTTACTATAAAAATTTCAACTTCTGAAACTTTGAATAACAAAATTTATAGCGAAAATTCCACGATGACCTGCTTTATTTGAAATTCAGGAGCATGAAAAACCCTAACTTCCCCAAATCATATCTCCGAAAATGTTGCGAACCAAGATCAGAAATTGTTACAGGAGGTTCCTCAAGATTTCGACTTCATAATGTACAAATTTTAGCTTCTAAAACTTCGTATAAAAAAATTTATTGCGAAAATTCCATGATGACCTATTTGGATCAGCGAAACCCTAGAATACAAAGCTCTGATACCAAATGTTATGAAACCAGCTCCAAAAATAGAAGAATAGAGAGATCAATGCCTTAGAAATCAGCCACTTCATGGGAGAAACCTCCAATACATTACATAAATCAACAATTCTTGGATTATACAAATGACCAAAACCTCCTTCTATATATAGGGGTCCACGGACCCACAATATAATCCTAGCCGACCTAACAATAACAATGTAAGGGCACAATAATAAAAATATTGGGGTTACAGGGGTACAACAATAACAATAAGGGGGCTACACTAATAACAATAAGGGACTAAACTATTAATATAGGGACCTAACGTTTGTTGACCTTATGCAAATGAAATGGTGTTTTATTTGGACCTTGGAAAATGAAACCTAGTGACCTAATGAGACCTTGAATGACCAGACTTCATGGTGACGTGACTGACATAATGACATGATGAAATAGATTCTCAAGACTAATTTATGCTCAGCAAGACATGAATTTGGGCCATCAAGTATTAATTTTTGAGGAAGAGTGAAGTTTTATGACTAGGGCTACCATCAGTAATTGAATTTTTTGCATGACCCAATGGAATGATAAAAAAATTCTGAGTGGGACTCCTAAAATGATATGAAAAGAGTATTTTTGATCACTGATGGCAGTATGAAAATATTGACACTAACAGAAATTATATAGAAACTCTATACCAATGGATTCAATCCGATCATGTAATGTACTAAAACAAGATACTGAATCCTTCTACTATATTTGCTGAATATAAAACACAATTGCTCAATCACATGCAATTGAGAGAAAGAAAATTATTGATCACACAACACAAGATGTATCTGGGGAAATCACTTGCTCAAAACCCCTCTATCATATATTGTACATATTCAAATAATCATGAAACAATACAATGCTTTCACACACCGAGAAAATCATGCACTCTATTGATCATCTCACCCTGATCTTGCTCAAAATTGACTAGCAATTCTTCGGAAAAATTGACTAACACTTAGCCAATTCTCAACCCCTTCTTAGCCCAGCCTTGCTCATGCAATCGTAGGAAATTAATCCCTATTAAATAGGATAATGAGCCTTCCTCTGACTTTATAATTGTGCCTCGGCAATTCGCTAACAATAGAACTGATAGTTAACTTCCCTTTAACCTCTATCTCAACTAGGTCCTCATCAGAATCGACATGCAAGTAGCTATTAATAGTGAATCATGAGTTACTTGGTAGATCACTGCTTGTGAATTAAATCTAATTTAATTCACTTCACCTCTCACTAGCTCATCACTCAATTTGAACTAGTTAAACTTATTTTAACTCAATTATTATGAGTTAACTCATTACACTCACACCACACTAGTGCATTAACTACAACTGGACCTTAAAACTAATAGAATCACTCTACATGCCTCACTTTTGACCCTCAACTCGAAATTCTTGAGCTAACTAAGTCTATCTCACTTAGTTAACTGATACAAGTTGTTATGAGATGAAACTAAATCAAGGGATAGTTAAATCAAGATCCTCACATGGTAGCCATTTTTGGGTGCCATTTTCTGGATTTTGTTTCTAGATGTGAATTTCGCTATTTCTTGTTGCAAATTTCAACACTCCCTCTCAACAAGAAATGAATCAACTTGTCCCGATCTGGTACCTTTGGAATGTTCTTGCATGCAACACTTCACTAGTGTTGTTTGCACATGAAACTCTCCTGAAACTAAATAGCCACCAAACAACTGAATCAGTATAATGCATCTATCATTAGATTCTTCTGAAAAATGGTAGCTATTTCACATGTCTATTGGACTCTCTGTGCTATTGCTGAAATCTACATCTGTGCCCTCTGCACTTCTGCCAACTCTGATCTGCGCTCCAGTATTCGACACCTGTCACTCTGATTTTTGTCTTCTTGACATATGATTGCATCAATATAACCAATCCTTCCTGCTACTATTGTATTGTGGGCTCCTCATAGCAAATTTCGATCCATGAGACACACCATCTCAATGGACCCTACCCAAATTTCTTCTTGGGGTTATATCTGTACATTGCCCCACCTCACACCTGGAGTTATAGTTGCATGTACTCCCTCTGCCTTTCTGGCTCGAAATTTCCCCCTCCTGGAGGTATCTCCTTGAGTGGACGCTTCCACTCGGTATCCTCTCTGCTTCTCCAATTATGGCTGCCCCACAACCTTCTGAGACTTCTTTTGAGGCTACATGTTGAGAGATAATTGATCCCTCTCAACCACCAAGTCATTAACCATTCCTTTTCTCCACAAAGTTTTGCATGCCTCCTCGACCCCGAGAGCATACAAGTTCTTGACTCTTGAATCGATCTGCTTCACATGTCCCGTGGCTATGTGTTTAAGGAACACCTTTCCTTTTCTAAACATCACCTCATAACCATGGTCTTCCAATACTACTATGGAGACAAGATTCTTCCTTAGACCCGGAACATACAAAAAATCAGCAAGCTTTAGAGGGGAGCCAAACTCCCTATGAAAGGTAATTGTACCTATGTTGGTCGCGCTATACCTCCCATCATCTCCAAACTCTATGTTATGTTGGAGGTCCTTCTCCTCCTAGTCACTGAAGAGATCTCTATTCCCCGTCATCTGAAGAGATCTCTATTCCCCATCATACGGAGCGAGGTACGGCTGTCTAGATACCACATGCATCACATTACAGTGTTGGCCATGCATGCAATGAGAGTAAAATCAAGCTCGAACTCTTAAGACAATGCTTCACCCGCTATAATTGAAGGCTCCTTGTTGATTTCCTTCTTCTGTGGACAATTAGAAGCATAGTGCCCATGCTCGTGGCAATGAAAACATATGATCTTGGACAAGTCTCTCTTGCCCTCTTCGCCTTGGGATTTATTTCCTTTGGACTTCTTTTGTTTTCCCACTAATGCGCAATATTCTTATTTTTTGGTGTTGGAGGTCCCATCTCTAGTGCTTCACCTTATCTCTTCTATTACCAAATCTGACCATAGTCACTCCCAATCTGGTAACTTCTCTGTTCCATTCACAGAGTCCAGGTAACTATGCTAGCTCTTGGGAAGGCCTAGAAGTGCTAGGATCACCAAGTCATCATCGGCTACAGTCACACCAAAACTTCCAAACTCATCTCGACATTGAGTGAACTTCACCAAGTATGTTGGTACCGTCTCGCCCTCCTCCTTCTTGATCTTTTTGAGCTTGTCCTTCAGCGCCAACTTCCTTTGGTCATTATTGCATTGAAACAGATCTCTCAAGGCCTTCCACATAGCATATGGAGTCACCTTCTCATGGAGACTCGAGACAATATGATCTCAAAGTCCCTCCAACAAGATCCTTTTCACCTTTGCTACCTTCTTCTGGCATGCATCAAGAAGTTGGGCATCTGCTGCTGTGAGCTTGGGAATATCAGTATCTATGAATTCCTTCAACCCGTTTTCCTCCAACACTGCCTCAATCCTCTCCTTCCATGCAATATAATTTGAATTTCCCTCAAGTGCATATTCGAGTCTTAAGCCATTGAAACACTATAATATCCCAAATGGGATATTCCATCTATTTTTGCAAAAATTTTACTAACCCAGCATTTACCATAAAATCGACATTTTATTCACAAAATATTGCCATGTGTTACACAACAATTTTTCATTGTCCTTATACTCCCCATTCCTTGATCCTGGAGGACCCATACAGTGACCCTTGTGTACTTTCCAAGCATGGAATACATACCCTTGAACCACACTTTGTTTGCAAATTCATATCCCTTTACAACTTTTCTGGAAGATCCCTATAAAACCTAGTTTTCAAGGTCGACGCTTTGTCTCAGTGTTTGGCTCACGCCGATAGCCGATATTTTCACTGAGACTTGCACCAATCGGCGATCTGTCTTAATGTCTAACTCGTGTTGATCCTCTTTTGGAAATTTTTTTAAAAATAGAAACGAATTTTCCACGACTAGAAGGTTCGCGAAGCGGAGAGCTGGAAGTTTGTTTTGAGGATATGGCCAAGGAATTCCCCTTTGGGCTTCTCGTTCCCATAAAATAGGAACCACTCCAAAGGATAAGCTTTTTTCCCATTATTTGAGGGCCCATATCCTCCTCCTACATTGTTATATAAGGAGACATCTTTCACCTCTGATGCCTTAGTTAGCTAGTTAGAAGCAACAATCATAGAGAGAAGCAAGTATAGCTTTGAGAGAATAGAGCAGAGTGTGATTTTTTTTTGTGTTATGAACATAGTGAGATCTTCGACCTTTGTGTATGATGGTGTCGCAAATGCTCTTGGATGCAGACCTGCCGAAGGAGAACCTCAACATCAAGGCTTGGTTGTAAAATCCCCTTGTTTTTATCATAATAAAATGTAACTGATGTTTATCTTCCACTCTTAAATACATTTATAATGAGATTTCCAGCATTCCTTGATCAGTTATATAGGTTGTGATTGTTTTATGTTTGTCGTGATTTTATGCTTTTCGTAGTGTCTTTACTGTCTGTATAGGTAATCAGACATTGGTAGCACCGTGTATCAAGCTTGAGGAGAACGACAGATCAAGAAGCTTCAATGGAAGATGAAAACATAGCATCATAACAAGGTAGGTCATCTTCCTTGCTCTGAATTTCATTTACAATCTAGGAAGGTAGATGTTAGTATGTTCCTATAGTTGCTAGACCCACCCTAGGGCTAGAGGGATCGCCTCTGTCTGCAGATGGGATTTGCCTATCCTTCATCATCAACCTATGGACATCATGTTGATGATGAGCCTTTAGCTAAAGATAATGAGACTTGTAAGAAATGGGGTAAGATCAAATTTCCCTGTAGGTTGTGTGAAGGGAACCATCCCATTCACCTCTATCCTTATATGTATGAAGCTTCTAAAGTATTGGATAACCTTTTGGCTTCTGAGTCCTGTCTTCTCGTCGGTTACCAGAAGTTTTCTTTGAGTCCTCCGATGTTGATCAAGTCATTGATCGTGATTCACCTCCGGTCAATTCCACTCTCTCTGAAAATCAGTCTCCCGAGTCCATTCCCAACCAATCATTGGTTGAGAAAAATGTCGACCCAATTCCATCTACAGTTCATCAGGTCTTTTCCATCGAGAGTGTGCCTCATCCCAGTCAAGTTATTTTTTTTCCTCTGATTCTCTGGGATCAGAGGTCGATCCTCCTGTTTCTATGATCAAAGAGGGTGATCCTTTGACTCCCATCGCCACAATCCCAGAAAGTAATCCTCCTCCTCTCATTCCCGAAATTCAGGAGGATGGTCTTTCTGTTCCCGTAACGCAGGGGGATAATCCTCTTATTCCTATGGCACCCCCCCCCCTCCCCATGTAGTTTGGTTGCTTCCTTTAATTGGATTCGATTCACGGGATATCATATTCCTTCTTACGTGCCCTTTAAGATCACTGTAGAGGCCTACAATATGGTCTTACCGGGCACAATTATATATGAAGGCACCTCGATTAGTATTTTTTCCTCAACTACATGGCAAGATTTAGGTTCTCCGCCGCTTGTGCCTGTTACTCAGAATCTTTTGGCTTTCAACAGAGGAACAAATCATCCATTAGGGATCCTTCCAAAGTTTCCTATTACTTTGGGAGGTAAAACCTTCTATATAGACGTGATGGTGGTCTAAGGCCCCTTGGATTTTAATTTACTCTTGGGGCATGACTATGCTTATGCCGTGGGCGTGCTTGTCTCTTCCCTCTTTCGTGTGATATGTTTTCCACATGAAGGTCGGATTGTGACCATTGATCAGCTTTCTTTCTTTGGTCCTAATGTGACATCTGGTCTACCATCGTCCCTTCCTGGTCCTTACCTTCCGGTGATATCTTCCCCACCACAAGTCAATTATGTGGCCACATGTTCCATGTCTGCATCCATTCATAATTCAGTCAGTGAGGTAGTACATAATGTACTGGGGACATTGGATCCTAATTTCTACAGTGTTGTTCTCCCGTCGGATGAGAAACTCTTGGAAACCATGACTTCTTATTCGTCATGATCAGGTCTTTCGGAGCATAGTTCGTTTTCTTGTGTCAAGCTCCACAAAAAATGAAACAAGCTTCTTATGGAGCAGAGTTCGTTTTCTTGTGTCAAGATCCTTAAAAAATGAAACAAGATTTCATGAGGACAGTTCGTTTACTATGTCAATCTCATTAAAAAATGAATTAGGTTGTGAGGATAGTTCTTTTACTGTGTCAACCTCGTTAAAAAATGAAACGGGTTCCCTTTTCAATTCAAGTTTTTGATTAGATCTCATAAAATCCAAGTCGAGTCTTTTACCTGATCTCGTAATTGAACCTTCATTCCATCCACCTGTCAGTAATTCAAAGTCTACTCCGGTGAATGCATTGAAGCTTGGGGGGCATGTACCTCGAATTGAGTCACCATGCTGGGGGCATGCAAACCTTTTCAAGCATAGTTTATCAAAGTTTCAAGCTTGTGTAAAAATGAAACCAACTTCAAGCAGAGTTTCCTAATTTCAAGCTTGTGTAAAAATGAAACCATTCTTATTTTACCTCTCGTGATTGCCATTTTATCAGCCTATTTTGCCATATGAGCCTTGGTTTTCTCATTCCATCTTCTCGGCCGATCATATGCCCTCACTTGATTGTTTTACCCATTCTCGAGGAATAGCTGCAATGAGTGGTCTTGTTAGCTAGCCTCTCAACCTTTACTTGTTCTGAGCATTTCTACCATCACCGGAACCAGTTGATACCCTTAATGCCACTCGTTCCTCGAGGAGGAGTCAAATTTGGGCTCTTTTCTGACTCTCAAAACATGAAAATATTGTCAAGATCTTGTTGTTTTGAACTCGTTAAAGGCTGCGAAACGTTGTTTACCCAGTATACGTTTACCCCTTTTTTAGGTTGGGACAAATTATTTACGAAAAAGGAATACCTTAGCCAATCACGACTAAGAGGTTTATTTTGTTTTCTACATTTTTGGGTATGAGGGACTATTTACGAAAAGGGCCTTTTAGAGTTTTCTTTTCGCCTCTTTTCAAACTCCCTAAATATAAAGATACGTCGAGTTTCGCCTTTGCTGGGCTCGTTAAAATTTTATGGCATTGGATTTGTCATCATGATGATCATCGAGTTCCTCCTTCCGAGGGCTCGCAAAATGTATTAGGATGGATTTGTCCGAAGGACAAACTATTATGACAAGAATATGCTATCCTCTTCAAGCTTGTGTAAAAATAAAGAGGTACTCGCCTAAAATGGTGAGGGAAAATGGAAGTTATTCGTCAGTTGTGTCGGCAGTATGTCACTCTTGAACATGAAACTTATTTGCAGTTAGTTTCAGGTTGGGACATCTTCACTCTGTCACTTTGCCTCCATGGGTTTGGGAAATCCATTTGCCTCTCATTCGATTACCAATATTTTCAACATGACCTCTGATCCTATTTGAGTCGAATGCTGCCAAATTCCTCGTCGACATGTTCAAGAGAAAATCCTTTTGTAGTTTGTACGTTCCCTGATCCTCTGTTTCAGTCTTGATTAACACTCATATTACATTATTTGTTTTGTGTTGATGATGTGGGATTCATTATGACCCTCCTTCGATGGATCGCTTCGTGTCAACTTCATCTCATTATCCAGGAATTTGATCTAGAGACTCCTTTATGGTACTTTAGAGCTTGCATGCCCTAATGGCAAGTTCTTCACATTCGATGACAAGTTCACATCATTGGCCTTCGATCGGGTGATTTCATGGGTGTTAAAATTTAGTTCTTTATTCTCATCTCGTGGATTGTACTTTTAGTACCTTGAGAGCCATTGGCATCATTGGTGGTTTCTCTCGCACATGTTGACAATTCACATCATTGGATGGTAATCAGGAGATTTTCCCGCATGTTCGACTTCAGCTCATTTACTTGCATGCTTGAAATTGTACTTGATCGGGTCGTGACAGAGCACAAGACCCTGGATTTTATTCTCTAGAGTCCAGGTTATGAGGTGATATGATTTTTCCATGATTGGATACATGTTTCTTTCAGATGGATGGCTGCAACCATACCATGAGTCTATATGTGATCCTTCTCAGATGGATGACTACGACCATATCATGGTCTCTTTTATGGATGGATGTGTCCATACCTAAGATTCATGTATTTTCATCAGAGATTCTAGTTATGTATATGTACCTATGCTTGATTTGTAGGTCTCCCGACAGCAGCGTTTGGTTCTTCGCACATACTCATAAAGCATTTCACCCCTCACTCGTGATCGGACTTAATGCTTTAGGGCGCATCTGTGACACAAAAATTTGTCATTGTCCTTGTACTCCCCATTCCTTGATCCTAGAGGACCCATACAGTGACCCTTGTGTACTTTCCACACATGGAATACATACCCCTGAACCACACTTTGTCTGCCAATTCATCTCCCTTTACAACTTTTCTGGAAGATCCCTATAAAACCTAGTTTTTAAGGTCGACGCTTTGTCTCAGTGTTTGACCCGCACCGATAGTAGAGATTTTCACTGAGACCCATGCCGATCCTATTTTGGGAAGTTTTTTAAAAATAGAAATGAAGTTTCCACGACTAGAAGCTTCGTTAAGCGGAGAGCTGGAAGTTTGTTTTGAGGATATGGCCGAGGAATTCCCCTTTGGGCTTCTTGTTCCCATAAATTAGGAACTACTCCAAAGGATAAGCTTTTTTCCCATTATTTGATGGCCCATATCCTCCTCCTCCATTTTTATATAAGGATACCCCTTTCCCCTCTGTTGCCTTAGTTATTTAGCTAGTTAGAAGCAGCAATCATAGAGAGAAGAAGCAATTATAGCTTCGGGTGAATAGAGCAGAGGGTGATTGTTTTTGTGTGTTAAGAACATAGCGAGATCTTGGACCTTTGTGTATGAGGGTGTCACAAATGTGCTTGGATATAGACCTGCCGAAGGAAAGCCTCAACATCAAGGCTGGGTTGTAAACTCCCCTTGTCTTTATCATAATAAAATGCAACTGACATTTATCTTCCACTCTTGTTTACATTTATAATGAGATTTATAGCATTCCTTGATCAGTTAGATAGGTTGTAATTGTTTTATGTTTGTCGTGATTTTACGCTTGTTGTGGTTTCTTGACTATTCGTACAGGTAATCAGACATTGGTAGAAGCATGTATCGAGCTTGAGGAGAACGATAGATCTAGAAGCTTCAACAGAAGACGACAACATAACATCAGAACAAGGTAGGTCATCTTCCTTGCTCTGAATTTCATTTACAATCTAGGAAGGTAGATGTTAGTATGTTTCTGTAGTTGCTAGACCCGCCCTAGGGCTAGAGGGATTGCCTCTGTCCGCAGAGGGGATTTTCCTACACAACACCATGTAATAAGACATACATGCAATTCCATAACACCATAATGCGGGAAATAAACTCAGATTTATTATAATATAAATTGTGGTTTTCATGCTAAATTAAGAAATAGATTAGATAATTAAAATAGTGTTGGCCACAAGAATCTGTTGCAACGCTTTACCGGCCCTCCACCAAAACTAAACAGCTGCACTCTACCTCCAGCAACAGTTGCCACCGAATCAACTAAATGAAGCACCAATTGAGAATCTGAATGATCCTCACTCCAATATCCCTAAAGCTTCGTGAAACTCCTAAATGAAGTCTCCTCAAAGAGAGTTAGGTTTCCGTCCAACACTAGACAACATACCTGAGGGTTTCTGTCCTAGGGCTACCAATGGAGTAGAGAACTAGGTTCTCAACCTCACATACAAGAAAATATATCACTCAATGGCCTCCTCATTTTCTTTTATGAATCTCATGGATCCTTCTAGAGCCTTATTTTATTATTATTTTAATCATGGAGCACTTTTCCCTCTTATTTTCCAATTAAAATATTCCTTTTTAATGCCGGAAAGAGTAAATCGGCTACCATGTCTCCTCAGGTAACTGATACTCATGTCCAACCACCCCATCATGAAGGTATTCTCATTCCAGTTCCAACGAGTTATTTCAATAAGGTGTTTTATCACGTATTCATCCTAGAATGCCACCTTGAGTGTAATTAGTTAAGTTAAGCCCAAAAATAACTCAATTTTCCAAAAGTTATCAGAATGCACCAGAACAAAAGGAAAACGATGCGGATGATGGAATATATCAAGCGATTACCATCGGTCCTCATAGAAACTCCTCAGAACTCCTCCAAACATCCCCTAGGCCTGCTGATGACACCAATCTATATATGTGACCTGTCTACTTCTAACTCTGGAAGTCCATCCTAACCCTGTCATAGGTGACACCAAAAAAAGGAATATTACAAACCTCCCGCCCCAAGATTTCTTGCCCTCAAGCAATCCAAATATGTGAGCCACCCTGTTGGCCCAATTCCACTGAGATCCAATGCCCGGAACCCATACAAACCCTTGGGTGTCGTTATGCTCCTTTGTCGAGTCACCCGAATTAGACCCCTCAATGCTAGGATCTCAACCCGATCTCTCACTACACCTATCATCAATCAATCCTCCTAGATCCCAATGCCACCATGGCCAATCATCACCCAAGTCCTCTAGCTCGGACTGAAGACTGCCTCTGGCTATAGTTGTTGCCCCGTGAAGCGAATACTGCCAACGTGCATCAATGCTCAATGGATTTTGTTGTGTTGTAGCTTTGATTGTACAAGCTACCCCACCAACTGCGTACCAACTCATCACCTCTCTCCAATCCAACCCCTGACTCAATCCAACGCTAACTCTTCTTTCCCGAAGTCGGGATGGAATACTGAAGAAATATTGACATGTGTCCCACTTCCAACTGGAAACTGTAGTATATGTCATGTTCTCGGTCCTTGCTCCACTATGCTCTTAACTAAGAAGACGGTACCATCAATAGGATAACAACTCATGATCTCCCGCTAATTTATCCCGAAAGAATAATCAAATGCAGTGACACCTGCATGCAGAAAAATTCTGGCGTGAGGTCGCCAGTCCATACTCAACTCGTGTTGCCTCGTCCCGTTTTCCAACGACATTTGCCTGCAAAAGAAAGCCCCTCTCTCTATAATAGGCCAAAGTGGGCAAGATATGTTGCAAGCCCCATTGATGTACACCTGGAGAGTGCTGCTCCCTGAAGTATTGCACTCCTACTAACTGTATGTGCATCTACTGACACCTCATCAATGGGTCGGCCCAAAGATGGATGCACCACCATCTCCATCAACTCCTCCCTCTCCTGATCAGAAATGTCATACTCCTGCTGTCTACTAGCCTCCCACAAAACTATCCCATCAACCTCCAACATCTCCTAAGGATAAGTATCTGCAACTACTGTCACCATACTAGATGCATGTGCATCTGTCTGCTCCTACTTAATGGATGACTCCAAGGTTAGCCTCATATCCATCACGGACTCAATGCGAGCCTCCATCTGGCTCTCCCCCCAAGGACTATTATGCATGATGTGCATAGCCTCCTCCTTAGCTAACTCATGCTCCACCATATGCTACTCCGATTGAATCATCAAAAGTGACTCATCATCCTGAATATCTCCCATAGAGTCCTCTTACCGCTCATCACACATACTGGAATACAAATCTGTATTATTGTCATTGACTCCATATGACTGCTCATGCTCTCCAGTAGTGTCCTCATATGACCCCATGAACTCATCCAAAGAAGATTCCACCTCCTGATATATAAAAGGAATGTCCTCCTTCTCTATCTCTTCCCCCTCATCGACATCTCTCAAGCATGAGTGACTCGAATCCCAAGGTTCTTTGCAGATGAAGCAAATTCCCTTCCTCCTCAGCTCATTTTTGTTTCCTGATCCACCAAAATGGAGCAGCTCTTCCCTGGTCATCTTTCTCTTGAATAGCCCATTTTTCTTCTCAACGATCCCTTAGGCTAGCTCATAAGCAACAAGTGAGACCAACTGTTGTCTCCTCCAAGGGGTCAACAGTCTAACCCGCAAATCCCTTCAAATGGAATCATGATCTCTCATACATGATGATAAGATGGATTGAATGTATGCTATGACTGTGTCAGGATAATGTCTCCTAATGCTAAAGAAGCATTGGAACATCTGCAGAATGAAAAATCCCACTCAAGATCAAGAATGATCTCACAAGTACGATCATGGCCATGACTTCTAAAACCATAAGATTATGCCCAAAGGTAGAGCCTACACTGTTGTCCAAATCTTGAAATGTACCTACCATCAATTTGAAAACTCTCCTCATAATGTCATCATTGTAAGGGGTTGTAGGGATGGTTAGTCTCATGATGTTGTTGATATAAGCTGCAGCTGGAAGTGTGACCCCTCCACGAGTTTCCTCCAAGAACTTGGGTTGTATGAGAGCAAGCATACATGGTTTTAAGGCCCAAATTAATTTTCTCCCATCTGACCGTTTTACTTTGGAAACGAGTTGCTCAATTTTGGAAAGAACTCTCCACGTGATATTCATGTGTTTCAAATCTATCCCAAGCACAAGGATTTTGTGCCCTATTTTTGGTTCTTTCTATAAGTCCATGGATTGCCCCTTTTGAAGAATGGCATATCCATAGAAACATTGTGGTTCAAGGCTTCAATGGTTGTGCTTCCATGTGGGTTTAGAAGGTATTATAAGAACCCCATGTTTATGGAAACAATGCAAAGTTATGATAACAATGAAAGGTACCACAAAAACACCCTACATACATTAATACATTGTCCAGCCATCAATCAGAAATGAAACTACTACCAACAGAAATGATGCATTATTGGCATGTTGTTACATATGATACATTTCTCATTACAATACCCTTCCCCAATAGATAAATATAGCTCTGACAAATAATTTAGGCTCCAGAAAATAAATTGGGCTCTAGTAAAATAATTTCAACAAGATGAATTCATCCTAGCAAAGCAATCTAAATAATCTCAGGTGAGAAAAATGTTACCCCAGATGCTAGGAAATGATCTCTCCTCAAGCTTTGCACTGATGCTGGAAATTCTACAATTGCTGGTTGGAAGGAACCCTTGTTTGAGCCTCCAAAAGTGATGAGAAAATTATTCCAAATTAATCTTGGGCTCTCTACCACAAACCTAGAAAAACCCAGAAATTATTTTGGCAAATTCTACCAGTCACCTAGGACATCAAAATTTAAGCTTACTCCTTCCCCACTAGCTGCCAAATAATTTTGTATGTTTGGGGCACCCAAACTCCCCCAAATATTCTACAAAATTAGGATCAAACTCTTTGACCCATGGCCGACAAAACACAGAAATGTTTTGGGCTAATTCCAACTGACCCAAAATGCTCAAATAATGTGAAAATATGTTAAACCAGTGATTTTTCCTACTATAAGAATGACGATTTGATACCCGAATATCGTCCAAAAAATTATAAAATTTTAACCACAAACTCCTTTCACAAAACCCAGGAAAATATTGGGTATATTCCAAAAGATGCAGAAAGCCCAAATTTAGTGCAAGTTTCCTACTCTGCCCAACTATGCACACTGCTCAAAATAAGATAAATTTGTCCCACAATGCTCCTACACTTCAGTTCAACAAACTCACTGCAAAATCACCAACTCAAATGAGATAAATCTCCTTCAAAACCCTCTAAAAATAAACTGAGTTATGACAGATAAACTTGGCCCCACAAATAAACTCAACCCCAATAGATAAAAATGGCTCTGACAAATGAACTAGGCTCAAGAAAATAAATTAGGCTCCAACAAATAAACTTAGCCCAACAATTGATTTCAGCCCATCAAGATAAATTCCCAACAGAAGAATAATTTTGGCCCTGCAATATAAATTCTGCCCAACAATATAAATTTGGCCTGGAAAAATGCTCTCCAACAGCAATTATGTGCTAGCCGCTAGAATGGATTGGCCAAAACACCCACATCTGGTGCTCAGAAAATTCTCAAAAATTACTCTCGGACTCCTCAAGCCAGTCTGACCAAAACACAGAATTGGTTTGGCCAAATCACAATCCTCCAAAATTGACCCCAATAAACCCTACGCTCTCCCAGTCTCTTCTGAATACGTTGTCTACAAAACAATCAGCGAAATACTCAACAACCCTCCAAATGTGCAACAAATAATCCCTCTTGCACTTCCTCTATCTCCCTCAACAAAAAAAGCTCAAATGTTTGAGACCTTCCTCCACAACTAGGCTCAACTCTCCTCCTCTAAAATTGAGCTGCAGTAAAACCCTTGAATTTGACTTTTTCGATAATTTGAAAAGTAAACCCTTAGGCTGGCAAGATCACCATCTCTGATACCACTGTAATATCCCAAATGGGATATTTCATCTATTTTTGCATAATTTTTACTAACCTAGCATTTACCATAAAATCAACATTTTATTAACATAAGATTGACATGTAATAAGACATACATGTAATTCCATAACACCATAATGTGGGAAACAAACTCAGCTTTATTATAATATAAACTGCGGTTTACATGCTGAAATAAGAAATAGTTGAGATAACTGAAATAGAGTTGGCCACAAGAATCTGTTGCAACGCTGCACCGGTCCACCACCAAAACTGAACAGTTGCACTCTACCTCCAATAACAGCTGCCACCGAATAAATTGAATGAAGCACCAATTGAGAATTTGAATTATCCTCACTCTAATATCCCTAAAGCTCCATGAAACTCTTGAAGGAAGTCTCCTCAAAGAGAGTTGGGTTTCCGTCTAACACTCAACAACATACCCCAAGGTTTTCGTCCTGGGGCTACCAATGGAGCAGAGAATCAGGTTCTCAACCTCAGATACAAGAAAATATGTCAAATCTAAGATATCACTAAATGACCTCCTCCTTTTCTTTTATAGTTCTCAAGTATCCTCCTAGAGCCTTATTTTATTATTATTAAAATCATGGAACACTTTTCCCTCTTATTTTCTAATTAAAATATTCCTTTTTAATGTTGGAAAGAGTAAATCGACTACCATGTCTCCTCGGGTCACTAAAACTCATGTCCAACCACCCCATCATGTAGGTATTCTCGTCCCAGATCCAATGAGTTATTACAATAAGGTGTTCTATCACATATTCCTCCCAAAATTCCACCTTAAGCGTAATTAGTTGAAGTTAAGCCCAAAAATAACTCAATTTTCCAAAATTTGTCGGAATGCACCGAAACAAAAGGAAAACGGTGCGGATGATGGAATATATCAAGTGAATGCCAGCGGTCCTCATATAAAATCCTCGAAACTCCTCCAAAAATCCCCTGGGCCCACTGACGACACCAATCTGTATCTGTGACCTGTCTGCTCCTAACTCTGGAAGTCCATCCTAACCTTGTCATAAGTGACAGCAAAAAAATGAATATTACAAAGACATCTTGATTTGTTGTTGGAACCTGAAGAATAATTCTGAAAATTTGAAATTGTTCAAGATAAACTCAATTTCTTCTCTATTATTGTGATTCTTGGCGCTATGATACCATGTAGAAATTATATAGAAACTCTATACCAATGGATTCAATCCGATCATGTAACGTGTTATCACTCAAAAAATTCAAAACATCATTTTGACAAGATTACTTAGGTTCATGGGTCAAAATAGGGTTTTAGGAGTCAATTTAGGTTTGATCAAGGGAAGGTTTTAGATTTTTTATAGTTTAAAGCTCATCCTAAGGTTCAAATAAAGCTTTCTTTAAAGTTCTTTCATGTCAAACATTCATCATTTTTCATTTGTATTTCATTTCCCAAATTTTTTGTGTCAAAAACGCCTAATAAGCCAAGAATCCCTGTTTTCATAGCGCATCCAGTGTAAAAAAGGCAGAAAGCGTTACGAAACTGTTGAAAGTTATGAAGCAAAAACTTTGTTTTCTGGTTTGGAGCAGTAAACTTCAAAGGAGTTTTTTGAGAAAACACAAATGTATTTTAAGAAACTGAGAGAGGTTATTTTCAAAAACTTATAAAATAAAAATAACCTCTCTCACTTTTCTCACAAGTGTTTTTAGTTGGAAGATACAAGGCTTTCTTTGAAGCCCTATTTTCAGAAATAGAGTTTTCCTATTTTACACATGTTTTTAAAAGGAAGTTTTTGGACAGATATGTTTCAACAACAAAAGAGAGGTTTTTATTCAAGAAATAATTGCCTACAAAAACCACCTTCAGTTTTACAAAATACATTGTGGAGTAGGATATATAGGCTCTGTACCAAGACCTATTTTTCAGGAAAAAACAGGAAAAACCAATAGGCCAACCTATTGCAAATGAAGAAGAAATGCCTCAAAAAAGCTAAAATGAAGTTAGTATATGGTTGTTGTGGTTTTTATATGATGTGATAAGTAATATTTTGAGTTTTTGGGCAATAATACTTTTCACTTGGCAAAATTTTTGACAAAACTGCATACTCAAGAGTTTCGTAGCGCATCTAGTGTAAAAAAGCAAAAAAGCGCTACGAAATTGTTGTAGTTGCCTTTTCTGCACCTTTTGATCAGTTTTCAAGGGGTTAAAGGATGCATTAAGAGATTTAATTATCATGGAATATGTATTGAAGGATTATTAAAATTTTGCATAAGAAAAGAACCAAGTTTTTTGGAGAAAAAAAGGTTGAAATGGCAGCGCTACAAAGGGCGCTACGAAACTGATGTGTTTTCGTAGCGCCATAAATTACAGCCTTTTGAACAAGTTTTGCAGCGGTTTTTGGATAGATGGAGGCTAGGGATGAGTGATGATACATGTTAAGATAATCTCCAATAGCCGAGGATCATGAAATAAAGTTTAAATGATGGTCAGAATATTTCAAGAGTGCAAAGGACCCTATGCCTAGAAAACAGGGGACTATTTCCTACTTTGACGGAGGTCAGCATTATGGTCATAAAGATTTGAAGCCTATCATCCAGATTCGACCATGTGTGAATACACTTGGAAAATGATGTAATTTAGTTTATATAAGGTTGTTATGGATAGAGATAAGGAGTTTTAATCCTATTTGTAATAGGATTGTTTAGTAGATTAGTTGTCTTTTTGTAATAAATACCATGTCATATGGTTATGCAAGGTGTCAAGAGTCAAGAATTCGATGTATCTAGCATAAGATAAGATTATCTCATGTTTTAATTGGTCTATAAAGGACCATGAAGTCGAATTAGCAAAGGGTTGGAGATTTTTTTGGCAAAACTGTAGCTTTATGTAATTGACTGTGATCAGTAATACAGAAAGGTTTTCTTCTTGACAGACCTGAGATTCTCATGGGGTTTTAATGTTTTATTGATCTACATATTATGTTTAACTACTTACAATAGATCTCATTGCTATTACTCAGAATTCATAACCCTATTCTCTGACTTCCTTTAGTAATGAGTTGACTGTGTTTTTCTGTGTTTTATGAGTGAATTGCCTTTGAACCACTAGCAGTAGATTTCATTGCTATTACTCAGAATTCATAATTATATGCTCTGACTTCCTTTAGTAATGAAATTATTGTTTTGACCTATGTTTCTTGAGTGAATTGTCTTTTTTAAAGACCCCTATTTTCCTCAACTTCCATGTCAAGAAACCTTGCCACTAAACCTACTGATTTGTTGACTCCATAAGCCCAATGGTAGTATTAGCCTTCATCTTTTCAACCTGCAAATATAAAAAATCAAGACTTAATTCATAGAGTTAGCCATCTATCTATATCTTTATTCCATATCATTAACCCTTGAGAGAGCCCTCTTAGGCTGAGGAGGCTAAGCCTTAGTCACAAGATTGGTTTGAAATAGTTACACTAAAGTTGTCTGATCAGCAGCCAATCAGGTACAATTTTGGTGATAACATAATGTACTAAAATAAGATATTGGATCCTTCTACTATATTTGCGGAATATAAAACATAATCACTCAATCACATGCAAGTAAGAGAAAAAAAAGTATCAATCACACAACACAAGATGTATCTAGGTAAATCACCTGCTCAAAACCCCTCTATCATATATTTCACATAGTCAAAGAATCATGAAACAATACAATACTTTCTCACATCGAGAAAATCACGCACTCCATCAATCGTCCCACCCTAATCCTGCTCAAAACTTACTAGCAATTCTTAGGCAAAATTAACCAACAATTAGCCAACTCTCAACCCCTGCTTAGCCCATCCTTTCTCACGCAATCCCTAGGAAATTAATCCCTATTAAATAGGATAATCAACCTTCCTTAATTGCACAATCCTTCTCTAACTTTATAATTGTGCCCGGGAAATTCGCTAATATTACAACTGATAGTTAACTTCCTTTAACCTTTGTCTCAATGGGTCGTCATCAAAATTGGCATGCATGCAACTATTAATAGTGAATCATCGGTTACTTGGTAGATCACTACTTGTGAATTAGATCTAATTTAATTCACTTTAACTCTCAACAACTCATCTCTCAGTTAGAACTGGTTAAACTAATTTTAACTCAATTATTTTGAGTTAATTGATTACACTTACACCACATGTTGGAATCACGATTGTCGTTAGACCAAAACCCGCAAGCATTAGTCTCTTCTACAATCACCAAAGTTAGGATCCACGAGAGGCGGTTAGACCATGTCACGAAATGAACGGGGAGCATTGAACCAATGTCCAAAAATCTCCCCCCCAACACGATCCGGGTGAGTTTCGAACTCGAGACCTGTCGCTTTGATACCACTTGTTGGAATCACGATTTCCATTTGACCAAAATCCACAGGCATTAGTCTCTGCTACAATCGCCAGAGTTAGGATCCACTAGAGGCGGTTAGTCCATGTCGCGAAACACACGGGGAGCGTTGAACCAATGTCCAACATCACACTAGTGCATTAACTACAACTAGATCCTGAAAATAATAGAATCATTGTACACACCTCACCTTTTACCCTCAACTCAAAATTCTTAAGCTAACTAAGTCTATCTCACTTATTTAACTGATACAAGTTGTTATGAGATGAAATTACAATTTACTTTCAATTTAATTAAGGTATAATTAAATCAAAATCCTCACATGGTAACCATGTAGGGGTGCCACTTTCTAGATTTTGTTTTTGGATGCCAATTTCACTCTTTCTTGTTACATATTTCAACAACATAAACATAACCAACTTACCTCAGTATAGTTTTGGGGAGGATATCTCATATGCAAGATCAACCAGATTAGCACAATACATGTATAAACATAATCATAGTAGTATATATACATAATCTCAATCATCATCCCAGTTACCATGCATGATGTCAAAACTATAACACCAACTAGGTATGATGCATTCACAACAACATATAGACACAGACATGCATAACCAATGCATATACAACCAACATGAATTTACAACAACATCATCAAATTCTACATGATAACACAATAGTAACAATGACTACTGCCATGCATACATAACAAACACATAAACCACAAGCATAGTGAACACATATGCAACCGATATGTATGCAAGACAAACACATTCTGCCCATCTAATCGAAGGGTTTAACCATGCTCTTATACCACTCTGTAATGCCCTCCTTCCACATTTACCCAAGTTATCGGCTTGTCAGGGTAAACATGTGATGAAGAGTATGATTCAACTCCCCAAGTACATTTAAGGAAGTGGAATCGAAAATAAAAAACCAAACTTACATTCCTCAGGAGCTACATGACCCCTAGGGGCTAACCAACCATCATAGGTGCCTAGCCCCTAAGTTAACTTACTTTTTAATTGAAACAAACCCTCATTCATTGCCATGAAAACCCCTCCATGTGACTGTAACCCTCTATAGGTTTTAACCCTATACAAAAATTATCTGCAAACGAATCTTAAAAACAAAAAATAAACAATAGCAAGAGAATAAAACATAAAACAGATATACACAGAGATTTTCCCCTGGATCCCAAATTGGGACTACCAGCTTCATTTTTCATTATATTCCTTTTAGTGTTACAACACATATATACATGTCGAAGCTTTCATAAACCCCAATCCATTAACCCTGGATTAGAACATAATCGTAGTTCCCTTGACCGGATCTACAAAATACCAGTGGCCAAAAACCCACATGCCCCAAAACCATGTCCAAACCCATGCACAAAACCATGGGCGGGTCTGCCCACTGAAAAATAGGGTCATGGAAATAATATAACACATATCCAACACCCTCCAATCACTCCCACAACAAGGCATCCATTCGATTGCAACCTTTTTCAAGTAGTTCTATGCCAACGACCCAAAAAATTTAACAACTTTTCTAGGGCTAGGACTCAGGCATCTGCCCAGAACTTGATGAAATTCTCAGAAATGATGAATAACAATAAGAAAAATCCTTTAACGCAAAACTTAAATAGGGACCTGACCTGACTCATCCTAACCATGATAGGAATTTCTTTAAACACATCATGGACATGCAATGTACAGGTCATAAAAACCCATCTGAACATAGGAACTTCCTACTTATCTGAGATTCGTCAAGAATGTATGATGCCCTCTCACATTAGTTGCATTATCATCTATTAGGTCATTCATTCATTAACATTTCATATAACTAACCAAAACATGATGAGATCCATAACTCAAGTATGCCATAAACCATGCTTATAACTATCATATAATTAGAGACATATCAATGATAGAACAACCATTAAAGCCACATAATAACAAGTACATTTAATCATAAAATACAAGAGGAAAGAAGCTCTTATTATCATATGAAACTAAAACCAAGTCAATGACTTCCACGTACCACCCGACCATAGATTGTGCTTAGCCAAATCTCTCCTTCATCCAATCATCCCCATGCCATATTCCAAGCATGAATGTGGGATCTCATGGAATAAACCAGGAAAACCAAACCAGGGCTTCTAGAGGCCAAACTGTCTCAACCCTCAACTAGTGATTCCTCCTCATGGTCGAACATCATTAACCACCACTAGATCGGTCTCTACCAAATTTGCCCAGGGCTCTAGAGTGTTTGTTCCAACCCAACTTCTAGGACTACTAACTCAACCCATAGTTATTGTAGGGCTCCAAATCATTTGTCCAACAAAGGCTTTTAGGAATAGTAACTCATCCCGCCAAGGGATCCAGAGCATTTGTCCAACTAAAGCTTCCAGGACTAGTAACTCAACCCAATTTGTTATAGAGCTTCCAGAGCATTTGTTCAACCAAGTATCTAGGAACTAGTAACTCAACCCACAACCATATGGAACATGAGTACCAATCAAAAAACAAAGGGGAAAACCCATAACACCATGGCTATCCATGAAATGTAAAGGCTAGGCAAAACAATTGTCAATCTAGGAAATCCTCCATGCCAATGACAGATCATAGCCAAATAATGACATGCATGTGCAATGCATGTCACAACTAGCAAGGAAATCATACATGCAACTCAATACTTGCAAGAAAAATTTGTTGCAGTTGTTGTTCACGATGTCTTATTGTGCTTTCCTGCTTTTCCTTTGCCTTCTTGCTCCAAATCCCAAGTAAGACATGCTCCTCCAAGAGTGCTCCAAGAAAACTCTAATTTTTCAAGAGTATGAGCGAGGGAATAAAAGAGAGAGAGATCCAAACTAAAACTGACAAAAGCTGTAATTGATCCTCATAAGCCTTTTATTAATGAGGACTCTATTTTCTTCATTTTCCATTATTTTTCCTTCATTTTCCTCCTCACATGCAACCCGTGAACTCTCACCTTCATTTTCTTCTATTTTACATTATTTTCATAAATAAAATGTCAATTAATGCCACTTTATCGTTCCAAAGCCTTTGCCATTTCCTTTTCCAATTTCCATAGCCATTAATTAATCACAAGTGATCCCCATCACTATGTGTTTTCCCAACATTCAACTTGGAATACGTGTCCCACGACATTTCACATTATTTTTCCTGTATAAACTTTATTACATTGATTTTTAATCGGGGGTTGTAATAGCATGGGTGGAGGAATCAATACTTTTTTCCTAGCATTGGTCGTAAAGGAAGCAAGTCCATGTTCATTTGATAGGTTTAGACCAACATCACTATGTAATGTTTCTTATAAAGTCATTTCAAATATTTTGGCCTCAAGGTTGAAATTTCTTTTCCCAAAATTAATCTTTGAAAATCGAGGTGGATTTGTGCATAAATGACAAATATTTGATAATATTACCCTAGCCGAGGAAGCAATTCATTCTAGTCAGAAAGAGGAGACCAAGGCATGATCATCAATATTGATATGGATAATGCCTTTAACATGCTTAGACATGATTATTTATTCAAGGTTGTTTAAATTTTGGATTTGAAGAAAGGTTTATACATTGGGTTTCCCTTTGCGTTAAATCGCCTTGGATGTTACTACTAGTAACTGGAAGGGAAATGATATTATTTCATGCTTCTCATGTCCTCTGTCAAGGCTACCCTTTGTGCCCCTTATTATATATCACAATGGATGACTCTCTTAGTAGAATTTTGGAGTTTGAAAGAAGTTGAGGGCATCTACCTGGTCTTAGGTTTGTTAATGGAATAAAGAACGTAAATCATTCTCAATTTATTAATGATACCCTGCATCTAGGAGGGGCTTTTACAATAATTTCACGAATATTTAAACTGGTCCTTGAAATTTTTTTTGGATGCCTCTAGAAATCTAAAAAACTTAGGAAAATCATAGATATAGTTCTAAAATGCCTCCTGTCACAAGCAAAGAAAAATAGGAAGTATCATGGAACATTGGAAATAATTTATATATTTAGGGATTCCTATTTATTTGAAATCACATTTCTTGCAAGCATGAGACAAATTCATCGCTAAATTTAAAAAGAAATTTTCTTCTTGTAGAGTCCACTAGCCAATTTAGATAGACATACTGCGTTGATCAAAGCAATTATTTCTACTCTCCCTTATACCAATTCACTACTTTACTTTCCCCACAAATTATTCTCTTTGTGACGACTAAGGAAATCCATAAGTTTATTTGGGAAGGGGGGCATTCTAGCACATAAAAAAACATTTCCTAAAATGGGAAACAATCAAGTATCCAAAAACCCATGGGGGTTTGAAGTTAGAGGCCATATGCTTATTAACAAAGCAATAGGAGAAAAGTTAGTATTAAGGTTTATCACTCGTGACGAAGATTGTTGGAAGGCATTCCTTAAGTGTAAATATCTACGAAAACTGTTGAGATTGCAACAAGATGATGAGCTTAGTGGAAAGAAGTCGCCTTCACTAAGTGGGCTTGTAGGCTATTTTTGGCGCAAAGTCTATTTTTAGACATATGGATCATGTTCTATGAGTTGCAGGATGCTATTTGTGGATGGTTGGTCGAGTCGGAAAAAAATAGATGGAATTCTATTTTTAGACATACTGGGCGGAATCTATTTTTAGATTGCCAGTCTAAAAATAGATATGTCAAATATTATTAGCTCTTAATAATATTTGGACTCTAAACATTATCTTATCCTCTTGGAGCACTTCAGTTAAGTGCACAGATGTGGCACATGCAACTGACAGAAGGAATTATGCTATTCCTGAGGGTTTAGTGGAGCTATTGCATGGAGACTTCAGTTAGAACTCAGGTGACAGAGTTTGGTGGAGTTGATTGAGGAGTTAATGGAGTTGTGTTCAGTTTAACTCAGTTAAACATAGCTGAGCTAGTTGTATCTAGTCTAACTGATTGATACACTAGTGAGAGTGGTGTGAATTAATTATTAATTAATTCAGTAATTATAAACTCATAAAGCAACTACAGAATACATCAGTTAACTTCAGTGCATGGATAGTTTCAGTGGAGACCAGTGGAGAGGTAGGTGAAAGAGAAAGTGTGACTATCAGTTGTGACTATACTGGTGCATGAGTTTGCACCACACATTGATGGAGATGCCAATGAGGATTGTGTAGTGCATACCAGGTGGATTCGAACTCATATTGGGCCATTATTCATCTTGGATTGCGCAGTAGAGGCAGGCTAACAGGTGGAGCAGATTGGAGCATGTGTTTTGCTAGATCTGAGCTTGTGTAGTGTGTAACAATTGGAGATTGTAATGAGAGCTTGTGAGGAGTTTGTACAATGATTGTTACATGATCTCTATCATTATAATATACAGATAGTTGGGGGTTTTCAGCTTTAAGCTTTCCCATAAATACTGTGTTTATATGTGTGATTGTTTATGGTTTTAATGTGTGCATGCGATTGTTTATATTTCCACAATTAATGATCAATGGTAGAAGAGGTTATGTATTATGCATGAAGCTCAAATAGTGTGTGATCAAGAGAATCTTGGTGAATAATTTAACAGTTATTCAAATTTCTACATGGTATCAGAGCGATATTGATCATTGGAGCAATTGCAAAACATTGAAGCGGTTGAGTTTTGTGCTGGTGGAATTCGAATTTGCAGTAGTGTTTTCTTGGTGTCGAAGTTGAGATGTCTTTCAACTGATTGTGATTGGAGTATGCCCTTGAGGGCAGCTCGAATTATATTGCATGGAAGGATAGGATGGAGGCGGTTTTGGATGACAATGGGTTGAAGGAGTTCATAGATGCGTAAGTTCCAAAGCCTACTTCTAGTGATGTTGCCGTACTTGACACATGGAAAAAGAAGACAGAAAAGTGTCGAAGGATTCTGTTGGAGGGCGTGAAGGATCATATAGTATCCAGCCTTCATGGTAAGGCTTCTCCATTCTTGATGTGGAAGGCCTTAACAGATTTATTCCAAAGCAAGAGCGACCAGAGGAAGTTGGCACTCAAGGGCAAACTCAGGAACATAAATATGGAGAAAGGCGACAGTATTCCCAAGTACCTCATGAAGTTCATCCAATGCAGGGATGAGCTGGGAAGTGTGGGGGTGACTATTGATGATGAGGACTTGGTGAGCTTGGTTCTCCTTGGGCTTCCGAAGAGTTGGCATTCCTATCAGGACTCTGTCAATGGTCAGGAGAAATTGCCAGGATGGGAGCGACTTTGGTCGGATCTTGTGCAAGAGGAGATAAGGGGAAGTACCAGGGACGGATCTTCATCAAAGAACTTTGATGAAGAGAATTGCGCTTTGGCTGCCAAAGCAAAGAAGGGGAAGAGCAAGAAAGCTTCTCATTCTGGTGCGAAAGGCAAGAAGCAGGACATGTCCAAGGTGAAGTGCTTTCACTATCACCAACACGGACATTATGCCACAAATTGTCCACAGAAGAAGAAAAATAAGCAGGCTGCTGGATTTGCAGCTGGAGAGGCCTTAGCCTCGCGCTTGACTCAGATTTTTTTCGCCGATCGCATGCTTGGTCTCAATTGTGATGGGTTCAAAGGTGGTTTCCGGACAAAGGTGCGTCTTTTCACATGACAGAGATCGAGATTTGTTTACCGATCCGGATGAGAAAGATCTTTGGAGTGCACATCGAGATGGGCGATGATGGCAGATACAAAGCAGACCGGGAAGATTTACTCATTTTCGAGAGGAAGTCCGTAAACCCTTCGTATTGAAGGAAGTGATGCATGTTCCAGGATTGAATAAGAATCTTATCTCTTCCGGCGATAGGAAGACAAGGGATATGATGTTGTCTTTAGCGAGGGGAAGGCTTTACTGTGCAGTAAGGCAACTGGTGAAACTCGGAGGATAGGTGTTCGAGTTAAGAACCTTTATCAATTGCAGGAAGATGGATGCGCAACAATGGCAGGCAAGGCAGAAGGAGTGGTGAGCCGGGATGATGGTGAGCTGTGGCATAGGAGATTGGGCCACCTTCACCATGGAGCTTTGAAGATACTGCAACAAATTTCTACTGGGCTTCCTAAGGGTACTCTTGCGCAGTCAGATCAGTGCAAGCGATGTACCTTGGGAAAATTTGTGAAAGCCACCTTTCACAAGAAGGATAGTCGCGCCACGACAATCCTTGAGAGAATTCACACATATGTGTGTGGACCTTTCCTAGTAGCTTCGACAGCAAAGCATAGGTACTATGTGATCTTTGTTGATGATTTTTCTCAGAAGTGTTGGATCTTCTTCATGCAGAAGAAGAGTGAGACATACTCAAAGTTCTGTGAGTTCAAGGCGCTGGTTGAGAAAGAATCAGGGAATAAAGTGAAGGCTCTTAGGAGTGACAATGGTGGTGAATTCATCTCTGGCGAATTCAAGGACTTTTGCAGCACAGAAGGAATTCGAAGAGAGCTCATAGCACCTCATAACCCACAACAGAACGGGGTTGCTGAGCAGAAGAATAGAATGATCGTAGGTGTTGCACGGGCGATGTTGCATGATCAGGGCCTACCCATTCACTTGTGGGCGGAGGCATGCAATACTGCAGTATATGTGCAGAACCGTTGTCCTCACAGGATACTTGGCATGAGTACACCCGAGGAGGCGTTTTCTAGTAATAAGCCTGATATTTCCCATTTGAGGATTTTTGGTTCACCTATTTACATTCATATGACGAAATATTCCAGGAAGAAGCTGGAGCCGACTGCAGAGGGTGGGATATTTGTGGGGTACACTGATACGCCCCACAACTATCGTGTGTATTTTCCAGACAGTCGCAAGACTGTTGTGTGACAGGATATCAAATTTCAGGAGGAGAAAGCCATGAAGTGTTCACTTGAGAGGGAGCCAAACTTGCATGCAGATGAGGAGCTATTAGTTCCTAAGGATGAGCCTCAGGATGTGGATCAACCACAAGAGGAGGTTCATGGAGTGGAAGAGACCACTCATGCAGCGCCAACCATCAAAGGGCAGAAGCGCACTACAGAAGCTGAGCGATTGGCTCAAGATGCAGAGAAGATTGTAGGAGCACCTACATCACAACGCAGACAGAGACAGTCACCTGACCGGTACACTGGATACATGGCCCTTATGAGCAAGTGTATCATGACAGAGCCATCCTCTTTCGAGGAAGCTGTGGATGATCCCGCATGGGTAGATGCCATGGTGGAAGAGTATGATTCGATTGTCAGAAACAGTGCATGGGAGATTGTCCCAAGGCCGGAAGGGAAATCGGTGGTGGGTTCGAGATGGATCTACAAAGTGAAGCAAGCAGCTGACGGGACTGTAGAGAAGTACAAGGAAATATGTGTTGCTCGAGGCTTCTCACAGATTTGATGGGATGGATTATGGGGGAGAGACCTTTACTGTCGCAAAGGTGTTCTTCCATACGGATGATCCTTGCTCTCTCGGTGCAGATGGGGTCACTTGTTACATTCATTAGATGGATGTGAAGGCTGAGTTCTCAGTAGGTCATTGAGGAGGAGGTGTACATAGAGTAGCCCGAAGGTTTCGAGATCTTCAGCAGCGAGTCGCATGTGTGCAGGCTCAAGAGAGCGTTGTATGGGTTGAAACAAGCACCTCGTGCTTGGTACACACGGATAGGCAGTTATTTCACCGGACTTGGATTCTCCAAGAGTGAGGCGGATCCTAACCTATACCAGATTGTGGTGGAGGGTAAGTTGCTGATCATTGTACTTTATGTAGATGATTTGATTTTGATAGGTGATGAGCTATTGATACTCTCATGCAAGGAGGATCTTGCAAAAGAGTTTGAGATGAAGGACTTGGGCCTCCTTCATTATTTCCTGGGATTGGAAATTTGGCAGCGCAGTGATGGACTGTTTGTTTCTCAGGGTAAGTATGCCCGGGAGATACTGGAGAAGTTCAACATGCATGGTTCATGAAAACTGTTTGATACATCTCTTCTAGGGTGGATGGATTTTGGAGGAAGGAGGATGCGCCTTCCGAGAGATAGTGGATGCCCTTTGTTTGTTGACGAGTTGGTGGGTTCGCTTATGTATACGGTCAATACATGACCCGACATATGCTTTATGCGTGAACCCGGCTTTCCTGACTATGGTTAAGCCTGCAAGCTCTTCGAAGCGAGGGCAAGCATGTGAGCGAGATATCTCGAGGAGGCACATCGGGATATGGATTGTGGTACGGACGGTCGGATGAGGGAGGTGAGGCTATGTGGCTTCACGGATGCAGTTGGGCGGGGAGCCCAACGGACGGAAAAGGCACATGCAGAGGGAGTTTTGGTATCGGGTCGTGACATTTTCTTGGTACGGCGGAACGGATATCAGTAGCACTCGGTTCGGCGGAGGGCGGGAGTATGGCGGCGGGAGTTGTTTGCATGCGAGGCCATATGGATGAGGAAGATCATGGTCGGGTTGTTCGGGTCACACTTGGAGCCTACTGTGATTTATTGTGATAACCAGAGTTGCATTAAACTCTCGGCTAATCTAGTATTTCATGATAGATCCAAACACATCGACATCAGGTAACATCATATCAGAGATTGTGTGCAGCGGAAGATCATGTTACTTTCATACATTCCCACGGAGGATCAGGATGTTGATATCTTGACGAAGGCGCTCACGAGGAGAAAATTCAAATACCACAGGGGCAGGATAGGGGTTGCAGATAATCCATATCTTGTTGAGAGGGAGTGTTGAGATTGCAACAAGATGAGGAGCTTAGTGGAAAGAAGTCGCCTTCACTAAGTGGCCCGCAGGCTATTTTTGGTGCAAAGTCTATTTTTAGACATGTCGATCATATTCTATGAGTTGCAGTATGTTATTTGTGGATGGTTGTTCAAGTTGGAAAAATAGATGGACTTCTATTTTTAGAAATACTGGGCAGAATCTATTTTTAGATTGCCAGTCTAAAAATAGATATGTCGGATATTATTAGCTCTTAATAATATTTGGACTATAAACATTATCTTATTCTCTTAGAGCACTTCAGTTAAGTGCACAGATGTAGCACAGGAGCTGATAGAAGGAATTACGCTATTCCTGAGGGTTAAGTGGAGCTATTTCATGGATACTTTAGTTAGAACTCATGTGACAGAGTTTGGTGGAGTTGATTGAGGAAGTTAGTGGAGTTGTATTCGATTTTACTTCAGTTTAACATGGTTGAGCTAGTTGTATCTAGTCTAACTGATTGATACACTAGTGAGAGTGGTGTGAATTAATTATTAATTAATTCACTAATTATTAACTCATTAATCAACTGAAGAATACATCAGTTAACTGCAGTGCATGGACAGTTTCAGTGGAGACCAATGGAGAGGTAGGTGAAAGAGCAGTGTGACTATCAGTTGTGACTATACTGGTGCATGAGTTTGCACCACACATTGATGGAGATGCCAATGAGGATTGCGCAGTACACACCAGGTGGATTCGAACTCAGTCAGGGCCATTATTCATCTTGGATTGCGCAGTAGAGGCAGGCTAACAGGTGGAGGAGATTGGAGCATGTGTTTTGCTAGATCTGAGCTTGTGTAGTGTGTAACAATTGGAGATTGTACTGAGAGCTTGTGAGGAGTTTGTACAATTATTGTTACATGATCTCTATCATTATAATATACAGATAGTTGGGGGTTTTCAGCTTTAAGCTTTCCCATAAATATTGTGTTTATATGTGTGATTGTTTATGGTTTTAATGTGTGCATGCAATTGTTTATATTTCCGCAATTAATGATCAATGGTAGAAGAGGTTATGTATTATGCATGAAGCTCAAATAGTGTGTGATCAGGATAATCTCGGTGAATAATTTAACAGTTATTCAAATTTCTACAAAAACAAGTTTGATGCTTAGAGTTAATTCAAGCCCCCAAATGAGGCTCTACGATTTGGAAACTACTCAATTTTATAGCCCCTCTAATAAAATCGAATGTATTTTGGAAACCTAGAAATAAAAGAGACATCAATTTATGAAGGGGAAAAATAACGAATAGGCTGCCCTTGGAACATGATTATGAGTTTCTACCTCAAAGGGGATTCTTCTATGCTCAATGAAAATGAACACTAACAAACATTTCAAATTGGGACAATGAAGGAAATTGGATAGGTTGAAACCTCAAAGGAGTCCATGTGAAATTGAAATATTTGGTTTATAGACTTTGATATGGTCTAGTTGGTTGTGCTTTGTGGTGTCTAGAGGAGGCGGATTAGTTCAGATGGAAGCATTCTTCGTACTTGGTGAAGGAAGGTTACACATCCTTGCTCTTCCCTCAACAAGCTCCCCTCCCCAGATTGAGTACTTAGACAAATATATGCATATCCAATGCTAATCTAAAGGTAAATTCCTTTTGTTGGATCCTTATGCATTAAAAAAAATTCATTGTTGAGAATTTGAGAAGAGGGGAATTGAAGGTCCTTCGAGGTGTCCGATTTTCAAGTAACAAGAGGAATCTATCCAACATATTTTTTTAGAGTGTTCATATACAAAAGTGGTCTAGTTGGATGTGTTTACTCTGCTTTCAAACTATTTAAAATGGCCAACCTTCATTCAGGAGTATTTTACATCATGGTAAAAAAACTATATTGGGAGTGTCTCTTATAAATCCCTTTTTTTAAATATTGGGAAGCACTTCCAAAATTCATTTGTTGGAAGGTATGGATAGCCATAAACAATGAAATTTTAAATAATTTAGAAAAATTTCCACACTATAGCCATGAAATATTTTTTTGTGGTATGGCTTCATATCTTTAAAGTTTGTCAATGACTCCTCTCAGTAGGGATTATATACACTTGAAAGGTAATGGTGTTCAAAATTTTCTAATTTGGACAAACCGCCTCCAACTATAGAACGGACTAAAAGAATTCCACTAATAGTTTGGAAGTTGATATTGACAGAGGCAAAATTGAGATCTCAGAAGTGGCAATGAGAAGGACTGCTCCTCAATTTTGATGAGGCTTCGAAAAGGAATCTAGGGTGTCAGGAGGTGGGGGGTGCTCTATGGCCCCGAGGAATTCAAAGTTGTAGAGTATTCATAGGGCTTATTTTGCATGAAAAACAACCAAGCTAAAGTTTATGCCCACTACAAAGGGATTCAATTAGCCAAAGAAAATTAGATAACTTCTCAGTTTAATTGCTAAATGTTTCTTACTTTTTTTGGTATATTTTCCAATCAATTTTGTTCAAAATTTTGTGGGGATTTCTTGGATTTAAGTTCCAACTATCTAATATCTAGAAATTAAGGATGAACCAAACATGAAATAAATGTGCAGCTTCAGGTGAGACCAACTAAACCTCGACAATGCCTGCACTCAACACACTCTCCATTCATTAGCAAGAAAGTACATACATTTAAGGTATTACAAATCTATTGAGGACTTTGAACAACTTCCTCATAAATAGGATCTACATCCTAAATAAACCTCACAACTTGACTCAGAGACCATAATATCAGCAAAAATCTAATAATACATTATATAATAGTCTACATTTCTCCATTAATTCCAAGTTCCTCTGTTAATGGACAAATGGGTCAAAGCATGACAGAAAAACCATGCCCGTTGGTTTGAGTCTCAGTCGAAATTACAATTTGACCTTAACTATTTCATTTTTACTTTTCTTTTTATTAAATAATGATTTTTATTCCTTAATTTCTTCAATTGCATGATTTAACTGAGCAATAGTTCATCTGGTTCTAAAGGCCATAATTTGTCTTCAATAGTTTCCACATTAATTTATAGTAATGTCTAATTTCTTCAAAACTCCATTCCATGAGAATCCCGTGAACTTCTTCAAATGGATCAATTGTTGTTTCAATCTCCATTTCACCTACATCATTCATGGATTCTTCATTTTGTTGAGTTTGAAGGTTCTTAACCATTCTGGTTGTCGCTTTCAAACCTACATCAATATGTTCAAAGGATTTCTCAAGCCATCCTTCAATTAGCTTTATCTCTGCATCATAATCAAGTTTGAAATCTTCAAACTTGTTCCTTCCTATAACTGCTACTACAATTCTTCTTCATGTTCTTACACTTGATCATCAAAAGCAAACAAAAATTTATCAACCAATTTATTTTCAAAGCTAACATGTAATTCATTTTCATAAGGAAAATATCCATTATCAAATTTAATTTCAAATTCATCATTCTTCAATTTACCAATTTTTGTTGAGTCATCAACAAATTTTTCATCTGCAATCTCTGCACCGAGCTGTAGAACTACTACTAAAAATTCACCTTCATTTTCATTAGTTTTCTCACTGCATTTCATTTCGGGCTAATTCAAACCTATATATGGCATTTCATGTGCCGTCTCTGCCCTATGATACCTCCTCTTGAATTGTTTTATTTTACTTTTCCTACCCATAATTTCCTCTCCTTTTTGTGTTATGATCTGTGTCCGGGAAACATATACAATTTTTTTAAATTGCTAGCAACAATTCAGATTGTAATGGAAAGATTAAATACCCGAGTATTATGTCTCGCAGTTTGTTTAGATCAGGACCCCAACGCTAGTCTGAAAATGCTCACAGGACAATACCAAGCACAGGTCCACTTTAAAGCACACAAGAGACTACTCCAAACGCGGGGATGTTGCAAGAATTACTATGTCGATAAAATTCAAACAATTCACTCCAGGAAATGACGTTCACACCTCACTTTGCATCAATTGTTGGAGGTCACCGCCAATACACAACACAACACAAGAAACTCAACACAAATTACCTAATAACACAAGTTTACAGGCTTAATGCAATATGCGAACTTACCAGAAATATGTGAGGCCAATGACTTCTCAACCACCTAGAAATTTGACATTGAATGCTCATGCTTGGGAATTAGGAAAATTTTCAGCCACACCACACATTCTCTGCACTACAAAGGCTCCTTCACATTGATACATGTTCACATGATAATAGTAGCCATACCAACAACCACTCACACGACCTTCATGCAAAGTCACAGTGGGATCACAACTCTTCTCCAGAGCACGCACCTCTTCTCTAAGTGTGCAGATTTATGAGCAGGCACCGTCGTCTCTTCTCTAGAGCACACAACTTATATCAAACAGATACATGCTTTGTGCTCCACAAATACATACTCCCACCTTTCCTACGCCTTAACGCCACTTCAAGCTTCATAGTGCACAAAGGTCATCACTCCACTGATCTGCTATGCACCCAACTGCAAAGGCATGATCTAACTCTTGAGACAATGAAGATCTGGATGGTACTTTTGACTAACGCCAACGCACTTTTACAGGGTGCATTGATCCAAAAAATTGGGATACTTCACGAATCCTCTTCCTTCTCTATTGATCAACTCCAAAGATCACTTTCACCAATACTCCATTGTTAATGATCCTCCCTCCTACACGAGACTTGAACTAGAACGCCTCTGGAGAAATCCTCATGCGCTTGCATCCCACGCCGATGCCACGAATTCTCACAAAATACTAAGAAAGGGCCCCGGAATTCGACATCAAACTGGTAAATTTGGAGGTGGGGATCCTCTCTAGAGGAGACACATGTAGTCTAGTAGATAGTAGGATAATTCAAATTTTTTGTAGACAGTTGGATCACTTGGGCTAAATTTTAGGCATAAAGAATGGTTTTCAAAGCCCACTGGAAAGAGCAACGAAATGAGACTTATGTTATGTCGAAAGAGAGCGGAGGGAATTCTCCCTCGTCTCGATCATCATGCGATCGAACACCTTGTCCCTGCATGCAAAGAACTGAACCACCCTCTCAGCAGCGGGGTTGGGATCATTAGTATATCTAGTGATGACGCATCAAGCACCAGTCAATAGATCTCATGCTTACCAGGCACCGATTGAAGAGTTGGACTGATCATGACCATCCTCTTGACAACGCTCGACTACACAAATTTGCCGCGATCAAACTTCATGCACAGATCCAAAAAAATGCAACTCCTTCTTCAACATTCAATCTCTAACACCCAATAAATTCAATCTGTAACACAGTGTTGTCGGTGCTCCACCTTCTCAGTCCCATGGTCATACAGATATGTTCACGGCCATAGATTTATTCCCAACATCGCTCTAACTGTGCTTTTGTGAAACAGATTTTTGAATGGCGTCCACACGGGTCTTTGCCTCCTTCCAACGACTCCACACAATGCTTGATCTCCTAGAGGCACACGGGTTCTACTGAGACAAGAACTTAGTGGGTTCTTTAAAATTCCATAAAACACTTGTTACTTTCGGTTGCAGATATGATTCACACAACCACCCGAACTCACAAATTAAAACAATGTTGTAGACTTCCTTCGCAGCATAGGAAATCCAACTTGAAGGGTACATTCACACATATCATATGCTCCAGGTGACAAATCGGCTCTCCAAGCTCAAGTTTGGCATCACAAGCTCGGTTCTTCAATAACGTGGCACGGTCGACTCTGCAAGACCGAAACCATGAAATGCCACAAGATTCATAGGCGTAACACCACACAACACCACAGGTCTTCCTCAACTCCAATCTTACTTCAACCAGCCTCATCCACCAGTGGATCCCTGTAACAATGCTAGTGAAAATTCCATATAATGAAGTTAAACATAATAACCACGGTTGATGGGACATTTATTCCAAGCTGAATTTTGGGAAAAACATCCTAGTGGGTGTTAATTTTGTTTATTATGGCTAAGGAAATGGAAAAGGCTTTGCAAAGGCAAAATGGTATTTTTGGCACATTTATTTATGAAAATAATGGAAATTAGGAGAAAAGGGGGATGAAAGGTCACAGGTTGCATGTGATGGGGAAAATTAAACAAAAATAATGGAAAATGAAGAAAATAGACACCTCTTCTATAAAAGGCTTCTGAGGATCAGTTGGTACCTTTTATGATTGCATTTTTTGGATCTCTCTCATTATTCTCTCTCTCTCTGTCACTCACTCTTGGTCACTTGAGTTTTTTGGAGCATTTTGGCATTAGAGCAAGAAAGGAAAGAAAGTAGGAAAAATGAGGAAGAAAATAAGGAGCAAGAATCAAGCAGCTAAAGCAGGATTCTTGGCAGGTGTCGATTTTCATGTGTGTTTTCCTTGCTAGATTTGGAATGCATAGTATTGCATGTTGTTTCTTGTCGTCTTGGCATGGGTTTTTCCAAGTATGACAGTGTTTTCAACCTAGCCTTGCCATATCTGGATAGCCATGGTGTTGTGGAGTTCTCATGTTTTGGTTTAGCTGGACTACCAGATAGATTCGAAGTTGAGTGGTGTGTATCTCCGAATTGATATAACACATGGCCTAGTAACCCTTGAACCATATTGTGGGTTGTGGTAAATTTGGATAGTGTGTTGCCTCGGTAGGCTTATGAATCCTCGAACAGTGAATGGTGGGATATACACTAAATCCTAGAGGTGCTTTGCTCTCCATCAGGCCTAGGAATTCTGCATTTGGGATATACGGTAAATACTTGAGAGTATGTATTGATCTATGGCCTAGTGAACCCTTATTCAGACTGTGGGTTGCAGTAAAGCCTGAGAAACTAAAATATAGGAAAATTCCTCATGGTTTAGGCGAAGAAAATCTGGTGATATCCATGCTTGTGTTGGCCTAGTGATTGGGGTATATCACAGTAAATCTGGTTATGACATGTTCATTGTGTTGGCTTAGTGATCTATGATGGATTGCGGTAAAGCCTGATTTCTATTGAGGAAGGTGAGGTGGTTTAGCCTCGGGATCCCTTGGTTGGTTTTTCAGTTTGAGTCCCACATTCATGATTGGAATATGGCACGAGGGTGATTAGTTGAAGAGAGGTTTGCCTCGGCCAATATATGGTCCGGTGGAACATGGAAGTCCCATTTCCGGTTGGTTTTTACACTCATTAATGAGAATTTAATTCCCTTGGTATTTGGTATGCAAATTTACTGGTTATTATGTGGATTCTATTGATGTTATATCCATGGTATTTCTGTTGTTATTATGTTGGCTATAAGAATGTAGTTTATCACTGATGATGTATGGATCTATGCATGTTTTTACTTGTAAATGAATGCATAATGTATTTATGATGAAATAGATTGTATTGTGGCTTATGATGTAAGGGAGCAATGGTTTTTAGCGATTCTCAGATAAGTATGAGACCCCTATGTTTAAATTTGTTTTTTACACATGTAGATGCAATTTTTGTGACACGTTTGACGAAATTCCTATCATAGATAAGAGGGTTCCGGATGAGTTCTTGATGATGTGATTGCTTTTATACCTTTGTTTTAATGTTATTTATCATCTCCTAAAGTTTCATGAAGTTTTGGGTAGTGACCTGGGCTATGGGGCTAAAAAGGTGGCACAAATCCCAGAGTTTCAGGGATAGAACTGAATTATTGGAGCCTTGGACCTGACCTTTCCTTGGCATGCCCACGGTTATAGGATTCTAGCCGCTCCCTTTCCTTTACATGCCCACAGCTAAGGCTCAAAAAGGTCAAAAATCAGTTCCCCCTCAATTTTTAGGGGCCTGGGTGGCTGGGTTACCTTCTGGAGGTGTTGTTGATGTTGTTTAAGGTCTGTTTGTTAGGTTTCCGTCAGTTCCACTTCCTTAAGGTCATCTAGGAGGTTGAACTTCATACTAGTAGCCTCTTGTCGCATATTTACCCTGGTTGGTCAATCACTTGGGTAGATGTGGGAAGAGGGTGTTACAGAGTGGTATCAGAGGATGGTTCAACTCTAGGATTGGATGGGTAGTGTATTGATCATGCATTATGTTGATTTCTTATGTGTTTCTCATACCTATGTTGTATGTGGTTGTTGAGTCTGGATTGTGTTGGCCATGGTTGCATTGGTGTCACCATGGGAGTGTTGATGATGTTGTTGTCGACATGTTGTCATGAATGTATGAATGATTTTGTGTTTTTGTTGTTTATGTATTGTAAGTGCACTCTTGCTTACATATTGTTACATATTGTAAATACATTACTTGGTTATGCTAGTTCGTATGTGGGTCATTCTTGTGTATTGGTTGTGCATGTTTTTTTGTGTAATGTTATATGTTGAATATGCATTGGTTGGTCATGTTGGGTTACATGTTGCTTATGATCATGTGTGGTTTGTGCTTATGGTTGTGTGTGTAGTTAAGCTTGCATTGGTGTGAATTTGGTATGGTCATGCATGGATGAAAGGTATCCAACTAGAATGAAATTTATATGTTTATATGCCTATAAATTATATGTTTATATGTTTTCATGATTATATCTATACATGTATTATGTTTATTGATTGATCTTACAGGAAGTGTCCTCCCCAAATTACACTAAGGTATGATGGTTTATTGTTATTTGGTTTAGCTGACGTCTTATACCTTGCAGGAGAAAGATCAACATGGATATAAAGATGGTAGACTACAAGGACTCTCCCTATGAGTCATATGAGTAGCATGGTGTGAATTATTTTGATTTGGCAGACACATTGAGAAGCCTAAAGGAAGATATAAGGAGTTGTAAGGCGGATAATGACAGGATCATACAGGCATAAGAAAAACAAGAAGAGGTGAATGCAATACTTCTTCATAGTTTGTCAGATTTGCAAAAACAAGGTCCACTTAAGATGATCTGACACTTGAACTTGTTGACTGCACTTGAACCAATAGTAAGCATGATACTGAAATGACCAAGACAACACAAAATGGATCTAATCCTCATGATGAAAATATAATTGAAAATTTGAACTATAGAACACTACCATGTAGTCAGCTATAGGATCATAGAAGACATAATATGTTTGATAATTCTCAAGACATTCTGCAACTTTGGACAACTCATATATGCTTTTCTCGGCCACGCAAGATTTCAATTGTGTGCTATCAAACTGTCGTTCAAACTGATGTTCAAAAACAGTGTATTATTCCTCAAACTTAAAGGATAAAGGTAGCAGCACCCTCTCTTTGTTTTCTGGAATTAAAAACTTTTGAAAAGAATGATCTTGATCATGAAACCTATAAGTTGGAATTTGATCTTCTAAAACTTCAATGTCTTTTTCAATGTTCTTAGCAACTTCATCCACAAATTGAATCTTAACTTCTGAATTGTACTCAAATGATTTCAAATTAGAAGACAAGGATAAAGAAAAAATTTCACCCACTTCTTCATTAGTGTGATCATTATTTGGTGTAGACTGATGCAATAAATAACATGACGAATCAACTTTTTCCTTTACCCGAGATTTATAGTAATTATCTTCCAATATTTCCTCTTGTTGTTTGCAATGATTCTCATACTCCTGATGATGAAAATACTGACAAGTCTGTTGCAAATTTTCATCAAAATCAGAGGATGTAACATGATTATCATAAATAAACTCTTGCTGGGTTTCATTTTCATCCAAGAGAGAGGATATCCTTTCTTCTCGGTGATGAAAGGGATTGTTATGAAGGGCCTCTAAAATTTCCTCATCCATTAACTCATCATCTTCATAATAATTCTCCAAATATTCAATAAAACTCACACAGTGTTTACAGCAGTCTTTGACCAACAATAAGGAGGGATGACACTCTTCATACATCTCATAAAATGCAACATGAAAATCAGCAATAGAATATGATGAACCATTTGGAAAGTTTTCATACCAAGACCATGCTTTTCCTTCTAAAGTGGCCATAAACATCTTCATGAGACAATCCTCAGGGAAGAATGTGTACATGCATATGAAATATAACCAAATGAAGAGCAACATTGTCTTTCTTTTCATCTTTAAATATAGGAAGATCAGTTAACCATTCAACCTTTAGCATAGGATTTGGAAAACCAGGGATGTGAGACCAATTCATAAGATCATACCTGGCATTTATTGTTGCAATGTAACTCATCTTGAAACTTCATCAAGCCACTGATATTCAAGCAGTGGAATCACCTTCTAATTGATTATTTGATGTGTGGAGTCGTCAGAGCAGAAATACAACCAATATGTGTCTAAATGTCTGCTTCTCTCAGACTTTAGAACTGAAACTTTGTCATTCTTCCTAGGGAAAATATACACCTTCGGTCTCCCGAAAACGGCGCCAAAATGTTATCACAAAAATCATATATGATTGGCTGCTGATCAGACAACTTCAGTGTAACCATTTCAAACCACTTCTAACTAAATCTTAGCCTCTTCAGTCTAAGAAGGCTCTCTCAAGGGGGTTTATGATATTGTTTAATGATGAAAATATATGGCTAACTCTATGATTTATGTATTGTTTTTATATGTTTGCAGGTTGAAAAGATCAGAGATTAATACCATTGGGCTATGGATTCAGTGACAGAGATCTCAATAACAAGGCTTTCCTTGTGGAAGCCAAGGCTTGTAAATATTTCAATGAAAGAGTAATACATACATGAGGTTTTCAATAGCTTGAGGTTCAAAGGAAGTCAAAGCATGTAATACATGAATTATGAGTAATGAGACATCAAGACATTGAGGCAAAATATTGAAAGATATAAGTCATTGTTAATACTTAAATGAAGTCAAAGCATGAACAATCATGAGTTCTGAGTAATAAGCATTTGAATATATTGAAGAAAACCTTTCAAAAGATAAGACCTAAAACTCATTTTACCATAGCTTAATACTTAAAAGAAGTCAGAGCATGAACAATCATGAATTTTGAGTAATAAGCATTAAGACTTAGGAAGAAAATATTTCAAAAGAAAGGACATAAACTCATTGAAATATAATAAGAATCTCAGGTGAAAAAAAGTTATATTGTTATTGTATATGGCAAAAAACTCCAAAACTTGACAAAAATAGTCTGCTCAGATAACTTTTTCCAACCTTTCATATATCGAAGTACTCACTACTTATAGGCATCTAGCCTTTACATCCAATCTGCCAAGTGGCTAGATCATTAAACTCTATTACTGACACCAAATCTAACCACTAACTATATATTTAAAACTAGAACTGACACCTTTCGAATTAGGAGTTAGAGTCCTACTATGACTCAAACACCTACTTATTACATTTAATCTAAAAATGATCCAAATCTTCCTCGAAAGGAATCATGTCTTTCAACCATACTGGCCACAAACAAAACATTAATACTCTGACTGTCTTCATGAAGCTGCTCTGCCTACTATTAAGGAGTTGTCAGTTTGATGATATGACAACATAGTGAGCTAGTATCATTGAACTATATCCATAACAACATATCTCCACCTAGAAATATTTTGATCTTATACTCTTTATCCTTGCTTTGATATTGTTTGTCATTCCTCATGGAGAAACAGATTTGAAATAGTTATTTACCCTTCACCTTCTCCCAAAAAATTACCTTGTTGTAACAACAGAGTTTTGAGCTACTTTTGTAGCTAATTTCGTAGTAAAAAACAAAAAGGTCATCTGTGATAATCTTATGCTATTCTTGACCATTGGAGGATGTTAAGTGATCAAAAACATGTAAACCCAAACCTCAAAGTTCTTCAACCCTCTCAGTTTAAGTGCCTTAAAACCCAAAAGAATTTTTCAGAAATTCTACAGCAAAAACTAGGCTTCAAACCTGGCATAAGCTGCAAAATTGCCTGATTTCTCAGAGACTTGACAAAATTTAGGATCTGAGCTCTGAAAATATCCATGAATATACCTGCATTTAAAGTATGACAATATAAGACAAAAATCGTCTATTATTCATTGTTACCTTCTTATTTACCATTAGTTTTTTCACGAGCAAATTCAATAGTTTTTTCCATAGTCTTTCTTCTCTAATTTTGTCTTCATCATCTCCATATTTTATTTCAACTCTTTGACTTGTCTCTGAAGAATTTTCCTCTCTACCTATAACCATAAATTTCTCTACCTTGTGTGTGTCATCATGATGCGTAAAGGCTGAGATTTCTTCAACAAGTTTTTGGCCTTTCCAATAGATTTTTCAAAATCAGTACCCTAATCATTCACTTTCTTTTCCACCTCATCTATCATTTGTCTATCTTGATTTTATCTTTCCATTTCTCTCTTTGTTTCAAACAACTCTTCCCTAGCTACTTTTAATTGTTCTTCAAGAAGCTCTTTTTCAGTTTTCTCTATGACTTTTTTCCTTTCCCTTTCTCTGTTTGACTGTTTCTTCCTTATCTTTAAATTATCCCTTTGGAAAATCTGCCTCGGACTCCTTCTAAATCTTTCTTTTAGATTGACATTTTTTCTCTTTAGCAACTTCTGTCTTAGTAGGAGATATATCTATGACTTCTTGAACTGCTGCCATTTTTTATTTATATTCCCTCTACTGCTTGTTTCCAATTGTGATAGTCTCAGAAATCTGTGATCTAGTGAAAGGCTTTCTAGTTTTGAAAAGAAAACTTGAATCCTCTGATGAAAAATCTAATTTCTTGGCCATAAGCCCCTTCCTTTTAACCTTGGATCCTTCTACCTCAGTTGCTTTCACTACAGGGGATCCTGCAATATTTATAGCCTATAAAATGTCTTCAAGCCTGCCTTTACCTCCAATAGTTTCCTTTGTGGTTCCTTTAGACCTTTTTGTTGCAGGTTTATTCTTGCTAATTATGACATGTTTTTTAGCATGCTTACTAGTTTTTGGATGTGGTGTTGCCTCTTGGATGAAATTAGCCTCTATCTCCACATCTTTAGCTGTAGCTTTTAAACCTTCTTGTTTATTCCCTTCTACTTCTGCAGTAGTATTCAACTCTTGTCTAGGAGAAGGAGTTTTGAGTTTAGAGGCTTTCCTTGGAGATAAAACATCCATTTCATACCCATTCATAAACAAGAAAGATGCCCAGTCTATGTTTAATTTATTTAATTCTTCCAGTACTAGTAATTTCATCAATCCATGGTGAAAGATCGAAGTTTCGCTTCTTTCAGGTCTGCCTTGCACTTTATCTGCCATTTTTCCAAGGCTTCTAAAAAGGTAAAAAGGAATATCTATCAGCTTTTTTCCTGTAAAATGAAGCAACAGCTTGAAGTGATACATGTAGATTGTATGCAATCTTACTTCATAGGTAAAGCATTTCTGTATGATTGTCAATAAATTAGAGTATTTATCTTTAAGGTAAGTTCTGGGAACCCCTACAGTCATATTTATCCCTACATGTTCAGGCTTTAGATAATCATCACAACTCTTTAAATCAAATTTTGTAGCTTTAAATCATTCTTCTTCGGTCCTAGGGATCCCTGTTTCTTGAGAAATACTATCAGGCGAAAATTGGCACATGAATAAAACCAACCTTTGTAGTTGTTCCTTTGAAATTGAGTACAAAGTCTTGTGATGCTTTTTTGTGATGACCTTGCAACTTTTGACAGAACTGAATGCAGCCTGCCCTTGTAAATATTTCCACGAAATTTGGATCTTCCATGATTAATCTTGGATTTGTAGGCTCGTACCTGAACGGTAGGCCTCCTTTAATTTCTTTCTTTGGTGTAGCCATTTCTTTTTGTCTTGCAGTGGTGGCCTTCTTTGGATATTTACACCTTTTTAGTAAAATCCTTTGATGACAACGAGTTGTTATGGTAAAAGAGGACTGACATGATATAGGGTTTCTAAGGGAAATGCAAATGACAGCAAGTTGCTTTGGGAGCAGCTTACAAGAGCGGAAAATAAAGCATGAGGAATGAGGAATGGATTTGAAAAAATGAGATGGGATTTATTAAGAAAATGGTAGTTGATGCCAAAATGTGCCTAAGACTTACAATGATGACCCTATTCTGACAGCATGACCTCGAAAACCCTCAAATTTTAACAACTCATCATTATGCAGAAAATTGTTATAGGATGACACACTTTCATAGCGAATTTAGCTTTACAAGTGTAAGTTTTTCTTCGGAATTACTAGGTGTTTTCGTAGCAAAATCTATTAATTTCGTACTAAAAGCCCTGCGGACTCAGAAAAAATCTGACAGGTGGCCAGATTTGAGACATTAGGTTGATTGAAGTATCTATTTCATATTTTGTTCCTTTGATATGAATTGAGATCACTCCCTAACAACTTAAAACAATCATAGAAGCTTATACTAATCATAAAATTTATCATTTCATGATGCTATGCTTCTAACCAACCTAAATACAAACTTGAAACATTTCAAGTTATGATTTTGAAAATTTAGGGTGTGATAACAGTGGCTCCACTTGGGATGGTGTGCCCCTGTGGTATACCAAAGAACCTATAGTTCCAGTGCCATCCATCCTTTTGGAATAAAAACCCTGAAATTTTGCCAAGTCTTCTTCAAACTCTTATGGCCTTCACCTCGGGCTCAAGCTTGATGATCACTGCAGAAGAACCAAATCTGTACCTACTGAAAAGATGCTCAGTCAACTTTGAGCTTATTCACACACTCCTACCTACCCTAACAGGTGCAATATCCATTTTTAACTCAAGCAACATGAAACATCCAATGAAGCCAATCATTGATCTGATCTGACATTTGAACTTGTTGACTGCACTTGAACCAACAGTAAGCATGATACTGAAATGACCAAGGCAACACAAAATGGATCTGATCCTCGTGATGAAAATATAATTGAAAATTTGAACTGTAGAACTCTTCCATGTAGTTAGCTATAGGATCATAGAAGACATAATATGTTTGATAATTTTCAATACATTCTGCAACTTTGGACAACTCATATATGCTTTTCTTAGCCATGCAAGATTTCAATTGTGTGCTATCAAACTGCTATACAAACTGATTTTCAAAAACAGTGCATTCTTCCTCAAACTTAAAGGAGAAAGGTAGCAGCACCCTCTCTTTGTTTTCTAGAATTAACAACTTTTGAAAAGACTGATCTTGATCATGAAACCTATAAGGTTGAATTTGATCTTCTAAAACTTCAATGTCTTTTTCAATGTTCTTAGCAACTTCATCCACAAATTGAATCTTAACTTCTGAATTGTACTCAGATGATTTCAGGTTAGAAGACAAGGATAAAGAAAAAAATTCACCCACTTCTTCATTAGTGTGATCATTATTTGATGTAGACTGATGCAATAAATAACATGAATAATCAACTTTTTCCTTTACCTGAGAGTTATAGTAATTATCTTCCAATATTTCCTCTTGTTGTTTGCAATGATTCTCATACTCTTGATGATCAAAATACTGACAAGTCTGCTACAACTTTCATCAAACTTAGAAAAAGTAACATGATTATCGTGAATAAACTCTTGTTGGGTTTCATTTTTATCCAAGAGACAGGATATCCTTTCTTCTTGGTGAGGAAAGGGATTGTTATGAAGGGCCTCTAAAATTTCCTCATCCATGAACTCATCATCTTCATAACAATTCTCCAAATATTCAATGAAACTCAGACAATGTTTATAGCAGTCTTTGACCAGCAATAAGGAGGGATGACACTCTTCATACATCTCATAAAATGCAACATGGAAATCATAAAGAGAATATAATGAACCATTTGGCAAGCTTTCATACCAAGACCATGCTTTTCCTTCTAAAGTGGCCATAAACATCTTCATGAGACAATCCTCAGGGAACTGAACCTTAAGATTGTGTACATGCATATGGAATCTAACCAAATGAAGAGCAGCATTGTCTTTCTTTTCATCTTTAAATATAGGAAGATCAGTTAACCATTCAACCTTTGGCATAGGATTTGGAAAACCAGGGATGTGAGACTGATTAATAGGAGCATACTTGTCATTTATTCTTGCAATGGAACTCATCCTGAAACTTCATCAAGCTACTGATCTTCAAGCAGTGGAATCACGGCCTTCCAATTGATTATTTGATGTGTGGAGTCGCCAGAGCAAAAATACAGCCAATATGTGTCTAAATGTCTGTTGGTCTTAGACCTTAGAACTGAAACTTTGTCGTTCTTCCCAGGGAAAATATACACCTTCGGTCTCCCCGGCAACGGCGCCAAAATGTTATCACCAAAATCGTACCTGATTGGATGACGATCAGACAACTTCAGTGTAACTATTTCAAACCACTTCTAACTGAAGCTTAGCCTCTTCAGTCTAAGAGGGATCTTTCAAGGGGATTTATGATATTGTTTAATGATGAAAATAAATGGCTAACTCTATGATTTATGTATTGTTTTTATATGTTTGCAGGTTGAAAAGATCAGGGCTTACTACCATTGGGCTATGGAGTTAGTGGCAGGGATCTCAATAACCAGGCTTTCCTTGTGGAAGCCAAGGCTTGTAAATATTTCAATGAAAGAGCAAGACATATAGGAGGTTTTCAATAGCTTGAGGTTCGAAGGAATTCAAAGCATGTAATACATGAATTTTGAGTAATGAGACATTAAGACATTGAGGCAAAATATTAAAAGATATAAGTCATTGCATGTAATACATGAATTCTGAGTAATGAGACATTAAGACATTGAGGCAAAATATTAAAAGATATAAGTCATTGTTTAATACTTAAAGGAAGTCAGAGCATGAACAATCATGAGTTCTGAGTAATAAGCATTAAGACATTGAAGAAAACCTTTCAAAAGATAGGACCTAAAAATCATTTGACCATAGCTTAATACTTAAAGGAAGTGAGAGCATGAACAATCATGAATTCTGAGTAATAAGAATTAAGACTTTGGAAGAAAATTTTTCAAAAGATAGGACATAAACTCTTTGAAATATAATAAGAATCTCTGGTGAAGAAAAGTTGTATTGTTACTGTATATGGCAGAAAACTCCAAAACTTTACAAAAATAGTCCGCTCAGATAACTTTTTCCAACCTTTCATATATCGAAGTACTCACTACTTATAGGCATCTAGCCTTTACATCCAATCTTCCAAGTGTCTAGATCATTAAACTCTATTACTGAAACCAAATCTAACCACTAACTAGATATTTAAAACTAGAACCGACACCTTTCGAATTAGGAGTTAGAGTCCTACTATGACTCAAACACCTACTTATTACATTTAATATAAAGATGATCCAAATATTCCTCGAAAGGAATCATGTCTTTCAACCATACTGGCCACAAAAATAACATTAATACTTCGACTGTCTTCATGAAGCTGCTCTGCCTACTATTAAGGAGCTGTCAGTTTGATGATATGACAACATAGTGAGCTGGTATCTTCGAACTATATCCATAACAACATATCTCCACCTAGCAATATTTTGATTTGATACTCTTTATCCTTTCTTTGATACTATTTTTCATTCCTCATGGAGAAACAAATTTGAAATAGTTATTTACCCTTCACCTTCTTCCAAAAAGTTCCCTTGTTGTAACAACAGAGTTTTGAGCTACTTTCGTAGCTAATTTCGTAGCAAAAAACAAAAAGGTCATCTGTGATAATCTTCTGCTATTCTTTACCATTGGAGGATGTTAAGTGATCAAAAACATTTAAACCCAAACCTCAAAGCTCCTCATCCCTGTCAATTTAAGTGCCTTAAAACCCAAAAGAATTTCAGAAATTCCACAGCAAAAACTAGGATTCAAGCCTGGCATACGTTGCAGAATTGCCTGATTTCTCAGAGACTTGACAAAATTTAGGATCTGAGCTCTGAAAAGATACATGAATATACCTGCATGTAAAGTATGATAATATAGGACAAAAATGGTCTATTATTCACTATTACCTTCTTATTTACCAGCAGTTTTTTCATGAGCAACTTCAATAGTTTTTTCCATAGCCTTTCTTCTCTAATTTTGTCTTCATCATCTCCATATTTTCTTTCAACTCTTTGACTTGTCTCTGAAGACTTTTCCTCTTTGCCTGTAACTACAAATTTCTCTAGCTTGTGTGTGTCATCATGATGCGTAAAGGCTGAGATTTCTTCAACAAGTTTTCAGCCTTTCCAATAGATTTTTCAAAATGAATAACCTGATCATTCACTTTATTTTCCACCTCATCTATCATTTGTCTATCTTGCTTGTATCTTTCTAGTTCTCTATTTGTTTCAAACAACTCTTCCCTAACTACTTTTAACTATTCTTCAAGAAGCTCTTTTTTAGTTTGCTCTATGAATTTTTCTTTTTCATTTCTCTGTTTGACTGTTTCTTCCTTATCTTTAAACTGTCCCTTTGGAAAATCTGCCTCAGACTCCTTCTGAACCTTTCTTTTAGATTGACCTTTTTTTTCTTTAGCAACTTCTATCTCAGTTGGAGATATAACTATGACTTCTTGCACTACTGCCTTTTTTTCTTTATATTCCTTCTGCTGCTTGTTTCCAATTGTGATAGTCTCATAAATCTGTGATCTAGTGAAAGGATTTCTAGGTTTAAAAAGAAAACCTAAATCCTCTGATGAAAAATCTAATTTCTTGGCCATAAGCCCCTTCCTTTTAATCTTGGATCCTTCTACCTCGATTTCTTTCACTATAGGGGTTTCTGCAATATATATAGCCTGTAAAATGTCTTCAAGCCTGCCTTTACCTCCAATAGTTTCCTTTGTGCTTCCTTTAGACCTTTTTGCTGCAGGTTTAGTCTTGCTAATTATGACATGTTTTTTAGCATGCTTACTATTTGTTGGATGTGGTGCTGCCTCTTGGATGAAATTATCTTCTACCTCCACGTCTTTAGCTGTAGCTTTTAAACCTTCTTGTTTATTCCCTTCTACTTCTGCAATAGTATTCAGCTCTTGTCTAGGAGGAGGAGTTTTGAATTTAGAGGCTTTTCTTGGAGATAAAACATCCATTTCATACCCATTCATAAACAAGAAAGATTCCCAGTCTCTGTCTAGTTTATTTAATTCTTCCAGTACTAGTAATTTCATCAATCCATGGTGAAAGATGGAAATTTCGCTTCTTTCAGGTCTACTTTGCACTTTATCTGCCATTTTTCCAAGGCTTCTAAAAAGGTAAAAAGGAATATCTATCAGCTTTTTTCCTGTAAAATGAAGCAACAGCTTGAAGTGATACATGTATATTGTATGGAATCAGCCTTCACAGGTAAATTATTTATGTATGACTATCAATAAATTAGAGTCGTTATATTTAAGGCAAGTTCTGGGAAACCCTACAGTCATATTTATCCCTACATGTTCAGGCTTTAGATAATCATCACAACTATTTAAATCAAATCTTGTAGCTTTAAACCATTCTTCTCCGGTCCTAGGGATCCCTGTTGCTTGAAAAATACTATTAGGCGGAATTTGAACATGAAGAAAACCAATATTTGTAGATGTTCCTTTGAAATTGAGTACAAAGTCTTGTGATACCTGTTTGTGATGACCTTGCAACTTTTGACAGAACAAAATATAGCCTGATCTTGTAAACATTTCCACGAAATTTGGATCTTCCATGATTAATCTTGGATTTGTAGGCTTGTACCTGAATGGTAGTCCTCCTTTGTTTTCTTTCCTTGTTGTAGCCATTTCTTTTTGTCTTGCAGCGGTGGCCTTCTTTGGATTTTTACACCTGTTCAATAAAAGCCTTTGATGACAACGAGATGTTATGGTAAAAGAGGACTGACATCACAGCAAGCTGCTTTGGTAGCAGCTCACAAGAGTGGAAAATAAAGCGTGAGGAATGAGGAATAGATTTGAAAAAATGAGATGGGATTTATTAATAAAGTGGTAGTTGATGCCAAAACATGCTTAAGACTTTCAATGATGACCCTATTCTGACGGCATGACCTCAAAAACCCTCAAAGTTTAACAACTCATCATTATGCAGAAAACCGTTATAGGATGACACGCTTTCGTAGCGAATTTAACTTTACAAGTGTAAGTTTTGCTATGGAATTACTAGGTGTTTTCGCAGAAAAATCTATTAATTTTGTACTAAAATCGCTACAGACTCAGAAAAAATCTGACAGGTGGTGATATTTGAGACATTAGGTCGATTTAAGTATCTATTTCAGATTTTGTTCCTTTGATATGACTCTAGATCATTCCCTAACAACTTAAAACAATCATAGAAGCTTATAATAATCATAAAATTTATCATTTCATGATGTTATTCTTCTAACCAATCTAAATACAAACTTGATACATTTCAAGTTATGATTTTGAAAATTCAGGGTGTGATAACAGATTACATGTACCATTCTAGTTCTGGTTTGGATAGACATCATGATCGTCATTGGTATCACCCTTATAGGAGAAGTGACAATGGATACTTTCCTAATGAATTCAATAAAGCAAACTGTAATGTTCGCAAATTTTAGCCTCAAAGCTAAATGGAAAATTAGAGTTAGCAGTATCTTTAGCCGGTGAATAAATGGGTAGAAAAGCCCATAAGTCTCCTAAGGAGGAATAAAAACACTTCAAGTGTGAAAGGAGACACTCCTTGCAGCTTAATAAAACACCTCCATGTGTGAACAGGGATAATATCAGGTTGATTCAGTCTACTTTGACTAAGTCAACAGCGCAGTTGTGGAGGAGCAAGAATCAAGGAAGGAATAACATAGTATTGGAGGGAGATGAATCTCTTGATGGACATGACCTAATTGGGTGGGGCCAAGGGCAAGAAAACTCACATTTTATTTAAGGAAGAGGATGGCAACATTATTCTTCATGTTTTTAGATTATTATTTTGATCTGCTCAGACTTTTGCTTCCTTTTGTTGTTTAGCAAGGTTGTTGTGTTGTTTAGCACCGGGTGTTCCCGAGCGGGAATCCCACCTCTTTCCTTGAGGAACCTCTTGGGAGAGTTTGCATTCATTTTCCACATCAGGTTTTTAGGCCAAGCTTTAGCTTACTTCATCAGCGCAATTTCTGCAGGTCATTGTGCATGTTGCAAGGTGCAGCAGTGGAGGGGATTGGAATCCCACTTTCTAAGCTAGTTTCCCATTGGAGGGAGGTTTCCTTCACTTGGTATATCTGTTTGGAGAGATATTGAGCTCATTTCAGATTTGTGGCATCAGGCCACTCATTTCCCAACATTCCCAGTGTTGTTCCATCTAGGGAATGCGTTATTTTTGGAGGCAGCTTCAGTGGATGGTCTAGTGGCATCTTTGTAGTGTTTCCTTGTGATTGAGAGGTTCATCCTTTCATGGGAGGAAGCCCTTGAGGGATCAACATCAGATCTAATATCTTTCAGCCTTCTACACTCTTATTCTTTAGTGTTGCAGTGATTATTCAGTAATTTTCTAAAGATTACAATTGTATTCAGAGTGTATGACAAGAAACCCTTCCCGGGTTTTCTTGTAATTGTAATAAGGAGACTAGAGCTCAGTATTTGAGCATGATTATCTAATATATGAGCAGATCTATTTGTCTTCTTAATTTCTAAGTTGAAACCCTCATAAGACTGCGTAGTTTCCTTTGTGCATTATTTCTGAGTAGCAGTGTTTGGGGTTTTAGTGTTTTTCAGCTACACTAGGTGTGGGAGGTCTGTTTACCTCACCTAGTTTCTTTTGTTTCTGATCCGCTCTTGGAATTAGATGCTAGATGGATATATCTAATGCATCCAAGTGATGATTTTCTTTTTTTATGGCATATATTTTTGGAAATGTGTTTTTCTGTGAATGCATTACTGAGCAGTCCGTTATTGGAATATTTTAAGATATTCCCAATATTGCTTATTTTCCCTATTTTGGGATATTACAGTGGTATCAGAGCTTCAATCTTGGCTCAGCCTGTGGATCTTAGGCCATTATACTTTCAGGAGAGACAGACAGAAAATAAACGGCTCCATTATGTGAAGGGAGAAAGGAAGACAGGCTTACAAAGATTCTTCCAAAATCTATGCAAAGCCTTCAAGGAGAGCTGGAGAGAATAAGAATGGAGATGGGATCTCCAAAGGAGTTTGGATCTAGAGCTGAATATAGATTTGCACATGGTGAGAATGCAGCTACACACCATGATGCACAGCGCAGTCAAGTACCCAGATCTATCTTGAGATGGATGAAAGGAGGGAGAATGCCTAAGAGGAGAACTCTTAGTGATTTGTTGCAGGAGTATGAATCTCAAACTAAGAGGTTTAGAGATCATACCAATTTCCAAGATTTTTGCAAGATCCAAGTGGAGGAGATCAAGTATCAGGATGCAGATAGATTTCTTCTATCTACTTTTGAAGGCTCACCTACATGTTCAGCTGGAGCTTGTGTGAAGGAGATAGACTCCTATTTATAGCAACACCACATTTCTGAAGATGAAGCCATCAGAATTGTAGTGCTACATTTCAGAGGGAAGACCCATGCATGGTGGATTTTTGAATCTTGTTCTTTGAAAAATTCAAACACTTCCTCTTATGCAAGATTCATTGAAACATTGGTGGGAAGGTTTGATGGAAAACTTCCTAAGACACATGAGCAAGAAAGAATTGAGAGAACAAAAACCTTGCATGTGATGGAGGAGACTCCACTTCATAAAACCATGGGAGAAGCTAACATCTTGCATTACACATTGTTAGAGGCAAGACCTCTAGTTCATATTCCTAAACAAGAGGACATGGGGATCTCCTTTTCACAAGAGGATCCAATTGTTGAGATGTTGCCCATACACATTGATGAATATGAGGGCAACAACGTTGTCACATCTAGTACCTCATGCAGAGGGAGGAGGAGCACATGCTCCAACAGCAGGGATTCTTGTATCCTTGTAAGAAGTTCCCCAGGATCTCATACATAGAGGTCCAAGCACAATTAGTGAGTAGCATGATTGTGAAGCATTGCAGCTGGAAGGAGGGGGTAGGAAGGAAGAGCAACATCACTTGATGAGAGGCACACACCCTTCTCTATTTCGGGAAGCTAATGCAAGGAAGAGGCAGACTGATTTGCACTGTGAGGGCAAGGGCAAGGTCTCCCAAACATATGTACAGTCTACTCTTGACACTCATGTCTCACTACATGGGAGCATTCCACCTGGGAAGCCACCAGATCTAGAGTTGATGAAAGACCTCTTGTCTATGGATTCAACACTCTCGTATTTTGGAGAGGTGAAGAGTTTGGAGGAGAACTTTGGCATGGGGGATGTCAAAGTAGCAGGCAGCAGCATGAGGAGAGCTTCACATGCCAGATCACCAGCGTTGTCTCTTAGGAGGATTGATCCTTATTGGAGATCTCATATCTTAGTAGAGAACTCCAAGGATCTTGATGCATGCATGATTCTCGATGACCCGGATAGAGATGATGAGTATATGGTGGATGATATGGTCATCTATTCACATGGCAGAGTCTTCTTGACTAGAGCTTCTAGTCTCAAGGAGAAGTTGCTACTTGCAGCACATGAGGACTTCCTTTCCATGCATTATGATGCATACCTTTCTTTGGCAGAGGAGTTCACTTGGGAGGGCATCTAGCCTGACATATTTCAGCATATGGAGAGATGCATAGCTCGGATGGTGATAGATAGGAGGTCACAGCCAATTCCCTACTCATTGGAGGTGAGGGAAAGATTCCAATTGAGCCATTTCAGCTCAAGATCTCAAGTACATGATGGAGGAGGTATAATTTCACATTTTGTATTGTACTTTTTTTCCTTGTTTGAGCAACATGATGTATCAAGAAGAATTATCTCTTCTTGCATATTCTATGATGATGTACTTGCAACTACTTGTAGCATTGACTTTGGCTACCTTATTGGTGGTTTGTGGGGGAAGCCACATGATTCTTGGTGTGCACCATTGACACCACATTATATCTCCATGTTTCCATCTTATGAGATGACTGTGGCAGAAAACTAGTGGTTGGGTAAGAAATTGTTAATTTATGTTTTGATGCAGGCCAAGGATGCACTGCGCTAGTTCCATTGGTGGAACTATGAGCCACTCTCCGGTTGTCATATGGAAACTTGTTTTTATTGCATTTTACTTTCATTTATTGCTGATCTTTTTATATTCATGGAAGGAATTGGTTGTAGAGTGGGATTTGAGATGGACATGCCCATTGGGAGTATGATTCTCCCCACTTTACATGTTGTGTATTTCAGGAGGAACCATGGGCAAACCATGATTGCCACATCACTATTTTTTCCTTCTTGTGGGGAGAGCCACTTGAAAAACTTGAGGAGGCACTTCATGGCTGAATTTTTTGATGGGGAGACTCGGGCCATTCTTGGAGGCCATATTATTTCAACCCAAGGACAGAGGAAGCCCCATGTCTACCATAAATGGAGAGAGAAACCATTTGTGTGGTAGAATCCAATCTCTCCATGCAGCCCCAACACATTGTATAAAACCGGGGTTGACAGCATGACAGCATGGGTGAGGAAGTCACTCATTCACCATGTTTATCATCACTTCTAATTTTTGGAGGCCATGGGACAACAAGCAGGTTTCCATTCACACTTTCTATCTTTGATTGATGTAGGCCATTTGGTTTTGCGCACTTGGGAGGAAACTTTGAATGGAATTTTTATTGCAGACTAACTTGATGCAGTGATGGAGGCCATTGATGGGAGGGCATAAGAGGAGGAGGGGAGAAATTTGGTTCTCCCTATACATTTTCTTGAGGACAAGAAAATATTTTGGAGGGGAGGACCGTAATGTTCCCAAATTTTAGACTCAAAGCTAAATGGAACATTAGAGTTAGCAATATCTTTAGCCGGTGAATAAATGGGTAGAAAAGCCCATAAGTCTCCTAAGGAGGAATAAAAACACTTCAAGTGTGAAAGGAGACACTCCTTGCAGCTTAATAAAACACCTCCATGTGTGAACAGGGATAATATCAGGTTGATTCAGTCTACTTTGACTAAGTCAACAGCGCAGTTGTGGAGGAGCAAGAATCAAGGAAGGAATAACGCAGTTTTGGAGGGAGATGAATCTCTTGATGGAAATGACCTAATTGGGTGGGGCCAAGGGCAAGAAAACTCACATTTTATTTAAGGAAGAGGATGGCAGCATTATTCTTCATGTTTTTAGATTATTATTTTGGTCTGCTCGGACTTTTGCTTCCTTTTGTTGTTTAGCAGGGTTGTTGTGTTGTTTAGCACCGGGTGTTCCCGAGCGAGAATCCCACCTCTTTCCTTGAGGAGCCTCTTGGGAGAGTTTGAATTAATTTTCCACATCAGGTTTTTAGGCCAAGCTTTAGCTTACTTCATCAGCGCATTTTCTGCAGGTCATTGTGCTGTGTTGCAGTGTGTAGCAGTGGAGGGGATTGGAATCCCACTTTCTGAGCTAGTTTCCCATTGGAGGAAGGTTTCCTTCACTTGAGAGATCTGTTTGGAGAGATCTTGAGATAATTTCAGATCTGTGGCATCAAGCCACTATTTCCCAACATTCCCAGCGTTGTTCCAACTAGGGAGTGCGTTATTTTTGGAGGCAGCTTCAGTGGATGGTCTAGTGGCATCTTTGTAGTGTTTCCTTGTGATTGAGAGGTTTATCCTTTCATGGGAGGAAGCCCTTGAGGGATCTACATCAGATCTAATATCTTTAAGCCTTCTACACTCTTATTCTTCAGTTTTGCAGTGATTATTCAGTAATTTTTTGAATATCAATATTGTATTCAGAGTGTATGATAAGAAACCCTTCCTGAGTTTTCTTGTAATTGTAAGGAGACTAGATCTCAGTCTTTGAGCATGATTATCTAATATATGAGCAGATCTATTTGTCTTCTTAATTTCTGAATTGAAACCCTCATAAGACTGCGCAGTTTCCCTTGTGCATTATTTATGAGTAGCAGTGTTTGGGGTTTTAGTGTTTTTCAGCTACAGTAGGTGTGGGAGGTCTGTTTACCTCACCTAGTTTCATTTGTTTCTGATCTCCTCTTGGACTTAGATGCTAGATGGATATATCTAATGGATCCAAGTGATGATTTTCATTTTTATGGTATATATTTCTGGAAATGCATTTTTCTGTGAATGCATTGCTGATCAATCCGTTATTGGAATATTTTAAGATATTCCCAATACTGCTTATTTTCCCTATTTTGGGATATTACACAAACCCACCTACTTTTGATGGAGACTTGAAGAAACTGGAAGATGAAGAGGCTTGGATACTTGGAATGAAAAAAATCTCTAAGTTGCATGAGTACACATAAAACATGAAGGCTAGGATTGTTATCTTCAGTTTGAAAGGTAAAGCAAACATATGGTGGGAATATGTGAAGTGGTTCAGAGATATCAAAACAAAGGACTTGAGCTGGCACAAGTTCAAAAGAGATTTCAGGAAGAAATGCTTGTCAGAGAGGTACTACGAGAGCATGGCCAATGAATTTTATGAGCTAAATATGGGATCAATGATAGATGAGGAGTATACTACAAAGTTATTGGAGCTACTGAGGTATGTACCATATCTTGAGGATGATAAGGCTAAGGTTCAATGATTTCTTAGTGGGTTTCCAATAACATTCAGAGATCGGATTGAGTATGATGAGCCTCGGTCACTTGAGGAAGTAATTGGGAAGTTGAAGCATTACTATGAACATTCAAAGCATATAAATGAATCTCATTAAGGATGGAAAGGGAAGGACAAAGGTAAAGGTAAATGGAATCCTAAGAGAGCAAGGCCTCAAAGTGTAGATGAGAAAGAATATGTGGCACCACAAAAGAAATTCAATGTAGATGGGCCGAGACATAGGCCACAACAGCAACATAGATCACAACAACAACATGGAGGTAATGGTATGGGACAGTTGGAGTGTTGGACATGCGGTGAGGAGAATCTTAAGAGGGATTGTCCACATAATCAAGGAGGAAGGCCTAAGATATACATTGCACAGGAGGCACAGACTATTGGGGATATTGGGCAGAGAATTACTCGCATTTATGCAGTAGTGGACAACAAGCAGGCACATCACTAGGCTTCTATCATTGAGATGGATGGTAATCTTTGTGATCAAGTTATTTCTATTTTGATTCACCTTGAATCTAATTATAGCTATTTTAGTCCTGAATTGGTAGATAAGTGTCGTTTGAGTAAGGAAATGCATGCAGAATCTTGGTTAGTGTAGCTGGCCACAGATACGAAGAAAAGAGTTCACAATTGGGTAAGAGCTTGTACATTTGAGTTAAACGGTGTGCCTACAACAACGCATTTGAACATATTGCCAATGGGTTCCTACAGTATGCTATTGGGTATGGATTGGTTATATCTTCACAGGACCAAGGTAGATTGCTATGACAAATATATTGAATGCTTAGATGACAATGGGGAACCAAGAGTCTTACAGGGAAAGAGGAAAGCCACATAAGTTAGGATGGTGATATCCATGCAGGCCAAGCGCAATCATAGGAAAGGATGTGTGCTATTTGCAGTTTATATCTCTAGTGACAAAGGTAAAGAATTTGAGGATGCAGATATGTTGAACAGGTATCCAGTTTTGTAAAAGTTTCGGGATTTATTTCTAGCAGAGATTTCAAAGTTGCCACCGCATAGGGAAGTATAATTTTCTATTGAGTTAGTACCAGGGGCAGCTCCAGCATCAAAATCACCTTACAAGATCAGCACACTAGAGCTCGTAGAGTTAAAAGTGTAGTTGAAGGAAATGTTGGACAAGGGGTACATTAGACCAAGTGTATTGTCATGGGGTGCACCAGTGTTGTTCTTGAAGAAGTAGGATGGCACTCTTAGGCTATGCATTGACTACAAGTTAGTCAAACAAAAGGACCATTAAGAACAGTTACCCATTATCGAGGATTGATGATTTGTTTGATCAGCTGAAGGGAGAAACAATATTCTCTAATATTGACTTGAGATCGAGATATCATCAGGTGTGCATCAAAGAGAAGGACATCTACAAGACCGCATTCAAGACCAGATACGGGCATTATGAGTTTGTTGTTGTTCCATTCGGTTTGACTAATGCCCCAGCTACATGTATGTGTTTGATGAACAATGTGTTGCGTCCTTATTTGGACAAGTCTGTGACTGTGTTTATTGATGACATATTGGTATTGTTGGGGAAATTATATGTGTTATAATTCCAGCATTAAATTATCAATCCGAGGTTGTAATACTTAGAGGCACAAGTACAGGATCGGAGCATATAACCTAAACTAGAATAAGAAATCAAATTATTGTCTAAGTACAAAATCGCAACTAAAGCAAAGAGGTTTATCAAACTAAATCCAATTCTTAATCACTACTCTATTTAGATCATAACCTGACTAATTCAAATAGTAAAGCAAACAAACAATTAGTATTCAAGCCACTCAAAAATTAAAATATCATAACCTAAGACATACTTTATCATACCTTAGGGATTTTGATTCAATACTTGAAAATAACTTGAATGGGAATCTACATCTCAAAAAAAAAAAAAATTTGATAATATCTATTTAAAATCAATTGAAACTAATTAAAAAGGCCACTACCGATGTCAAGCTAAACAATTCAAACAAAATTGTAACTAGTCTAATTCCCGGGATCACACAAATCAATAAGCGTTTGAAACTTTTCTCTTAATCCTATCAAGTTCACACCTTCAAATCTACAAAGCTTGAAAACCAAAAGACAACTTCAATTGATTCTTCTATTAGAGAGCCTTCTATAAAACAAAAGAGAGATATCCTATGATCTATTCCAACGATGATCAAACCATAACTCAAATAAATCTCATGTAAGGAGTTGAAATGACTATGCTATGAATACTACACAATTCTTAAACTATTAATTAACCGATAGTTAAATCTGCAATATATTAAATTCAAACTAAAGACATCAGTCACAAAACAAATATGGAAACACTACTTTAAAATTTGTAAATGAAATGCATAATCTCACACCAACTATACTCAATGCAAGAACCTTAAATTTGATTATGTACTTAACATGGAAAACTCATAGTAATGCACACGGTATTTCAATCATTCTCTTATTGTATTGGATCTGCAATCAACGGAATGTGAAACTAAATGTATCTGAGCATGTTTCTACAAATATGACACTATAGGATTCAGAAATAAACAAAGCATAAACTCATAACCAATCCTTGCGCATCCTTGAATTAAAAGTGCCATTAAAATACTCCTGTGTTATGCAATTACGTTAAGAAAACCAGTGACATGCTAAGAATCATCATCCAACAAACCTTTGATGATCTCTATCAATCGAGAAGAGAAATGTATCATTTTCAACTCAAATTTATAAAACAGAATGCAAGTTTAAGTACATAATAGAAATAACAATTCAGAAATCTAAGTAATTATATTGCTAAATAATTAATCAAACACAAATCTAAGATCTATGCTGGTTGAAAAAATCGTTTCCAAGTGTGGTCGGCCCTTGCCACTTCTTGATAAAGTTAAATTAACTCAATGCTATTCAGAAATCAAACAACATAATACTTACAGAGATTAATGCCAAATCAAAATGATGTATTAACGATTCAGAATATAAATGGTGTATACATCATCATTGTTGCTACTATTGTTGTAGTGACCTATTACATAAAACTTCTACCCTCTGCTCATTCCTTCGTATTTCCAAAAACAAACAATATAGGCCATGGCTAAGCCATTTATGTGATTTACACAGTGAATCAGTCATTTTCCTTAATTATGGAAAATTGCATATTTTTAACAAATTGGCCTCAAAGATATTGGCATATCTCCCTAACCATGGCGAATTTTGGAAGACACTTTAGAGGGAACCTATTTTTTTATATTTGAAACAAAAAACTCTCTTGGATTTGTCTCATTCAATTCCATCTCCTCAGAAAGTGTGCCCGAAGTTGGATGTTTGACTCTTTTTGCAAGATTCTAGAATTCTAGAAAAACAATGTTTTTTTTTTATGAAACTGCCTTAAATACCCACGTGTAACTTTTTAACCAAAGCGAATCTTGAGAAACTATTTCAGTTATATATAATGTGTTATATTGTTAAAAACCCCATTTTCTCATATTTTCCATATTCACCTTCAGTTGCATGCAAATCGAGGTCAAACTTGGAAGTTTGAAAACTGTGTGGATTTTGAGCGTAGTTGTTGATTTTGTTCTAGAGACCCACATGTGCAACTTGGGTGTAATCCAACTCATGAGAATGTGTTAGAACATCATTTTTGACAATAACCTTCCTCGGTTTTCCTCGGAAGCATGTCGAGATGTCGAAGCTCCAAATTGGATATTTTCGTACTCTACTTGCAACAACTAGTTTAATTGATTTGTGGAGAATTTCAGCAATGGAACCCTGTGAAAAATGAACTTAGAAAAATAGTCATTATTAAATCATGGTAAAATCATCCTTAATACATTAAAAACACAATAAAACTATGATATTTAACCACGAGGTTAAAAGGATGAATTTAGGCATGAGTTACGGAAAATGGATATGAATATGGTAGAAAGTGCGGGAATGTGCTTTATAAACAATAATGTTATATGGTGAAAATGAGGGAATTTCTTAGGCCCAACGGGTATATTCCAAAAATGAGGAAGAGCGTGTTGAGCATTTGGCAGCAGTGTTGAGGTTGTTGAGATAGCATCAATTGTATGCTAAGCTCAACAAATGAAGTTTCTTCCAGGTTGAGGTACACTACTTAGGACTTGTTGTCTCCAAGGAAGGAATTGCAATAGATCCAGAGAATATTAGGGCCATCGTGGAATGGGCAGCTCCTAATAATGTAGATGAGGTGAGATCATTCATGGGATTGGCATGTTACTACATGAGGTTCATCAGGAATTTCTCAGATATTGTTTATCCCATTATATCATTTCAGAGGAAAGGTAAGAAGTTTGATTGGAAAAAGGAGTGTGAGGCTAGTTTTGAGCAGCTTAAGCAGTTGTTGACACATGCCCCAGTTCTAAGGATTTCAGAACTGAACAAGGAGTTTGTAGTGTGTACAAATGCTTGTAAGAGAGGACTTGGTGGGGTCCTTATGCAGGATGGACAGGTGGTCTGTTATTAGTCATGGAAGCTAAATGAACATGAGCCAAACTACCCAACACATGAATTTGACCTAGCAACGAACATTCATGCATTGAAGATGTGAAGGAACTATCTTCTTGGAAAGCAGTTTGTATTGATGAGTGACCACATTGGTTTGAGGTACTTATTTGACCAGCCGAATTTGAATTTTGGCAGGCTAGATGGTTGGGCAAGTTCAATGAGTTTGAATTTGAGATCATGTACGTTAAGGGAAAGGAGAACAAGGTTGCAGATGCTCTTAACATGAGAGTATAGGTAAATCACTTAGCAACGATGAGCTCCTATGGGACAAACTTACAATATAGGATCTTGCAGGCAGGTCAACAAGATCATAGGTATATGGATATTGTGCACAGGTTGCAACAGAGTACATGTGCAGGTACGTATGTTGGTACAAGTATAGGTACATGTGTTGGTACAGGTATAGGTACAATGGTACGAGTATAGGTACATGTGTTGGTACAAGTATAGGTACAGGTGTTGGTACATGTATAGATACATGTGGTACAAGTACAAGTACATGTACATGACTTGGATTACTGTCTCATAGCAAATGAATTGGTTATATTTAGAGATAGAATATATGTACCAGACAACAGTGAGCTTAAGAAGGTGATCTTGAGGGAGTTTCATGCGAAAACATATTTGGGTCACCTAAGCTATAAGAATAATTTGACTGCAGTGAATAGATTCTAGTATTGGCCAAATTTGAAGAGGGATGTGGCAGCGTTTGTATCCAGATTTTTGGATTGTCAGATGGTTAAGGTGGAGTTTAAACATCTAGGTGGGCTACTACAGTCGTTTGTAATACCAGAGTGGAAATGGGAGGTCATTTCCGTGGACTTCATCATGGGGTTTGTCAAGATAGATAGACAACATGATTCCATCATGGTTGTTGTGGACAAGTTAACAAAGGTTGCACATTTCATACCGGTGAATACTATATACTCAACTAGCGATGTAACACAGGTGTTTATCCGAGACATAGTGATATTGGATGGTATTCCAAAGAAGATTCTGTCCGACAAAGATGCAAAATTCATTTCCAATTTTTGGAAGGAGTTGTTTGCAGGTTTGGGCATTGAGTTGGCCTTCAACACAACACATCATGCGCAAACATATGGAAAAACTGAGAGGATCAACATGATACTAGATGATATGTTTAGGATGAAAGTGATGCATCAGTAGCACAAGTGGGAAGAATATCTTCCACCGGTATAGTTCGCCTACAACAACGGGTATCAAGTGTCATTGACGATGATGAGTCCATTTGAGGCTATCTATGGGCGGCGTTGCAACACTCCTATCAGTTGGAGTGATCCAATTAACAAGGTAATAATTGGACCAGATATGTTGGCAGGCTTATGTCAGTGCATTTTCTTGGTACCTTATGTCCAAGAGTGAGTGCATTTATTTTCTCTCTCTCTCACTCACTCTTGAACACTAATAGTATTTTGGAGCATTTTGGCATTGGATCAAGAAAGGAAATAAATCAGGGAAAAGGAGGAATTAAGCAAGGAGTAGAAGGAATTAAGAAGGTACAACATGATTCTTGGCAGGTAACGATTTGCATGTGTGTTTTCCTTGCTATATTTGGCATGCATGGTATTGCATGTGGTTTCTTGTTGTCTTGGCATGGGTTTTTCCAGGTGTGACAGTGTTTTCATCCTAGCCTTGTCATTTCTGGATAGTCATGGTGTTGTGGAGTTCTTATGTTTTGGTTTAGCTATATTACCAGATGGATTCAAAGTTGAGTGGGGTGGACCTTTGAATTGATATAACACATGGCCTAGTAACCCCTGAACCGGATTGTGGGTTGCGGTAAAGCTGGACAATGTATTGTCTAGGTAGGCCTAGGAATCCTTGACCGGTGAATGGTGAGATATACGGTAAATAATAGAGGTGGTTTTCTCTCAATTAGGCCTAGGAATCCTAGGTTTTTGATATATGGTAATTCTAGAGAGTATGTCTTGGTTTAGGGCCTAGTGGCCCCTGATTCGAACTGTGGGTTGCGGTAAAGCCTAAGAGACTAGGAGACAAGAAAATTCCTCACGGTTTAGCTGGAAAGAATCTGATAATATCCATGCTTGTGTTGGCCTAGTGATCGGGGTAGATCACAGTAAATCTAGTTATGACATGTTAATTCTGTTGGCCTAGTGATCCGGGATGGATCATGGTAAAGCCTCATTTCTATTGATGAGGGTGAGGTGGTTTAGCCTCAGGATGCCCTAGTTTTTTTTTTCAATTTAATTCCCACATTCATGCCTGGAATATGGTACGAGGGTGATTGGCTAAAGAGAGATTTGGCTCACGCAATCTATGGTCGGGTGGAACGTGGAAGTCCCATTTCCAGTTGGTTTTTACACTCATTAATGAGAAGGTAATTCCTTTGGTATTTGGTATGAAAATGTATTGGTTATTATGTGGATTTTATTGTTGTTATATCCATGGTATTTCTGTCGTTATTATGTTGGTTATAAGCATGTATTTTATAAGCGATGATTATCTCCATGGTATTTTTTTTGTTATTATGCTGGTTATAAGCATGTATTTTATTAATGATGATGTATGGCTCTATCTGTGTTTTTACTTGTAAATGAATGCACAATGTATCTATGGTGAAATAGATTGTATTGCAGCTTATGATGTAAGGGAGAAATGCTTCTTAGTGATTCTAAGATAAGTATGAGACCCCTATGTTTAAATCTCTTGTTTACACTTATAGTTGCTATGAAACCACTGAAGCAACCTTTTTTTTCATCAAAACCTTGTTTTTTCTGCTTTTAGTAGTCTTTTTCCAGAAGGGTTCCTAAGCTACTCAAAACTCATTTTGGAAAAATGAAAGAATTTTTTCTTCCTAACATACTGAACTACAAAAACCTCTTTCATTTTATTCAAATTCATTATGAGGTGGGAGAAATTGATGACTACACTTGTGCTACGAAAACAGCTGAAAGTCACTAAGAGAAAAACTTTGTTTTCTATTTTTAGTAGTCAACTTCATGATCAGTTTCTGGCCACAAGAAAAAGTATTTTGGAATTATGAAGGAGTTTTTTCTTCATAAAATATCCAGCTACAATAATTTATCTCACTTTTCTCAAAAGTGTTACCAGTTGGGAGATACAAGGCTTTCTTCGAAGCCATAGTTTCAGAAATCAGGATTTTCCAGTTTTATACAGGTTGTTCAAAGACATTTTCTGGGCAATAGGAGAAGTATTTCAAAAAAAAAAAGATAGGTTTTTGTTCAAGACATCATGGTCTCCAAAAGCCTCCTTCAGTTTTGCAAAATACTTTTTGGATGAGGAGATAAAATCTCGATCTCAACACCTATTTTTCAGGTAATGAAACAGTGAAGTAAGTGATAATTTCTTAATGCAATTTTGTTGTGGAGAAGGACTTCATTTTTTGAAAACATTTCAAGGATGACATATGTTGATTATTAAAGCCTGTAGACATCATGGAAAAAGTGCAAGAAGTTTTAAAAACTAATATTTTTGAAAAAGTCTGTGTAAAAATACATGCACAGCAGTTTCGTAGCGCGTTATGAAACTGTTGTAGGTGCAGTTTTGAGTCTATTATAAGGGTTTCAAGAGATAAAAACATCTAGTTTTTTAGTGTTGATGCTACTAAAGCATGGAAAGGGTTCATAAATGAAGATGCAGGTGTCAAATCAAAAGAAACTGGAGGTTTAAGAGATGTTTACAAAGACATATATTCTGCGCTACAAAAATAGTTGATATTTTCGTAGAGCAGCCATATCAGCTCTCTTTATACTCCTTCAAGGGCTTAATTTTTGTACAGGTGGAAGGGCATGGTTCTATGGAAGTGATAACACATGTCACTTGTCTAAAAATTTCGAAATTTCCAGCAAAAGTGTTGGAAGGCAAACGTGGAGGTAAGGGTTAAATTTCATCAAACTGTTTCCTGGTTTCTAGGGCAGTTAGGTCATGGAACAGAAGAGTTCATAACAAAGTTGGAGGCATCACCAAATTCGACCTCATGAGGTTGCAGGTGGCAAAATAAGCATTAAAGGTTTAGATAAGGTTGTTGAAACATGTTTTAGGATTTTTAGTCCTACTTGAATTAGGACTCTTCAATGACAAGCTATCATTTTGTAAGTAATAAGCTTGTTTTATGGTTAGAATAGGTTTCAAGGATAGGAATTCGAATTCCTCTAATGGTGGATCATATAATCCAAGGTTTTAATGCTATATATGAAGCAAGAGGTCGAATTAGAAAGGGGTTGGAGACTTTTTGGCCTAGCTGCTCCTTTATGTTATGGAAGATAACCAGTAATACAGAGAAGTTTTCCTGAACAGATCTGAGTTTAGATGAGGTTTAATGTTTTCTTAATCTATATGATGCTTTAATTACTTGCAGTAAATCTTATTACTATTACTCAGAATTCACAATCATGTGCTTTGACATCCTTTATTAATGGGATGACTGTGTTTTTCCCGCATCTTGTGAGTAAACTACCTTTGAAACCCTAGCAGTAAATTTCATTACTATTACTCAGAATTCACAACCATGTGCTCTCACTTCCTTTAGTAATGAGATGACTGTGTTTTTCTGCATTTTGTGAGTAAATTACCTTTGAACCACTAGCAGTGGGTTCCATTGCTATTACTCAGAATTCATAACCCTATGCTCTGACTTCCTTTAGTAATGGAATCACTGTGTTGACCTATGTTTCTTGAGTGAATTATGTTTGTTTAAAAACCCCATTTTCTTCAGCTTCCATGTTCAGAAACCTTGCCACTGAATCTACTGACTTGTTGACTCCATAGCCCAATGGTAGCAAGCCTTCATTTTTCAACCTACAAACACACGAAACCAAGATAGAGTTAGCCATCTATATCATCATTAATCAATATCATAAACCCTTGAGAGAGCCCTCTCAGGCTGAGGAGGCTAAGCCTCAGCTAAAAGATTGGTTTGAAATAGTTACACTGAGGTAGTATGATCAGCAGCCTATCAAGGTCCTATTTTGGTGATAACAGCTACCAATGATGGTTTTCCCCTAATACAGGTGGATATCAGTGGCTACATGCCTATTCAACCTAGACGCCCATTCAGTTTCATTAGTTTCCTTGTTTATAACACAATTTACTATTTTTAGCAATTTTTTGGGATTTGAACTTCCGGAGTTGTTTTGACCCCTTGAACGAAATTTTGTTGAGGTATGCAACAAGTTCGTGTTTGTTGCAAATATTGTAGTACTCGGAGATATCTTTATAACTAGGTTCGTATGCACCAAACAAAGATCACATGACCAAGTTACGACCTCGGGAAGTTGGTTATCCAAATAACCACAATGAGGCCCCAAAACGTGTGGTGTTCCATCTCCTAGGGTTAGGTTTTTGGTTGCGTATAGTTTCCCTTTGATTTTCAATAATAGAAAGGTCGATGAGTCTCATTGTAACTAAATTCAGAGGCATGTAGCCACCACATATCTTCTCAGAGATAAGCTACCATCGTCTAAGCTAGTTATTTCCATTATGTATGTAAGCATATTACAGTTCTTTGATATTAATGAAATGAGAATTTTTTTTTTTTTGCATCTTTGTGTTTATGTTTATTTTTGTATTCTATTGAATTTGTGCATAATTCTAGATCAGCAGTATCAGAGCAAACTACTCTTTCTTTCTTTTTCTTTACATGTCCCTACCAAGGTCGGGGTATACGGAGTTAGGGCTCAAACTGGTTGAACCTTTGCAAGAGTAGCCTCGCAAACACCGATGGCCTCCCATGGCATAATAAAAGAAAGACGAGGAAGCAGCTTAAGCAGTTGTTGACAGATGCTCCATTTCTAAGGATTTCAGATCTGAACAAGGAGTTTGTAGTGTGTACAAATGCTTGCAAGAGAGGACTTGGTGGGTTCCTTATGCAGGATGGATATTAGTCATGGAAGCTAAATGAACATGAGAAAAACTACCCAACACATGAACTTGACCTAGCAGCGATCATTCATGCATTGAAGATGTGGAGGAACTATCTTCTTGGAAAGTAGTTTGTATTGATGAGTGACCACATTGGTTTGAGGTACTTATTTGACCAGCCGAATTTGAATTTTGGGCAGGCTATATGGTTGGGCACGTTCAGCGAGTTTGACTTTGAGATCAGGTATGTTAAGGGAAAGGAGAACAAGGTTGCAGATGCTCTTAACAGGAGAGTATAGGTAAATCACTTAGCAACGATGAGCTCCTATGGGACAAACTTACAAGATAGGATCTTGCACGCAGGTCAACAAGATCAGAGGTATATGGAGATTGTGCACAGGTTGCAACAAAGTACATGTACAGGTACATATGTTGGTACACGTAAAGTTACATGTGTTGGTACAGGTATAGGTACATGTGTTGGTACAGGTATAGGTACATGTGTTGGTACAAGTATAGGTACAAGTGTTTGTATAGGTATAGGTACATGTGTTGGTACAAGTATAGGTACAGGTGTTGGTACATGTATAGGTACATGTGGTATAGGTACAGGTACATGTACATGTGTACATGACTTGGATTACTGTCTCATAGGCAGGTCAACAAGATCAGAGGTATATGGAGATTGTGCACAGGTTGCAACAAAGTACATGTACAGGTACATATGTTGGTACATGTAAAGCTACATGTGTTGGTACAGGTATAGGTACATGTGTTGGTACATGTATAGGTACACGTTTTTGTATAGGTATAGGTACATGTGTTGGTACAATTATAGGTACAGGTGTTGGTACATGTATAGGTACATGTGGTACAGGTACATGTACATGTGTACATGACTTGGATTACTTCGATCTAAAAATATAAGTGTCGATTATTATTAGCTCTTAATAATAATCCGACAATAAACAACAACTTATTCTCTTGGAGCACTTAATTTCAGTGTACAGATTTGCAAAATCAGTGGGCTGAAGGAATTATGCAATTCCTAGGGTTTACTGGTGGTTCATGGATGGAGGACTTAGTTAGAACTGAAGTGGAAAATTTATGACAGAGTTGGAAGAGTAGTTCATGGAGTTGTTATTCAGTTTAACTCAGTTAATGGAGTTAAACTCAGTTGAGCTAGTTGTATCTAGTCTAACTGAATGATACACTAGTGATATTGGAGTGAATTAATTAGTTAATTAATTCACAAATAATAACTCATTAATCAACTGAACAATACAGCAGTTAACTACAGTGCATGGCAGTTCGAGTGGAGACCTAGTGGAGAGATAGGTGAAAGGGAAAGATGGACTATCTGTTGTGACTATAGTGATGCATTGATTGCACCACACACACATTGGAGTTGCAAATGAGGATTGCGCAGTGCAAGCAAGGGTAATTCAAATTCGTTCAGAGCTATTCTTCAACAGGGATTGCGCAGTGGAGGCAGGCTAGCAGGTGGCAAGAAATCAGTGCATGGAATTGCAAATTTCTTCTATGTTAGTGTGTGACGATTGATTGTACTAAGAGCTTGGTGTACTTAGCTTTGTATGAGATTGTTACATGATCTCCATGATACATAATATATGATAGTTGGGGTTTTCAACTTCAGGCTTTCCCGTTAAATAATTGTGTTATGTGCGATTTCTTTTATTGCTTCACATGTTTGCAATTGATTTTAATTTCCGCGAAATATTAACAGTGGAAGGATTATGTATTTAGCAAGAAAATAAAATATTGTTAGATCAGGAGAATATTGAAGTATACATTCATCTTGTATATAATTTCTACATGGTATCGAAGTAGTGTTAATTCTTGAAGATTGCAATTATGAAGAATTGTTGATTTTGTGCTGGTGGACAATTCGAATTTGCTTCATAAAATTCTTGGTGTGACAGTTGAGTATACATTGAAATGTCTTTCAATGGGTTGCAATTGGAGTATACCCTTGATGGGAGCTCGAATTACATAGCCTGGAAGGACAAGATGGAGGCGGTGCTGGAGGATAATGGATTGAAGGAGTTCATCGATAGCGATGTTCCTAAGTCGGGATCTAGCGATGCTGCATTACTTGACGCATGGCAAAAGAAGATAGAAAAGACAAGAAGAATTCTGTTGGAAGGTGTGAAGGACCATATTGTGTCCAGCCTTCACGGGAAATCCACTCCATTTGTAATGTGGAAGGCTTTGACATATTTGTTCTAAAGAAATAGCGACCAGAGGAAGTTGGCGTTGAAAGATAAGCTTAGAAAAATAAAAATGGAGAAGGGCGACAGTATTCCAAAATATCTCACAAAGTTTGTCCACTATAGGGATGAACTGGGAAGTGTGGGGATCACTGTTGATGATGAATACTTGGTGAGCTTGGCTCTCCTTGGGCTTCCGAAGAGTTGGCATAGCTACGAAGACTCTGTCAATGGACGAGAGAAACTATCGAGATGGGAGCGACTTTGGTCGGATCTTATGCAGGAGGAGATAAGGCAAGGTACCAAGGATGGCTCTTCATCGAAGAATGATGATGAAGAGAATTGTGATTTGGCTGCCAAATCAAGGAAAGGGAAGGGGAAGAAATTTCCTTCAAAAACCGATGCTAAAGGCAAGAAGCAAGATTTGTCCAAAGTTAAGTGTTGTCACTGTCACAAACATGCGCATTTCGCCACTAACTGCCCACAGAAGAAGAAGAAAAAGAAGGCCATTGGAGGTGCAGCTGGAGAGGCCTTAGCCTCACAATTTGAACTTGATTTCTATTTAATCTCATGCTTCGTTTCAAGCTATATGGGATCGGTGTGGTATCTTGATAGTGGTGCGTCTTTCCATATGACGGGAAACAAGGAGTTGTTTAGTGACTTGGAGGAGAAGGACCTTCAAATGCATATAGAGATGGGTGACGATGGTCGATACAGTGCGACCAGCATTGGGACCATTACCTTTGAGAGGGAGTCAGGTAATCCATTTTTGTTGAAATATGTTATGCATGTTCCAGGTCTAAAGAAGAACTTGGTCTCGGTCGCAATGTTGGAAGACAGAGGTTATGACATTGTTTTTAGCGATGGAAAATATTTCCTGCGACATAAAACAATGGGTAAAACCAAGAGGATAGGGATTTGAGTTAAGAATCTCTACAAGGTGGAGGTAGATGGTCGCACTGCAATGGGGGGCAAAGCAGAAGAAGTGGTGAGCCGGGATGAGGGTGAATTATGGCACAAGAGATTGGGCCATCTTCACCATGGCGCTTTGAAGATTTTGCAGCAGATTTCTACTGGACTTCCCAAGGGTACTCTTGTGAAGTCAGATCAGTGCAAGGGATGTACTATGGGTAAGTTTGTGAAGACTACCTTTCATGAGAAGGAGAACAATTCTTTGTTGATCCTGGAGAGAATTCACACAGACGTGTGTGGACCTTTCTCGGTTGCTTCAACAGTAAAACATAGGTATTATGTTATATTTTTTGATAACTATTCTCATAGATGTTGGATCTTCTTCATGCAGAAGAAGAGAAAAACATTCTCAAAGTTCTATGAGTTTAAAGCATTGGTAAAGAAGGAGTTGGGGAAGCAAGCGAAAGCTCTACAGAGTGATAATGGTCGTGAATACATCTCAGGCGAATTCAAAGACTTCTGTAGCAAAAAAGGAATTCGAAGATAACTCATAGCTCCTCATAACCCACAGCAGAATGGAGTCATGGAGAGGAAGAACAGAACGATCATGGGTGTTGCACGAGGGATGTTGCATGACCAAGGCCTACCGATGCACTTATGGGCGGAAGCATGCAACACTGCGGTTTATGTGCAAAAACGTTGTCCTCATAGAGTACTTGGCATGAGTAAACCTGAAGAATATTTTACTGGTAAGAAGCCTAACATTTCTCATTTGAATATTTTTGGCTCATATGTTTTCATTCATGTGACAAAGGACACCAAGAAGAAGCTGGAGCCGACTACAGAAGTTGGGATATTTGTGGGGTACACAGAAACACCCCATAATTATCGTGTGTATTTTCCAGACAATCGGATGACTGTGGTGCGATGGGATATAAAATTCAATGAGGTGAAAGCCATGAAGTTGTCTCTTGAGAGGGAGCTACACTTGCATGCAGAGGAGGAACTTCTTATTCCCAAAGATGAGCCTCTAGATGTGGATCAGCCACGAGAGGAGATTCATGGAGTGGAGGAGTCCACTCATGCAGAACCAAACATCAGACAAAGCAGAAAGCGGACCATAGAAGCTGAGAGACTGAAGCTTGATACGGCACAGAATGTAGGAGTCCCTACATCACAGCGCAGACAGAGACAATCACCTGACCGATTTATTGGATACATAGCTCTTATGAGCAAGTGTATCGTGACAGATCCATCTTCTTTTGAAGAAACAGTGCAGGAGCCCACATGGGTAGATGCCATGGTGGAGGATTATGACTCCATTGTCAGAAACAGTGCTTGGGAGATTGTTACAAGGCCGGTGGGAAAATCAGTTGTAGGATCAAGATGGATCTACAAGGTAAAGCAAGCTGCTGATGGGAGCATCGAGAAACATAAGGCAAGATTTTTTGCCCAGGGCTTCTCACAAATCGAGGGGATTGATTATGAATAAACATTTGCACCTATCGCACGGTATTCTTCCATAAGGACCATCCTTGCTCTCTAAGCGCAGATGGGTTGGCACATTCATCAAATGGATGTGAAGATTGTGTTCCTTAATGGGATCATTGAGGAAGAGGTGTACATTGAGCAGCCTGAAAAATTTGAGATCTTCAGCAACGAGTTACATGTGTGCAGACTCAAAAGAGTGTTTTATGGGCTGAAGCAAGCACCACGTGCTTGGTACACTCGAATTGACAGCTATTTCACTGGATTTGGCTTCACCAAGAGTGAGGCGGATGCAAACCTATACCAAATTGTGGTGGAGGGTAAGCTTTTAATCACTATTCTTTATGTTGATGATTTAATACTAACGGGTGAAGAGCAGTTGATACACTAATGCAAGGCGGATCTTGCAAAGGAGTTTGAAATGAAGGATTTGGGCTTCCTTCATTATTTCCTTGGATTGGAAATATGGTAGCGGGAAGGTGAGCTGTTTGTGTCTCAAGGCAAGTATGCCCGAAAGATATTGGAGAAGTTTCACATGCAAGGCTGCAAAACTATCGAAACTCCTCTTCTAGGAAATTGAAGGAAAGAGGATGCTACATCAGCAGAGATAGTGGATGCCACTGTTTATCGACAGTTGGTGGGTTTGCTCATGTATTTAGTTAATACAAGACCGGACATATGCTATGCGGTGAACCAACTTTCACAAGCGATGGTTAAGCCTACCAAGATATTTTGGAAGGCAGGCAAGCATGTCCTAAGGTATCTCAGGGGTACATCTAAGTATGGTTTATGGTACAGATAGATAGATGAGGTGAAGTTGCATGGCTTCATGGATGTAGATTGGGCAGGCAAACCAACAAATAGAAAGATCACATCAGGAGCGATTTTCAGTATCGGATCTACGAAAGTTTCTTGGTATAGCAGGAAACAAAGATTTGTGGCACTCAGTTCAGCAGAAGCAGAATACAAGGAAGCAAGTCAATATGCATGTGAGGCTATCTGGATGAGGAAGATCCTATTCGGTTTGTTCGATTCACATTTAGATCCTACAGCGATACATTGTGATAATTAGAGTTGCATTAAACTCTCGATTAATCATGTGTTTCATGATAGATCTAAACATATTGATATCCGGTATCATCATATCAGAGATTGTGTGCAACAGAAGATCATGTTGCTTCAGTACATTCCTACGGAAGATAAGGATGCAGATATTTTGACGAAGGCGCTCACCAAGAGAAAATTTGAATACCATAGAGGCAGGATCGGGGTGAAGGATAATCCCTATATTGTTGAGAGGGAGTGTTGAGATTCAACAAGATGGTGAGCTTAGTGAAAAGAGTCGCCTTCACTAAGTGGGCCCGCGGACTATTTTTGGCGCAAGTCTATTTTTAGACATGGTGGTCATATTTTAGAAGTTGCAGGATGCTATATGTGGATGGTTGGTCAAGTTGGAAAAATAGATGAAATTCTATCTTTAGAATATTGGGCGAAGTCTATTTATAGATCGTCGATCTAAAAATAGAAGTGTCGATTATTATTAGCTATTAATAATAATTTGACAATAAAAACAACTTATTCTCTTGGAGCACTTAATGTCAGTGTACAGATTTGGAAAATCAGTGGGCTGAAGGAATTATGCAATTCCTAGGGTTTACTGGTGGTTCATGCATGGAGGACCCAGTAAGAACTGAAGTGGCAAAGTTATGACAGAGTTGGAAGAGTAGTTCATAAAGTTGTTATTCAATTTAACTCAGTTAATGGAGTTAAACTCAGTTGAGCTAGTTGTATCCAGTCTAACTGAAAGATACACTAGTGAGAGTGGAGTGAATTAATTAGTTAATTAACTCACAAAGAATAACTCATTAATCAAATGAACAATATAGCATTTAACTACAGTGCATGGCAGTCCAGTGGAGACCCAGTGGAGATATAGGTCAAAGGGCAAGATGGACTATCCGTTCTGACTATAGTGATGCATTGATTGCACCACACACACATTGGAGTTTCCAATGAGGATTGCGCAGTGCAAACAAGGGTAATTCAAATTCATTCAAAGCTATTCTTCAGCAAGGATTGTGCAGTGGAGGCAGGCTAGCAGGTGGCAAGAAATCGGTGCATGGATTTGGAAATTTCTTCTATGTTAGTGTGTGACAATTGATTGTACTGAGAGCTTGATGTACTAAGCTTTGTATGAGATTGTTACATGATCTCCATGATACATAATATATGATAGTTGGGATTTTCAACTTTAGGCTTTCCCATTAAATAATTGTGTTATGTGCGATTGTTTTTATTGCTTCATGTGTTTGCAATTGATTTTAATTTCTGCAAAATATTAACAGTGGATGGATTTTGTATTTAGCAAGAAGATAAAATATTGTTAGATCAGGAGAATCTAGATATATACATGCATGTTGTATATAATTTCTACATAAGCTACCATAATACTTTGATTGTAGTGAAGAGATTCTAGTATTGGCCAAATTTGAAGAGGGATGTGGCAGAGTTTGTATCCAGATGTTTGGATTGTCATATGGTTCAGGTGGAGTTTAAACATCTAGGTGGACTACTACAGCTGTTTGTAATACCAGAGTGGAAATGGGAGGTCAATTCTGTGGACTTCATCACGGGGTTTCTCAAGATAGATAAACAACATGATTCCATCATGGTTGTTAGTGGACATGTTAACAAAGGTTGCACATTTCATACCGATGAATACTACATACTAAACTAGCGATGTAACACAGGTGTTTATCCGATACATAGTGAGATTGCATGGTATTCCAAAGAAGATTGTGTTTGACAAGGATGCAAAGTTCACTTCCAATTTTTGGAAGGAGTTGTTTGCTGGTTTGGCCATTGAGTTGGCCTTCAACACAACTTATCATCAGCAAACAAATGGACAAACTGATAGGGTCAACAGGATACTAGAGGATATGTTTAGGATGAATGTGATGCATCAGTAGCACAAGTGGGAATAATATCTTCCACTTGTAGAGTTCGCTTACAACAACGGGTATCAGGTGTCACTAAGGATGATGAGTCCATTTGAGGCTATGTATGGGCGGCATTGCAACACTCCTATCAGTTGGAGTGATCCAATTAACAAGGTACTAATTGTACCAGATATGTTGGCAGGCTTATGTCAGTGCATTTTCTTGGTACCTTATGTCCAAGAGTGAGTGCATTTATTCTCTCTCTCTCTCTCACTCACTCTTGAACACTAAGAGTTTTTTGGAGCATTTTGGCATTGGATCAAGAAAGGTAAGAAAGTAGGAAAAAGGAGGAAGTAAGCAAGGAGTAGAACGAATCATGCAGCTACAACATGATTCTTGGCTAGTAACGATTTGCATGTGTGTTTTCCTTGCTATATTTGGCATGCATAGTATTGCATGTGGTTTTTTGATGTCTTCGCACGGGTTTTTCCAGGTGTAACAGTTTTTTCAGCCTAGCCTTTCCATTTTCGAATAGTCGTGGTGTTGTGGAGTTCTTATGTTTTGGTTTAGCTAGGTTACCAGATGGATTCGAAGTTGAGTGGGGTGGACCTTTGAATTGATATAACACATGGCCTAGTAACCCCTGAACCGGATTGTGGGTTGCGGTAAAACCAGACAGTGTATTTTCAAAGTAGGCCTAGGAATCCTTGACCAATGAATGGTGAGATATACGGTAAATTCTAGAGGTGGTTTTCTCTCCATTAGGCCTAGGAATCCTAGGATTTGGATATATGGTAAGTCTAGAGAGTATTTCTTGGTTTACGACCTAGTGGCCCCTAATTCGAACTGTGGGTTGCGGTAAAGTCTAAGAGACTAGGAGACAAGAAAATTCCTCATGGTTTAGGTGGAGATAATCTGATGATATCCATGCTTGTGTTGGCCTAGTGATCGGGGTAGATCACTGTAAATCTAGTTATGACATGTTAATTCTGTTGGCCTAGTGATCTGGGATGGATCACGATAAAGCCTGATTTCTATTGATGAGGGTGAGGTGGTTTAGCCTTAGGATGCCCTTTTTTTTTTTTTTTTCAGTTTGAGACCCAAATTCATGGTTGGAATATGGTATAGGGGTGATTGGCTAAAGAGAGATTTGGCTCAGGAAATCTATGGTTGGGTGGAACATGGAAGTCCCACTTCTAGTTGGTTTTTACACTCATTAATGAGAAGGTCATTCCTTTGGTATTTGGTATTCAAATGTACTGGTTATTATGTGGATTTTCTTGTTTTTATATACATGGTATTTCTGTTGTTATTATGTTGGTTGTAAGCATGTATTTTATAAGTGATGATTATATCCATGGTATTTTTGTTGTTATTATGCTGGTTATAAGCATGTATTTTATTAGTGATGATGTATGACTCTATCCGTGTTTTACTTGTAAATTAATGCACAATGTATCTATGGTGAAATAGATTGTATTGCAGCTTATGATGTAAGGGAGCAATGCTTCTTAGTGATTATGAGATAAGTATGAGACCCCTATGTTTAAATCTCTTGTTTACACTTATAGATGCAATGTTTGTGACATGTTTGACAAAATTCCTGTCATGGCTAGGAGGGGTCTGGATGATTGCTTGATGATATGATTGCTTATGTACCTTTGTTTTAATGTTATTTATCCTCTCCTAAAGTTTCATGAAGTTTTAGGCAGTGACCTGGGCTCTGGAGCTAAAAAGGTGGCACAAATCTCGGAGTTGTAGGCACATAACTGACTTTTTAGGGGCCCTGGTCGCGACCTTTCCTTGGCATGCCTGCGGCTATAGGATTCTATCCACTCCCTTTCCCTTACATGCCCGCGACTATAGGCTTCTAGCCACTCCCTTTCCCTTACATGCCCACAACTAAGGCTCAAAAGGGTCAAAAATCAGTGCCCCCACAAGGTTTAGGGGTCTGATTGATTGGGTTACCTCCTGTAGGTGTTGTTGATGTTGTTTAAGGTTTTTTGGTAGGTTTACGCCATTTCCACTTCCTTAAGGTCATCTAGGAGGTTGAATCTCATATTAGTAACCTCACATTACATGTTTACCCCGATTGGCCGGTTACTTGGGTATATGTGGGAAAATGGTGTTACAAGCCCACAGGATCCTCAAATACCTGACAATCTCATTACGGTGCAGGAAATGTTTAATACATATGCATACACAGTGAATCTTTCAATCTACATGATAATCACAATGATGAAAAGAGGTGAGTTGTAGACTAAAGGATGGAGCATATCCCCACTTGACGGTGTAATTACAAATTCATTGATCTGGTTGCAAACCCTCGACCCGCAAATCCAGGTGCACGTCCTAGCAACACTCTCTTTGACCGATGCTCTATCCCATCAAAAGCGATTAAAAAACAGTTCAATACCCATGACTCTCAAGTCCTTTGCACAGCGACCGCCCTATGCTCAAACTTACCCAAATTTCACCTGATGCTCTTATACCGATTTTGAAATTAAGGATGAACCAAACAGGAAAGAAATGTGTAGCTTGAGGTGAGAACCTAGAGAGTGCCTACACTTAGCACACTTGGCATTCATTAGCAATAAAGTACATACATTTAAGGTATTACAAATCTGTTGAGGATTTGGAATAAATTTCTCATAAATAGGATCTACATCCTAAATAAACCTCACAAATTGACTGATACATCATAATCTCAACAAACATATAATAATGCATTCTAGAATAGTCTACATTTCTCCATTAATTCTAAGTGTAATATGTAAAATTCATGTGCTCCAAGGGTTTTTTCACAACATTAAATTTATTTATGTATTCAAAAATACATTTTAAATTATTATAATGCATGATACTGTAAAAAAATATTATTGTCAAATTCCACCAAAAAAAAGGTAAAAACACCTAATAGTTAGAATGTGTTAGGCTTACCTAACTATTAGACATTTTCGGCTTTTCAAAAACTTATATTTTAGTTGTTTAATTGCATTTTTGAATGTGTAAAGGGATTTAACACTCTAAAAATGTCAACTTAAAGCCATCATATAAAAGCTCCTCATGTCACTGGCTGGTATTGAATATGGAAGGGAAAGATTCCAATCATTCCTTCCAACCACACAAAATAAACCCAATTAACACTTAAAAATATTAAATATATAAATTGAAGGTAAAACTTACTCACCACATAAAGTTGCACTCATTCCAAGGTATTTAAGAATATATTATTGCATTCAATGATGCAACTTCAAATAACACTTAAAAATATTAAATATATAAATTGAAGTAAAAATTAAGCACCACGCAAAACTTGCACTCATTCCAAGGTATTTAAGAATATATTATTGCATACAATAATGCAACATCAAATAAGTTGAAATGTAGTAGATATATAAGTTGTAGCTAAACCTTAAGCAACGCACAAAACTTGCACTCATTCCAAGTTATTTAAGAATATACTATTATATACAACGATGTAACATCAAATAAGTTGAGATGTACATATATATGAGAAATTAATTATTTTATACAGTTATTTTGGAATATAAGAAACATTTTAAACATTAAATGTTGAAGGCAAAGCACCACACCCTTACGTCTGAGGAATATGAGCTCTTAGCCAAGAAAAATTGGTTTCAGGGCATACTCAGGGCCCAATACCTAGAGGCATATGGTAGGAGTGAAATCTTACGCCCTTACAGACCACTAGCTGGTAATTATAGGTGGTGTGGTTTTCCTTGAATAGCAGTGATGAGCCAACTTGCATTAATTGATAGCTACCAATGATGGTTTTCCCCTAATCCAGGTGGATATTAGTGGCTACATGTCTATTCAACTTGGACCCCCATTCAGTTTCATTAGTTTCCTTGTTTATGACACAATTTACTATTTTTAGCAGTTTTTTGGGATTTGAACTTCCGGAGTTGTTTTGACCCCTTAAACGAAATTTTGTTGAGGTCCACAACAAGTTCGTGTTTGTTGCAAATATTGTAGTACTCAGCGATATCTTTATAACTAGGTTCGTATGCACCAAACAAAGATCACATGACCAAGTTACGACCTCGGGAATTTGGTTAACCAAATAACCACAATGAGGCCCCAAAACGCGTGGTGTTCCATCTCATAGGGTTAGGTTTTTGGTTGTTTAAGGTTTCCCTTTCATGTTCAATAATAGAAAGGCCGATGAGCCTCATTGCAACAAAATTCAGAGGCATATAGCCACCACATATCTTCTCAGAGATAAGCTACCATCGTTTGAGCTAGTTATTTCCATTATGTATGCAAGCATATTACAGTTCCTTGATTTTAATGAAATAAGAATTTGTTTTTTTTGCATCTTTGTGTTTTTTTTTTGTATTCCATTGAATTTATGCATAATTCTGGATCATCAGTATCAGAGCGGACTACTCTTTCTTTGTTTTTATTTACATGTCCCTAACAAGGTCGGGGTATAAGGACTTAGGGCTCAAACTGGTTGAACCTTTACAAGACCAACCTCGCAAACACCGATGTCCTTCCATGTCGGAAGAAAAGAAAGATGAGGGAGCAGGAGATCCCTTCAAAATATTGCTCGAAGAAGCCCTCGAGTGACAAAGGAATGCGATGGTGGGAAAATTCACCCAGATCCTTTGGCGGATGCCCATAGGTGACGCATCTTCATCTAGAAGCCACTCTGGAGGTACCACTCCCTTCAAGGTACAAGTCAATTTGACATTCGCATATTGGAAGGCCGGATATATGCAGTCGTAGTACGTATATGGTTAAATCTGTTGGAAGGATATTTTTCAGTTCATGTTTTTCTAATCAAGAAAATATTACTTTTGCACTCCTCAAAGTCACCCCCCAGGTCAAGGACTGATGGGAAACCTACTGTGAACAGAGGGATGAGAGAGAGCCCTCACCATTTTTAGCCGCACCCATTTGGAATTATTTTCGGGACGTCATCAAGGAACAATATTACCCTTTGGGGAGCTATGAGGACAAGTATATACAATGGACAACGGTTCGACAAAAAAGGGATCAAGATGTGCATGAGCTAGCAAATATTTTCCATACCCTGTGCACAAAGTTGGGTATCAAAGATTTAGAAAAACATGTGATGCTCAAGTACTGAAATTACTTGCACATATATATTCAGGAGGAAATGGAGTTCCTAGACATCTCCTTACTTGGTGTAGCATATCACTATGCTGCCAAGATTCAACAGAAATTCAAGTAGAAGAAGCGAGACTTTGGATATGTGAACCCAAAGCAGAGCAAAGGCACCCCCAAGGCACAGAGAAAAGGGAAGAGTCAGGCCGCAACCCCCCAGGACATCTCCTATAATCCACAAGCCAAGAATAATGGGAAGGCAAAGAAGGATATTGATAAGTGGTGTGAGTTCCATAGGACTCCCACTCATGACATAAATGAATGTCACACAAAGCAGGCGTTGGTGGATGAGCTGAAAGACTCAAAGATTGATGCATGCTATGATTCTAAGTCATAACCTGACAAGGGAACTGACAAGGGAAAGTAGATCATTGACATAGAACCCACTGCGACGGTAGTCACCACCAAGCTCCAAAAGGCAGAACTTAAGGATCCATAGGAGGGGGAGCACCTCTTCCACTCATAGATGTGGGTAAATGGTTCATTGGTGCAGTTCATTGTTGACAGTGGGATCCAAAAGAACCTGATCTCATCTGAGGTCATTAAGAGGTTGAAGCTATCAACAACGTTGCACCCATCGTTGTACACCATCGGGTGGCTACACCAAGGGAGAGATATCTATGTCAGTCAGTAGTCTCATTTTCCTTATAGCACCAAGCCCTTTGCAGATGAGATATTGTGTGACATTTCCCCTCGTGAAGTTTGTGATGTTTTATTAGGTCAGCCATACCTATGGAAACTTCATGTTGTATATGAATCCATACCTCATTATTTTTTATTACTTTGGGTCGGAATTTGTACAAGATACCATAAGTAGCACCACCTATCGCCTTATCTTTGATCTTTGCTAAATAATGCAGTAAGATAATTTTCCAGAATGGGAAATTTGTCTTCCTTGTGATTCACCCTCAGAAAAGGAGGAAGATTCTGGCCACATCCATAGCCTCCAACAGGGCTCCTCCGCATGACAGCAGTAGATGGACAAGGTCATGGAGGAATTTACATACATCTTCACCTTTCCCACAATGGTACCCCTACACTATCAGGTTAAGCATTCCATCTATCTGACCCTAGGCATGTCGCTACTCAATGGACCGATCTACCAATGCTCTATTATGGAGAATGATGAATCAAGAGACAAATTTAGGAGCTATTATAGAAACGACACATCAGGCCTATCTCCTCACCTTGTCGGAGCCCTCTCATGTTGGTACAAAAGAAGGACGAAACCTGGAGGATATGTATTGACTATCAGGCACTGAATTAAATCACTATCTGAAATAGGTATCCAATCCCGTAGATTGATGACCTTCTGGACCAGGTCAATGGTGCCAAATATTTCAATAAGATTGAATTGAAGTCTGGTTACCGCCAGGTACCAATCAAACCCTCTAATGTGTGCAAGATTGCCTTCAAATCCAAGAAGGGCCTTTTCGAATGGCTATTCATGCCTTTAGAGTTGATGAATTCCCCCGCAACCTTCATGAGGCTGATGGATGACATCTTGCGGCCCTTCACCAACTCATTCGTGGTAGTATATCTGGACGACATCCTGATCTTCAGTCAGAGTTGGGAAGAGCACCTACACTATGTTCGAAAGGTCCTCCAAACCCTGCGAAAACACAGGCTGTGTGCCAAATTGGAGAAATACACTTTTCGCATGACCCAGGTTCAATATATAGGGTACATCATTGATGAGCAAGGTGTGCATGTCTACCTAGCCAAGATACAAGTTATTCGGGATTGGCCAACCCTCCGCAGCTTTTTGGGTCTTACCCAATTTCTACCACAGGTTCGTGTTGGGTTTATCTGATATCACTTGGCCTTTGATTCAAGTCACCACAGGCGAGTGAAAGCAAATTTTGGTTTGAATCCCAACAGAAGGTGTTTGTCGATTTGAAGCATCACCTTTGCTCTGCACCGGTGCTCACATTACCAGACCTGCAGTGACCATTTGAGATTGAGACAAATGCCCTTGACTATGCTATTGGCGTAGTTCTTACTCAGCAAGGGAATCAAGTGGAATATCATAGTGAGACACTTCCAAACATAGTCTGAAATCATCCCACCTATGAGAAAGATATGTATTATATTATGCGAGTCTGCTAATAGTGGAAGCATTACATGATGAGGAAGGAAATGGTCATCCACACAAACGACCAACCCTTGCAGTTCATACATGCACAAGGAAAGTTGTAGAACGATCGCCCTCAGAAATGGTCAACATACCTACAATAGTTCCATTTGAACATTAAGTACATGGAGGGTAGCACTAATAATGTTGCAGACTTCCTCAGTCGACCGTTGGTCATGGTGTTGACCACTATGCTCGACTCTTATGGATACAAGACGTCAGAATGGCCATAACTTTTTATCCAGGTGCATATTGGTGGCCACCCTCCTTTTCCACCTGGACCCCCATCATTGTTTCTTTCAAGTTTCCATAATTTTAGTACAACTTAATATTTTTGGCATTTTTTTCGGGTTGTAAAGTTCCAGATCCGTTTTGAGGGACTAAAATACATTTTTTAGAAAAACAAAGAGACCAAAAAAGTGCCATACCAACTTATTTGTTTTTTTTCACCCTCTTCTTCGAGATATTCGAAACAAGGTATTATGATAGCCAAATGGAGATTGTATGTCAAAGTTACGACACCGGGAAGTTGACGTTCTGTTGTGGTAAAACACAACCCCCCCATTTTTTACTTATGTACTTTAAATAATGGGGACCCTTTCTACAAATTATTTTGACTAAACACCTTTTAGGATTTTCATTAAGTTAAATATCCTACATTTTTTGTCATTTTTCATCTTCCTCATAATTTTGTTTTGATTGTTTCATTGAATCTGGTTTTTTATGAGCTTTCCAACGATACTTGTTTCACTTCATTTGGTCAAACAGTTTGTAAATGATACTTCTTTGAAGTTTTGATCATTTTTCCCGTTTGGGTTAAAAAATGTATAAAGTGTAACAATATTTTAATTCTCATAGTTAAAATAGTCATTCAATGTAAATATTAACTTTTAGCTCATTTTTATTAATTTTTCATTTTTTAACGGTCCTACAAAATAACCGAGCCAAATTGTCCAATGGGCTAAAACACATTTCAAGATCTTGGTAATTTACTCCAACTTGTTATTTTAAAACAAATTACCAAACCCAAAACCCTAAATTTGAAAAATGGCTTGAGTCTAATTTGTAGGATGGTTAATCCCTTATGGGCCCCACTTCACAATACATATATTTAAAAAACGCCAAAGTATAAAAACTTGCCATGCGATACATCGTACATCGCATATCGCAATATTTTTTAAATCAAACAAAAACAATCTTTAAAAAACGTCGAAACTTCGATGCGATTTGGTTTATGCGATGGGTTAATTTTTTTTTAATATAAGGTTTTGTTATTCTCCTTATGACTCTCATGACCTCACCCTCACCTCACTCACCCTCCACCTCACTCCCTCGCGTCATCACTCCCTCACCTCACTCACCCTCCATTAACACTCCTTATCCCTTATAACTCCCATTCACTTACCTCTCCTCTTCCCTTCTCTCTCTCTCATCTGAATGTTTGGTTTTTAATTAAAATATATAATAAATATTATATTTTTATTATAATTTTTATATTTTAATTATAATTTTAATATAAATAAATTATAATATTAATATAATATATTTATATTTTAAATAAATTTTAAATCATTTATTTTTTATTAATTAATTTCCGTTTATAGTAAATTAAGATTAATAACATAATTGTAATTAATTAGCATTAATTAATAAAATATTATAATCTAATTTAGGAATAGAATTTAATTTAAAATTTCTGATTTTTAGCCCAAGCAACAAAAAATTCCAAATTTATGGCAATTTTAATACACCAACTTTAGAAGCTCATAAATGGAGTTTTACTTGGCCAAATGAGGCCCAAGACAGCTCATTAGATAGATAAAATCATGGAGAACATTTCTGAAGCTGTTTAATTTATATATTTGATCATTTATTGGGTCTAAAATTCAACAGAAGATCATGCTCCGAATTTTTAACAAAATCAATTTTCTGAGTTTTATTTTCTGCATTTTAATTTGCCCACAACTTCTTCTAAATGGAGATCTATTCGTCAATGATATCCTTGGCCAATTATATCAACACAAAAATCAAAAGAAAGCTTATATTTCATTTTTAATTATTTATTTAATTAAATTTTGATTGGATTTATTTTAATTTCTAAATTTTGCATTTTGATTTTACTTTTACATTTTAATTTTGTTTTGATTTGTTTTTGCAGAAAAACAGTGGAAGAGATGAGAGGAATAAACTCTAAATCAATGAGAAGGCTCCAACAATTGAATAATATTTTTGAACCAATGAAAATTGATTGAGCAAAACTACTCTTCAAACAAACTTTCTTATGAAGAAATCCTTCTGTAAATATTATAAATAACAGATTGCAAAATGTAATACAGGCTTCTCTCCTCTGCAATTCTAGAATTCTAAAAGCACTTCTGTAATAGGAATTTAGAGTTGTAGGGTGAGAGGAGAGGAATCTCAGATATGGATATTATTGAGGTTTTTCTTTTACATTCTAAGTTATGTATAATGAACAGAGTCTTGCACTACTGTAGCTCTAATTTTGAAAGCAGAAGTTCAGGCATTGTAAAATATAGTTAGAGGCCGGAGCTGGAGAAATGGACTTAAAAATTGGTATTTATAATACTATTATTTTAAATGATGGTTTCATTTTATGATTACAGGAATGTGTCAATTTACTCGCATACTTGTGCACTTATGTCGGTATGAGTAATTTGCCTCAATTTATGTTATTATTTGTCTATACTCTTATGGGTTGAATTCTGATTTCTGAGTAACTATTTACTCAGAAATCTGTCTTATAAAACTGATTTATTGAATGGTGATATGTTGTGAACTATTTCCGCATGTTATTGTTTAATTATTCAAGTTACTGATTAAATGATCAATATAATTTTGATAAATACTTCCTTAGTGTTGTTGATTGATTATTTCAGTTAAGAGGTCTCTATATAGAATATGTTTGGTATTCACAATATCAGTTAATTGAACTACTTCGTTAGCTTGATATTCATTTAAAACAAACATATTTAAATCTCAATTATTTTAAAACATTTTGCTCTCAGTTGGGATAGATCTATATCTGTCTAATTGAGATAGGATTAAAATAGTTTCTTTTGCTTGCATCTTAGAATAATATTGCATTTAAATTAAATTCTACATCCCTAAAAAGTCCTCTTCCCAAAGAGGCAGAACTTTAATTGTGGCTTGGCTAAGCCCAAATTAGTTTAAGGATCATTTTCTTGTCCGATCAGCAAGAGAAATGATCTGATGTCTCTTTCCCATTAATAAATAAAATTCATATTTTAAGCCAATGGAGATTGAGAGAAGGTAACTGGACCTAGTTAAACCAGTCGGAGCCACCATTCCAAACGGAAAAGGAACTGCTTTAAGGTCCGGACCGGGTGGTCACCCCCCGTGTTGTTGCAGCGAATTTTGAGGCCTCGACACGTTCCAACTTACCCCAACGAGGCCCACAATATTTTGGTGCTTCATCTCCTAGGGTTCATTTTTGGATGTTTAGGATTTTTCATTATTTCTAAATGATAAAAAGACCATTGAATCTCATTGTAAACAAATTCTGAGGCATGTAGCTGACACATCTCTTCTCAGAGATAAGATACCATTGCCCAAGCTAGCTTATTTTCATTTTGTATGTAAGCTTATTTTAGTTCTTTGATATTAATGAAATGGATTTTTATTTCTATTGCATATTTGTGTTTATGTTTATATCTGTATTCTGTTGTGTTCATGTATAAGTCTGGATCAACTTTACTAGAGTGATCTAGAATTCGACACCACATATCAGATGCTCCTAGAAGGTAAGCAAGTTCTATACTTTCACCTCCAGGACGCGCTATTGTGCCACCTGGGACACATTTGTATTCCTTCAAGCGAGCATGCCACGATGATTTGGGAGGCGCACTATAGTTGAGTCACTGGGCATTTTGTGGTAGTAAAGACAGTGTCAGTGTTCCAAAAGTATTTTTATTTGCTAAATCTTCGAAAATATGTTGGGAAGTACATCAAATCCTGCACTGCATGTGCCATTGACGAATCTACAATCAAGAATCAAGGACTGTGTACTCCTTGTTAAGTCTCAAAATTGTCTTCCATCTTCATTCACATTTCCATCATTTCATAACCATTTAGCCCTCATTTCATAACTATCTAGCCTAAAGCCCTACATCAAGTAACCATCTTCATGATCATATGGGAAGTTATTTATTTTATGTATTTTTAAGTGAAATTGTGATTAAAAACTAGGAAATTAACACGGTTTCATATACATATATATGTGTTATGAGTTTTGTGACATGTGTAGGCTTATTTTGAGGTTCTAGAAGGGTCTTACTTGGCCTCCCAAGCACAAATTCGAATTTTAACTCAAGAGGTGGACCATATTCCAAGGAGAAATATCATGGAGATCTCGATGTGTCATGGGATTTGTATCTAGTATTTAGGGATAAGTTGAGACAAGTATGGATCTAGTATATATTTAAGGGATTTACATTTATTGAGAAGATATCCCTAATTCATGTATAAATAGGAGGATCATCCTTCAAAGGAAGCTATCAAGTTGTCAATTATTCACTAACATCAAATTTATGATTGTTCATTCAGCATGAGTAATATCATTTTCTTCAAATCATGAGTTATGAGTGTTGTTTGATTCTTAAGATGTGACAGTTTTTATTGTGTACTCATTGAAGAATGGACGGATCCCCATCAACCACAATTCGCATACATCTGTAACATAGTTTGATTTCTTTTATTTCCTTACACGCAAGTGTGTTTTATTTTCTGCAAGTGTGATTTGCTTTCCGCAAGTGTGATTTCATTTCCTAGATTTGATTTGATTGTCATTAAACTACTTGCTTACTAGCTATCTTAGTTTGCTTGCTCGACAACTAAATCACTAGTTGTTTTTTACTGCATTCTAGATTAGTTTACTTCTTTCTATATTATCATAGTTTGCTTCTAATACATTTTCACTTTAGTTATCATTAAATTTCTTGCTCAATAGTTCTCATAGTTTGCTTGCTTGATAAATAAATCAATAGTTGTTCTAGGTTTACCCACTTTCTAGATTATCATAGTTTGCTTCTTATAGTTGTTCAAATACTAGTTTATAATTTTTTAGAAAGGCCATGGCAATCATTCATTCCACCCTTAGAATATAATTCAGTTTTCTTACAAGTGATTTCTTTTGCAGTTTTCTTTAGTTATACTTGTAATATTCATTTTCTTTCTTTCTTTCCATCCTAAACAAACCTTCTACAAAAATTTCATCTGAGGTCCCATATATTTTGGTTTCCTTCTAAGTTTACGAAACCCCCAGGTTGACACATTAAAATGACAGGGATTTAACATACAATTAAATCACCCTACACTCTTCTGCCTACTCCTATCCGGCCCTGGGAATCCATATTCATGGATTACATGTCAGGCCTTCCTTCTACCAAGCATGGAAACAAATGTGTTTTCATGGTCGTCGACAGATTCTCCAAGATGGCCATTTTGGAAACTTGTAAGAAGAGTATCGTCGCAGAAGCCATTGCAAAACTCAGCTTTGAATAAGTGTGGATACACTTTGGAATCCCACAATCCATTATCTTAGTTCGAGGTAACAGTTTCCTAAGTGCATTCTGGTTAAGCCTCTGGCCATTGTTAGATACCAAGCTCACTAAGTCCACGACCTTCCACCCCCATACTGATGGCAAGATAAAGGTTGTCAACAGGATGATTGTACACATATTACACATGTAAAACTCGAGGCATCCACAAACATGGGAAAAAATCCTCCCCTATGTCCAACACAGCTACAACAGAGCTCTCCACAGGTCAACTGGCCACATCTTCTTTCAGGTGGGACTGGGATTCGAACCACTATGTCCCATTGATGTTGCCATACAACTTGTAGCTACTCATGCATATTTGACTCATGTCGAGTCCGAAGTCGACAGATCCAACAACTTCATTGAATGCATTCAGCACATCCGCTAGTAGGTCCATGACATATTGTACAAAGAAAATTCTAAGTACAAACAGTGCCATGACCAACATCGAGTGCCACACAAGTTTCAAGTGGGCGAAAAATTTTAGTTACATTTATAGAAGGAGTGCCTCGCTGGGACCTACCGCAAGCTTTGCCCGATCCAATATGGGCCTTACACCATCACTAAAGCTATATGGGACAATTCCTTCAAGATCAACATTCCACCATTCCTTGGCCTACACCTAGGATTCAATGTGGATCGATTGTAGCCACACTTTCTACCATTGTTGGACACATTAGACATTGTTGAGTAGTTAACACCTACAGAGCTCAACCAAAGTTGCATTTAATAGGCCACAACTGATAGGATCATGGACTCATAGATCAAAAATATTCACCAACAAAGGATCCAACTATATTGACTTGTCAAAGTCGAACAACTCCTTTACTAGTGCAAGTGGCTCACCAGGGACCAAGTTCAACAGAAATTTCCTCACCTCATAGAGGCTCTGCATGCAATGGGGACCATTTCTTCCTAAGGGTGGAGGATTGATCCAGGTGGATATTGGTGGCCATCCACCTATTCGACTTAGAACTCGTGTCGGTTTCATCAGTTTCCTTGTTTATAGTACAATTTACTATTTTTAACAAATTTTCATGTCCTAAAATTCTGAAGTTGGTTTGACCCCCTAAATGGATTTTTTAGGTCCCCAGTAGCCCTATGCCTATTATAGATCTTGCAGTACTCGGAGATATCTTTCTAACGAGGTATCGTACATGCCAAACAAAGATCATATGACCAAGTGACGACCCAGGGAAGTTGGTTACCCAACTAACCCCAACGAGGCCCACAAACTCTTGGCATTCTATCTCATAAGGTTAGGTTTTTGGTTGTTTAGGGTTTCTCTTTTATGTTCAATGATAAAAATACCCTTGAATCTCATTGTAACACAATTCATAGGCATGTAGCCGCCACATCTCTTCTCAGAGATAACCTACCATCACCTGAGCTAGTTATTTCCATTCTGTGTGTAAGTGTGTTACAATTCTTTGATATTAATGAAATTATAATTTATTTCTACTTGCATCCCTGTGTTTATGTTTATTTCTGTAATTTTTTGCATTCTTGCATGAGTTCTAATCATCCCATTGTTGTTTTAAAACTGAGTCATGATAGATTTTCCCATTGTATAGAAAAAGTGCTACATGAGGCTTGGACTTGTTTCAAGATATTTAAAATTATACTAATGGATATAATGAAGTAGCTTCAAATAAGTTGATATCGATGTAAAGTATATTGAATGCATACATTTTATCATATGATGTATTTATTTTTACAAATCCCTTTTTATATTATAAATTTTATATTTGTTATTAAGTTACGATGATGATTTAAGTTATATATATATATATATAGAGAGAGAGAGAGAGAGAGAGAGAGAGAGTATTTCATTAAAGAGAAAAAATTACATTATTGATATCCCTTATATATATATATATATATAGAGAGAGAGAGAGAGAGAGAGAGAGAGAGAGAGAGAGAGAGAGTATTTCATTAAAGAGAACAAATTACATTATTGATATCCCTTTTACAAAATTATACCATCCTCACTCTCATTAGATTTGTTGGTTGGTATGTGATAAAAATGAGTGTCTACATAAAACAAAGGTAACAACAATACATAAAAAATCATATAACCAGGGGTCCAAAAAAACAACCATAAGCAAATTGAAATAGGATGCCACCTGAGGAATCTGAGGATGTCACTAGAGTTTGGCCTTTCAAGCTTGTATCGGGAGGGATGGAAAGCTTGAATTTGCATTGAATGTGTTTCTCCAAATGAATCAAGTGATATTCTATCATGTTAAGACAATCATGCATTTCCCATTAGTTATGTTGATGTCATTCAAGAATGAAATGATATCAATCCTTTCCTCGTGCTTTTATTTTAAGACTCTCCTCGGTAAAGTCTTTAACTCCCAATGGAGAGTAATAAATTGCATGTATTGGTTTCTCCTTCCCTTTGTATGGCCAGAGTTAGTTATGTAGTGAGAAACTTTATCCATAAGTTGGTGTCAGAGAAGCCTTGTTATAATGACCGACATGTCTCTCTAATCGCTTAATCTCTAGCTATGTACATGACGATGTTATTGTGTGGTATGTTGTTGGCACCTCCTAAGAAGGATCTCAGAACAAGACATGCTAGGTTGGATGCATTCCCCAACCCTCGACGACTACACTCGTGTTGATGCAACATTTCCATAGATGTGAAATCAAGACCAACTCATTGGACACATATATGGGGTATGAGAGATTAGAAAGAGATGGTCTCTCGAAACCTTCCCCAAGCCATAAAACCACAATATCCCAGGTTATACTCATTGCCAAATTAATAAGAAACAAGGAGGGGCACAAGAAAAAAAACCTGAGCCTCAAGTATTTGGTGAATAGATTGTTATGTCGAATACATCTATACCCAGGAGTCAATGTTGGGTCCTAGAAAACCAGAGCCCCTAAATTCAGTCTAAACACAATATTCACATTCCTCATCGAAAACTGAAGAATAACCCATAATAGACCAATAACAACCATGAACTGAACAACAATACACATGGAGCCAAGATCCCATAATTACCTCTCTATTTTCCCATGGATTAATAGAAGCTAACCGCGTCCAATAACTAGAGTTGGAGTCCTGTCTTACCATATTTCACCACCCAAATCCTGAAGTTGATCCCCTGCCTTGAAGCACACTCACTCTAGGAAACCCAACTCCCTCCTCATTTCCAATGCAACCACCATTCCTTTGTGCCCCATAAAATAAAAGGACGACATCATTACAATGTGTCCATTTGATATAAATTTATGCTTGCCAATTCCTGCTTAAACTTTCAAAATCCGCCACCCAAATTTTTTTCTGCCCAAAAACACAATTCGTTAACGCCTAGCTCGCATGGGATGCAACTTGCATAGCTCAAGAGCCCGCCTCATAGCAAATTTGTTGTGAATGAAGGTGGTGAAACCCAATAATCCATCCATGTAAGTAATAAACTCATTGCATGCTTCAAGCATGGGGAAAGGGGGGCTAGGCCATGTCACCCCCCTCTTTAATGATCTTGAGAGTCGGTGGGGTGGTGACCCCTCCCTCCGCCTCCCCCCAAACTCAACTACCATGTGCTTGTCCAATAACTGTTGAATGATTCCTAATTTCCTTTTTTTAACTAAAGTGCAATTTGCAGCAAAATTCTTAGGGAAATTCATTCTTATATTTGTTGGGACCTCTACAACAATTGTAAATGAAAAGACTAAAAGCAAAGTAACCTAATAGGTCTACCAACATCGTCCGGAATAGGGATTATGATTGTCATATTGTCAACTAGGCAATTATCTAGAGCGCATGTTAATCCATCCCTTACTATTGCCTTTGCTACCTTCCGGCGTTTTCCACGAGCCCAACTTTATACCTCTAGTGTCTTTGCATTATAATTAACTCTTTAGATTTATTTTATTAATGGAATGGCATTATAATTTTTTGAAAATTACTTTACATAAAAAGATGAAGACACTTACTAAATTTAAATGGTCATTTTTATTTTTATTAAGGTGGAAGATTTCATAAATATTTTGGAATTCACTCCACTTCTCTATATCAAATTTTAAAATATTCCGAAAATATATAATCAAATTAAATTCAACAATTTAAACAAAATAAAACATTTTGACTAAATTGAGTTTATCACGAACTATTACAACTTTCCAAGCATCTCCACCGTAGACAAAAATCTACATGTTGACTGATTTGATTAGATACTATTACAACTCTCCAATCAGCTGATATGATATTTCCTGCAGTTTGTCATGCACGATTCAAATTTGATTTTTTTATATACAAAAGTAAAATAGTCTTCCTTCGAGTACACCTTCCAAAAATTGTTGTATACCATTCATTTTTCACGATAAGGTTGGGTAGAACTAATGATAAATATTAAACCCATGAAATTTATCACTATTTCTTCTCCTTTTATGTAGGTTCCTTTCTTCATAGCGACACAGGTGTTGGGGTCTATCACTGCACTGTTGGGGTCTATCACTGCACCATTTTCCATGGAGGGAATATTTCATCCATTTATGGACGGTGGAGTGACAATTTCATCTAGCTCCTACGGCCAAGTTTTTTCACTAGCTCCTCATCATCACATTCAATCTCACGTTCGTTGTCACAACAATCACAAACACGCTTGAAGTTAAATTTTTCAAAATAATGCCAATTTCCTTGACATCATATATATTATTAATTGTTTTTTAATACCATGTGACTTTACTTATAGTGATTTGTCACCAAATTTCACTCTATAGGTTAGGCTCAACCTACCTATTCTAAGTTTGGGTGTTTTAAAGATGGAATTATGTCATACAATTTTGTATCACTTCATTTATAATGGTTTACTATCTCGATTCAATGTATATGTTAGGTGGGTGTGTGTAGTTTAATCACTTTGAAGATTGTAATTTTCGTTGTTATTTAATTTTATTTTTAAATACCACTAGGTGCCATGCAATCATATTTCATTTTAGACACCTTCTCCCATATCAAACAATATTTCAATGATCAGATTAATTTGAAATCATTCATTTTCAGTTGAATTGAAATGTAGATGATGATCTCACAAAAACATACCTCCAATTCTTGCGTACCCAACTTGAGTCACGGTATTACTGAGTTAGCCATAGTCCATGGCAAGGGAAATGGAGATAATGGATGATTTAATCTACAAAAGGAGTCAAGAAGGATATGAATTATTATACTCACTACTTGTTTGCTCACTTCTTAAGCATTGATGGTTATCTATTCATGGTTTCACTCATGCAGAGTTATCTGTGAAGGAGGAGAGTTTTCTTTTCACGGTTTGACATTTCCTTTATTTTGATTGCAAAATATTAGGAGCTTATTATGGATAGGATAGATTTCTTGATAGGATAGATTTCTTGATCCTGGGATAGGATAGATTTCTTGATAGGATTTTGAGGTTCTCAAGGATTATTAGGAGCTTATTATGGATTTGAACTAATTCTAGTTCTAGATCCTTTTGTATATTTTTGTAAGCAAAAAGCAATTAAGAGAGCGATCACAAAAAGGAGAGAGTCAAGAGGATTTGGAGGCTGAGTATGGCAATGAGGCTAATAAGGTCCAATATAATGTAAATTTGGTGAGAGGAGGAGGCCTTTTGTAAATTATGTGCATACATATTTATTAAAAGAGGAGCTCTCTATTTGAGCATTGGATCTATATATCAAATATTTGGTTATGGTTTGTAAATTTTCCCCATTTATGTGAAGTTATCTCTATAGTCGTAATAAGACTATTGTGTTGTATGCATGGTACAGTAAAGTTCGGGAGGGATTTGTGCAGCGGAAGGAACCCACAAGAGTCTACAAAGATCATAGAGGCTAGGAAGAACATAATTCTTGTTTGAACGCAGCCAAACTACCGCAAAGGAAGCATGGAGGCTATAAAGGGCAGTAAGGATCCATAGAGTGGAGTGAAGTGGAATTTTGGATTGATTTTTTTGTAACGGAAGCAAAACAACAGCTGAGGGTGTAATGTAGAAAGGAGTGAAGACATAGTTTATTTGGCGCTTGCAAAAGTTTGTTGCATAATCGAGGTCGAGGAAATAGAACTCAAAGTTCTATCAGATAGTTCGATCAATAAATAAGTTTGGGTTGACGTGTCTCGGGAGGTTCTTTCCCGAACGATTGAAGAGGAGTGCACAAGGGAGCAGCTGGGATAACGAGGATTGGACCGATGTGTAAGGTCGCCAATCATAAAGTAGTCGAGCTAGCATGGAGCACGATTGGGACCACGAGTAAACACTGACTCATCCCTGATGTCAAGCCTTTACACATTATTTGAAAGAGCTAGGCTCACATGGAAGCCAACTGATGTGTGAGAAGTTGGTGTGATGTAGAGTGTGTGTATTGGACAAAGAGACTAATAAAGGGCTGCAAACTGACAACTATTGACAGAGGTAGAGGACGACATTTAATGGGAGAAACTTCATTACTCAAAGTTTGTCACCCGAACGAATTTATTTGGACATTTGGATGGGTCATGATGATGTTAGTCCGATATGATGTGTGAGGTGGTGACACAAAGCTATTTCATTGATTGACAAGATCAACTGAAGGAAGTTACGTGTCCTGACAATTGGAGCTTGCGCATAACATAAAGAGTCGGGGCCAAGGTCATAACCCTTTGTTGCTAGAGCATTCGGCAGGGGCTTAAAGAATAGAGGAAAGGCTATGTGCCAGGACTCAGGACTGCGCATAGAAAGGTAAGAGCCTCTGTTATAAATCCTCTGCTCCATAATCATGATTTGTGTATATTTATATGGGTTGTGCATGTGTTAGAATAGATTCGACCGCAGTGGTTCTTTGAAGAAGGATTGGGTTGGAAAATTGAACCCATACAAGGTTTGGAATGAGTTAAATCACACATGAATGGGTTGGAAACTGTGTTTTTGAAAAGGGTGTGAACCATACCCTCATGAAATCCTCCCACTTGGTTTTAAATGAGTATTTAGAATGGATTTATCTCCCTTAAGTTGGATTTGAAGGAAGCGCCTTTTTGACACAAATTTGGGTACTATGTAGTTTAAATTCGACATATTGGCACAACCAATATTAGCCAGACATCATTTGGTATCACAGCTAGAATGATCTGTGAACCTGAAAAAAGAGAGGTTAAATTGCTTGGAGAAGTAGTGAAGAAGGTAAAGAAAATATAGATACAGAGGACATGAAGCTCTTGGAGGAACATAGTTGCACAATTAGATTTGGAGGATTCAAATGAGATAGAGGAGGAATATCTCGAGTTAAAGCTAGTACAACACAGATTCAATATAATGAATCAAGGGAAGATTTGGGCATAGATGAAATAGTTTTTTTTATGCTAACTCTGGTCATGAAGAATTTATGTTTGTAGATAGCAGACAAAGGAAGTCAACAACAACCATATAGCAAGTGAAATTGTGACAGAACCCCAACAGTAGATGAAATTACTGAGATTAGGACAACACAAGTTCTCAAAAGAGGAAGTGAAGAGGTGGGAAATTGAAAGGTGTAGAAGCATAGCAACTTTGGAAGTTGAAGAGCATAGGTGCTCAAGAAAAGGTTCTAGTGCATAGAGCTAATGGAAGGAATATACCAAGAGGTTGATTTGGTTTAGGTGACAAGTGAGAGACTTGTTACAGAGATGGAGAAAGTTTGTTGCAGCTCACAATTGGACAAGGAGAGTTCACAGAAGAAAGAGGAAGTAAGGATGACTACTTATAGTCATGCCAAGGGTTCGGAGTGAGGTCATATTCAAAATGCCAAAGCAGTTGGCATGAGGTAGATGAATGATAAGGGATTTGAAAGGGAAATGATTGAATTGAAAGAAAAACTCAATCTGGTTATAAGCATGTAAAGCAGTTACTATGCTGGTTATAAGCATGTATTTTATTAGTGATGATGTATGACTCTATCTGTGTTTTTACTTGTAAATGAATGCACAATGTATCTATGGTGAAATAGATTGTATTGCAGCTTATGATGTAAGGGAGCAATGCTTCTTAGTGATTATGAGATAAGTATGAGACCCCTATGTTTAAATCTCTTGTTTACACTTATAGATGCAATGTTTGTGACATGTTTGACAAAATTCCTGTCATGGCTAGGAGGGGTCTGGATGATTTCTTGATGATATAATTGCTTATGTACCTTTGTTTTAATGTTATTTATCCTCTCCTAAAGTTTCATGAAGTTTTAGGCAGTGACCTGGGCTCTGGAGCTAAAAAGGTGGCACAAATCTCGGAGTTGCAGGCACATAACTAACTTTTTAGGGGCCCTAGTCACGACCTTTCCTTGGCATGCCCGCGGCTATAGGATTCTATCCACTTGCTTTCCCTTACATGCCCGCGGCTATAGGCTTCTAGCCACTCCCTTTCCCTTACATGCCCATAGCTAAGGCTCAAAAGGCTCAAAAATCAGTGCCCCCTCAAGGTTCAGGGGTCTGATTGATTAGGTTACCTCCTGTAGGTGTTGTTGATGTTGTTTAAGGTTTTTTTGGTAGTTTTACGCCATTTCTACTTCCTTAAGGTCATCTAGGAGGTTGAATCTCATATTAGTAACCTCTCATTTCATGTTTACCCCGATTGGTCGGTTACTTGGGTATATGTGGGAAGAGGGTGTTACAAGCCCACAGGATCCTCAAATACCTGACATTCTCACTACGGTGCAGGAAATGTTTAATACATATGCATACACAGTGAATCTTTCAATCTACACGGTAATCACAACGATGACAAGAGGTGAGTTGTAGACTAAAGGATGGAGCATATCCCCACTTGACGATGTAATTACAAATTCATTGATCTGGTCGCAAACCCTCGACCCACAAATGCAGGTGCACGTCCCAACAACACTCTCTTTGACCAATTCTCTATCCCATCAAAAGTGATTAAAAAACAGTTCAATACCCATGACTCTCAAGTCCTTTGCACAGCGGCCACCCTATGCTCAAACTTACCCAAATTTCACCTAATGCTCTTATACCGATTTTGAAATTAAGGATGAACCAAACAAGAAAGAAATGTGTAGCTTGAGGTGAGAACCTAGAGAATGCCTACACTTAGCACACTTGGCATTCATTAGCAAGAAAGTACATACATTTAAGGTATTACAAATCTGTTGAGGATTTGGAATAACTTACTCATAAATAAGATCTACATCGTAAATAAACCTCACAAATTGACTGATACATCATAATCTCAACAAACATATAACAATGTGTTATAGAATAGTCTACATTTCTCCATTAATTCTAAGTGTAATATGTAGAATTCAAGTGCTCCAAGGGTTTTTTCACAACATTAAATTTATTTATGTATTCAAAAATACATTTTAAATTATTATAATGCACAATACTGTAAAAAAATATTATTTTCAAATTCTACCAAAAAAAAGTAAAAACACCTAATAGTTAGAATGTGTTAGGCTTACCTAACTATTAGACATTTGCGGCTTTTCAAAAAATTATATTTTAGTTGTTTAACTGCATTTTTGAATGTGTAAAGGGATTTAACACTCTAAAAATGTCAACTTAAAGCCATCATATAAAATCTCCTCATGTCACTGTTGGTATTGAATATGGAAGGGAAAGATTCCAATCATTCCTTCCAACCACACAAAATAAACCCAATTAACACTTAAAAATATTAAAAATATAAATTGAAGGTAAAACTTACTCACCGCATAAAGTTGCACTCATTCCAAGGTATCTAAGAATATATTATTACATTCAATGATGCAACTTCAAATAACACTTAAAAATATTAAATATATAAATTGAAGGTAAAACTTAAGCACCACGCAAAACTTGCACGCATTCCAAGGTATTTAATAATATATTATTGCATACAATGATGCAACATCAAATAAGTTGAAATGTAGTAGATATATAAGTTGTAGGTAAACCTTAAGCAACGCACAAAACTTGCACTCATTCCAAGGTATTTAAGAATATACTATTATATACAACGATGTAACATCAAATAAGTTGAGATGTACATATATATGAGCTCTTAGCCAAGAAAAAAAAAATTCAGGGCATACTCAAGGCCCAATACCTGGAGGCATATGGCAGGAGTGAAATCTTACGCCATTACAGACCATTAGTTGGTAATTACAAGTGGTGTGGTTTTCCTTGAATAGCAGTGATGAGCCAACTTGCATTAATTGATAGCTACCAATGATGGTTTTCCCCTAATCCAGGTGGATATAAGTGGCTACATGCCTATTCAACCTGGACCTCCATTCATTTTCATTAGTTTCCTTGTTTATAAAACAATTTACTATTTTTAGCAGTTTTTTGGGATTTGAACTTCCGGAGTTGTTTTGACCCCTTAAACGAAATTTTGTTGAGGTCCGCAAAAAGTTCGTGTTTGTTGCAAATATTGTAGTACTCGGAGATATCTTTATAACTAGGTTCGTATGCACCAAACAAAGATCACATGACCAAGTTACAACCTCGGGAATTTGGTTAACCAAATAACCACAATGAGGCCCCAAAACGCGTGGTGTTCCATCTCCTACGGTTAGGTTTTTGGTTGTTTAAGGTTTCCCTTTCATGTTCAATAATAGAAAGGTCGATGAGCCTCATTGTAACAAAATTCAGAGGCATATAGCCACCACATATCTTCTCATAGATAAGCTACCATCGTCTGAGCTAGTTATTTCCATTATGTATGCAAGCATATTACAGTTCCTTGATATTAATGAAATGAGAATTTGTTTTTTTTTCATCTTTGTGTTTATGTTTGTTTTGTATTCCATTGAATTTATATATAATTATGGATTAGCAGTATAAGAGCGGACTACTCTTTCTTTGTTTTCATTTACATGTCCCTAACAAGGTTGGGGTATAAGGAGTTAGGGCTCAAACTGGTTGAAACTTTGCAAGACCAAAATATTGCTCGAAGAAGCCCTCGAGTGACAAAGAAATGTGATGGTGGGAAAATTCACCCAGACCCTTTGGCAAATGCCCACAGGTGACGCATCTTCATCTAGAAGCCACTCTGGAGGAACCATTCCCTTCAAGGTACAAGTCAATTTGACATTCGCATATTTGAAGGCCGGATATATGCAGACGTAGTAGCTATATGGTTAAATCTGTTGGAAGGATATTTTTCAGTTCATGTTTTTCTAATCAAGAAAATATTACTTTTGCACTCCTCAAAGTCACCCCCCAGGTCAAGGACTGATGGGAAACCTAGTGTGAACAGAGGGATGAGAGAGAGCCCTCACTATTTTCAGTCGCACCCAATTGGATTTATTTTCGGGACTTCATCAAGGAATAATATTACCCTCTGGGGAGCTATGAGGACAAGTATATACAATGGACAACGGTTCGACAAAGAAGGGATCAAGATGTGCATGAGCTAGCAAATATTTTCCATACCCTGTGCACAAAGTTGGGTATCAAAGATTTAGAAAAACATGTGTTGCTCAAGTACTGAAATTACTTGCACATATACATTTAGGAGGAAATGGAGTTCCTGGACATCTCCTCACTTGGTGTAGCATATCACTATGCTGCCAAGATTCAACAGAAATTCAAGTAGAAGAAGTGAGACTTTGGATATGTGAACCCAAAGCAGAGCAAAGGCACCCCCAAGGCACAGAGAAAAGGGAAGAGTCAGGCCACAATCCCCCAGGACATCTCCTCGAATCCACAAGCCAAGAATAATGGGAAGGCAAAGAAGGATACTGATAAGTGGTGTGAGTTCCATAGAACTCCCACTCATGACATAAATGAATGTCACACAAAGCAGGCATTGGTGGATGAGCTGAAAGACTCAAAGATGGATGCATGCTATGATTCTAAGTCATAACCTAACAAGGGAAAGTAGATCACTAACATAGAACCCACTGCGACGGTAGTCACCACCAAGCTCCAAAAGGCGGAACTTAAGGATCCAGAGGAGGGGGAGCACCTCTTCCACTCATAGATGTGGGTAAATGGTTCATTGGTGCATTTCATTGTTGATAGTGGGATCCAAACAAACATGATCTCATCTGAGGTCATTAAGAGGTTGAAGCTATCAACAACGTTGCACCCATAGTTGTACACCATCGGGTGGCTACATCAAAGGAGAGATATCTAATTCAGTCAGCAGTCTCATTTTCCTTATAGCACCAAGTCCTCTGCAGATGAGGTATTGTGTGACGTTTCCCCTCTTGAATTTTGTGATGTTTTATTAGGTCAGCCATACCTATGGAAACTACATGTTGTATATGAATCCATACCTCATTATTTTTTATTACTTTGGGTCGGAATTTGTACAGGATACCATAGGTAGCGCCACCTATCGCCTTATCTTTGATCTTTGCTAAACAATGTAGTAAGATAATTTTCCAGAATGGGAAATTTGTCTTCCTTGTGATTCACCCTCAGAAAAGAAGGAAGATTTTGGCCACATCCACAGCCTCCAACAGGGCTCCTCCGCACGATAGCAGCAGATGGACAAGGTCATGGAGGAATTTAGATACATCTTCACCTTTCCCACAGTGGTACCCCTACATTATCAGGTTAAGCATTCCATCTATCAGTGCAGAGCTATAAGCTACTCAATGGATCTATGATAACTATTATGGAGAGCAGACTGAATAAGGAGCCATTTAGGAGTTATTACAGAAACGGCACATCAAGCCTATCTCGTCACCTTGTCGAAGCCTGATCGTGTTGGTACAAAAGAAGGATAAAACCTAGAGGCTATGTATTGACTGCCAAGGCAGATTAATCCTCATCCCCGAAATAGTGTATCAAATCAAAGTAGTTGATGACCTTGGACAGTCGATGGTGCCAATAACAATAAGATAGATTGAATTGAAGTCTGGTTACCACAGGTACCAATCAAACCACCTCTGTGTGTGTGGCTGAGAATCATATTACCTTGTTCAAAGAAGGGCCTTTTCAAATGATATTCATTTAGAGTTGATAGATTCCCCATGGCAACACTATCCAGAGGCTGATGAATTGACATCTTACAGAGCGCCTAACTCATTCGTGGCCTACAGTATATTTGAACGACATCTTGATCTTCAGTCGAGTTGGGAAGAGCACCTACACCATGTTTGAAAGGTCCTCCAAACCCTGCGAAAATACAAGTTGTGTGCCAAATTGGAGAAATACACTTTTGGCATGACCCAGGTTCAATATATAGGGTACATCATTGATGAGCGAGGTGTGCATGTCTACCTAGCCAAGATAAAAGTTATTCGGGATTGGCCAACCCTCCGCATCTTTTTGGGTCTTACCCAATTTCTACCACAGGTTCGTGTTGGGTTTATCTGATATCACTTGGCCTTTGAGTCAAGTCACCACGGGCGAGTGAAAGAAAATTTTGGTTTGAATCCCAACAGAAGGTGTTTTTCAAGTTGAAGCATCACCTTTGCTCTGCACCGGTGCTCACATTTTTTTTTACAAGAACGGTTATGAGATTATATTAGAAAGTGGCCAAACGCCATCCAAGGTTACAATCTGTCGGGCCTAGCCCTTGATCTTTCTGCCTTGATCTGATCGTAGATCCCAAGGTTTGGGGATCCATCATTTGTACATGAGACTAGGAAGTCTATCTGTGTTATTTTTCCTAGCTTATACAAACACACATACTGATGTAAAATGAGTCGAAAAAACATTACAACTTTATGGAATAGAGTCCCACTCCTCAGTTTCGTCAACCAGAAGGGCTCCTTCTGAGAGCAACACCGCCTTGTTGGCTTCTGAATCTGCCTCTTTATTGTTTTCTCTCAAGACATGGAGGAAGCTTATATTTCTAAAAGCCTTCACCATATTTCGAATTCTTAAGATCGCTCTGGACAGTCTAAGATCTGTAGGAGAAGAGTCCTCCACTAGAATTTTTATGATAGACTGAGAATCTCCTATAACACTTAATTCTGTAATCCCGGTGAGCTTTGCTTGCTTAAGGCCCTGCAGGAGTGCCAAGGATTCAGCTTGAATGCTGGTTGAATGCCCGAGGCCCCAAGCATATCTAATCTCAGTTATGCCCTCCTTGTTCTTTATAATTCCTCCTGCCCCGGCCAGACCGGGATTGCCTTTCGCAGCCCCATCGAATAATAGGCAGTGTCGGTCTTGTCTGGTGAGCAATTCTGATAGTTCTTGCTTGCTTCCTCTGAATTGCCATTCTTTTATGCTTTTTTGCTGACTTGTTTCTCCAGAGAAATGAAGACCCAACGAGGCAGCCCATTCTAGATCCTTTTGATTTAAATTGGTTTCCGATAGCTGTTCACCCAAATTTTCTTTCCAGAGATTTTTTACTTTGATGGTGATGAGCTGAGGATTCAGTTTTTCATCTCTAAAAACTCTTCTGTTTCTCTCCAGCCAGATTTTCCAGCAGATGAATTTTGGCAAGGAGCACCATGCTGCTTTAAATCTTTCATTTTTTGGAAGCGTTCTTGGATACCTGCTGTGCCAATTAGCAAATAGGTCTGAAATATGTACAGGTAGATTGAACTCTGTTTTCCAAAAATTCAGAAGAATCTGCCATACTGTTCTAGAAAATTTGCATTCCAGAATGATATGTTGGGCACTCTCTTCAGTTTCACTGCATAGGTGACATCTGGATGGGCCTTGGAAGCCCTTTTTCTTCAGCTTGTCATCGGTTAAGATTGCTCTGTGGCAAAGCGTCCAGCATAAAATGTCGACCTTTGGGATAGTTTTATAGTGCCACAGCCCCTTCCATACAGCTGGATCGGGGGCGACATAAGGGCGTTCCTGCAAACAGTGGTATCCCTGCGCTACTGTATATGAGCCTGATCCGGATCCCCAACCCCGTGCGTCTTGTTTGCCTGTGCGGAGGGGTGACTTACCATGTAACATAACAAGCAATCGCTGTCGGGCCTGCGTAAGCTCTGGAGGCGCTGGAGGAATGCGCCAACTCTGCCAGGTTCTGTCTGCCCAATGTGATATGTCCCACAGTGATTTGAGCCCAACGCGATCCATCCACAGTCTCAACTCATGAAGATCATTGTTCGATGCTAAGGGCGGGTATTGCATTATTCTGTCATCCCAGCTCTTAATGTTTTTACCGTTGCCCGAAATGCAGAACGCTTTCTCTTTGATTAGAGCCACTGCTTTGTAACAGCGTTTGACAAGATGCGATCCTGTTGTGGGAAGGGGATTATCCAATGACCGTTTTCTGTTTCCCCTGAGATATTTTTTCCAGAGGGCTCTTTGTGCCCAGCCTGGGTGTGGAGCGATGATTCGCCAGAAGAGCTTGGCCCCCATGGCGATATTCTGAGAGCAGAGGTCTTTGATGTTAAGGCCGCCTTCCATCAATGGCTTACAAACTTTCTCCCAGCTTAGCAACGGAATTCTTTTATCGTTGAGTTTGCCACCTTTCCAGAAAAACTTGCGAATGTAGGCTTCCATTTTTTTTATGATACCAGTAGGTGCTAAGAGCACAGAGAATTGGAATATGGGAAGACTGTTTAGAACAGATTTGATGAGAACAAGTTTGCCTGCGAGGTTTAGCCAAGAGAAACCCCAGGTTTGGAATTTTGCCTTGAATTTGTCCAAAAGAGGGGACCAATCTCTGCTACGAACCAGAGTGCGAAAGATGGGCAGACCCAAGTATATAAAGGAGGACCAGCTGAGGGTGGCAACAAAGCCCAGAATCCTGGAGATGACAGAGAGAGTGTGAGAAGAAATGTTCCAGCAGTAGGCTTTACATTTTCCCATGTTTAAGCTGCTTCCTGTAGCATCACTAAAATCTTCTAGAACCTCCTTAAACCTTGTGGCAGAGCGAGCTATGGCAGCCCCCAACAGAAGGGTATCATCTGCGAAAAGAGTATGGTTTACATTTTTCACACCTCTGGCTATACTTAGCCCCAAAATCTCCTGTTCTTCCAATTTCTGATCTAGGAAAAAGCTGAGGGCAGAGACTTGAAGAACGAAGAGCAACGGAGAGAGGGGGCAGCCTTGCCTAATCCCTCTTGATGCTTTGAAGAAGCTAGCTGCTCTCCCATTCACCAAGGGGGCAATCCATGGGTCAGCAGTACTAGCTCGTATCCAATTTACAAAACCAGTCCCAAAACCAAACTTTTTCAATACTTCCCAAAGGAAACTTTGCCTGACACGGTCGAAGGCATTTGCCAGATCTAATTTGATAACCATACCCTTTTCTTTGCGAAGTTGACTCGAGTGGATAGCCTCTTGCACCAGGATGTAGTTATCAACAATCTGTCTCCCCTGAACAAAACCTCCTTAATTCTCAGGTATGATCTCTGGAAGGATGCCTGCTAGCCTGTTTGCAATTACCTTTGTGATTAATTTGTACCCAATGTTGCAGAGTGAGATTGGGCGAAATCTATTAAATTCTTTTGCACCCTTTTCCTTGGGAATGAGGGCAAGAAAGGCAGAATTAGTGCTTCCCCCAATTTTTTGGCAATTTTGAGATTTCAAAATCATCTTAAAGAGATCTTTCACTACAATCTGCCAGCAAGATTGAAGGAATCTGGCTGTGAAGCCATCCGGGCCTGGGGCTTTGTCAGGCTCCATACTATCTAGGGCTTATTTTATTTCTTGGATGGAGATCTTCTTTTCAAGCTGCTGGTTGATAAGAGGGGAGATTCTAGGGGGTATCACCTCCAGAAATTTGGATTTTGGATCAGTCTCTCCCTCTTCTTTATACAGTTTTTGGAAATGATTGAAGGCTGCCTTCTTTATGCTCTCAAAATCTTTGTGGATCAGATTGCCATCTTTGATTTCTGCTATAGAATTAAAGCTTTTCCTTGCTTGGGCTTGTTTATGGAAGAAGGCAGAATTTCTATCTCCCGCTTTAAGCCATAAGCTCCTAGATTTCTGCCTCCAATGCTCTTCTTCTGATAGGCAGGCTTTGTGATAGATTTGTTGCAGCTCCTCCTCCTTGTCTAAAACTTCTTTAGTGATTTCTACATCCTCACTTTGAATTTGATGTTGTTTAAGAATATCTTGGGCCTGCTTTCTTTTGTTTGCAGGAGTGGGAAGACCTTTGGCCCATGTTTTTAGAGCAGCTTTTAATCTTCTGAGTTTTTCTTCCCAGATGAAGAAGGGAGAACCCTTCACTGGTAGATTCCAGCTTTCTTGAACCAAGTTCATAAACTCTGGCTCTTTAACCCAGAGAGCATTGAACCTAAAAGGGATGGGACCAAGATCTTTGTGACCTGTCATCTCTAACAAAATAGGCTTATGATCTGAAACACTACAAGGGAGGATGTGCAGTCTGGATTCTAAACCAAGCAAAAGAAAGGAACTCTGCACCAAGCATCTATCTAGTCTAGCAGCAATATAACCAGGGCCTATTCTCTTATTGGTCCAGGTGTACTTACCGTTATCTGGAGGGGTATCGAGTAGATCCCAGTCCTGCATGAGGTCTTCCACCCACTCCCTTGCTGGGTCCCTTACGATTGTACCTCCTCGCTTTTCATCCGTGCGTAGGGTGAGATTTAGGTCCCCTGCAATGATGATGTTTCCCAGATTCTCAGTCTCTGCCAGCTGTCTGATGGATTCCCAGCATTCCCTTTTCTCCCCTATGTTATTAGGGGCGTAGACATTGAACAGGCATATAGTCTCCCTTGAATCTACAGAGTGTAGCTTCAAGAATAGCCAATGGCTATTGTGTGCCTCTGTGACCAGGCTAAATTTGAGGGGGTTCCATAGAGAACCCAATCCCCCAGAGGCCCCTCTTGATGAGATTGCTAGCCCGCTACTTCCTTTCCAGAACTTTTTGCTGATTTGAAGGAACTCTTTGTCCTCCATTTTGGTCTCCTGGATCAGAAGGATGTCCGGGGTTTCTCTTCTGATGAGGCTTCTTACTGCTTCTTCTTTTACTTTACTCCCCAATCCTCTGCAATTCCAGGAGATGGTCTTCATCATTTGTTTCTTTGATGAGGGGCTCCTCTGGAGCCCGGAGCTTGACTTTTAACCGGCTTCGAGTTCTTGCCCAGGAGTTTTTCTAGCGTAGGCTGACTGCCTTGCAGCTTGTCTTTGTAAGTTTCCTGATCTCTCTTTTCTCTTGCAGATCTTCTAACTGATGTCTGCGTATCTCCTATTTCTCCCTCTTCCTCAGACTCCTCTGATTCATGTTCCTCCTCGGAGGCTTCTGTCTGCTTTTCCTTGTTCTTTGCCATGATACTCTCTTCAGGTCTTGATCCTGCTGAGGTCGATTTTTCTGCTGATTTGTCAGGTCTTTCCTCTTCCCTGGGAATTTCTTCCGCAGAGCTTAAGATCTCGTACTTATTTTCTTGGCTTCTTGACGGGGGTAAGTTTTGGGCAGCGGCAGATTGAGTTCCTTGTGCCCCTGATTTCTTGTGATTTATCTTTGATCTCTTTACTTGGTTCCATCCTTCCTCCTTTCCTTTTTCTGCTTCGCCTGTGTTCGGGCATCCTCTAGCAAAATGGCCATAGATGTGGCATTTGTGGCATTTGAACGGAAGCTGCTCGTAATCCAGCACTTGAAGATGTGTCCAGCTACCCACCTTTATTTTGATGGCCTCAGGAAGGCCCACTTCTAGATCAACCTCGACGCAGATCCGGGCACAATCATATTGATCGTTGTTATTGGCTCTGTCTATGAACTTGCCCAAAGTGTTGCCTATGTGTTTGAGGGAATCCCAGTTCCAGCAGTGAACTGGTAGGTTAGGAAGCCGAACCCAAACAGGAACTGCCGATGGAACATCCACAGCTGGATCAAAGTCAGGGGTTCATTTATTTAGGTATAGGCCCTGAGGTCCCATGAAATAGGGCCCGTTCCTGAAGATCAGGTCTTTATCCTCCTTGGTGTTGAATTCAAACAGGAAGTAGCCTCTTCCAAGAAAATATGAGGTGACTTTGTTCTTGATCAGCGGGATCCAATTCCTGGTAACCCATCTTTCAGTTGATTTAGGAGAGGGCCAGAGACCCGTGAATTGGCCGACCAGGGCGCGATCTGCAAGAGATAAGGCGACTTGGATCGGCCCCTCCGGAGGTAGGGATACCTCCGGCACATCGTCGAGCTTTTTAACAAACTTAGAGACGTCAGATTCCTTCCTCTTGGGTAGTGAAGCAATCAAGGAAGAGAAGGCGGCAGAGGCATCCGGAGGAGAAGACAGAGAGGGCCCTTGTGGCGATCCTTGGATCTCCATAGTCAACAGAGAGGATCAGAAACTCATCCGACCAGCTTCCGACAAGAGGCGAGGCATCTCCGAGACTGAGCAGCTGAAAAAAGCAGGGGCAGATCAGAAGAACAGCTGAGAGTCTGAGGAGCAGATCTAAGAGTGTTCTGGATGCCCAGCAACAGGATCTGAAGGCTGATCCGATCAGATCCAACCGGTATCGAGGCCTCCGGGGTCGAGAGGGCCGAAGCATCTACCAGAAAGGCCGTGGGGGCAGCTCTCTGGCTCTGTCTGCTCAGGACGCAGTCAATCCTTGAAGAAGAACCTGTAGCAGAACGAATAGGCTCAGATCTGTAAAGCCAGCAACAATCTGAGCAGATCCGTGCTGAACCAAACTCCCACCGGTGCTCACATTACCATACCTGCAGTGACCATTTGAGATTGAGACAAATGCCCTTGAATATGCTATTGGCGCAGTTCTTACTCCGCAAGGGAATCAAGTGGAATATCATAGTGAGACACTTCCAGACATAGTATGAAATCATCCCACCTATGAGAAAGATATGTATTATGTTATGCAAGTCTGCTGACAGTGGAAGCATTACATGATGAGGAAGGAAACAGTCATCCACACAAACGACCGACCCTTGCAGTTCATACATGCACAAGGAAAGTTGTAGAACAATCGACATTAGAAATGGTCAACATACCTACAATAGTTGCATTTAAACATTAAGTACATGAAGGGTAGCACCAATAATGTTGCAGACTTCCTCAATCGACCGTCGGTCATGGTGCTAACCACTATGCTCGACTCTTATGGATACAAGACATCGGAATGGCCACAACTTTTTATCCAGGTGAATATTGGTGGCCACCCTCCTATTCCACCTGGACCCCCATCGTTGTTTCTTTCCAGTTTCCATAATTTTAGTACAACTTACCATTTTTGGCATTTTTTTCGGGTCGTAAAGTTCCAGATCCGTTTTGAGGGACTAAAATACATTTTTAGGAAAAACAAAGAGACCAAAAAAGTGCCATACCAATTTATTTGTTTTTTTTTCACCCTCTTCTTCGAGATATTCGAAACAAGGTATTTTAATAGCCAAACGGAGATTGTATGCCAAAGTTATGACACCGGGAAGTTGACGTTCTGTTGTGGTAAAACACAACCCCCACATTTTTTACTTATGTACTTTAAATAATGGGGACCCTTTCTACAAATTTTTTTGGCTAAATACCTTTTAGGATTTTGATTAAGTTAAATATCCTACATTTTTTGTCATTTTTCATCTTCCTCGGAATTTTGTTTTGATTGTTTCATTGAATCTGGGTTTTTATAAGCTTTCCAACGATACTTGTTTCACTTCATTTGGTCAAACGGTTTGTAAATGATACTTCTTTGAATTTTTGATCATTTTTCTCGTTTGGGTTAAAAAATGTATCAAGTGTAACAATATGTTAATTCTCGTAGTTAAAATAGTCATTCATTGTAAATATTAACTTTTAATTCATTTTTATTAATTTTTCATTTTTTAACGGTCCTACAAAATAACCGAGCTAAATTGTCCAATGGGCTAAAACACATTTCAGGATCTTGGTAATTTACTCCAACTTGTTATTTTAAAACAAATTGCCAAACCCAAAACCCCAAATTTGAAAAATGGCTTGAGTCTATTTGTAGGATGGTTAATCCCTTATGGGCCCCACTTCACAATACATATATTTAAAAAACGCCGAAGCATAAAAACTTGCCATACGATACATCGCACATCGCATATCGCAATATTTTTTAAATCAAACAAAAACAATCTTTAAAAAAGGTCGAAACATCGATGCGATTTGGTTTACGTGATGGGTTAATTTTTTTTTTAATATAAGGTTTTGTTATTCTCCTTATGACTCCCGTGACCTCACCCTCACCTCAGTCACCCTCCACCTCACTCCCTCACGTCATCACTCCCTCACCTCACTCACCCTCCATTAACACTCCTTATCCCTTATAACTCCCATTCACTTACCTCTCCTCCTCCCTTCTCTCTCTCTCACGTGAATGTTTGGTGTTTAATTAAAATATATAATAAATATTATAATTTTATAATAATTTTTATATTTTAATTATAATATTTTATTATAATTTTAACATAAATAAATTATAATATTAATATAATATATTTATATTTTAAATAAATTTTAAATCATTTATTTTTATTAATTAATTTTCGTTTATAGTAAATTAAGATTAATAACATAATTGTGATTAATTAGCATTAATTAATTAAATATTATAATCCAATTCAGGAATAGAATTTAATTTAAAATCTCTGATTTTTAGCCCAAGCAACATAAAATTCCAAATTTATGGCAATTTTAATACACCAACTTTAGAAGCTCGTAAAAGGAGTTTTACTTGGCCAAATGAGGCCCAGGATAGCTCATTAGATAGATAAAATCAAAGAGAACATTTATGAAGATGTTTCATTTCTAGATTTGATCATTTATTGGGTCTAAAATTCAGCAGAAGATCATGCTCCGAATTTTTAACAAAATAAATTTTCTGAGTTTTATTTTCTGCATTTTAATTTGCCCACAACTTCTTCTAAATGCAGATCTATTCGTCAATGATATCCTTGGCCAATTATATTAGCACATAAATCAAAAGAAAACTTAGATTTCCTTTTTAATTATTTATTTAATTAATTTTTTATTCGATTTATTTTAATTTCTAGATTTTGCATTTTGATTTTATTTTTACATTTTAATTTTGTTTTGATTTGTTTTTGCAGAAAACAGTTGAAGAGATGAGAAGAAGAAACTCTCAATCAATGAAAAGGCTCCAACAATTGAATAATATTTTTGAACCAATGAAAATTGATTGAGCAAAACTACTCTTCAAACAAACTTTCTTACGAGGAAATCCTTTTGTAAATATTATAAATAACAGATTGCAAAATGTAATACACGCTTCTCTCCTCTGCAATTCTAGAATTCTAAAAGCACTTCTGTAATAGGAATTTAGAGTTGTAGGGTGAGAGGAGAGGAATCTCAGATATGGAGATTATTGAGGTTTTTCTTTTACATTCTAAGTTATGTATAATGAACAGAGTCTTGCACTACTGTAGTTCTAATTTAGAAAGCAGAAGTTCAGGCCTTGTAAAAGACAGTTAGAGACCGGAGCTGGAGAAATGGACTTAAAAATTGGTATTTATAATACTATTATTTTAAATGATGGTTTCATTTTATGATAATAGGAATGTGTCAATTTACTCGCATACTTGTGCACTTATGTCGGTATGAGTAATTTGCCTCAATTTATGTTATTATTTGTCTCTACTCTTATGGGTTGAATTTTGATTTCTGAGTAACTATTTACTCAAAAATCTGTCTTATAAAATGATTTATTGAATGGTGATATGTTGTGAACTATTTCCGCATGTTATTGTTTAATTATTCAAGTTACTGATTAAATGATCAATATCATTTTGATAAATAATTCCTTAGTGTTATTGATTGATTATTTCAGTTAAGAGGTCTCTATATAGAATATGTTTGGTATTCACAATATCAGTTAATTGAACTACTTCGTTAGCTTGATATTCATTTAAAACAAACATATTTAAATCTCAATTATTTTAGAACATCTTGCTCTCAGTTGGGATAGATCTATATCTGCCTAAATGAGATAGGATTAAAATAGTTTCTTTTGCTTGCATCTTAGAATAATATTGCAATTAGATTAAATTCTATATCCCTAAAAACTCCTCTTCCCAAAGATGCAGAACTTTAATTGTGGCTTGGCTAAGCCCAAATTAGTTTAAGGATCATTTTCTTGTCCAATCAGAAAAAGAAATGATCTAATGTCTCTTTCCCATTGATAAATAAAATTCATATTTTAAGCTAATGGAGATTGAGAGAAGGTAACTGGACCTAGTTAAACCAGTCGGAGCCACCATTCCAAACGGAAAAGGAACTGCTTTAAGGTCCAGACTGGGTGGTCATCCCCCATGTTGTTGCAGTGAATTTTGAGGCCTCAACACGTTCCAACTTACCCTAATGAGGCCCACAATATTTTGGTGCTTCATCTCCTAGGGTTCATTTTTGGATGTTTAGGATTTTTCATTATTTCTAAATGATAAAAAGGCCATTGAGTCTCATTGTAAAAAAATTCTGAGGCATGTAGCTAACACATCTCTTCTCAGAGATAAGATACCATCGCCCAAGCTAACTTATTTTCATTCTGTATGTAAGCTTATTTCAGTTCTTTGATATTAATGAAATGGAGTTTTATTTCTATTGCATATTTATGTTTATGTTTATATTTGTATTATGTTGTGTTCCTGTATAAGTCTGGATTAACTTTACAAGAGTGATCTAGAATTCAGCACCACATATCAGATGCTCTTAGAAGGTAAGAAAGTTCTATACTTTCACCTCCAGGACATGTTATTGTTCCACCTGGGACACATTTGTATTCCTTCAAGCAAGCGTGCCACGATGATTTGGGAGGCGCACTATAGTTGATTCACTGGACATTTTGCGGTAGTAAAGACAATGTCAGTGTTCCAAAAGTATTTTTATTGGCCAAACCTTCGACAATATGTTGGGAAGTACATCAAGTCTTGCACTGCATGTGCCATTGACAAATCTACAATCAAGAATCAAGGACTGTATACTCCTTGTTAAGTCTCAAAATTGTCTTCCATCTTCATCCACATTTCCATCATTTCATCACCATTTAGCCTTCATTTCATAATTATCTAGCCTAAAACCCTACATCAAGTAACCATCTTCATGATCATATGGGAAGTTATTTATTTTATGTATTTTTAAGTGAAATTGTGATTAAAAACTAGGAAATTAACATGGTTTCATATACATATATATGAGTTATGAGTTTTGTGACATGTGTAGGCTTATTTTGAGGTTCTAGAAGGGTCTTACTTAGCCTCCCAAGCACAAATTCGAATTTCAACTCAAGAGGTGGACCATATTCCAAGAAGAAATATCATGGAGATCTCAATGTGTCATGGGATTTGTATCTAGTATTTAGGGATAAGTTGAGACAAGTATGGATCTAGTATATATTTAAGGGATTTACATTTATTGAGAGATATCCCTAATTCATGTATAAATAGGAGGAGCATCCTTCAAAGGAAGCTAACAAGTTGTAAATTATTCACTAACATCAGATTTATGATTGTTCATTTAGCATGAGTAATACCATTTTCTTCAAATAATGAGTTATGAGTGTTGTTTGATTCTTAAGATGTGACAGTTGTTATTGTGTGCTCATTGAAGAATGGACGGATCCCCATCAACCACAATCTGCATACATCTGTAACATAGTTTGATTTCTTTTATTTCCTTACACGCAAGTGTGCTTTATTTTTTGCAAGTGTGATTTGCTTTTCGCAAGTGTGATTTCATTTCCTAGATTTGATTTGATTGTCATTAAACTACTTGCTTACTAGCTATCTTAGTTTGTTTGCTTGACAACTAAATCACTAGTTGTTTTTTACTGCATTCTAGATTAGTTTACTTCTTTCTATATTATCATAGTTTGCTTCTAATATATTTTCACTTTAGTTATCATTAAATTTCTTGCTCAATAGTTCTCATAGTTTGCTTGCTTGATAACTAAATCAATAGTTGTTCTAGGTTTACCCACTTTTTAGATTAAAAGTGTTCTTCTTATAGTTTTTTAAAGTGTTCTTCTTATAATTTTTTAGAAAGGCCATGGCATTCATTCATTCCACCCTTAGAATATAATTTAGTTTTCTTACAAGTGATTTCTTTTGCAGTTTTCTTTAGTTATACTTGTAATATTCATTTTCTTTCTTTCTTTCCATCCTAAACAAACCTTCTACAACAATTTCATCTGAGGTCCCATATATTTTGGTTTCCTTCTAAGTTTACGAAACCCCCAGGTTGACACATTAAAATGACAGGGATTTTACATACAATTAAATCACCCTACACTTCTCTGCCTACTCCTATCCGGCCCTGGGAATCCTTCTTCATGGATTACATGTCAGGCCTTCCTTCTACCAAGCATGGAAACAAATGTGTTTTCGTGGTTGTCGACAAATTCTCCAAGATGGCCATTTTGGCGACTTGCAAGAAGAGTATCGTCGTAGAAGCCATTGCAAAACTCCGCTTTGAACAAGTGTGGGTACACTTTGGGATCCCACAATCCATTATCTTAGTTCAAGGTAACAGTTTCCTAAGTGCATTCTGGTTAAGCCTCTGGCCATTGTTAGATACCAAGCTCACTAAGTCCACGACCTTCCACCCCCATACTAATGGCGAGACAAAGGTTGTCAACGTGATGATCATACACATATTACACATGTACAACTCGAGGCCTCCACAAACATGGGAAAAAATCCTCCCCTATGTCCAACACAGCTACAACAGAGCTCTCCATAGCTCAACTGGCCACATCTTCTTTCAGGTGGGACTAGGATTCCAACCACTATGTCCCATTGATGTTGCCATATAACTTGTAGCTACTCAGGCATATTTGACTCATGTCGAGTCCGAAGTCGAAAGATCCAACAACTTCATTGAATGCATTCAACACATCCGCTAGTAGGTCCATGACATATTGTATAGAGAAAATTCTAAGTACAAACAGTGCCATGACCAACATCGAGTGCCACACAAGTTTCAAGTGGGCGAAAACTTTTAGTTACATTTATAGAAGGAGTGCCTCGCTGGGACCTACCGCAAGCTTTGCCCAATCCGATATGGGCCTTACACCATCACTAAAGCTATATGGGACAATGCCTTCAAGATCAACATTCCACCATTCCTTGGCCTACACCTAGTATTCAATGTGGATCGGTTGTAGCCATACTTTCTACCATTGTTGGACACATCAGACATTGTTGAGTAGTTAACACCTACAGAGCTCAACCAAAGTTGCATTTAATAGGCCACAACTGATAGGATCATGGACTCACAAATCAAAAATATTCACCAACAAAGGATCCAACTATATTGACTTGTCAAATTCGAACAACTCCTTTACTAGTGCAAGTGGCTCACCAGGGACCAAGTTCATCAGAAATTTCCTCACCTCATAGAGGCTCTGCATGCAATGGGGACCATTTCTTCCTAAGGGTGGAGGATTGACCCAGGTGGATATTGGTGGCCACCCACCTATTCCACTTAGACCTCATGTTGGTTTCATCAATTTCCTTGTTTATAGTACAATTTACTATTTTTAGCAATTTTTCATGCCCTAAAATTTTGAAGTTAGTTTGACCCCCTAAATGGATTTTTTAGGTCCCCAATAGCCTTATGCCTGCTATAGATCTTGTAGTACTCGGAGATATCTTTCTAACGAGGTATGGTACACGCCAAACGAAGATCATATGACCAAGTGACGACCCAGGGAAGTTGGTTGCCCAAATAACCCCAACGAGGCCCACAAACTCTTGGCATTCTATCTCATAGGGTTAGGTTTTTGGTTGTTTAGGATTTCTCTTTTATGTTCAATAATAAAAATGCCCTTGAACCTCATTGTAACATAATTCATAGGCATGTAGCCGCCACATCTCTTCTCAGAGATAAGCTACCATCACACGAGCTAGTTATTTCCATTCTATATGTAAGCATGTTACAATTCTTTGATATTAATGAAATGATAATTTATTTCTACTGCATCTCTGTGTTTATGTTTATTTCTGTAATTTTTTGCATTCTTGCATGAGTTCGGATCATCCCATTGTTGGTTTTAAAACTGAGTTATGATAGATTTTCCCATTGTATAGAAGAAGTGCCACATAAAGCTTGGACTTGTTTCAAGATATTTAAAATTATATTAATGGATATAATGATGTAGCTTCAAATAAGTTGATATCGATGTAAAGTATATTGAATTTGAATGCATACATTTTATAATATGATGTATTTATTTTTAGAAATCCCTTTTTATATTGTAAATTTTATATTTGTTATTCAGTTACGATGATGATTTAAGTTATATATATATATATATATATATATATATATATATATATATAGAGAGAGAGAGAGAGAGAGAGAGAGAGAGAGAGAGAGAGAGAGAGAGTTTTTAATTAAAGAGAACAAATTACATTATTGATATCCCTTTTACAAAATTATACTATCCTCACTCTCATTAGATTTGTTGGTTGGTATGTGATAAAAATGAGTGTCTACATAAAACAAAGGTAACAACAATACATAAAAAATCATATAACTAGGTTTCCAAAAAAACAACCATAAGCAAATTGAAATAGGATGCCACCTAAGGAATCTGAGGATGTCACTAGAGTTCGGCCTTTCAAGCTTGTATCGGGAGGGATGGGAATCTTGAATTCGCATTGAATGTGTTTCTCCAAATGAATCAAGTGATATTCCATCATGTTACGACAATCCTTCATTTCCCATTAGTTATGTTGATGTCGTTCAAGAATGAAATGATATCAATCCTTTCCTCGTGTTTTTATTTTAAGACTCTCCTCAATAAAGTCTTTAACTCCCAATGGAGAGTAATAAATTGCATGTATTGGTTTCTCCTTCCCTTTGTATGGCCAGAGTTAGTTATGTAGTGAGAAACTTTATCCATAAGTTAGTGTCAGAGAAGGCTTGTTATAATGACCGACATGTCTCTCTAATCGCTTAATCTCTAGCTATGTACATGACGATGTTATTGTGTGGTATGTTGTTGGCACCTCCTAAGCAGGATCTCTGAACAAGACATGCTAGGTTGGATGCATTCCCCAACCCTCGACGACTACACTCGTGTTGATGCAACATTTCCATAGATGTGAAATCAAGACCAACTCATTGAACACATATATGGGGTATGAGAGATTAGAAATAGATGGTCTCTTGAAACCTTCCCCAAGCCATAAAACCGCAATATCTCAGGTTATACTCATTGCCAAATTACTAAGAAACAAGGAGGGGCACAAGAAAAAAAACCCGAGCCTCAAGTATTTGGTGAATAGATTGTTATGTCGAATACATTTATACCCAGGAGTCGATGTTGGGTCCTAGAAAACCAAAGCCCCTAAATTCAGTCTAAACACAATATTCACATTCCTCATCGAAAACTGAAGAATAACCCATAATAGACCAATAACAACCATGAACTGAACAACAATACACATGGAGCCAAGATCCCATAATTACCTCTCTATGTTCCCATGGATTAATAGAAGCTAACCGAGTCCAATAACCAGAGTTGGAGTCCTGTCTTACCATATTTCACCACCCAAATCCTGAAGTTGATCCTCTGCCTTGAATCACACTCACTCTAGGAAACCCAACTCCCTCCTCATTTCCAATGCAACCACCATTCTTTTGTGCCCCATAAAATAAAAGGATGACATCATTACAATGTGTCCATTTGATATAAATTTATGCTTGCCAATTCCTACTTAAACTTTCAGAATCCGCCACCCAAATTTTTTTCTACCCAAAAACACAATTCGTTAATGCCTAGCTCGCATGGGATGCAACTTGCATAGCTCAAGAGCCTGCCTCATAGCAAAGTTTTTTTGAATGAAGGTAGTGAAACCCAATAATCCATCCATGTAAGTAATAAACTCATTGCATGCTTCAAGCATGGGGAAAGGGGGGCTAGGCCATGTCACCCCCCTCTTTAATGATCTTGAGAGTCGGTGGGGTGGTGACCCCTCCCTCCGCCTCCCCCCAAACTCAACTACCATGTGCTTGTCCAATACCTGTTGAATGATTCCTAATTTCCTTTTTTTAACTAAATTGCACTTTGCAGCAAAATTCTTAGGGAAATTCATTCTTATATTTGTTGGGACCTCTACAACAATTGTAAATGAAAAGACTAAAAGCAAAGTAACCTAATAGGTCTAGCAACTTCGTCCGGATTAAGGATTATGATTGTCATATTGTCAACTAGGCACATATCTAGAGCGCGTGTTAATCCATCCCTTACTATTGCTTTTGCTACCTTCTGCCATTTTCCATGGGTCCAACTTTATACCTCTAGTGTCTTTGCATTATAATTAACTCTTAATTTATTTTATTAATAGAATGGCATTATAATTTTTTGAAAATAACTTTACGTAAAAAAAATGAAGACACTTACTAAATTTAAGTAGTCATTTTTATTTTTATTGAAGTAAAAGATTTCATAAATATTTTGGAATTCACTTCACTTCTCTATATCAAATTTTAAAATATTCCCAAAATATATAATCAAATTAAATTCAACCATGTAAACAAAAACATTTGAACTAAATTGAGTTTATCACGAACTATTACAACTCTCCAATCATCTCCACCGTAGACAAAAATCTACATTTTGACTGATTTGATTACAACTCTCCAATCAGCTGATATGATATTTCCTGCAGTTTGTCATGCACGATTCAAATTTGATTTTTTATACACAAAAGTAAAATAGTCTTCCTTCGAGTACACCTTCCAAAAATTGTTGTATACCATTCATTTGGGTAGAACTAATGATAAATATTAAACCCATGAAATATATCACTATTTCTTCTCCTTTTATGTAGGTTCCTTTCTTCATAGCGACACACGTGTTGGGGTCTGTCACTGCACCATTTTCCATGGAGGGAATATTTCATCCATTTATGGACGGTGGAGTGACAATTTCATCTTGCTCCTACGGCCAAGTTATTTCACTATAGTTCATCATCACATTCAATCTCACGTTCGTTGTCACAATAATCACAAACACGCTTGAAGTTAAAATTTTCAAAATAATGCCAATTTCCTTGACATCATATATATTATTAATTGTTTTTTAATACCATATGACTTTACTTATAGTGATTTGTCACCAAATTTCATTAAAATTTTCAAAATAATGCCAATTTCCTTGACATCATATATATTATTAATTGTTTTTTAATACCATATGACTTTACTTATAGTGATTTGTCACCAAATTTCACTCTATAGGTTAGGCTCAACCTACCTATTCTAAGTTTGGGTGTTTTAGAGATGGAATTATGTCATACAATTTTGTGTCACTTAATTTATAATGGTTTACTATCTCGATTCGATGTATATGTTAGGTGGGTGTGTGTAGTTTAATCACTTAAAGATTGTAATTTTTGTTGTTAATTAATTTTATTTTTAAATACCACTAGGTGCCATGCAACCATATTTCATTTTAGACACCTTCTCCCATATCAAACAATATTTCAATGATCAGATTAATTTGAAATCATTCATTCTCAGTTGAATTGAAATGTAGATGATGATCTCACAAAAACATACCTCTAATCCTTGCGTACCCAACTTGAGTCACGGTATTACTGAGTTAGCCATAGTCCATGGCAAGGGAATTGGAGATAATGGATGATTTAATCTACGAAAGGAGTCAAGAAGGATATGAATGATTATACTCACTACTTGTTTGCTCACTTCTTAAGCATTGATGGTTATCTATTCATGGTTTCACTCATGCCAAGTTATTTGTGAAGGAGGAGAGTTTTCTTTTCACGGTTTGACATTTCCTTTATTTTGATTGCAAAATATTTTGAAAAAAAAAGGTGATGAATAGAGTTAGGGTTTTTTTTTTTTTTTTTTCAAATTTTACAACTCAAATAACTAAGAAGCAAATTTATATTCAAAAGTCAACACTTATGATCTTATTACTTTAAAAAAAAAATATTTTGATGGAGGAGCATCCAATTTCCAAGTCAAATATCTTTGACTAAGACCTAGGGCTCTTTCATTTTCAATGGGAGTTTGTTCTTTAATTATTTGTAATATTCCATGTTTTTAAGAAGATTGTAATATTTATATAATTAGTATGGAACAAGATCTTCTTCCAAGAATAAGTCTTGGCAAGTTGAGTGAAGTTAGAAAGATCCTGGGATAGGATAGATTTCTTGATAGGATTTTGAGGTTCTCAAGGATTATTAGGAGCTTATTATGGATCTGAACTAATTCTAGTTCTAGATCCTTTTGTATATTTTTGTAAGCAAAAAGGAATTAAGAGAGCGATCACAAAAAGGAGAGAGTCAAGAGGATTTGGAGGCTGAGTATGGCAATGAGGCTAATAAGGTCCAATATAATGCAAATTTGGTGAGAGGAGGAGGACTTTTGTAAATTATGTGCATACATATTTATTAATAGAGGAGCTCTTTATTTGAGCATTGGATCTGTATATCAAATATTTGGTTATGGTTTGTAAATGTTCCCCATTTATGTGAATTTATCTCTATAGTCGTAATAATACTATTGTGTTGTATGCATGGTACAGTAAAGTTCGGGGGGGATTTGTGCAGCGGAAGGAACCCACAACAGTCTAAAAAGATCATAGAGGCCAGGAAGAACATAATTCTTGTTTGAACGCAGCCAAACTAGCGCAGAGGAAACGTGGAGGCTATAAAGGGCAGTAAGGATCCATAGAGAGGAGTGAAGTGGAATTTTGGATTGATTTTTGTGTAACGGAAGCAAAACAACAGCTGAGGATGTAATGTAGAAAGGAGTGAAGACATAGTTTATTTGGCGCTTGCAAAAGTTTGTTGCATAATCGAGGTCGAGGAAATAGAACTCAAAGTTATATCAGATAGTTCGATCAATTAATAAGTTTGGGTTGACGTGTCTCGGGAGGTTCTTTCCCGAACGATTGAAGAGGAGTGCACAAGGGAGCAACTGGGATAACGAGGATTGGACTGATGTGTAAGGTCGCCAATCATAAAGTAGTCGAGCTAGCATGGAGCACGATTGGGACCACGAGTAAACACTGACTCATCCCTGATGTCAAGCCTTTACGCATTATTTGAAAGAGCCAGACTCACATGGAAGCCAACTGATGTGTGAGAAGTTGGTGTGATGTAGAGTGTGTGTATTGGACAAAGAGGCTGATAAAGGGCTGCAAACTGACAACTATTGACAGAGGTCGAGGACGACATTTAATGGGAGAAACTTCATTACTCAGAGTTTGTCACCCGAACAAATTTATTTGGACATATCTTTGGATGGGTCAGGATGATGTTAGTCCGATATGATGTGTGAGGTGTTGACACAAAGCTATTTCATTGATTGACAAGATCAACCGAAGGAAGTTACGTGTCCTGACAATTGGAGCTTGCGCATAACATAAAAGAGTCGGGGCCAAGGTCATAACCCTTTGTTGCTATAGCATTCGACAGGGGCTTAAAGAATAGAGGAAAGGCTATGTGCCAGGACTCAGGACTGCACATAGAAAGGTAAGAGCCTCTGCTATAAATACTCTGCTCCATAATCATGATTTGTGTATATTTATATGGGTTGTGCATGTGTTATAATAGATTCGACCGCAGTGGTTCTTTGAAGAAGGATTGGGTTGGAAAATTGAACACATACAAGGTTTGGAATGAGTTAAATCACGCATGAATGGGTTGGAAACTATGTTTTTGAAAAGGGTGTGAACCATACCCTCATGAAATCCTCCCACTTGGTTTTAAATGAGTATTTAGAATGGATTTATCTCCCTTAAGTTGGATTTGAAGGAAGCGCATTTTTGACACAAAGTTGGGTACTATGTAGTTTAAATTCGACATATTGGCACAACCAATATTAGCCAGACATCATTTGGTATCACAGCTAGAATGATCTGTGAACCTGAAAAAAGAGAGGTTAAATTTCTTGGAGAAGTAGTGAAGAAGGTAAAGAAAATATAGATACAGAGGACATGAAGCTCTTGGAGGAACATAGTTGCACAATTAGATTTGGAGGATTCAAATGAGATAGAGGAGGAATATCTCGAGTTAAAGCTAGTACAACACAGATTCAATATAATGAATCAAGGGAAGATTTGGGCATAGATGAAATAGTTTTTTTTATGCTAACTCTGGTCATGAAGAATTTATGTTTGCAGATAGCAGACAAAGGAATTCAACAACAACAATATAGCAAGTGAAATTGTGATAGAACCCCAACAATAGATGAAATTGCTGAGATTAGGACAACACAAGTTCTCAAAAGAGGAAGTGAAGAGGTGGGAAATTGAAGGTGCAGAAGCATAGCAACTTTGGAAGTTGAAGAGCATAGGTGCTCAAGAAAAGGTTCTAGTGCATAGAACTAATGGAAGGAATATACCAAGAAGTTGATTTGGTTCAGGTGACAAGTGAGAGACTTGTTACAGAGATGGAGAAAGTTTGTTGCAGCTCACAATTGGACAAGGAGAGTTCACAGAAGAAAGAGGAAGTAAGGATGACTACTTATAGTCATGCCAAGAGTTCAGAGAGAGGTCATATTCAAAATGCCAAAGCAGTTGGAATGAGGTAGATGAATGATAAGGGATTTGAAAAGGAAATGATTGAGTTGAAAGCAAAACTCAATAATGTAAAGCAGTTGTTTCTAGGCTAGAGGTATGACTGGATAATGGAGAAGAAGAAGGTGAGATGGCCTTCGTTGCAAGTGAATCTAAGACAAAGGATATGTGCCATATTGAAGGAAAAACTCAAATTAGTTGAGTGTAATGTGGAAGTTCACTATTGTGAACCAAAAAAGGGAACGATCCTTGGAGAGGATGAAAGTGATGAAGATCCTGAGAAGAGACCTTTTGACAGTCTCACAAATTGTTTGAGATCAACACATGATGGAAGAATCATTTATTGAGGCTAAAGGTCCTATTGATTTTAAATTTGATAATTGGTATGTGGACGCAGGAATTGGTGTAGATGATGGAAAAAACATTAACTTTGTTCAATGTAGAGATGAAGAACAATCAATGAGTATTGTTATAAAGATAGAAAGAGAACATAATTTAAATTCTTTTGGATGAGGAAGGAAGGAAGAATTGTCCTATAAAGGAAATCAAGGTAGAGACTATATGCAATGGGTAAATGTTTCTATGGAAGAAAATCCTAAGGTAGAAAGGTTTTTTCTTAGATGAGATACCTGAAACAAATAAGTTTCTATTCTATTACAAGGTGTGTGAGGTTGATAAAATTTTTGAATATATGTGTATTGAAGATGTTAAGGAAGGAGTTGTTATAGTAGAATAAGTCGATGAAGATTTGATGAATGGCTTGAAGGTTCCAGTGTTGCGTGAGGAAAATATGTGAGAAACATCTACAAAGAATTTAAAGTCTCATGTTTTTTAAACTAACGAGTGGTTGTTGTCTGCAGGAAAAAATAAATGCAAGGATGAACAAAATCCTATTTTTTTTCATCTCAATGGAGGATGCAACATTGTCTCATGTAACCAAAAAGGGGAAATATGCAGATAAAATGAGTAAAAATAATCGAAATTGTCAAGAGGATGAGGATATGCGAAGAAAAATGAATCGGCTTGGAGATACTTCAGTTGATTAAGTACAAGAAATGTTGGAAGAGGCCATGCAAGATTACAGGGGAGCAAGCATGCAACTTACTAAAGAAGAAATGACAACAGAGGGTGAATGGAGCAAAACCATGGAAGAAACCTTGTACAAAGGTATAAATTGTTTATGGGTGATCTGCGATTTTAGCAAGATGAAAAATGTGAGTTTGTTGGAACAAGCAAACAACTTGAATTTGCAGCTTAAGGGTATTTAGTGGTGGATACACAGTTTTGTTGAACAAAAGTATAAGGAGCTAGAAATGATAGTAGCCATACAAATTTCTTGTGAAAGTTAGCAACAAACAAATGGTAGAAAGGAGGTCTACCAGCAAAGGATAGAGCTTGACAGTGGAATTGATAGAGCATGGAGAATTATGAAGGAGGCAACCAAATGGAGTTTCCATTGAATGGAAAGCATAGTCAACAATAATTTGTCATGGACTGAGAGGGATTACATCAATAATATTGTGAGTAAGCAAAAAAGTAAAAAAATGGATCCTGGATTGGATAATGTGCAACAAATAATACAATGGGATGGCAAGGAAGGGACACCTTGAGCAAGGCAACATAACAACTACAACATAAGGTTTGGGATCTAAGATGATTTAAATCAGCTTATGTAAGCACATGGTCAAGAAACCATGAATAATTTTCGTCTTGGGATTATGATGCGGGAGCATCCAACCTCTAAGTCAAGTACCTTTGACTAAGACCTAAGTGTCTTTTATTTTCAGTGGGAGTTGGTTCCCTGATTGTCAATTATTTGTAATTTTCTATGTTTTTAAGAAGATTGTAATATTGATGTAATTGGTATGGAATGAGATATTTTTCTAAGAAGAAGTCTCAAGAAGTTGAATGAAGTTAGAGAGTTCTTGGGATAAGATAGATTTCTTGAGAGGATTTTGTGGATCTCGAGGATTCCAAGGAGCTTATTATGGATTTGAGCTAATTCAAGTTCAAAATCCTTTTGTATATTTTTGTAACCAAAAAGGAATTAAAATAGCAATCACAAAGAGGAGAGAGTCAAGAATATTTGGAGGTCGAGTATGGCCACGAGGCTAATAAGGGCCAATATAATGTAAATTTAGCCACACGAGGAGTCCTTTTGTAAATTATGTTCATACATATTCATTAATAGAGGAGCCCTTTGTTTCACCATTTGGATCTGTATATAGAATCTTTGCTCATGGTCTATAGGTGTTCCCCATTTATGTGAAGCTATCTCTATACTTGTAATAAGACTATTGTGTTGTAGGCATGCTACAATAATCTCATGAAGGGTTTGTGATGTGGAAGAAACCCATGAGAGTCTACAAAGATCACAATGGTCAGGAAGAATATAATTCTTCTTTGAATGTAGCTAGAGTAGTGTAGAGAAAACATGGAGGCTATAAAGGGCCCGAAGGAGCCATAGAGAGGAGTGCAACAAAAGTTTGGAGTGATTTATGTGTAAGAGCAATGCAACAACATTAAGGGCGTAACAAAGAAAGGAGTGAAGATTTAGTTTCTTTGGAGCTTGAAAAAGTCTGTTGCATAACGAAGGCCATGGAAACATAACTTAAAGTTATCTTATATAATTTTGTCAATTAACAAGTCCCGATTGACATGTCCCAGAGGTTCTTTCCTCGATGATTGAAGAGGAGCGCACAAGGGAGTAGCCGGGTTGATAAGGACCAGACTGACGTGTAAGGTCACCAATTAGAAAGCAGTCGAGCTAGCGTTGAGCACGAGTGGGACTGCGAGAAAACATTGACTCATCCCAGAGGTCAAGAATTTACACATTGTTTGGAACATTCAGGCTAACATGGAAGGTAGCCGATGTGTGAGAAGTCAGGGTTATGTGAAGATCACGTATTGGATGAAGAGACTAACAAAGGGTCGTAGATTGACAGTTATTAATAGAAGCCGAGGATGACATTTGATGGGAGAAACTTCGTTAACCATAGTCTGTCACATGGGAAAATTTATTTCACGATATATTTGGGTGGGTTTGGATGACGTTAGGCGGGATGACGTGTGAGGTGGTGGTGCAAAGCTATTTCTTTTATTGATGAGATCAACACAAAGAGCTTTTGTGTCCTAGCGATTGGAGCTTACACATAACATAAAAGAGTTGGGGCCATGGTCATAAACCTTGTTCGCTGGAGCATTGACAGTGGCTTCAATAATAAAGCAAAGGTTATGCACCAAGACTAGGGACTGCGCATAGAAAGGTAAGATCCTGTGTTATAAAACCCCCACTCCATAGTCATCATTTGTGCATATTTATATGGGTCTTGCGTGTGTTACAAGCATTGGTTCTTTGAAGAAGGATTGGGTTGAAAACACAAACCCATACAAAGTTTGGAATGATTTAAATCACCCATGAATAGGTCGATGATTGTGTTTTTTAAAAGGGTCTGAACCATTCCCTTATGACTCCTCCCACTTGGTTTAAAACAAGTATTAAGAAGGTATTTATATCCGTTGAGTTGGGTTTGAAGGAAGTGCCTTTTTGAATCAGAGTTGGGCACTATGGGTTTTAAAGCTGACATATTGGCACAACCAGTATTAGCGAGGCATCATATTTCCAATTTGTATCATGGTAACGTATTTTCTATATTGCAAATTCAGTGCACCTTGATAGGCCAGGTGTTGGCCCTCAATTTTGGTCAATTTTGTTTATCATAAACCCACTTATTTACCATCATATTCCACCTTATCCCACTCACATATGCTTTTACCCTTATTTTTCATATTTAGGTAATTAAATTATGCTTTTCAATTTTTAGAGATTCTTGTAAAAATTAGGTTTTAAGAGTATTTTTGGATAGAACTGAAAATTCCCGTAATAGCTCCATGGAAGTCATATGTGCAGGACACCTGGGCGCGAGCTGAGCATAGATTTGGAAAGCTTGGGAACCAAGGATAGACGTGTACCTATTAGTTCGGCCAAACCGAGCTAAAATAGGCCCGGTCGACGCTGGTCAAACATGACCTATTTTTCAGGAAATCCCTAGGAAATAGGTCAAAATTAGTATTTTTTGGGATTTTCCAGATTTTGTGTAAATGAATGGATTAGTTCGACCAAGATAGATGGGATTAGGATAGATATGTCTATTAGAGACATTTTAGCCAAGTTTGTTTATTATTTTCCTATTTAAGCCAAGACCATTCAAGGCATGGATATGGAGAATTTGTATAATTTCATATTAAGACTTCTGAACTTTGGGAGTTAATTTGAGGAACAAGTTCCACCTTATTTTTGTTGTTCAATGCTATGGATGATTGATTGAGTTTGCAGTAGTTGATAAGTTCTTCAAGTATGCAAGGAAAGGATGGAGGACCCCCACACCAAGCTAAGTACACTTTTTGGTTAATTTAGATGAAATTTCATAAACTAGTTTTGCTTCATGTTTACTCAGTTATTTAGATGTATGGAAATATCTTATTTATGCTAATGAATCTTAGTTTAAATTATAATCTGCATATGAAGGGTCAAACAAGAGTTTTAGTAAAATTCTCCTTCTGATCAAAGAATAGTAACTAGAATTCATCTTCCTTTCTTTTGTTTAAGTTATTTTCTGAATTTCCAATTTTCATACAATGGTATTAATGATGAATAAACTTATAAAGAAGGACAACATGGACCTCCTCAGTTAGGAGCCTCTTCTCTTATTCTTTTATGCATCATAAGCTTTGTTCATCAGTTAATTTGATTTATGTTCATGAAGTATTATTGTAGAGAAGGTCAACCTGGTTCTCCTAAGTTAGGAGCCTCTTCTCCTACTTATTACATATTTAATTAGAAATTACTTAGTTAAATTTTATATTTGTAATATGCATTTCTTTCAAGTTCTATAATTTGTCTTCTAAAATTGATTGTAGTTGAAATCCAGATAATTTGGACATGCTTCCAAGTTTTACAAACCCAGATTGATAATTAAATACTTGTGTTAGTTTACTCAGTAAATTGACCCAACATTTTTGGTGTTGTTTGTCGGGGAAGCATACTTCAATATAGTCAATTAGAAATATTTTTATAAAAAAAGAACTTTTCACTATTGTTATTCTTCATGTTTAGACATAGAAATTAGAAAGGTAGATTCCCAAAACAAAATCCCCAACCATTAAAAAAAAAAAAACAAAGACTGCAAAATCCATTTGCAAAACAAAGATCTACAAAACATGATATTAAAGAATCCATTTAGAGAAGGAGGGTATGCCACCACAAGGATATTATTAAATTTTTGTCCACAATTTAGAGTGATCACTAGGGATGAATCTTCATTTTAGAAGTTAGAAGAGGAACAAAACATCCATGAAGAGGATCCACAAGAAGAAAACTTAGAATCTTCTTCTAGTTATCTTTGTAAGGAGGTGAATAAGTCATGGATCACATGCAAAGAAGATAAAACATTAGAACTCGAAATTGAATATTTTCTAGCATGTATATCACACGATCCCTTGTGCATTCAAGATTTTGAACAAGTGCCAGAGGAAGAACTTTGTGATATGACAATTAACGAGAGCTAAGAAAACAAAGATCATCTTAAAACTTGGTTTCAACTAGTCATTAGGTCACAACACCACTCCATTTTTCAATACTCCTTAGCATCAAATCTTTATGATCAAATAAATTTTCATGTCCAAACATTCATTAAAATATATTTTTCAAACTTGGATGTGAGTTTACTTATGATCTTGCTACGCAAATGGATGCATTGGAAATTCTCTTATACTTGAGAGAATGACTTATTTTTCTACAATAGAGTAGGATAAAATATCATAAATAAATAAATAGGTAGAATGAGTTCACAATAAGACTTTTGGTTTAAAATCTCATGAATAAATCTTCACATCACTGTTCAATACTCATTTGAAAGGATTTCATGATAAAATGCAGTAAGGAAAATCCTCTTGTGAGCAATCAAAATAAATACTAGATTTCAAGAAAAAATTTAAGGACAAAGTTAGTACAACATTGATTTGAGGGTTCTAATGGAAACATTTTTACATGATATTCATAGGGAAGATATCCCTTGTAATCTAGTTTCCAAATCAATTTGAATCACCTCAATCTGACATCATATGAAAAATCTATGCTCAAAATACTAACTACTTATTGAAAAATCTACATGGTGACAATTCTAGGTCTTCATTGTTCATTTGCATATTTCACATACTAAATCATCTTATTTTAAAAAAATGTTTCTAAGGGAGATATATATTGAAGTCTAGTTTATGACACAATTTGAATCATATCATTTGAGGGCCAGGTGAAAAATTTATTCCACATTTAGTGACTGCATGTCTTAAAATCAGCATATCTGCCTCCTAGGTTTGTTCATCACCAATTTTGTGATATCAAACCTAATGATTTTAAAAACCTATTTCTACTGGATAGAAAAAAATTAATCTAATTTAATCTCCAAGTGGAATCACATCTATCCAATATTTAACAAAAAATTTACACTCCAAATAGTGATTGTTGGTCTAGTAAAAAATTCATAAGAATTTCTATCAAACATGGTACTTATCATCATTTTTAGCATATCATTTTAAACCATTTTGAAAACATGTTTATACTGGAGGTAGCCATATTAATTCCCTTCAACTTGGCTGTGGAATCACTCTAATTTTACATAAAACGAATATTTTGTGAACAAAATACCGCTAGGAGGTCTAGGTTGGCCACCATTCCTCAAGGGGTAAACAAATGCATTTTCTTTGTATATCATCTTTGGACTTGTTTTCAAGCATTGATTATAATTATTTTACATATTTCTTGGAAGAAGAGTGACTGTGCACCTCTCTTCCTTCATCATCTAATATTATATTGCAGGCAAATGCTATGTTTTTGTAGATGATAAGAAGATTTAAGAGGAGAACTCCATGGACAAAGGACTTTTCAAAGTAAAATAATAATAATAATAATAATAATAAGAATTTCAGAATATGAATACAAATGTTCAAGTCTAAGCAAAATGGAATTCACAGGATGTTGAATTCATCTAATGAAACTCAAAACTCATGAAGCTTGCTTTAAGTTGCTGACCAACAACACCAACAACCCTACAAGATGATCAAGATCGGAGCAAAAGACATGAAGCTAATAATAAGAGAAAGAAGTCAAGTTTTGTACCATGTCAAATCGCATCCATTGTCAAAGAAGCCTTTCATAAGCCATATTGTTCATGATTTCATTCATCTAATATATTGTATGTTAAGTTCCATAATCATGCATGTTGAAGTCCAGACCTATTTTCTATCTATCTATCCATCTACTCCTAGATGATGACTTCAACCTATCTTACTTTCATAAGCATTCCATACTTTCCGACTCCATTATACCCCACCTCCATCCATAAAAGAAAAGAAAAAATAGAAAAAGATAAAAAATAATGAAGGAGTTTGATTATGAAAATCCAAGATATTAGCACAATACAAACTCAAATTCATATCGGAAAAACAACTTGTTTGGCCAGTATTAATTCTCTTTTATGTTTTTTAAATCCATTTTGCAGAAATCATCCTCTAGAATTTCAAGACTTCAGGACAAGTCTCAAAATAAGCAAGGGGGAAGATTCATAATAAAACTATGCAAATAGTTTAAGCAGCTATATTGCAGAAGGAACCCGAGACATCATCATTGCAAAAGGTACCTGAAACAACATTCAAATATCATTGCAAAAGGAACCTGAACAAAATCAAATATCATATGATTGCAGAAGGGACCTTAGACATCAATATTCATCTGAAGGGACTTGAATCAACATCAGATGCAAAAAGAACATGAAACATCATAATCTACACCAAGAGAATCCAATAAGCAGATACAAGCATCTACATTTCATCAGAATTCATCTTTGAAGAACCATCATCATTTAAAAAAAAAAAAAAAAGTACTGTAAGTGTAAAAAGTGTTCTTAAAACCTTTGATTTTGAAAAAATTTCTAGGATTGTTAAACTAATTTAGCTTGGATATGCAATACTCATTTCATGAATTCATCATCCTATTACATTTATCATCCTACATCCTATTTTATTCATTATCCTTCCCTACATCCACCTTATATCCTACATTAAAAATTTCATTATAACCCTACATTAACTCCATACACTCCTACATTACCCAAGAATTTTTTTTTTATCAAAAATTGAGGCTCAAAATTTTTTCCCATAAGGAATTTTTGCTTGCCTACAAAACAAACAAGCATGGGTTAGTATCATGAATGAAGAATAAAAGTGAATGATGCATGGTTCTTATATGATCTACAATAATGTGCTTGTACTCTATTTTTGGATTTGAAATGACTTTAAATGATCATTTCAAAAGAGTCCTTAAAAGTGTAAGAAATGCATCATGTAAAAGAGAACATGCATCAACCCTAAAAGGACAAAGAGGAGAAATAAAAAGGACAAAGAACAAGAATATGAGGATATGAATATGCAACAAGGAGCAAGAAAATAAATGAAATATATGAAATGGTGAAATATGCAATAATGGCACATATAAACAAATTTAAACCTTTGAAAAAATGGCACAAACAAACTAAAGGAATGGTCATAGAAAACGACGAATAATTTTGAAATCATTCATGATACAAAGCAATGGTAAATCGATTTTGAAATCATTCATGATACAAAGGAATGGAAATCGATTTTGAAATCGAAAGAATGAAAGGACGGTCAAAATAATCAACGAAAGGAAATACGACAAGTGGGAGGTCGTTCAATCAAGAAAATTTCAACACTGCACCTACAGGATACATGATGCAGTCAAACCAAATTCAAAACATTGCTTGAGCACCATTCACTAATAATTCAGAGTGGCAATGAAGGTGGAGACAAGTGCAGAAGGAAACCCAGTGCTATGGCTGAAAAGCAGAAAGGGAAATGAAGTCGGAGATGGAGAAATGAAGCACAATACTACAACTAAAAATCTCAGGTAGGAAGCGTAAAACCCAAAATTTGAAATCGATTTTATAATGCTGTTAATAATGAAATCGAGTGTGAAAATTTCTTGGGTATACAATGTTGAGGAAATATTGAACATTTTCGTGAAAAACATTGAGTCTCATTAATTAAAACTCCGAAACTGATATGTAAGATGCAAATCCCTTGAATCACGTGAAAATTTTCAGTGTTTGAGTTGGGTTAGGAGTAAAGGTCAAGTAGTTGTTTTTTTAAACGATTGTCAACATAGATAATAACTCCGAGTTTTTAGAGCAATTGGAAGCTTAAAATCCAGTTTGAAACTCCACGTGACAATGTTGATAGTGGGAGAAATAAGCTCTAAAAATTTATGAACAAAGTGTGAATTGCAAGGAAAACAAGATTGTGAAATAGATTTAAAAAAAAAAAAAAACAAACAAACAAACAAACAAAAAACAAAACCAGAGCCTGAAGTGCACAACGGTTGTTTTAAATTTCCCAGAAAATTGATTTCTAAGGAGGATATTTTCCATAATTCGATTTTTATAAAGGTAGTGCATGGTGAGTTCAAAGTCAGTGTTAAGGTTGTGAATGCATGAGCGTTGGAGCTAAATTGTGAGCAGAAAATTTGTAATTTCCAGAAAATAATGTGATCAGAAGATTGTAGATTGCATAAAAGAAGTCGATTTCTATGAAGGCAGAGAAGGTAAAAAGAAGAAGAAGAAGAAGAAGAAGAAGAAGGAGAAGAAGAAGTTCTTCAGCATTCGATTTTTGAAAAGGCAGAGAAGGTAATTTTGAAAACAGTTGTTCAAATTTGTGAAAATTTCTCATTTCACTAATTTGATTTCAATTTCAGAGAGATTTAATCATTTCTAGATTTTTTTTTAAGTTCTGAAAAGACAAAGTAGAAATCGATTTCGATTTCTGAAAGAGCAGAGAGTTTTTCTAGGATTCGATTTCAGATTCTGAACATTTAATTGCTGGAGACAGAGACAAAGGGTTTAATTCATTTTGTTGCAGCTCGGGTATCATTAAAAAATGATTTCCTCATTCATTAAAAAAAAAAAAAAAAAAAAAAAAAATTGCAATTTTCAAATTTTATATACGCAGTTTGCCAATTTTTACACTATGAGCAATTTTATAAGAAATTTTGCAAACATAGAAGGGTTTTCATGGAATTTCAATGAAATCGATTTCAATTCCAAAGGAAGCAAAGAAATGCATTTCCAATTTCGATTTCTCCAAGTCATCTTTTCCAATTCTGATTTCTCTAGGATAGAGAAATTTTTATCAAATCAATTTTGATTTTGAAGGATATAGAGCAGTATTTTCCAAAATCGATTTTTAAAGAAACAGAGAGGATTGTTCATTTCAGAATTTCAGGATCTCTGAAGGCAAAGTAAGATTCGATTTTCAAGTATGGTGTTGACTAAAAGCAGAGAAGGATTAAAAACAAACCTGAAAGTATCCATAACTCAAAAAGCATTTTAAAATAGTATCTTCCAGAAAGGGTATTTTCAAAGCCAAACTCATAATATTTTTCCTTTCTCTCATCACAAAAAGTATTCAAAAGTCCAAATAAAGTCTTGAAACCAAAAGAAACAAAGACACCCAGATTTCGCCATGGGAAGTAGAAGTAAACCAAATGGGTTTCAATTGGAAAACTAGAGTAGAGAAACTATAGAAAGAATCTACCAAGCAGGGCCATTGGAATTCCTAAGAAAATTTAATGGGCATAGTGGAAAAGTAACAAAGGAATTTATAGCTAACTTTGACAATGAGAAAACTAGAGTAGGAGATATTTTTGTTCATATTACTCCAGATTACATTGCCCAAGCCACAAATTTTCCACTCAAAGGAAGAAGCTACAGGTACAGGTACAACAGGGGCATCAACACTTAGAAGGTCTAAGCGAAGGAAGCAAGCATGAGGACATGCTTGAACATCAGCAATGGGGAGATGGTGGCCCTCAAATTTGGTCAATTTTGTTTATCATAAACCCACTTATTTACCATCATATTCCACCTTATCCCACTCATATATGCTTCATTTACCGTTATTTTTCATATTTAAGTAATTAAATTATGTTTTTCAATTTTTAGAGATTTTTGTAAAAATTGGGTTTTAAGAGTATTTTTGGACAAAACTGAAAATTCCCATAATAGCTCCATAGAAGTCATATGTGCAGGACACCTGGCACGAGTTGAGCATAGATTTTGAAAGCTTGGGAACCAAGGATAGACGTGGTCCTATTGGTTCGGTCAAACCAAGATAAAACAGGCCCAATCAAAGTTGGTCAAACATGACCTGTTTTTCAAGAAATCCCTACAAAATAGGTCAAAATTAGTATTTTTTGGGATTTCCCAGATTTTGTGTAAATGAATGGATGATTTCAACCAAGATAGATGGGATTATGATAGATATGACTATTAGAGACATTTTAGCCAAGTTTGTTTATTATTTTTCTATTTAAGCCAAGACCATTCAAGACATGGATATGGAGATATTGTATAATTTCATATTGAGACTTCTAAACTTTGTGAGTTAATTTGAGGAACCAACTCCACCTTCTTTTTATTGTTCAATGTTGTGGATGATTGACTGAGTTTGCAATAGCTGATAAATTCTTCAAATGTGCAAGGCAAGGTTGGAGGCCCCCCACACCAAGCTAAGTACACTTTTTGGTTAATTTAACTGAAATTTCATAAACTAGTTTTGCTTCATGTTTACTTAGTTATTTAGATGTATGGAAATCTCTTATGTATGCTGATGAATCTTAGTTTAAATTCTAATCTGCATATGAAGGGTCAAACAAGAGTTTTAGTAAAATTCTCCTTCTATCTTATAAAATAATAGTAACTAGAATTCATCTTCCTTTCTTTTGTTTAAGTTATTTTCTGAATTTCCAGTTTTCATACAATGGTATTAATGATGAATAAACTTATAAAGAAGGACATCATGGACCTCCTCAGTTAGGAGCCTCTTCTCTTATTCTTTTATGCATCATAAGCTATTGTTCATCAGTTATTTTGATTTCTGTTTATGAAGTACTATTGTAGAGAAGGTCAACCTCGTTCTCCTAAGTTAGGAGCCTCTTCTCCTACTTATTACATATTGAATTGGAAATTTCTTAGTTAAATTTTATATTTGTAATATGCATTTCTTTCAGGTTATATAATTTGTCTTCTAAAATTGACTGTAGTTGAAATCCATATATTTTGGACATGCTTCCAAGTTTTACAAACTCGGATTGATAATTAAATACTTGTGTTAGTTTACTCGGTAAATTGACCCAACACCAGGCTCAACTTTGTGTGGAATAAATGACATTCATTTCACTTAGATTTTCAATGTACATTTTGTGTTGAATTGGTCTCAACTATTTCTAAAGTTAAATTTATCAAAAATTAACTCGAGGATAAGAATATTTTTACAATATTCTAAATTTTAAGATTTTTTTTCCTCTTTTTAAAGTTAACAAAACACTTACAACTTTAAAATAAAACAGGGCTAGCCTGAAATGCCCCTAATAAATGTTGCTCATGGGAAGCAGAATTCAATAAAATCAGCAAGAACCTATTGAGTATTTTCTTAATCGGAAAACATTCATTTTGCACCATTATTAGTAATTATAAAAAGTAGGACTATAGTAATGAATTTGTTCTTAACGAGTATTAGTTAACATTTCCATCATTTTCAATGGTAGGGGCTACGCTTCCCTGCAGTACTTGTTATGGATTAATGTCTATTAACATTAACCAACCATTTAATTTATATGGCTTCCCTAGTTATCAATAATTATTAGGTGGATGGTGGGGATTTAACCTCCATGGAATATTCTAGAATTTCTTAATAGCATTCCCAAATCAAAGGTTGAAATTTATTTCCCTTTTAATCAAATTGATTAATTAAAAAAAAAATCAAATGAAGGAGTGCCATATGAAATGAGTTATAGTTCTTTGGACATGATATTGATAAGGCATGGTATTTACCCATGATATTGTAACAAAGCCTATTTACAGTAGTGGTGAACCTTCAAGGTTAAGAATATCGTTACATGTTTTTTTAAATGTATATATGGTTAACTTATATATTAATTATTTTTATAATCAATAATAATTTAAAATAAATATATAATTTAATTATTTTTTATGATTTTTTCAAGTTTTAGCAACAGGAGATGTATATTGAAATAATTATTTTGATGCTCATCGTGGATTGACGTCTATTGGCTTTTACCAACCATTTCATTTTTATTTCTAGGCTAATAATAATTACGCCTCTTTTGGAACAGGGATTTCACAATTCTAATTTAATTATCAATAATTATTAGGTGGATGATAGGGATTTGACCTCCACAAATTGCTCTAGAATATTATTAGTAGTATGCACAAATCAAGGGTTACAATTTATCTACAAAGTAGTTATGCCCTTTTAATTAAAATTGAATTATTTAAAAAATGTCATATGGACAAGTGTTACATAAAATGAATTATGGTTTTTGTGGCATGTAGTATTGATAAGCCATAGTATTGGCCCATGCTATTGTAACAAGGCCTATTTACATATTAAAAGTCTCCATGGTAAAGCGGGGATGAATCTTCATAGTTAATAATATTGTTATATTTATTTTTTCTAAGTGTATATATGTTTAACTTGTATATTAATTTTTTTAATAATTAGTAATAATAATTTAAAATAAAGTTATAATTTAGTTAATATTTATAAATTTATAAATTTTAACAATGTAAAATGTATCTTAAAATAATTATTTTGTTGTATATAATTATTATGCTGATAGGTGTTTTCTTCTCTGACTTGGGGTGGGAAAACACTGTTCAACCCAACCAATGGGAAAGCTTGGATTTCGCCCTTCCAGCCAATAACATTTTTCCATGTGTTTGTCCCTCCAACCAATAGATTTTTTTCATCTATCCAAATTTTTCATGCCCTCCTCTTTGGCACGTTGTACCCTTCTCCTTCCCGTTGGTTAATCAAGCCGCGTTTGCCATACCTCCTGCATGGTGGGATCCTTCGCACGCTTCCTCCTTCGTTTTCCTCTAGATCGATGTCTTATTCATCTATCATTGGCTCCTTTGCTCAGCTCCTTCGCACGAGTATGCTTGTCATCAAGTGACAAAGAAATAGATCGTTATCAGGCGATAGAGGAACAGAGCAGCGGATGCGAAGCTCGACATGATCCAGACTATGTTGCGAATGCTCAGGGAATTAGTAGACCCCTAGGTATTTTTAACAGTTTTGTGTCTCTCTTATCGAGGTTATTGGAAACCTGGGGCCGTGTAAGTTATTTTCTTTTTTTGTGTTCCTGAAGTGGTTTGAACTCCATACCCTCATGTTGTGTGAAGACAAGACCCAAAAAAAATTGATTCTAAGGGCCATGTTATTAGGGTTGGTGCTCAACTTTTATAGTAAAAAAATTATTTGTAATGGTCGATGTTGTGATCCTCCGAGTTTTTCATCAGCCCAGTGGAAAATGTTGTATTGGGTTGAAGTGATATACCGTGTTTTAGTTGATTTAATAGCTCTACAATTATGGGAAGGGGCCATTTTTCTTAGCAAATTTCTGCCCTGCAATAGTTGTTAAAGTTGTGATGTTCTCGTCGTTTTTGAGTAATCAAGGTGAATGCAACAATGCATATAAACTATATTGTGATGATCTTTAGTCGAGAGATGTGTAATTACTATTAGGTTTTATGTATACTCATGTGTGAGTGTTTCCACTATGGTTATTGTTGAAGTTAGGGTTTTATGGGGTTATAGCGTACCCTATGTAAAATGCGATAATGGGTTCTAGTGATTTTCCAACATTGGGAGGATTAGGCTCTCGTAAGCATGGGAAATGTCAGGTCATCAAGTGTAATTCATTCAGAGTGGGTTTCATGAATTCATGAATGAAATCGTTGAAATATAAACTCCTTAAGAGGGCGAGTTCTGTGATAATCAATCTCTATTTGGGAAAAATTTATGTGGTAACAATCTTTGTTTTGGGCAACGATTTCTATGATGTCTTGACCCCTACTTGGCACCAAGATTATGTGGAATTCTTTTTCTATTTGTCACAAAAATTCTTGTCTAAGGAAATGAGGAAGGTAGAATCTGTTGGTTTTGGCACAAAGATGTCACCTGTGTCTAGAAAGGGTTTTGTGTTCTGGGCAGGTTTGTGAAGAACTAATGAGTACCGAGATTTTGGAGGCATGTCATAGCGAAATTTGGAGGTTGTTTGGGCAATCTAAACCCTAGTTCTCTGCAACAGAATCTACCTAGGGTGATCAACGAAGGAGGGATTAAGTCCACGGTGGGCCTGGTATGTTCTAAAGGTTCGAGTTGAAGTTTACGAACTACTGCTTGACGTCAGGCTTTGTCTAGTATCTTAAAGTGAAGATCAACATCTAAAGGGCCTCGAGGGCTGAGATTGCCCCAAAAAAGATATGGAACAAGAACATGCATGTACATGCTAGTGAAGACTCCTTTCTGTAATCTTTGTACCTACTCCAGAGTTCGGATTTCACAACAGGTGATGTGAAGATGATCAAAGAAAAAAGTCTAAGAGTTTGTTTGTACTGGTAACAGGAAGGAGACTGAGCCTCAATCAGGGTACCATACTTGCAATTAGATCTAGAAAAATTTTGGTGTTACTCAAATCTGGAATCTAGGACAGTTAATTTTTTAGACTCAAACTTGTAAGAGATTTGTGGGAAATTGTAGTTATATCTTGTGAATTGTTATAGTTGTGAACTCGATTATGTTGTTGCCTTATGTATTTTTAAACAATATCCATTCTATCAGATATATGGTGTTGTTTTTTGCAAAAGTTTAATTTATATATTCTTTGTATCACTAGAATTATATTATTGTATAAATGAGGTACATTGGGAACATTGCTATTATGAGCAATGAGCTTGCATATTCACCATGACTTGGATATTTACTTGTGAAAATCTATAGAGTGAAATTGGAAGTCATGCTCATAATTTATATTTCAGATTATTGAATATAAAGTGGTATAGAAGCAAAGGATATAATGAGTAAGCGAGAGGGGCAAGTAGATTTTCCCAATTCTGTGTAACACTTGCAACTCTTATCTTAACTCTAAGGGGGTTTCACTAGTGGATAGGTTTTCTCAAGCAACAAAATCTAAGAAGAAATTGTGGAAGGGTTAAGAGATGAGCCCTCCAGGTTTCTACATTCTCCTTTTAACTCGTGAGGTAAGTACTATAATTTTATTCAAAGGGTAAAAAAAACCCAAACAAAATATTGACGTATCTTTGCACCTTTTGGAGCAAATGCTAGTTTAATTCTATATGAGTGATGTACATATATTATCAATACTATCAACATCAGTCATGTCACTTGTGGGAATAGAATTTGGGTGGGGAAGATTACATTCCTTTCTCCCAACAATCGGGATAACCCCAATTGATAGCTACACAAAGTATTATTGGTCCTTGTCAAATCTGAATTTGTGAGAAAGAAGAAGAGAATGAAGCAGAGCTCTGCATCATATGGCATTTGGCGGCTAGGGTTTCCCGATCTGTCGTGATTTCTTTTTTTTTACAGATCGAGGGCTAATTCATGCTCGTTTCAAATATGTGATCTTTGTTTTGAAATGAATACTTTGGAAGGGATTTTTCCCTCATCGACGGATGAAGTTGCGGCCTTCCAGGCCCTTGTAGCTTCTCTCTCCAAAAAACCCAGATCTAAGGTGCATGAAAAAATTGTGAAGAAGGTCGAGACTATTCCCTTAGTGGCCCTTCCCATGGGATTTCAAAGAACTTCCTTGGCATATTCAGAGCAAGCTTTAGTGGGGAAGTTCACAAGAATATGGTCGTCCCCAAGATTCATGAAGCTATGGTTAGAGAAAACTTGGAAGACATTAATGAACAGTAATATTGGAATATGTGCATGTGGAAATGGGTTATTTGCCTTCTTATTTGAATTTAAAAGATAAGATGTAATTCTTCAGAATTGACCTTCTTTTTTTGGAACCAGAAGTATGTATTTGAACAAATGCTCATTGGAATTTCATCGAGATGAAAATATCCCAAATGTAGTTCTTGTTTGGATCAATATCCCTTGACTCCCATTTTCATGTTGGAGTGACAATTGTCTGTGAGCAATTATAAGTGAGTTGGGGAAATATTTGGATAGGGTTGAACTCAAAGGATTTCAGTTTGCATGTGAAATTTTTTGTGTTGAAGTAGATTTGGAAAAAGGGCCGGCCTCATAAATAAATCTCACACAGGGAGAATGGTCTCATTGTTAGACTCTTGATTATGAGCAATTAGCTTTCAAATGCATGTATTGCCATGTATATGGCCATTTTGTAAGGGATTGCAAGTAGTATCAAACCAATAAAGGGGTGGATATGACATCAAATCAATAAGTGTAATGGAAAACCAAAAAAAAGGGTAGGAATAAAGGAATTCTAGCAGCATCTAAAGCCCAACCACACAAGGCATAAATGCTACATCAATCTCGGAAAACCCATTTGAGGTCTTGCAGTATCAAGAAGAAACTGACAAGGCACACAAAGAAATTATATTTGAAGCATTGCATAACAATAAGCAAAAGGAGGTTCCATAGGAGGAAGAAGTAACTTCAGAGGCAGAGAAGGAGGATATTCATGAAAAATAACTAGTAGAAGAAATGACTTCATTAGCAAAGGAGCAATCTTTATCCATGGGTCATATCAACATTCAAAATGCTCTAGTTTTAGAACAAGTTGAGAACTCTATAGGGAATAAGGGGCATAAAATGGGAAGCATGCCTACAATACCAAAGGAACTAGAGGTAAACATCGAGAAAGTATTAATTAGATAGGTAAATAAAAAAGTGAATGGGCGAGATTAAAAAAACAACTAAGAAACAAGAAGCTCCAAAAAAGGACCAGGGAGACACTCTAAGAAGGAAGTCACAGAGCCAAAAGAAGAATTAAATAAAAAAATGGAAGTCAACCTCAAATCTACGAGGCTTTCAAAATAACGCAAGGTAAGCTTTTCATGTTAATAAATCATATAGTGATGGAATGTAAATGCATTTGGATCTTGGGAGTGTTATGGAAAATTTATACCTATAATGGGGCTCAAAATTGTGTACAATGGGGTAAATGCTCGAGAGATTGGATTGAGTCTTCATGCTCAATGTCAATGTAACAAGGAATATTGGAATTTTTGAAGCAATGTAATGGTTCTCATCTAGATCCCAACTTCCTTTTTTAATAAAATCTCATAACTGTTTCTTTAAAAAAAAAAATTATTAGTCCTTCCCAAGGGAGGACTCTAGCAATTGATTTTCCTATTGACCATTATTAGTTAAGCATTGACCAATGCAAATTATAATGTTTAACTTTGAAAAATAAATATTTAGCTTTCAATATTATTTTAAAAACTAATTTTCAAACATTTGATTGGACCATAACTTGAAGGTCTTATTGTAACCTTTGCACGATACAATGCTACGTGGATAAGTGCCTCACATAGTTTATGCCATAAATCTTGGATATAATTGCAATATTCATGCATGAGTTGTAGATATTATTTACCGTCACTTACTTCCCACCATAATTTAAGAAAGTCTTTGCATATAATGGATAAGAATAAGATGTAATGAAAATACTTACTAGGAGTTTTTTTTTAACAGAGATGAGTAGGATTTTTATTGAGTCTGCGTCTGAGACACAACAAGAAAACAAAGGATTTTTACAAGTAATGTACATATGTTATCACTTCAGAATGCATCTTTGATGGAGATTAAAAAATCTAGTTCTACTTGGCTACCTTGTTCATACATGAGACAAAATTTTCAACAACTGTAAATTCTACAAAACTGTCCACAAGCGAGGACACATTTGCATTGCATAGTCATGGATTAATTGGTGGGTCGGTTGACATTTTATCTAAGGGTCCATTTGGTGCACTATTAGTTGTGTTGTGATCCATGACCACATTTATCTGAGCATGTAGATCAACATAATTATGTTAAAACTTGTCCATATCATCTTCTAAATGGATTATTATTGCTTTCTGATGCTGAAATTCTTCATGGAGGAATAGAATATGATCAGACTGTTGGCTCACTTGATTCCTGAGCTCTCTGATTTCCTCATTACCTCTTATTGGGGGGTGAGGGCATAATGGGAACTGAAGTGGACACCTCAGAGGTAAAGGAGGGCATGTTCTGGTTTGTTGTTGTGATCAAACAATTGAAGGGCCGACCCCACCACATAATGCTTAGTGATAAGTGGAGTAGTGCTCAAAGGGTGAGCTTAGGTGATGGTTGATTATCATGTTGATAGAGAGTAATTATTTCTTTCTTTGGATGGCTACAAGCATGTCCAAGGAGGCCCACATATGCACAATAGGCCCTATGGGTTGAAAGGAAGATTGGATTTGTCACCAACAAGAAGAAGGACTCTTTAATTTGCAGGCCTTTCACTATGCCGAGGAGAGAAGGATGTCTACACGATTTGGAGTGGTGTCTAGAAGTGTTGACAACTTCCACTACTACTGGTAAGAGAGAGATAACCACCAATTTGAGATTTTATCTATACAACGCCAGAGAGGAGTAGAGAATTTCGATCTCGGAAACAAAGCTACCAATCTTAGAGGGGCTGAGGACACACTGCCCAAGGAAAACAACCCAACCTTGCAACTCTAGGATATCAGACTCCCAAACTACTTTGACGCTATGTCTAATTCTCTTTGGATCAACTAATTTATATTTTATGGTCTCCTTTCTCAATAGTTTGGTTTTATGGAGGCCAATTCCAACCATCTTTTTTTCCCATGAATGCCTTACCAAAGCAATAAGCTTCCCACTCTTTCATATTTTTGTAATTCATGTTGTTCTTGGATTAGATCTGTCCAACCATCAACGAAATGAAAGCCATAGCATGGGATTATTACCCAAAATGACTTAGATGTGTACTTCCATCGTCCATTACCTAATTTGATGTGAGCAAATGACAGTTCCAGTTTTCCATCTTTTGGTGCATGTTGCCAAAACAACGTTGATCTCTGAGCATTCTATTGGTTTTGAAAGGGGTGTAGAGAGTTATTTGGAGAATATGAGAAAAATTATGGTGTCTTCCTATTCGTACCTTATTCATTTTGTTCATCAATATTTTAGGGAGGGAGACACTAATTTATTTACAAACTTGCATCATGAGATAGTTCTCCACTTTAATATGCCATTAAATTCGAATTGCCCTACCTCTAAATGACATGCCTGGTTTGCTTGAATGTACACCTCCTTGCTTTATCCTCTCAGAATGTGAAAATAGTATTTAGAAGAGAAGGTCTCCAACGAGGCTCTTATTCTACGAAGGAAAAGAGAGGATTGATTATTCATTGGATCCATTTTTTTAAGGAGGTACTGGATGGTTATAAGTGAAGCCCCAATAATTACAATTGAGGATAAATTCATGTTTTTGGTTATTTGGAGGTCACCATGCAACCCATACATCTCTTCTAGGTTGTTTGATTTATGCCCAAGTCCCCAAACATACTTGATTTCTAGTTTTCGTGGGGGATTTAAAAGAATCCCTCCCCCTCCTACCACCCCTAATAAATATACTTACAAGGAGTTCGTACACACCATTGTTTATGTTTTCCTCAACAATTATGTAGGATTAAAACTATAAATGTGTAGACTTACTAGTGGTTACTACCCATTAAAATTTATGTAAGTTCTTGTGCCCGAGCAAACAATTAATTTATCCACTTCATATCTCAAGTTATTAGTTCACACCAAAGAAAGACTATAGGATTCGATTTTCCTATTGACCACTATTAATTTAGCATTGACCAATATAAATTATCATTTTTATATAAAAAAATTTAGATCACAATTTCTAACTCGAATGACAAAAACTAAACTACTCTACAACATAGACCATTTCTTTATTTCTCCTAACCATAATCATACAAATTAATTGTTAGCCATTACTTAGCGCATATATTGTTTTTCCCAAACTAGTAATATGACTATGGCTCATTGTTTTCTTCAATTTATCGATGAGTGGCGTGGCATTGGAAGAATGTAGAAAGAGATTAACCTTCACAATACACGTAACACTCGTAAAAATTCAATGATGGGTAGAAATAATCACTATGAACTGTAATAAATAGCTTGCATCTTTGTGAAGGATTTATAAAATTTGAATTTTTGGATATATTTTTTTGGTTCATGGGACAAATTTATTTTATAATCAGAAATTTAAATAGTTATATGGATAGATACACTAGTATATTTGTTAATTAGGAAATTTAGGTTTAGTTTGATTGAGGTTATGATTAAATTGACTTGCTAAAGTATTGTTAGGGAACTAGGCTATTTAAAATTTTGAAATTGTGTTTTATAGACTTAGACAAAAATGTATACAAGCGAGTCTTGTTACAATGAAAACAAAGACCACATGTACCTCTTAATCTAGTGGAATTTTTGAAACTATAACAACAAAAGGAAAAAATCCAGTGTAGGACAATCATAAAAGCTTGGATTAAACTTGTGGAGGAATAGAGCTACCAGGTACATTGGCGAGGATGTCGATAGGGTTGTCTCGAGTGCTAGCATCGAACTTAGAAGGCAAAACTTTTTCCTACTTCTCATGAGACATTTGCAGAGGGAAAGAAGAACCCGACCTTGTCATTCAACCTTGTCTAAGAACATGCATATATTCTGTTATCGCCAAATTGATTTTGATAGGCTGCTCGTCAATCAACTTAATGTAACTCTTTCAAACCACTTTTGGCTGAAGATTAGCCTCTTCAGTTTGAGAGGGCTCTCTCAAGGTAATTTATGATTTTCAATGGAAATTCTAGTAGATGGTTAACTATATAACTATAACTTGATTGTGATTGATTTGCAGGTTGAAAATGTAAGAACTTGCTACCATTGGGCTATGGGGTCAACATCAGTAAACTCGATGAGAATATTTCTTCTTATGGAAACTGAGGCAAATGGAGGTTTCAAGGAAAAGGTAGTACACACATACAACACAAGAAGAAAACATTATTTTAACCTCTAAAGGAAGTCAAAGCATGCTACCATGAGTTCTGAGTTATTAGATGTAATGTTCCCAAAATTAGCATGAAGCTAGTTGGAACATTAATTTTGCTTATATCATCTAGGAGGTGAATAAATGGGTAAGGAGGCCCATAAGTAGGAATAAAATCCCTCATAGTGTGAAATGGATCATCAAAGTAGCTACATTTTTCACCCTCAAGTGTGAAAAGGGGCAAATGCATGAGGACAAGGTCAAGTTTACCAATTCAACAACGCTGCCATAGTGGGAGTGGATCACCTTGAAAGACAGCGCAGTGTGAAAGAGGAAGAGATCATTTGGTGGAGGAAACCCTAATGTGTGGGGGCCAAGGCAAGGAGGCTTTCATTTGTATAAATGGAGGACAAGGCAACCATAGAAGGATATGTTATTGAGTATAGATTTTGGTCTGCATGAGTATTTTCTTTCTTCAGTTGTTTAACTGAGATTGTTGTGCTACTTAGCACAAGGGATTTCCTGTCTAGGAATCCTTCTCCCTTCTTAAGATGCCTCTTGAGGGATTGTACTTCATTCTCCACATTGCAGGCGCAAGGCAAATCCACCTCCTTCAGCTACAGCGTTATTCCTGTAGCAGGAAACGTTGTGTTGCAGGGTGTTGCAGTGGAGGGTTCCACAACACCATTTCCTTGGCTTATCTTTCAGAGGAGGGAGATTCTATTCCTCTGGGAGGTCAGTGAGGAAGATTCAGGAGATGATTACACATCTTTGGCATCAGGCCAAGCACTTCCCATCTCCTAGAGCGTAGTCCATCTCCTTGACTGTGTTATTTCTGAGCATATTTGCAGTGGGGACTCGCTCCACTATTTTGGAGGGTGAGATCTTCGGGGATTGGATCAGCCTTTCACCTGAGAGATCCATTCATCATATGCAACATCATCAGATATCTTCATCCATTTCCAGTTCTTGAGTTGCAGCTGCTACCCTGCAACTCCAACATTTTGGCATTTTGCATATTTCAGCCAATCCTTCCAGGATTGTCTAGAAATTGCCTCTGGGAGTGTTTATCTTTGCTCCCCATATTGTATGAGCTGTGTATTGATATATCTATGTATTGACATGTGTTAGAAGCAGTTGCTCCTTATAAAACTGCGTTGTCATAGCCTTGGGCTTTCTTCATGTAGCAGTGTTCTTCATTTATCATGTATATGTTCTATTGAGGGTTGCATTGCCCACTTGAGTGATTGTTCCTCAAGGATTTGTATACACATTTGCTGCTATGATCTAATATGATGGCTATTTGAATCTCCTCGCATTCTCTGTGTTAATGTATCACTACTACTCCATTATTGTGTTTATGTATTGTTGGATCTCCAACTTTAGAATATCTTAAGATATTCTCGTTATTGTAGAATTTCCCTATTTTGGGATATTACATGTAGACATCAAACTAACTGCAGATATTAAACATGAAAGATATAGAACATTAAACACATTGAAAACCTCCTTCGAATCTCAGGTAAAGAAGCAAATATCACTGTATATTACAGAAAACTAAAAACTATTACAGAGTAGCAGTTTAGTACAATATTCTCCAACCCTTCGATATTCAATCTTCTGTCTATAAATAGATTTCTTTTACATTACATAGGATTCTGGATCATCGAACCTTCAAACTGACAGCTAATCATAATTGACACACCTATCCATTTAAGAGTTACTCTCCTAATAGAACTCTAGTTATATTTATTACAATTACTAGCTAAAGGAGTGCATAATTACATCAAAAGTAGTTAGGTGCTCAAATGGAACTATCCACCATCAAAGAATAAATGCCCTCAATGAAATACAAAAAAATCATCCTATATTTAAGGAAATGACGACATGACATTTTCTGACTGTCCTTTGCTGAGTTGGTGAAGAAGACAACTTTGTCGAAGGCCAAATTTCTATTTGAATGTTTCCTTGATATCCTTTAATACCTCCACGTGGTTGGTTGAGCTTCAAAACACTTTCAAACCTTCAAAAAAACTTTTAAAAACACCTCGCTACGAAATAGAGTATCTTAGGCAGTTTAGTAGCGTTGTCTAGTAGCGAGGTTGTTTTTGTCCTTTATCCTTTCCTTCTGCCACCTCTGCTGGGCAAATAATGTTTGTTGGGTCAAAATGGGTAAATACCATCGACCTCCCTCCTTTGACCTTCATAAAACTATTTTTATAGGAAAAAAAGCATCTTCAGAAATTTCGTAGCATTTTTAGGCCTTCAAGCCTGGAGCTCGCTATGAAACTGCCTAATAAGGCAAAAATTTAAGATTTTGTAATTCTCTTCAAAATTTGATCTTCTGAGCCAAAATTATATCACTTGCAAGCTAAAAACCTTAACAAAAAAAAATCGCATTTCAATTCTTTAATCTTTGGGAGTTTCATCTTCATTAACTATGGGTTGACCTTCAGGTTCTTCAATCACTTTCATTTTTAGTCCCCTCTTCTCCAGCTCATCTTGAATCATGTCCATCTGTTCCTAAAGGTCTTCCACTTGATTTTTCAATGATCTGTTTTCAGCTTAGAGGTGTAGGTTCATCCTCCTGGTATGTTTGACTATAAGTCTTAGAGGCTGGGTCCTTTTCAGCAGTGTTTTGGCATTACTCATAGATTCTGAAACATTTGAGAGTTGATTGTCCCATTTTTTCATCATATGGTCAAACTCAGCCTTTCCAGACTTGTGCTTCTCTGCTTCCAACTTCAATTCAAGTATTTCTTCTCTTGCTTCCTTCAGTTGTTCCTTGAGGAGTTGTGTTTATGATTTTTCAATCATCTTCTCCTTTCTCTTTCTTTGCATGGTGACAACTTCTTCTTTTGTTGTTGGGGATAAATCTGTGATGTTTTCTAGCTATATAACTTCACTGAATTTCTCTGGCCTTTTTCTCTTCATGGCCTTCTTTGCAAACCTGGTCATTGGTTTCCTTGGCTGAAATATGAAGCCAACATCCTCTTCTACGAAATCCAATTTCTTGACAGACTTACCTTTCTTCAATTTCCGTCCATCACCTTCAATTTCTTCTACTTGTACTATTGGGGACTCCTCAATATCTATTGCATGTAGGATATCTTCCAAATTTCCTTTGGCCAATGTCTGACTCCTTGTTATCCTCTTCCTGTTTTGTTTGCTAATATTATTTTTCTGTTTTGGAGGTGCTGGCTAAGGGATGTCCATTTCTTGCATAGGTTCTTCTTCAATGTCCATTGGTTCTACAGGAGTTTGTCTTCTCTCTTCTTCAACCTCTTCTATTGTAGCTGGGGATATAGTAGTTTTAGGTTTTGAAACTTTCTTAGGAGTCACTACATCTATTTCATACCCACTCATAAACAAAAAAGAGGTCCAATCTATGTTTAACCTTTTCAACTCTTCCAACACTAACAATTTTATCAAACCATGATGAAATAGTGATGTCTCATTACCTTATGACTTTACCTGAACTCTATCTGACATCTTTCCCAAACTCCTGTATAAAAATAAAGGTAGGTCAAGTAGTTGCTTGCCAACAAAATGCAGAAGGAGTCTAATATGATAGGAATAGACCATGTGGAATCTCCCTTCGTAGGTGAAGTATTTTTGAATCACCAACAACAACTTTGCATAATTATCCTTCATATAACCTCTGGGTATGCCATTTTAGATGTCATCTCCTCCGTGCTCCTGCTTGAGAAATTCTTCACATCCTTGCATTATAAACTTTGTGCCTTTGAACCATTCTTCACCAGTTATAGGGATTTTTGTAGCTTATGATATGATCTATGGTGACACTGTGAGATTCAAAATCCCAAACTTCGACGTTGTCCCTGTAAAATTGGTGGCAAAATCTTTTAAAACCTGTCATGAAAACCCTGCAATTTCTGGCAGAACTGTAGGCAGTTCGTCTTCCTGAAAGCCTCCATAGTAGCAGGATCTTCATTCAACAACTTCAAATCAATGGGTTCATACCTTACACAATGACCACCTTTATTTGTTTTCTTCTTTGATGCCATGATGCTTTATACTCTTCGTTGCCTCACTTGTTGATGACTCCTACGGAATCGAATTCAAACAACAACCTGCTTGATGTGGTGAAGCAGCACTCAAATATCGACAGTGGATACTTCTCATGCAAGGATTAAACAATAAATGACAAAGAGCAACTTGGGGTAAAATTTTAAAAGGTTATTTGACAACTCGGATTTTGATGATGGCACATGTGACCATAAAAGGCAATAATGACAAAAAAATACGGCTATGCATGTTTGGGTATCATCATAACGAACTCAAATGACCTCACCCTTTACTTGTCTAATAAAAAATTGACACCTCACGCCACTCTGACCATTTCTGCAGAAAAACCAGTTTCGTAGTGAAAACGGTCTGACTACTGACAGATTCGCTATGGAACTGTTAGGCAGTTTCGTAGTGAAATCCGCTGATTTGCTTTGTAATTCGCTACGAAACTATGAAAAACTGACAGGTGGAATGTTTTGTGATTAAAAGGCAAGGGGATGAAAAATACATGATATGAGGTTGATTTGAATGAAATGACATGATTTAGAGGGGGGTTTTAAACTTAAGGTAGACATCATCAAATGCAAAATTTTCAGAAATTTCATGAAAATGACTTATGAGACCACATCAACCTAGGTGAATGACATGTATGACCCTATCAATGAAAGTGTTAAAACTAATGAGTGATAACATATTTCATTCGCTTTGCCTTCTATCCAACAACGTAACATGCCACCCAAAATTATGTATGCCAATAAAGCTCCAGAGTTCTAAAATATTTTGTGTTGTAAGTGCAATTGGTACCACAATCAGGAAAAAAACTATCAATCACAACCTCCCTCTCCTTGACAAAGATCGTGTCACTCTCAACTTAAACCTTAATCTTTAATAACTTCACCTTTTTTCTAGGCTGCAAGGGAGACAACTTGATGGAAGGTTGAGCATCATCCTTGGCTATAGATTCAACAAGAGTTTAATAGATAGAAGGGCGGCCTCAACGAGTAGGACAATGGGGCACATAAACCAACATAAATCCAATTTCCATAGAACTCAACATGTAGAGTGACAAGGATGTCAGAGCAAAGGCAAGGTGGAATATACATGTTAATATGCAATTAGGTTTTAAAAAAAATCATCGTCCCAACCCAATGCCAAGTGGGTCGGATGGGCCACCTGCTTCTACCTCACCTTTGTATTAGTAACATAGGTATGAAGTTAATGATTGAATGAACTAGTGGATAAACCAATATGTGGGGCATTATTGCCATACTGGAGTGAGCAAAAGGTTGCATGCAATTGTTTCAATAAAGGGAAACATGTGTCCTCACGATGTCTGGAGTTCTCATTGTCCCTCACATGATGTCATGTTGTGCTTATAGACACTCAATCTCGGGATTTAATTTTTTAGATATTGAGTAAATATAGAGTTCTTGTTTTGAAATTGTTGTCGTAAAATCTAGGTGAACATAGACTGAGAGGGTCAAAAGGTTGAATGTAGAGTGGGAGTTATTGCAAAGTTGAAGCTTAAAACACTAAAAAGATAGTATGGATTAAAAAATCACATATAATGTAGGAATTGTTGCAATGTTGAATGTAGAGAGGGGGGAATCAAAATGTGAAATGTAGGGTGAAAGTTGTTGTAGAGTTGAAGGTAGAACGAGGGAATATGGAGCAGGAGAGTTGAAATACATAATGGAGAGTGGGAGCATTGAACAATTAACAATTGAGAAATCCTTGCACAATGCAAAAAGAGAGCTAATTGTGTTTCAAATGGAGGCCTTGATGTCATTAAGATTATACATGGGCAAGATATGATGCAATTTTTATGAGATCAATCCACTTAAGTGAAGCAACCTATTTTTGTAGCAAAATTCCATCTAGCTGCCATAATATGATGATACAAAGTGGTAGAGTTTCCATTGATTCCAAATTCATATTTCATTATTCATGATCTAGATAAATTATAATTTGGAAAAATCCCTAGAAACATTATTTCACCATGCACATATCTTAAATCATAATAAAAATTCTATAAGATTCTTATCAATTCTACAACTAGAAAAAGAGTCCATTTTGTTACTTGATATTTTGGACATATACTATGTATAAAATATTGAAACCTCCAATGAGTGGAGACTCCACTCATCATCAAGGACAAATAATAAAAAAGAGTGCAATCTCCAATGAGTGGAGATTCCTCTCATCATCAACGACAAATAATAAAAAAGAGTGCAAGGTGGATATTTATAAGTAGAAATCAAGATTGACAATGGGTTACACCAAGTTGGAAAAACAAATTAAAATAGTCAAGAGGCCATTGGAAATAAAAATTATTTAATGCTTTAAAACCAAAATTAAAAGGAATGGTTAAGGAAAACAAACCTAGAAGGGAAGAGGGGTAACTGAGCAAAATAACAATAACACTAGTGTAGTCATATAAATTAAATGACTTACAGATGTTGATAGTAATCAATCCATGATAAACATCAAAACACTTACATTATGAAACATCTCACATTACCCAAATTCAAAAAAATCATAAAAATGAACTAAGTTATAACTTTATTTTAAAGTATTATTATTATTAATTATAAAAAGAAATTAATATATAAGTTAAACCTATATTCATTTTAAAAAACATGTGGCAATATTCTTAACCATGGCGACTCACCCCCACTTTCCCATGGGAATTCTTAACTTGTAAATATCTCTTCTTATGATTTTATTGGCCGATACCATGGCTCATCAGTACTGCATGTCCAATATGACATGTGTTGAACATGACATTTTCTATCATTAATTAATTTGAAGTAAACAATTAAAATAGTATAATTAAATTTCCCATATGTGGGTGCCATCTAAGGATAGATATTTGGAGGGCACATTGGGAGGCACGTGGCCTAGACACATGGCCACCCATGGTCTCCAAGCACGGGCATTTAATTTCCCTTATTGCGCTCATCGACGCTCATTTATTCTGCTCGTTAGTCGATGCATCTACCAGCTCTTCAAAATGCCTTCGCATGGCCATCTCCCTCCTTTGCCTCTGTCGTCGAGCTGCAATTGTCCCCCTGGAGTCTTGGAGCCGAGCTTCCGAACGCCAACAGGGAGGCACTGCAGTCTCCTTTGTTGTATTGAATTTGTTCCTGGTGTGCATTTCTCCCACAGTTTCCATTGTAATCTGAATTTAGTTGTTGTGCCTTGCAGGCCTTCTGTTCCTTCAGCACCCTCGGCTCCCTGCAGGTCTTCTGCTTCTCTGCCCTCTCATTCTGCTGTTCCTCCGCCTTTGTGGTCTCCTTCCCCCCACTGCATTCCCCCTAGCTCCACCATGCCTCGCCGCCGCCACCGTATGCGTTGCCGCAGAGGCAGCAGCTGTGGCAGTGCTACTAGACCTCCCATCGCTGCTCGCTCTGATTCCTCCTCTCCTTCGCTTGATATCTCCTTCGGGCGTTACCCTGCCACCCGCAGTGGTCAAGGCCGTGACTGGGCTTCACGCAGGTCTCATTCCCCGCCTCCGACTACTCCCACCACCAATTCTCCCCTGACTTTGCCTCGACTGAAGACGGTGGCCTCTTCGTTGCCAGCTCAGTCTGCTCAGTTCCATTACACCTGCACCATGGCCAGACCATGCATCACCGCCACCGTCACTATTAGCTTCAAAGAGGAGGCTCTTAGCACTGAAAGCCCTCGGCCCAGAAAATTGCCCAAGAAGACCATCTCCAACTTTGCGACGCAGCAGCTCAGTGGTAAGGGGGAGGTTCTTGGTGCTCCATCTATTGTCTTGCAGGGTGCTCCGGCCTCCAGCAGTAGAAGCAAAAACTCCGATTGTAGCAATGAGGATGGGTTGAGCGACAATGGAGGTTATGGCAGCGCACTCCCTACCAACGCCACCGGGCACGCGAAGGATGACACCTGTGAAAAGCATGCATATGACACTGACGAGTATCGGTGTCTCATCGTGGAAGAGACACCCTCTCCTGGCAATGCCACATAAGCATTCAGGTTTTTTCCAATTTTCGGTTTTGGGCTCCAAGCCCTTGGAACCTTTACTTTTTTCTCTTTTTGATAATTTTTATTACTCAAATATTCTCCATGTTCAAAGCTGGTTTCCCACTCAGGGCAGCTATAAAACAGCTAAGTTAGCTGGTTTCCCCTTTGGGGGCAGTCACAGTCTTCATTTTTTGTATAATTATGCCTCTGAAATAGGCTAGAACTGCTGAGGCCCGTGCCTCCATGTATTATATGTTTCATAATATAATTTAGTCTTATTTAGAAAACAAAAATAATATAATTAACTTGGAGATAAATCTTAACACTTTCTTTATGACTACTTCTATGAATACTTTGGCATATTCTATGGAAGTTAAATATTTCCTTTTCTGTTAATTCTTTTTTTGTTGTTGGAAGACCCACCAGGTCTAGCTATCTAGTTTCCTAGATTTAGCTAACATAGTTAAATTTTGGACAAAGCGAATTCTAAAAAGTTTATATTTCTTGTCAGGATTGTCTAATGGAAAACTGCCCCAATTTTGAATTGCAACCTTTGTTTGCAAGTAATGCAAAATTTTCACTTTACCAAACAAACATTACCTGATTAAATTAATAAAAAAAAGAAAAAAGAAAAATAAATATTAAACGAACAAATCAATAAGAAAAAAATAAAGGATTGATGGGTTTTCAAGATTGGTTAAGTTTGTAACTATCTTCTCTATTAAAATTATTAGGATATTTCCTATTTTCAATGCTTCCTTAATAATACTAGAGGAATAATAGGATTTTGAAGCTAGAATTTTAGTTCCTCAAAAGAAATGAGATGTTTAAATTTTTCAAAATGATGAAAGAGTCTACAAAATTAAAATGATAAATATTTACACAGTAAGACGTCACTATTTGAAAACAACTTTCCTAGCTGCCACTCTGTCTCTATTTGAGCCATTGGATGAAATGTTAGACGATTGAAATGTTTTAGACCATTAGATCCAATGCCTCCTTCAACCTAACTAACTAATTAAACATTACTGATGTCATCCTGCAATTTGAATCATTTCTTTGTCTCACCCTCCAATGGCCAGAAAAATGCAGACACTTAATGACTTCTCCTCAGTTCTTCTGGCATGGAATGACTATCTTCTGATATCATGTATTCATGAAAATATCCATTGATAACGAGTCCCACTATGCTAACCAGATTTGAAACCACGATTGCAAATGACAACGATACACAAAGTATGGCTAAAGTTTCCTATCCAGCAACGTCGTGGAATGCTAGGATAGCCAGTGGGAAAATCAGTTCAGCCATTGCACAGGCTAAAATAGAGAAAACAAAGCACAAAATGAAGTGGCCTATGCTCACTCCTTCTGGATTTTCGTTGCTGGACCAGTTTGATCCAGACACAAAGCACAATAGCAAGAAGAAAGCTGAATGAATTCAATTTACATGTTGCTATCCCTTTCTGAATCAAAAGAGAAGCGAACAAGACACTGTAAGCGAAGGAGACAGTGAGATCAAAGCGGTGAGATCATAATTGCCAGACGAGAACATATTTGGTGGTAACAAATAATGAATTTTTCTTTTTTTAGAATAATAACTTAAAAAAAAATATATACACTGAGGCTCGTGTTGAGAATGCAAATACAAATTTAAAGTTTAAGGACCATTCTCAAGTCTCTAATAATTAATCGAAAAATCTCAACAAGGAGCGATGGTAGTTGCTTTATTATTACATTTTTTCTATGTTTTATCTTTAGATGTTTTTTGTTTTCTAAGTAGGCAAAAATTCTTTCATCTATATATGTTTGGTGTTATATAGTAAAATCACATAACACCTCGTAGCATGATGATTCTGCATTGGGTTCGATTTTTTATTTCCCTTTCTTATATGATTAAGGTTTTTGATTTTTTTTAATGTTATATATATATATAGTTTGGCAAGATGGTGGAGTAATATTTACAATTACAATTTATTATTTTAATTGCATTTATAACACCAAATACCAACATTATTTCAGTAACTTTATATTAACTTAACAAAAGTCTTGACTTAGTCCCTTGTAGCAATGCTCACCTGCTTTTCGAGTATCATTTTACTAATTACTTTAGTTGCACTACACTCATACTCATAAGATATTAGATTTAATATATATAGGGTTTATAATGTTAAGGTTTTTATGTATAGTGGTTTATAATATTAGGGCTTATGTTTTATATATTAGCATTTAATATTAGGTTTAAAATATTAGGTTTTATAATATTAGCTTTAAAATATTGGGTTTTAATATTAGGGTTTATACTATTAGATTTTAATATTAGTTATTTTGTAACCGTTGTGTTCTTATTTGTGCCAATTGATTAAATGTTAGACGATTGAAATGTTTTTGGCCATTAGATCCACTGCATCCTTCGTTTACTTTAGGCTAACTAATTAACTAATTCACTAAACCTTACTAATGTGTGCTAGATCAAGAATACGTAACTCTTTCTTTATGTTTTAATCTCTCTTACTCGTATTTTCTTGCATCTATCTTGCATATGCTATTTTTTTTTTCTTTATTTATTTTAACTCTCCTATTTATGAAAGTGATAATGAAATGGAATCCTCTTTAGATTGTATTGGAAATTCAATTATATCAACAAATTTTTACCTTTTTTTAATATAATTATTATTTATTTTTAGTTTTCTTTATTTATTTTAACTATCCTATTTATGAAAGTAATAATGAAATGGAATCCTCTTTAAATTGTGTTGGAAATTCAATTATATCAACAAAATTTTACTTTTTTTTAATTAAAAAAATAATTTAAAATAATTAAGCTCTAGGTTGCCTTTTGGTTTTAATAAATGGAAAGCCAATATATATTTAAAAAGAGGATTAGGTAAGAGAAATTTAGGATTAGAAAATTTTTGTTTATTGTGAATGTTTATTTACATAAAATTGGCTCCCATTTTCAATACCTTCCCATGAGGTTTGTACATAATGGAAATTGAACCATATATAAAACAAATAATTTATATATTAAATTTTCTTTTAAAAAGTTTCAATTCTGAACTAAAGTGAATTTGTATAACATTTTTTTTTTTTTTTTTTTTTTTAATTACTTTGATATGTTGCCTTTTGCTTTTAATAAATGAAAATCCAAGAAAATACGAGACAAAATATTATTGAGGTGTTATTGTTTTTAATACATATTTATTTTTATTAATGATGAGTAAAACCCTATACTGAATGCAAAACACAATTTTATTCTTAATGCAAGTTCCATATTATGCTATCCATTTACGGTGTTTCCTTTGCAACATTTGATGCAATTGCTAGTTTAAAACCAATGTAAGGAATATATAATTGACAATAACATTTTTAAGCTTTTAATTGGTAATATGGTTATAAACTCTATCTATCTTAAAAACTCACCATTCATCTTATTGACCATGAATCCCCTCTCTCTTTTTTGATTTTATAATGTTATTTTGGTTTTATTTATTTATTTATTTTCACTATGTTCATGGAATATTTGTACCAGACATATCCACCCAAAGTGATCACTTCCTGGTGGCTCAACCACAGAGTCTAAACCCAAGAGTGTTTGGCGACCTTTCAATAGCAAAAATGCTTTAATGATGGGGACTGGACCTTGAACTAACCCTCAATGCTTTACAACCAATATATATATATATATATATATATATATATATATATATATATATATATATATATATATATATATAAAATGAGGGTTCTAACAAAATTAAACATAAGAATATTTCTATATACAAAGATGCGAAATTTATACCAATATAAATAATATTATTAAGAACTAATATAAATTTATCGTAACTCTACAACTATTCATTGTTGAGAAAAATCAAATCTTTGAGGAGCAAATTTTTTGTCATGTTTTGCACTAAAAAAGAGGTACATCTTGAGAATTTAACCCCTCTCAGCACTTGACAGTTTCCTAGTTAAAAATAAATCTATGCCAATTTACTTTTTTTTAGGACCTTCTTTTGTTTAGATTTTTGAACATTTTTGTTTTTTGTTTTTGTTTTAAAAAACCAAATTAAAAGTTTTTATTTTTTAAACTAATTAAATAACTTTTATTTCTAACAATTCTTAATCTATTCATTGCCCGGAGAAATCAAATATTTTGAGGTGCAAACTTTTTGTAAGTTTTATACTAAAAAAATAGGTTTACATCTCAAGACAATTGGTATTTTGAGGTGCAAACTTTTTGTAAGTTGTACATTAAAAAAGAGGTTTACATATTAAAAAGAAGGTTTACATCTTGAAACAATTGATCGACACTAGATCTCGAGTTAAAAATAAATCTATGCTAATTTTTTTATTTTTATTTTTATTTTATTTTTTTACATTTTTATTTTTATTTTTTTAAATATCGAATCAACCATTTGTATTTTTAAACTTTTTTTAATTAGATAAATTTTATTTCTAACCACTATTTAAAGTTTTTTAAAGACTACATTTTCTCAAATTTATCTTTTATCTTTTCTTCCAATTAAATATTTTTCCAATTATTTAACAATTTTAATCTTAAATATCATTTTTTGGGATTCAACCCCTCATACTATTTTAATCTTGTTAAAAATTTATAATTTTAATATCTACTTTAACATTTATTATTATTATTAATAAACGATAATTTTACATCAAAAAGTACCTTAACATAGCACTCTATCATCATCTATCGAAAACCCATAAATAGTATTTATTATTATTATCTTCCATTTCATATATTTTTAATATTTCAAATTTCATATAAACCATTTCTCTTAATAAAATAAAAAATATCATAACGTTTTGGAAAAGATTTCCATTATAAATCTTCATCTTCACATGACTTCTACTTTTTGATGTCAGCTTTATTACAATTATTAAAAAAAATACATCAAATTTCATATAAACCATTTATCTCAATAAAATAAAAAATATCATAACATTTTGTGAAAAGAATTCCATTATAAATCTTCATCTCCACATGACTTCTACTTTTTGAAGTCATCTTTATTATAATTATAAAAAAAAAAACTTTTATTTTATCATCATGGCGCACCTTCCGAAAATCAGGATGGCCACATGAGAATTGGAATTTTAAAACATTAATTCTATTTTTAGTAACATTTTTTAAATTAGACAAACATATTCGAAAGGATTTTGGTAACGTAAAGGTTTTTTGGTCCCAAAGCCATTGATGGTATTTGAGTCTTTCACTATCCAATCCAGTGCAGGCCAGGCCACAGCCTTTGTGGAACCAGGTGCGTCATGACACGCGGATTTGGAGGCGGAGATAAACGACATTTATCAGTGGAGTTATTTTATTTAAGAACTCATAAGACAAAGTTAGTTGGTCCACCAACTCTTTATGAAAATTTGAATCATCTGGGTGATCTGCAGATGACGTGGGTACCAACCAGGCAGTCCATGTCAGCCGTTGGAACCGGGGAAAAGTGGTAGGTAATTCTGCAGGTATAACGAAAAGGAGAGGGAAAGGGTCGGCATTTGCTTGGGAGCAAGGAAGAAGAAGAAGCAGAAGCAGAAGAGAGTGTGAGCAGCGAAAATGCAGGAAGAAGTAAACAGCCCGGCAAAAACAAGGCCCGGAGGCCGTTCGACTCGCGATCTCCTCACCTGGTCGTCGGAAAGCTCTCCACACACTCCAGCTCAAACTCATCAGAGCAATGGAACTCCGCGTCTGGTATTCTCAGTTTCATGTCAACAAAACCCCCCTTACATACGATTACAGTTTAAAGTTTACTTAATGTGCCCAGCTGCTGTACACAGCCTGCAGGTGGAATCAGCTCGATTTCCTTAACTGACGAACTCACTCCTGAGCAGGCGGATTCACTCTTAAAGAGGTACGCTCCGCTTTTGCATTTTCTCCCTTCCCTGTTCTCTGAACCGCGGTGATTTTCGAGTTATTTGATGGGTATGCTACAGAGAAATCTGTTTTACAATGATCAATTTTTTAAATATTTATTGTATTTCAAGTTTTTAATTTCATGGCGGGGTGGGGTATCGGCTTTTTCATTAGATTCCCATTATTGTTTTTGACGCATTGTCTAATGGGTTTTGTTTATTTTACTTTCGTTCAAAAACAAGATCCCTGTAGCTTAGACAGGGTATCACATTGTTCTGTTTTAATATTTAATTTAATTTTATGTCTTAATCTATAAATGGCCAAGGTGGGAAAAGGGATATGCATTCTGTCAATAGGTTTTTTTGTTTGAAAACGTTAATTCTGTAGCATCCACGGAGCATTTTAGTATGAGAAAAGATGTAAATGGCTTTGTCAGGAAAGTGTGTTCAGGATATCTATTCCTCCTAGGACTTGCTGCATCCAGGTACTGCCAAGGTTGCCAGGATTACTTAACTCTGCCTGATCTCATCTGTTCAGTTACGCTGCATCCGGGTACTGCCAAGGTCGCCAGGATTAGTTAACTCTGCCCGATCTCATCTGTTGAGATACGCTGCATCCTTGTACAGCCAAGGTTGCCACAATTAGTTAAATCTGCCCGATCTCATCCTGTTGAGGTACGTTGCATCCATGTACTGCCAAAGCTGCAAGAACCAAGTGCTTTGTTGGCTGTACCAATGCCAGGACTAGTTAACTCTCTTGCTAAGTTTGCCAGGATCAGTGACCTCTGTCTGACCACAGTTCACACGCTATGTTACAATCATTTTGTATAAGGTTCTACATTCTGATCTCCCTCACATTGATGGAGATTTACAGCTGGTATCCTTGAGCATTGGACTGACTAGGAGGGATGCGTCTTCATGGATCCCCTTCTCTTCATGTCATTGGATGGGATACATCTTTATTAGGAGATTGGATTATTATTTTATTAGAGCATTAACCTTTATGCATGCATGTTGAATTTGATTCAACCATTTAATGGTTAATTGAATCCATTTTATCTAGATTGAGGTTAATATCTTGATCTACCTAGTTCACTTGGCAACTGTTCACACTTTCAGGGGGTTTATTTGGTGGAGACTTAGGGTACTGAGGGTTTTGATGGAGTGCTCCTTTCTTGGGCACAATAGTCAAGAAAAGAAAGAAAGTATTTTTAACGTCCACGAGGCTAAAAATAGCCTACGGTACAGATTGCTTCTCCATCTGGCTCTTGTATTCGGCCCTTTTCCTGTGGAGTTTTACAATAAACACTTCTAGCTTCTCGACAAACTCTTCGCTGAATAGATTATCCCAAGAGCTAGCTGCCAGAATACCTGCATAATTTTCCCTGCTGTCTTTGAAGGCCTCACATTCTAAAATGAAATGTTTTTCTGTTTCCACCTTTCTGGAAGAGCAAAAAATACATACTCTTTCCTCCCACATTTCTTTTGGCCTTTTCCAGTGCCCTGTTTCACAACGAAGTTGATGAGTATTAGTCCTTAATTGAGCAATAAGAATTTTAGATCTGCAAGAAATATTGACCCCTATGTACACTTTTTGCTGATGATTATGAGTGGGGTTAAAGTTTTAAACTCTTCAATGTAGTACTTCTTTCTCCCTAGCTCTTTCTCCCAAGTATGTTTGTGGAACTTATCCATAACAAAAGTTTTATCTCTTTACTGTTTTTAGGACAGATGCTCAAGCAAATACCCCATTTACTAAACCATTTGTTATTTTGCCGCATTCAAGTCTTCTTTCTTTTGCACAATCTGTCATTAAACACAACCTTAGGCCATCTACTCTCTTCCATTTGTTCAATTTTTTTCAAATACCTTATGACTCGCACCACAGCAATTGCTTCAATAGGAGAAGCCCCTGTTTCACTTAACAAGATAGCATAAGGAACTGCACTTTTGATTTTGAATTTGTTTGTAATCAAACGCTTCTGAATTTTCTCAATTTGTTTCCACTGCATCTCGGTTGTGTCGCTGGCCCATAGTTCACAACCGTAGAGAATCACCGGAATCACTAGAGTTAGAGTGGTTTTCTAGTCCCACAACTCTACCTCTCTACACCTGTTTTGAAGAGCATAAAATTCTTTCCAACCCCCCAAAGTTCTTTTCTTTCTACAACCATCCCAGCTTAAATTTCTGTTGACTCCGAGGTATTTGTAGTCTGCAACTTATTCTAGAATGTTGCCTTCAAAGTAGAACTTGTGCTGGTTATGCTTTCTTTTGTTAGAGAAAAGCACTACCTTCACTTTGCTAATATTGGCTTGCATCCCCACCCTTCTACAAAAATGCTCAAGGGAACGTAAGCGCTCTTGCAAACCAAGAGCTGATTTAGCAATCAGTATAAGGTCATCTGCGTACAAGAGAAGCCTTATAACGAACTTGCCCAAATGGATACCGTCACCCCCTTGTGAATTTAGCCACTCTTCAAGCTTGTCAGTATATAAACCAAAAAGGGTAGGAGACAATGTGCAACCTTGATTGACCCCGATATCACTTCTAAAACTTTTAGAAATGCCTGCTGAAGTTCTAATATTGACTTTCACCTCTTCATATAGCCTATGCACAACTACTCTCAAATGCCTGGGAACCTCGAGTTCCTCCTTTCTGCGCCAAAGCTTATCCCTACGAACCGTGTAAAAGTATTTTTCTGAAATTAACAAAGCAACAAAAATCTTCTTCCTTTTTTCCTAAACTTTTTCAGTGATGTGCCTTAAAGTTATACAATGATCAATCGTGGAATGTTTAGGACTAAAACCTGCTTGCCCTTTAGCACATCTATCTCTTTCTTCTGCCCACATGCTGATTTTCTTTTCTAACATGCTTCCAAATAACTTTGCAAACAAGGGGTTTATAATTATGGTTCTATAATTGGAGGGATTATTGACGTCACCACTCTTGAAAAGAGGTATTGCCATACTAGTTGTCCAATCTGTGGGAACCCCTGTTGTATGATGTTGTCAAAAATTTTTGTGATGTGAGGTGAAAGAATTTTTAAGCCCCACTTTAGATACTCTACTTGGAGTTCAGCTAAGTCTTTTGCTTTTCCAACACCCAACACCCATCTCTACCTCTTGCACTGTGAAGAGTTTTGTGTCTGTGTTGACCAAGGGAGGAGGGTCAACCTTGGGATCTTGCTCATAAAGTTGTCTTGCAGAGTCGAACCATTTAGAAGCTGTAATGTTGTTTTCAATTTGCACCTTTTTCGGTTGGAGCTCCTTCTAGAATAATTTGGGGTTATTTTTCCCAAGGAAGATTAGTTCTTCTCTCCTCGAAACCATGAAATCAACCTTTTTCTTTCTTAATATTTGCTTGTAAGCTTTGAGCTTTATGTTATCCTTGTTTGATTCCTTCCACATTCTTCTTGCCTTTTTGCATTCCTCATCAAACCAAGCATTAACCGGAAAGCAATTTGTTTCAGACATCTTAATTTTTTCTCTTTTGCACTCAACAAGTGCACTTTGAATTAAATGTGTTAATTCGTGACTATGAAGGCCATGAAATGAGATCTCCTCCTTCTCGAAGAGCCTCTCTAGCGTTATTTTGAAGGTATTGCAATTCTCTGGAGTCAAAAGAATTCTGCCCTTTGGGGGATTTTGTTGAACACACTGAATTTTTGACCCTAATTGCTTCTTTCCGGTCCAAGATAAACTTAAATAAATTTGCTTGTGATCTGATTTTAAGTCCCAAATTTGATCTCCAATCAACACTTCATTTTTTCACACAAACTATGCGAGAAAATTACATAATCTACTACACTTGCTCCATTGTAAGTATTGCAAGTGAAATCATTGGACTTTTCCCATCTAGTCAAACCATTACAATTGACTAAATCGAAAGGCCCACATAGCGTAAACAATTTTTCTCCGAAGAAATTGCAGCCTTTATCCTCTGAAATTCTTTCCCACTGATGATTACTCTCTTCTGTAAGCCATATAGGGTCACAATCTTCTTTACAACAAAGAATGCTAGCTTGTTCACCTGCAGTTCTAGCATTGAAATCCCCCACTATAAGGACTTCACCTAGCTGAGAATATATTGCAATATTTGCTTTTAGGGCTGCAAGGGATCTTTGTGGTCAAGCCCTCTACTTTTGTAGATTTTTGAAACTTGCGGTGCAATAGCATGCTGCAATTCTGATGTGATTTCCATTTTCTGATATTTTAAGCCAGACAAATTGCTTATTTGGGTCTTCTTTGTCTAGTTGAATGAAACAACCTTCTTTTTCTCTCACTAATACCATGATACCCCCGTGCCCTTTGCCATTCCCTACTGCCTTGTTCCACACTGCTATCTTCCAGTACCCTTCAAACAAAGGTGTCTTGCACCCTTCATGCTCATGTGTTTCTATGAGGCAAATTATGTCTCTACCTTTCGCAGTAGGCCCTAACCCAGGTCTTCGTCTCCATGGGTAACCACTGCAGTTCCAACAAACTAATCTTAAGGAAACTTGGGTACGACTTGATTGCTATTTGTTTTGAGATGCAAGACTCACAATTAAGTCTTTGTCTCTGCTTGCCCACAGTGACCTTGCTTCCTCATTTCTTGCTGAAGAGTTTGCTGCCTCTTCTTTGTTATCGTTTTGTTGCCTTGTTTTGGAAGGAGGTCCAAATTGCGCTATCACAATTTTACCTTTATAAATCCATGCTCTCTTTCCCTCATCTCTTGTTGCCCTAACTTTTGTCATTTTGTCCCTCCTTTCCTCTTGTTGTCTTACAGTTAAATCTTCTTCTAGAAAAAACTGAGAACCCCTCAAGAGCTGCTTCTTGCTTAGAATTATATCTTTATCACGCAAGCTAGGCATGATGACTTTTATGGGCCTGGCTCTCTCACCATTAAACTTACCTACTCTCCATGCTCAACATATTTGTCCTTGCCATTGCAGCTTGTCTTTCAAGAAGTCTCTTGCAAGGTCAAGAGTACATTCATTTTTCCTACAATCTTTCACCCCTTCAATAATTATTTTTGTTGCTCTATTTTGTCTTTCCTTGCTTTCTCTATTTTGCATGTTGTCAAACTGAATATTTGTTTCTCCTTCCCTCTTAGCAGAATTGCTAATAATGTAATATTCCAAAATTAGCATGCAGCTAATTGGAATATTAAATTTTGCTGATTTCACTTAGGAGAAGAATAAATGGGTAAGGAGGCCCATACATTTCAGAAATGAGAATAAAATCCCTCATAATGTGAAAAGGGATCATATTGCTAGCTGGATTTTACACTCTCATGTGTGAACAGGGACAAATGCATGTGGACAAGGTCAAGTTTGACCAAGTCAACAACGCTAGAATGAGAGGAAGAGATCATTCATAGAGACAACGCAATGCAAGTGGGAGGAAGATTCCTTGGTGAAGGAAACCCTAATTAGTGGGGCCCAAGGCAAGAAGGCTCACACATGTTTAAAAGGAGGGCAAGGCAGCCATAGCAAGACATCTTATGAATTGAAGATTGAATTTTGGTCTGCATGACTATTCTGCTTTCTCCAACTGTTTAGTTGAGATTGCTGTGCTGCTTAGCACAAGGCTTTCTTGTTTAGGAATTCCTTCTCTTTTCTTGAGAGGCCTCTTGAAGGAGCTTGTACTGATTTTCCCCACATCCAAGCTTGAGGCCAAGCATCCTCCTTCAGCTACAACGTTATTTCTGCAGCAGTATAACGTTGTGTTGCAGTGGGAATTCTCAACACCACTTCCAGAGCTTATGTTTCAGAGGAGGAGGCCTTCTTTCCTTTGGGAGACCAGTGAGGAGGACTTTGAGCTGATTTTCAGATCTTGGCATGTGGCCAATGTATTTTTCATCTCCTACAGTGCAGTCCTTTGTAGGAACTGTGTCATTTCTTGCAGTGTTGTAGTGTGAGGGTCAAACCCCTCAATCTTGAGCTGCTTCCTCAGGGGAAAGGTCAACCTTTCTCTCGGAAAGCTTGTAAGAAGTATCCTCCTTCATTTCTTGTACTATTCAGCTGTATGCGTATAGAGATTCAGTTAGACTGCGTTATTTCAAATCCAGATCTGCATGTCTAACATTTTGTACTTGTGCTTTCATGAAGCCCTTGCCGGGTTATCTTCTTAATGTGTAAAAGGAGCTAGATCTCCATTTTTCTCCATGTATTGATGTAATAAACTTCAGATCTGTTGTTTATACCATATTCTATCAGAAACCCTCAAAAAATTACGCTGTGCATGCTTCAGAAAACTCTGCATTGATCAAGTCATGGGATTTGGGCATTTTTAAGCCATATTGGGACCGGGAGATCTATTTAACACATCAAAAGGGATTTGTTTTTGATCCCCTTCTGGATGTGAGTCCCATAATACATAAGCTAAGGGATTCAAGCGTTAGTTCTTCCTGTTATAACGCAATTCTCTGGAATTAACGTTTTTATGGTCTATATTGCTGCATTTCCCCACTTTGGGATGATATAAAGGAACCTATTTTTGCTGCTGTTACATTCATTTGATGGCTATGTGTTCCTCTCATATTTTATGAGGCGATTTATCACTGCTATTTCCAGAATTGTGTTCATGTATTGCTGCATCCCTATTTTGGGATATTACAGTGGTATCAGAGCATAATCTTGGCTCAGCCTGTGAGTTCCAGCGATTATGCTATCAGAAGAATAAGACGACAAAGAGCAAGATTAGAATGATGGGGAGAATGAGCTTTGTCTCATCACTTTTCAGATCCAGAAAAAACCTCTCCAAGGAGGTTAAGCAGATGAAGGAGAAGAGATGCAATGAAATTCCTAAAGGGTTTCAAGAAGAGGAAGGGCCATGCACTTCCTATTCTCAAAGAGGAGAAGACAAGAAACATGAAGGACACTTGGAATCTGAAATTCTAAGTGAATGCCTTGCTGAATACAAATCTAAACCTAGAGCCTTGAAGGAGACTCTAGCTTTACCACAGTTCATTCAGCTGGAGGAAGAAAGGAGGTCCTACAGCCTGATGAGAGGCAATAGATTTCTATTGTCCACTTTTGATGGATCACCCACATGTGCAGCAAAGGCTTGGGTGACGAAGCTAGAGGCATTCTTCCTACTACATCCAGTAGTAGAGAGAGAGGCTGTAGAAATTACAGCGCTGCACCTTGAAGGTGAAGCAAGCACTTGGTGGTTCAGCCATTTGAGCCATGCAAGAGTGTCTACTCTTGCTGAGTTTTCTCAAAGGTTGATCAGGAAATTTGGCAAAGGGAAGGAGAAGCCCTCACCACCATTGGAAGAGGCATGTACCAGCGCTGTTACAACCATGGAGGAGCAGCCTTCATCTTCAGTAGCTTGGGAAGCCAACACATTTGAGGAAGGAACTCTTGTAGCTCTACAAAATGCTTCCAAATTTCACCAAGGTATGCCTAAGTTTCCATCTCTTATCATTTCAACAAATATTATGGAGGGATATATATCATTGCATACTGCTGATTTAGAGCAACCGAATTGCACTGCGCTGTGCAAGAGCTGCAGTGAAGAAAAGAGGACCCATTCCTTATGGGGGCATTCAAATGGAAGCTTCATTCATGAAGCAATGGAAGAAGAAGTGATGGATGGTAGACATCTTGAAGTGAGAAATATTTTCTCCTTTCTAGATGACTCTTTCTCAATGAGCATTCCATAGCTCAAAGAGAAACTTCTACCTACAGCAGATCTAGAACCTTATTGGTTTTGGAGGGCCATTAATGAAAAGAAGGTCTCATGGAAAGATCTTATGAGAGGTGCACTTCAACACATCATGGAGTGCAAAGTTCTTCAACAATTTGAGGAGGTTTTGCCTTCATCACACTTGGATCCATATGGATTCAAGCTGATCATTGATGTGAGATCTTTTCTCGGAGATCTCAAAGGAGTTGCATTTCAACATCCCATGAAATGCAATGAGAAAGATCTGATATGGGAAGATGGTAGTCTTCTTTGGAGGAGTACCAAGATGGAGAATGGTAGGAGACATCCACAGGTGGATGAAGGGATGTGGATGGAGAGCAAGAAGCTGGAAAGCTACTTGCAAATCTATGATACTAGGCAACAGGAGGCTTGGCTGCGTTGGCTACTCTTGAAAGAGTTTGGCCATCATGTGACATATCCTCTTTCCAAGGGTATGTGGATGGAGGAAGTATGGCAGGATACTTGCACCATTGTGCAACAAGGAGTATGGATGCATTATGTTGATATGACATTCTTCATATCAATCATTATGTTTTCATCACATGGTTCGTATGATGGAGGTATGGGGAGGCAGCAAAAACTTCTGTTGCTTTGGTTGTTCTTGGGAGAGCAAGGGCAGATTTTCTCTCACACTTTGCATGATGTTACAGGAGTAGGAGATGGCACTATCATGGTGCAAAGGGGCTACTCCTTAGCCTTAGATGATTGGGAGGTACTTCCACTTTGGAAGGAACTTCTTACATATAGCAGCATTGTGAGAGATGTCTTTGAAAATGGGCATGTCAAAGAATGGAGCTGTGAGTTGGCAGGAGCCTATTTGCATAGGCCAACAACGCTGTCACTTGGGAGCTTGGACTTATTGATGGAGTGTCCCCAGGATCACTTCACATTTGATGCACTTAGTGGACAAGGAGGAGGTGAGAATGATGAAGTAGTGGATGGAAACATCTATTACAGAGATATGATATTCTTAGCTTGGATTTCCAAGGATAAGGAGGATGATCCCCATGCAACATATGATTCATTTCTCTTCATGAGAGTATGTCATACTACTATGGAGAGCTTGTTTATGGATCCTATCATCATCTTACTTTCAATACATGGTAAGAATCTTGCTCTGGCATTTATTGATTGTCTAACACAGTATTTGCATACTCTTACCATTTCTATTCAGTGCATTGCTCCACAAGAGGGCAAGCTTTTCATTGAGCTCCGTGGTCAACATTGGGCCAAATTGTATGATGGAGATAGCCATCTTTTATATGACCTTGGGCAAGTGTTTTATCCTTTCATGTATGTTTAGTTGATGTACCCAGCCATTTACTATTCATCAGTAGATGTCATGACATACATAATTATCCATGTATCAAAAAACAACTTGCCATACTATTTTCTGAAGCAACAACTAGGAAAACTGCGCTGTGACTACTTGGGAAACTGTTGGTACCTTCCAGCACCACATGAAACCTTCAATATTTCCCTTATTTTAATGCTGATCATGATTTCATTTGCTGATATTGTTCTTATCTTTATTGGGAGCATGATTGGGAGAGAGACACATGGGTTGGATGTGTCCCTTGGGGAAGAGGATTCCCACACTTGTTGCATGACATGTTCTAATGGGAGCATGGGAGGGGATATGGCCACTACAGTAAAACATTTGTTCCTTTATGAGGAGGGCCATAGGATGGGTTGGATACTATATGATGTTCAAGTCTTGTTCGTCATACATGGTATGGTTTGGGCCAGCTTGATTCACAACGTTGGAGAGGAGACCTTTGGAGATCTAGTCTTCATTTTGCCACTTGAGGGCAATATTATTGCAACCCAAGATCATTAGATACTCTACACTTATCATAAGTGGAGAGGAGGACAACATGGGGTAGGCCACTTTGTCTACCATGTTCAGATTTTCAGCCCACCTACTTTGCAGGAGCTAAAGGTGGAGGAGAATTTTCAGGAGTTGACTTATGGGAAGGTAACTCATTTTGTATGGATGATAGCTTGGGGATGGAGGATCCACATGGGAAAGATGCTTCCCACTACATTTTAGACTCCATGCCTTGAGAGGACCTCTATACAACTCTTAGTTGCTTCCTTGAGTATTTCACCTTTTCATGATGATGGCCATTTGGGATGCTCACCAAATGCTAGCTTGTATGCTTGGGAGGGGCACTATGGAGACTTATTGTTGAGACAACATCATATTCCTTGGAGGAGTTCATCATATGAGGATGCGACAAGAGGAGGAAAGGAGACTTTCTAGTTCTATCCTTGCAGTTGCTTGAGGACAAGCAACATTTGGGAGGGGAGGACTGTAATATTCCAAAATTAGCATGCAACTAATTGGAATATTAAATTTTGCTGATCTCACTTAGGAGAAGAATAAATGGGTAAGGAGGCCCATACATTTCAGAAAAATCCCTCATAATGTGAAAAGGGATCATAATGCTAGCTGGATTTTACACTCTCATGTGTGAACAGGGACAAATGCATGTGGACAAGGTCAAGTTTGACCAAGTCAATAGTGCTGGAATGAGAGGAAGAGATCATCCACAGAGACAACACAATGCAAGTGGGAGGAAGATTCCTTGGTGAAGGAAACCCTAATGAGTGGGGCCCAAGGCAAGAAGGCTCACACATGTTTAAAAGGAGGGCAAGGCAGCCATAGCAAGACATCTTATGAATTGAAGATTGAATTTTGGTCTGCATGACTATTCTGCTTTCTCCAACTGTTTAGTTGAGATTGCTGTGCTGCTTAGCTCAAGGCATTCCTGTTTAGGAATTCCTTCTCCTTTCTTGAGAGGCCTCTTGAAGGAGCTTGTACTGATTTTCCCCACATCCAGGCTTGAGGCCAAGCATCCTCCTTCAGCTACAACGTTATTTCTGCAGCAGTATAACGTTGTGTTGCAGGGTGTTGCAGTGAGAATTCTCAACACCACTTCCAAAGCTTGTGTTTTAGAGGAGGAGGCCTTCCATCATTTGGGAGACCAGTGAGGAGGACTTTGAGCTGATTTTCAGATCTTGGCATGTGGCCAATGTATTTTTCATCTCCTACAGCGCAGTCCTTTGCAAAAACTGCGTCATTTTTTGCAGTGTTGCAGTGTGAGGGTCAAACCCCTCAATCTTGAGCTGCTTCCTTAGGGGAAAGGCCAACCTTTCTCCCGAAAAGCTTGTAAGAAGGATCCTCCTTCATTTTTTGTACTATTCAGCTGTATGCATATAGAGATTCAGTTAGACTGCATTATTTAAGATCCAGATCTGCAGATCTAACATTTTGTACTTGTGCTTTCATGAAGCCCTTGCCGGGTTATCTTCTTAGTGTGTAAAAGGAGCTAGATCTCCATTTTTCTCCATGTATTGATGTAATAAACTTCAGATTCGTTGTTTATACCATATTGTATCAGAAACCCTCATAAAATTACGCTGTGCATGCTTCAAAAAACTCTGCATTGATGAAGTCATGGGATTTGGGCATTTTTAAGCCATATTGGGACCGGGAGATCTGTTTAACACATCAAAAGGGATTTATTTCTGATCCCCTTTTGGATGTGAGTCCCATAATACATAAGCTAAGGGATCCATGCGTTATTTCTTCCTGTTATAACGCAATTATTTGGAATTAACGTTTTATGGTCTATATTGCTGCATTTCCCCACTTTGGGATGATATAAAGGAACCTATTTTTGCTGTTGTTACATTCATTTGATGGCTATGTGTTCCTCTCATATTTTATGAGGTGATTTATCACTGCTATTTCCAGAATTGTGTTCATGAATTGCTGCATCCCTATTTTGGGATATTACAAATAACTTGAGCTCAGGTTTTGGAGAATTTTGCAGAATCTCGTTTCCTTTCTTCTCTTGATGTCTCTTCATGGTTGTCTATTTGGGCAACTACTTTCCCCTTATCCTGGGATGGTTTCGCATTCATCACCTCTGTATTCTCCACTGCAAATTTCTTCATGTTTTGCACCTCCGCCTTCATGCGTTTCCATTCTGTCTTCCCTATTAGGAGAGCTTCCTGTAGCAATGCACTTGCTCCTTCAGAATTTTGTTGCTTTATGCTAAAGCCTGATTTTCCGCTGTTATTATGTGGATCGTACAATCTCTTTCCCACTCTTTAGCTTCTACTACCTCCAACCTCCTTTTTACATTTGATAGTTCTTTCACATAAAGATCAGATGACCAAGTGAGGGGTGTGGATGTGGGACTATATAAGGTAGAATTATCAATGACTTTTCCTTTTCCTTTGGACTTGTTGTTGCCACACGCTTGCAAATAGGACTTGTTTGATTGTTGTTTCTTGCGAATGACCCGAGTACTTTCCCTTCGAGGCCTTTTTTTCCTTGTCTGCTCCCATTTTAGACGAGCTAGTCTTTGTTTTAAAATGCCCCGATGCTGTTTGGCATTGACCCAAACCCACTTCCCAACTTTGGCTGATGAGGCAATTTTCAATTGCCCTATATCATTTGTTTCCACGGGTTCTAAAGTTTCTTGTCCCATTATCATGATGATATAAAGGGAAATCAAAGCCTTTGCCCAAAACTGACCCTACAAAAACGATTTCAACACTGAATTCTGTAGAAAACTTGAACTTTAGTGAAATAAGCCAAATCACCAGGTAATGAGAAACATCCGTAGGAAGGCTCATGCATTAATTTATCATTATTGGCGCCCATGGTATTGACCCATGGCATTGAGAATCGAAGGTATTGACCCATGGTATTCATGTGGAATATAACTTATTTAAAGGGGTAAAATAAACCAACCTAGATCCATCTTAACTTCGGATCTACGAAGGCCTGAGAGGGATCAAATCTCTTGATATGCAGATCTCCTCTTCTAGAGTGAAAATAGATTTGATCCCTCTTGGTGCTTGTTAAATCCGGAGTTAAGATTGATCTAGGCCGGTTATTATTATTTTCAATTTGATGTGTTTTTAATATTTCAAATTTCATATACCATTTATCTCAATAAAATAAAAAATATTATAACTTTGTGTAAAGAATTCCATTATAAATCTTCATTTTCACAGGACTTCTACTTTTTGATTTGATATCAAATTTTTACAATTAAAAAAAAACAAATTTTATCGTCATGGTGCACCATTTGAAAAACAAGATTGGCCACATGAGAATTGAATTTGAAAAACATGTATTCTATTTTTAGTAATAATGTTAAATTCTAGAAAAAATATATTTGAAAGATTTTGGTAACGTACAATTTTTTTTTGCCCCAAAAGCCATTGATGGTATTTGAGGCTTTCACTATCCAATCCAGGGCAGGCCAGGCCACAACCTTTCTCAAACCGAGGTGCCTTGTGACATGCAGATTTGGAGGCGGGAATAAACGAAATTTATCAGTGGGGTTATTTTATTTAAGAACTCATAAGACAAAGTCAGTGGGTCCACTCATAAGAAAATTGCACTATCTTCAAAACAATGTTAGAGAGATCAATTCAGAAGGAGAAAACTGGTTCCCAAAGCCTTAACAGTCATGAGTTAACAAATATAATTCAGGGTGCACTTGAGAAGTGCATAAAAGCAAAAAATAGGAAATCAGAATCAAATTGTTTTCCTGCAAATGCTTGGTTTGATGAGGAATGCAAAATGGCAAGGAGAACCCTAAAAAAGGCAAACGAGGAGAAGATGAATGTAAAGTTATATAAGCAAATTTTAAAAAGGAAAAAATACGAGTTCATGCAAATAAGGTGAGAAGAGTTAATATATCTGGGCAAGAATGACCCAAAGCTTTTTTGGCAGGAACTTCAACCAAGGAAGAAACAGACTGAAAATAATGTTACAACTAATCAATGGTTTGACTATGCAAGACAACTCTATGGGAAAGAATTAGAGGTTGAGCCTCCTCTCAGGATCAACACAACTACAAATTTTTCACATTATAGGAGGTGGAGGCAGGAATTAAGAATTTGAAAACAGGAAAGGCAAAGGATTTGGTTGAACTTCAAGTAAAATATCTTGAGTGGGGAATGAACACTCTTTCACCACCCATCATGGAAATATTCCACAATGTCATTCGATAAGGATTCCCAAGAGATTGGAGATTAGATACCTCAGGGAGGATCAGGAGGGAAGGTCCACTCATCCGTGTTGATTTTTGTAGCATTGGAAAGTGTTCCAAGTCTCAAATTTTGTGAGGAGGCTTGGACATCAGTATTCCAAATAACCCAGAAACCGTTTGTGGAAATTCCACTCAGTTCGTGTTTGATTAAAATAATTAATTATTTTAATGAGGACCCTAAGTCTAAACCTAGGGAAATTAAATAATTAAAGGGTATTAATAAAATAGAGTGAGAATCTTCTAGAAAATGAAGATCAAGTCATGTTTTAATCTTAGCCATTGATTAGAGATCTAATTTGGCCTGTTGATTCATCAACGAGAAGATTATAATAGAAGGCTTAAGGGTCATTTGGAAAGCAAGTCGGGGCATACACTCAGTACCCAAAGAAAATCAATTATGAAGGAATAGAATTCGATTTCAAAGGGAGAGTTGTAGGGCAGAGTTGCGGAAGTAGAAGAAGAAATGGGAAGTCAGTAGTGACAGAGAGAGGTAAGAGGAGGACGTAGAGGGCCACAGAGGCCAACGTTGAGCAGCAACGCTGAGTCCCCACGCAGAGTGACATAGTCCAGTGTAGGGACTGCGCATAAGATCAAGCAAAGTGATGTAGAGGGAGCTAGGGTGCCTTTCGGGTGTCAGAAATTCTCCGTCAGGATTTGGAGGTTTTATCTCAGGTGTTTTATTAAGAAATTTGCTCGTCTACTTATTGTAAAAGATTCACTGTTGAAGAATAATACAAACCCTCATCTGCTACACCGATTTTCCCGCATTTGGTTTTTTTGGGGACAATTGTCCAAAAATAACTGTGTACATGTGATTGTTTCTATTGCGTTATATTTGTTTTGTTCTATTCTTTGCTTATGATCAAGTGATTACTGCAATTGTATTTATTTCATAATTTACTGAAAGAAATTCGTAAATAACTTATCATAAATAAGTAGGCGAAATAAATCTCTCATTGCAGTAGTATTCCAGATTTGAAAATTTCACATGGTATCAGAGTAAAAGACGAGTAACATAAGAGGAGATTCTACAATGGAACGGAGGTCCGACATTGATGCAGCAACAACTCGGAAGGGTTCTCGTAGTTCTCCAGAACGCATGGAGGAGTAGAGGGATCATGACATTTCAGTTCTGGCATCTATGCTAGAAGAGGAATTTGCTTGTGTGTCAAGCATGGCCTCTCCAGAGATCTGGTATATTGACAGTGGAGCATCTGCTCATATGACGGGAGTTCGAGAATGCATCTCGAGCTACCAGGAGGAGTAGATGAATTTTCAAATTACTATGGGAAACAAGGCAAAATGTACCCCTGTTGGAAGAGGCACCATAATATTTCAAACAGAAGTTGGCAACAAGCTTCGGGCCACCAACTTACTGCATGTACCAGGATTGGGGAGGAATTTACTCTCTGTGTCTCAACTTTAGAACAAGGGTTACGACGTATACTTTATTGGCAACAAAGTTTACGTCAAACACCCAAGTTGGAAAAAGAAGGCACAAATTGGAGTCAAGAGCCATAAACTGTACAGATTACAGCTCAAATCCCCAATGGCTCTGATAGGCAGTACTAATGAGAAAGATTTGGATGAGTTATGGCATAGAAGAATGGGGCATCTACATCATGGAGCCTTGAGAATTCTCAAGAAGACTGTCATGGGAGCTCCAGAACTTAGCACCAAGCGAGACAATGTCTGCAGAGGGTGCGTATTAGGGAAGCATGCCAAGGCAGTGTATCCGAGAAGCAACAATAGGGCCAAGAGTGTGTTGGGATTGATACACTCAGATATCTGCGGAGCAATGTCCACGAATGCTCTTAGTAGTGCAAAGTATTTTGTTACCTTCATCGATGACCATTCCAGGAAGACATGGATCTACTTTCTGAAGACCAAGGATGATGTCTTTGAGCGATTCAAGGAGTTTAAAGCTCTTGTGGAGAATCTGACAGGGAAGAAGGTCAAGACATTGCGACCGACCAATGGTGGAGAGTACATTGACAAGGACTTCACAAGAATTTGCGTAAGGGAAGGCATTGAGAGAGAATGGACCGCTTCATATAATCCAGAGCAAAATGGAGTTGCAGAGAGGAAAAACAGGACTATTATTGAAGCTGCAAGGGCAATGCTTTATGATCAAGACATGCCGAAATTCCTGTGGGCTGAGGCTTGTAATACAGCCGTGTATGTATAGAACAAGGTTCCTCATAACGCATTGGGTAAGGTTACTCTTGAAAGCTTTTTCACTGGCAGCAATCATGAAGTGAGCCACTTTAGGATATTTGATAGTATAGTGTATTGCCATGTACCCGATGAGAAGAGGAGGAAGTTGGATCAGATTGCAGAGAAAGGATACCTTGTGGGGTATAGCGAGAATGCCAAGGCTTACCGTATCTATATCCCCGAGAGTAGGAAAATAGTAGTGAGATGAGATGTGAAGTTCATGGAGGAGAGAGCCTTCAAGAAATCCTAGGAAATGTCTTCTGCTACGCAGTCTGAGGAGGATCCATTGGTCCAGAAGATGGGATTTGTCAAGAGTGACGCAGATCTCAATCTCTACCATTTGAGAGTAGGGGATGAGCCTCTAATATTGGTGCTATATGTAGATGCTCTATTTTTGACTGGATCATCTAGGCTCATCTAAGATTGCAAGGAAAATCTAGCTACAGAATTCGACATGAAGGATCTAAGGCGGATGCACTATTTTCTAGGTTTGGAAATTTGGCAGCAAAAGGGAGAAATCTTCCTTGGGCAAGGAAGATATATTACAGAGATTCTGAAGAGATTTCAGATGGAGGACTGTAGATCCACGGCTACACCAATGATCACAAACTAGAAGAAAATCGACATGTCCGAGGATGATGAGGCTCATCCTACCTTGTATAGGCAACTCATAGGATCATTGATGTATCTGGTCAATACTAGACCAAACATTTGTTATGTCGTGAATACCCTCAGTCAGTTCATGGTAGAACCAAGGAGGGCTCACTTGGTAGCAACCAAACATGTTCTCTGGTACTTGAGGGGGATAGTCGAGTTTGGATTGAGGTACACCAAGGGAAATGACATCTAGTTGAGTGGGTTCACTGACGCAGATTGAGCTGGAAGTCCAGTAGATCGGAAGAGTACCAGTGAGTACTGTTTCAGTGTCGGATCAAGAATGACTTCTTGGTGCAGTAGGAAACATAAGTCCGTGGCGCTGAGCTCAATCGAGGCTGAATATATGGCAGCTAGCACAACTTCGTGTGAGGCCATATGGCTTCGCAAGTTGCTCATGAACTTACTCAAGAAGAGGATGGAAGTGACCAACATTTTGTGTGATAATCAGAGTTGCATCAAGCTCTCTAAAAACCCTGTGTTTTCATGAACAGTCGAAGCACATTGACATTAGGTGTCACTTCATCAGAGACTATGTCCAACGGGGAGCTGTAAAATTGAAGTACATTCCTACAGGAGAGCAGGTGGCATATATCCTCACTAAAGCTTTGGGTAAGACTAAGTTTTCTTACTTCAGAGAAAAGATGGGGATGGTCAAAAATCCATTCCAATAGGAGGAATGGATAGGCTCGAAATTCAGAGGGAGCTGCAGTACGGATGAGGCAGTGACAAAGATGGTGTCACGGGCAGCAATACAAAGGGCAGCAACGCAGCAGATGAGGGGCAGCGACTGAGATATCAACAACGCAGTAGATGCTTCAGGTCAGAGCAGATATAGTTGGCATTTTGCTAGAACACTTTCCTCGCTAAGAGGGAGTGTTGATTTTTGTAGCATTGGAAAGTGTTCAAAGTCTCAAATTTTGTGAGGAGGTTTGGACATCAATATTTTAAAGAACCCAGAAACTGTTTGTGGAAATTCCACTCGATTCGTGTTTTATTAAAATAATTAATTATTTTAATGAGGACCCTAAGTCTAAACTTAAGGAAATTAAATAATTATAGGGTGCTAATAAAACAGAGTGAGAATCTTCTAGAAAATGAAGATCAAGTCATGTTTTAATCTTAGCCATTGATTAGAGATCTAATCTGGGTCGTCGATTCATCAATGAGAAGATTATAAGAGAAGGCTTGAGGGTCATTTGGAAAGCAGGCCGGGGCACACACTCAGTACTCGAAGGGAATCGATTTTGAAGGAATAGAATTCGATTTCAGAGGGAGAGTTCCAGGGCAGAGTTGTGGAAGCAGACGAGGAAAGGGGAAGTCGGTAGTGATAGAGAGAGGCAAGAGGAGGACGCAAAGGGCCACAGAGGCCAACGTTAAGTCCCCACGTAGAGTGACTCAGTCCAGTGTAGGGACTGCGCAAAAGATATTGCAGAGTGATGCAGAGGAAGCTAGGATGCCTTCCAGGTGTCAGGAATTCTCCGTCAGGATTTGGAGAATTTATCTCAGGTGTTTTATTAAGAAATTTGCTCGTCTACTAATTGTAAAAGAGTCATTGCCGAAGAATAATACCAACCCTCATCTGCTGCACCGATTTTCCTGCATTGGGTTTTTCCGGGGACAATTGCCCAAAAATAACTGTGTACATGTGATTGTTTCTATTGCGTTATATGTGTTCTGTTCTATTCTTTGCTTATGATTAAGTGATTACTGCAATTGTATTTTTTTCAGAATTTACTGAAAGAAATTCGTAAATAACTTATCATAAATAAGTAGGCGAAATAAATCTATCCCTGCAGTAGTATTTTAGATTTGAATTTCACAATCCGAGTTTATGAAGATAAGAGAGTGGATACTATGATACTGACAGGATGCAGACTGATACTCACTAACTCAATTTTAGACCATGGCATCCAGGGATATATAGAGGTATGCAGCAATGTGCAGCGATATGCAGAGGTGCAAAGTGGTGCGTAGTGGTGTGTAGGGTCGCACCGGGGTGTAGGAGGAGCTGTTCATATTGTAGTGCATTTCCTCATAGTGTGACAGACACATCGATACAAGAGGGATGCTAGCTAATCCGAGGTGATGCAACAACATGTAGCAGGGTGTAATAGTGCACAAAGATGTGCAATGGGGTGGAGTTTTATGCCACGGGGCATGAGGATACTTGGTTTTATGCAGCAACGTGTGGGGCTGCACTACAAACCGGGGGAGTGCTGCTGGCACGGAGACTACTTGTTGAGAGCGTTAGGCATGCCATTGAGGGGGACATACCCAGGTTTGGAGAGAAGTTCGGTCACGGGGTTGGTCAAGAGTGTCCACACGAGTTCTCGACCATACCCACCGGAGCCCAGGCATCTCTCACTCATTGGCATCGCATGCAGTTGAGGGGAGCCTTGTGTCCAATTGAGGCCTACATTGTAGATAACAGGACTTGGAAGATTTGCTTGAGACGACTCTATGAGATTCAGTGCATCAGAGGCATGATAGGGATTCCCATGTGGAGGAGTAGGGTCGATACGCGAGTTGGCATCCACGGGCTAGGAGATGAGGAGATCTTCTACATGGGTGTTATACTGTTCATCTCTGAGCCCACACTTGGGGAGCTGATCATGGGGGAGACATGTGCCTCTACTTCAGCAGGGCTTGTTGGGATCTTGCATGAGCAGAGGATACCGTGTATAGCTGAGGCCGTTTTCCAATGGGTATGCGGGCTTCAGACACTGTATTGGCACATTACTGAGGGTGCGGATGGCAAACTTAGGGGTGATGATTCGTTGGAGCAGGACAAATCCATATACACTGAGACAGTCGCTGACATCAAACATCTGTCTATTAGCAGCATTCAGGGATTAGCTGTATGGCACGTGGGGTTCCCAGTGGACATCAATACCACACAATGGCAAGCGACAAGAATTGGAAGCGATGGGCTTTCAATTTGGCTTTGGGTTCGAGGGATTCATTGGGTCAATAGACCACTTTTCTCTGGAGGGATCACAAAGATGACAATGACAGGACGACATATCCCTTGGGAGGTCAGGTTGGGGATTGTCAGGATTTTCACTCTGGGCCGAGGAATTTCCCTGCTATTGTTTCGGCCAGAGACTGGACGAGGATTGGTAGATGATGGGCTTTGATGGGATGCCCTGGCAGGATCATCTTCAACACTATAGAGTTGCCCTTTATTAGGTTTGTGACAGAGGATTACGGGAGTGGTTGGATCTGTAGGGGCGTGAGGGGGTCGCAATCATGCCCAGACTAGGGCAACACCTACACGTTGACCTCAATTCGAGATTAGTTTGGGGCCATGGAGTTACAGGGCAGAGCAATGGGGTCACAAACTTAGGAGAGAGGGTTCCCACTGGGGAAGGACATCCATGTATTTTGTTGAGTCTCAGTTTGGTAGTAGCCGTGATACCTCTCAAGGAATTCTCGAGATGGGATAACACTTCACATGGGTGAACTTCTGACCAGCGGGATGTGCTTGTCCCTCACAGATACTACGCCATCAGGTTTTAGGAGGGGAGGATACAGTATGAGTACTATAGGCAATTGGCCATAGTTAAAGTGGCACAGTGTCGACATGGTGGTATCCTTTTGACATTAGCATGTGACCATGGAATTACAAGGCTTGGTAGTTCAACCACCTTTAGGGACAAACTGGTCTCTACAGGGGGAGTTTGTGTGGATCGTCCATTGGGGTTCAATTCTATGGAGAGTATTTGGTCCCTTAGAGATTTACTGACTCAGTGGCACATTTGGGACCTTGGTATTGTTTGTAGTCATAGTTGGGTCAGCAGGGAGAGAGAACTTGTTCGAGCATTGCTCAAGGACAAGCAATTTTTGGTGGGGAGGACTATAGTGTCCCCAATTTCGATTTTTCCATATGAGGAGGTCAACAAAGATTTTGTGGGTGGTGCTAAGCATAGCACAATTTTGAAATTTAGGCATTGGAGGAAATTTTGATATGGAGATATGAGGACTTAGGAGAATAGGAGAAATTTAAGCCTTGGTGGAATGCGGGGACCACAAGAAGGAGCCAATTCGACCCTTAGACATAATTTGCACTTGTGGGGGAAGAGAGAGAAATAAAAGGGGGAGCGAGTTAGTGGAAAATGGGGTCCACCGAGAGAAAGAGGGCGAACTTCTATAAATAAGGCAAGGAGGCCTCCATTTGGTATCTTTGACAATCTAACTTTTGAACACAAGTTTCCTTGAGCTGTTTAGCCAAGTAAACCAATACAGTTTAGCACAAGGAATTCCCATGCGGGAGTTCCACCTCTACCTTTGGTGAACTTTGAGTGTCACCCTAGGAGAGTATTTTAGAACTTAGTGGGGAGAGATTTGCTGGAGTTTGTGGGACACATCAATTCTTGCTTCAGCTAGTTTGAACTTTCAGGAGTAGGGGCAAAAATTGAATCACTGAGTTGAGGGAGTTTCAAGGGTAATTGTGGCCAGCGAATTTAGGAGAAATTTCATTGAGGGCGGACCAACATTTGTGGAGAATTTCGGGGCTAGAAGTTGTTGTTCCTAAGAGAGCCAAACTTACCATTTTAGGGCCTGTGCAGAAATATTATTGGGCAGAATTTATGGGGTTGGATTCATCTTATTTGTGTCAGGTTTTGGAAGGAATTTCACTTAGATCTTTCGGAGGAAATTTGCAGGGCAATCCTACAACCAATTGAGAAAGAATTGGTGACATATCCAACAGTTTGAATTATGGGGGACACATAAATTGTCAAGGAGGGCATAGCACCAAATTTGGGTAATTTCGGGAGTTCGGAATTAGCCCAAATCATTTCTGGGTTTTGTTGGACTAGCCTCAAGGAATCTGCCCCTAATTTTGCAGAATTTTTGGAGTTTTGATGCTCCAAACAACATGATTATTTAGCAGTGAGTTAGAAGGAGTGAGCTCAAATTTTTGGTCTCGGGTAGTTGGTAGAATTTTCCAAAACCCTTTCTGGGTTTTTCTAGGTTTTTGGCAAGGATCTCAGCTCTAATTTTGCATAATTTTCTGGGCGGATTTGAGGGGTCAAATTAGGGTCTCAACACAACCAACAATGTAGAATTACTGGGTCAACACAGATTTCAGGAAGATAAACTTCTGTAGCAGTTAGGCTTTGATATAACAATCACCTGAGGCTTGTAGCTTGCCTTGTGCAAGTCTAGGTGCACTCTTTCTATTTCACATTGTACTCCAATAGTTATATATTTAATAAAATTGCCCATTTGGTGTGTTTGGAGCATAATCTATTTCACGGGTGTTCGCTGAAAAAATATTTGTGTTGAGTTTCTTTGCATGTCTTTGGTTATCATTGTTAATTTTCCTTTAGGAACATTACAAAGCATGACAAATGTACTTTAGAATGTAGCATCTACTTGTGTTGGCTTACAAGTGCTCATTGTAGGTTGCTTGTAGAGGCTAAGGCCCACATTTTATTGTTGGCCTCCCTTACCTTGCATATAAAATTAGATAAAGAAGAAAGTTTTCTTATTCATATATGTTCATTTAGCCATTGATATTTAGTCTTCTGATGATATGTGACCTAGAGAATAGTGCCCACTAGCCTTTCTATTGCTCTAGAATCTTCACATGTGATTTTTTTCTTGAGTTACTAGGGTTTCTTGGACTTCTTGGAGTATCTTGGAGGTTTAGGTTTAGGGATTATCCCTTAGAGATTCAAGATTAGTGTTTTGTGATAAAACCTTAGGGTTAGATTGTGAAGACAAAGAGGAGGATAGGATGTTTTGCATGTTGGAGTGATTCCTGCATGTTGGATCTTTCTGGTTGCTAGGGTTTTGTTGGTTTGCCTTAGCTAGGGTTTGGAGAGATGAGAAGATTTGTACTAGCCTTGAGAGAATTCTATGGTATCTACATATACTTCATCTTGAGGATATTAATGAAGTTTTCAATTATCGAAAACTTTTGCAATTTCCATATTCGATTTCAACTATATATGTTCTTTATACATTATTATTTATAACCTTATGTGTTATTGATTAGACATAATGACAATTGTTAAGTGTTTTGGCATCTAATTGAAGAATACAAGCGATTGATGTCACCCTTGAGATATTGGTGTTGTATTGCTATTATTAATGTCGTGAAAGAATATTTTCAGATCTAGTTATTGGTTGATAAGTTGCGGTGAAACGATGAAAACTTATCCCTTTGGTTTGATATCTTTTCTCCTTGAATTACAAGAAATTTTAGCTCGTTGGAATTGAAAAGTTGCATGCTTTCTATTTTTTTTAATCATGGGAATCGATAGACCTGCCACTTGTCACTGAGGAGACTCAGGATCAAGTGGGAAGGACTGCTAATATACTCTTGAGCCTAACACAACTACCCACAAGCCATGTTATGCAAGTAAATTGAGTTTTGAACTTGGGTGGGGCCCTTCTATTGGTTGGAAAACCTTCTAGGGTAAGAGTAAGACGTCCATTGTTCATGTAATGTCCCTTCTCAATAAATTTTGCCAAAAGAAGAACTACAAATTTTGCAGTTTTGAAGCCAACACAAATTTGGACACCAACTTAGCAAAAATGGGTCGAAATATTTGAGTTAGTGGAAGGTGGGGGCCACCCCCACATGAAATACACACCCCTTGGAGGAAAAAGTCGAATGGGCTAAAGAAGGTCGAAATTATTTGGTGGAGGGGCCCACAAAGGGAAGGAAGGCAACAAATATAAATAGGACAAGGAGAGCAACTATTGGTACCTTTTGATAACTTGTCATTTACCATTGTTGCTCAACCTATTCAACTGAGTTACAAGTGCTGTTGAGCACAAGAGTTTTCCAAGGATAAGACTCACCCTTTCTTTGGTGGACCTTGAGTGCCACCCTAGGAAGGTATCACTAAATTCAATGGGAGGAATTGTGGGGAGATCGTAGTGCCTTTCAATGACCTTTCCTCAGCTAGTTCGTACTCCAGGAAGGACGCAAAGGCCAATTTGCACCACTCAGCAGAGCTGCTTCCTAGGGGTATTTTGACTGGATAAATTTGGAGTAATTTAACTAGGGGAAGACCACCATTTGTGGGGAGTTTTGGGAGCCAGGAATTGCTGCTTTGGAGGAGGCCGAATTTGTATTTTTGGGCCTGCGCAGGGGGTCATTGGGCATAAATTCGTGGGGCTGGAAGCAACTCTCTTGTGTGGGATTTTGGTGTAGAACTTTCTCTCTCCTTCCGGGCATAATTTTGGCCTACAACAAATTGAGGAGAGATAAGGCCACATTCAACAACTGAGGATTTGGGGAATGCAATTTCTGTCCAGTAGGGCGTAGCACAAATTTGGGGTAATTCCAGGAGGTCGAAATTAACCCAATTCTTGTCTGGGTTTTGCTGAGCTGGACTTCAGGATCACCCACCTAATTTTGCAAATTTTTTTGGAGGTGTTGTGAATCCTCAAACTTTAGTTTCCACAACAACAATGCAAAAGTTTTATGGGTGTAACGTTCAGCCTATTAGAGCCAATTTCGTGGGAATTTCCAACTATCTCCACCAGGGTATTTGCTTGCTTCCATAACAAGCCCAAATTTTGTACTTGTTTGTATGCTGTAACTAGTAGATACCTTTGATAATCTACTGAATATATCCATTAGGAATAATACAATTCAGACTAGCTCATTGGGTTGCTTTTTGTTGTTATTTTTTACCTTGTTTTATACGAGCCCTAAGGCTGAAAATTCATAGAGCTAAAATTTGAGAAACCTTTTAGGTTGAAGGTGAAATTTTTGGTTTGCATTGAACTTTGAATTTTGAGAGATTTCCACATGTTATTAGAGCTTGTTATGTTTGAGATTAGGGATTTTTTTATTTCAGCTGGAGTTTATGTGGGATCAGTATTTGATCTGAGCAAGGAAATTGGGTGAGAAACCTTAGGATGCTTGAGAAAACACCTTGACCCTTGGAAGGGTTGTTTCTCCTTCATATTGTAGATTTTACAAGATGGATATGGAATTGGTCTCTTGTTTATCTTCTAACATCATGTCTATTGTTGGTTGGTATGTGGATACTAGAGTTGCCTCGAGACACATGATCTATGGCAAGTCTTTATTTATTAGGATTCAAGGGCAAGAGGAAGGCATGCATGTAGAGCTTTGGGATGATGCCACTTATCTCGTAAGAGGAGTGTTGAGAAATCTAGGGCATCAAGTATTAGGTGATTTCTCTTCAATTAGTAATTGCTTGTGAGTGATTTTTACTTCTTTAGATTAGGATCTTCTTTTACGTAGGTTATTAGTGTTCTTCTTCATCAAACAACTACCAATGTATGAACATAAATATACAAGAGACACAGAATGTAGGCTATCACTTATGGCCAAAACCTCTCACTCTTTGAGAGGAAAACCCACACAAATTCTTCTTATAGAGATTCCAATTGACGAATACCAAGGCCAAGACCCTTGACTTATTTGCCACTCCAAGACCAAGACACTAGTTCTCTTTAATGTTAACCTTCTGCTCTTTCCTCTTCTTGACTCCTCTTCCACTTCCACCTTCTTAGCATCGAGACATAATTACAGTGGTAGCATCAAAATGAACTGTGGTCACACTGAGATTATCTCCTAGCCGAGCACACTGAGATGGTCACCAAAACTGTGATAGCAACGATCTGTGGTCACACCGAGATGGCACCAAGGCTATAGTTACTGTAGTTACTATAACAACATCCGAATTATTCACTGTAATAACATCTCACTTCAATTGCATCCGAACTGTTTACTGTTATATATACGAAAGCATTCCTTTGTTATATATCAGAAGCCCATTCCCCGTGGTCTTTCGAGTTCTTGTACCCTTATCCGAGCTCATTCACCGAACTTGTCTCTGCAATTAGCCAACGAATTTCAGAGATGATCCGAGCTTATTTTTGTGGAATATGCTGAGCTGCCTATTTATAGTAGTCTGTCCATGTATATTAGCCGACATGACCATATGAAGAGTTGTATCTCAATTTAGGTGAGCCGTCATGAGTTCTATATTTGATCTTGAAGCCGAATTGAAGAAGGATAACTTGTGCTTGTCTTGGAGGGCTACTTGACAATCCTATTGACTTATATACATTGTAACATGCCCAAGAAGGGTTCTTCATACATGACATTGACTCTCTTTGAATTTTATGACTAGATGACAAATCCTAAAGGCTCACAATGGGAGCCATCTAAAAATAAAATCCTTGCTCATGAAACCCATGAGGAAAGCATTACAATAATAATTTTATTTTTCTTCTTTACATCATTTACATAAAATCACAATTATGCATGTCATTATGAAGACCGAACCTAGTTACTTTCCAACACTCCCTCTTAACTAGGGAGGTATTCATAATGGTACTTGGTCATTCACAATTTGAAGAATTTCTCATAAGAAGAATTGAATTGGTAACCCATCCGTATAGCATCAGATCAACCGACATTGTCACATAGCAAGGCCTTGACTAACAATTCTATCTCTCCAAGAGATCTGAGCACAATGCTAGCGAGACCAATGATGTATAGAAACCCACATCATTGTCTCTCTCGGAACATACCCCACCCGGGTTTTCAGGGTGTGTTCCACCAGGACTATTCTTATCTTGGATTCCCAATCCTCAAAGAATATTGGTCCTCTACGACTACTCTTATCTTGGATTGCCCTAACTCATCCTCAAAGAGTATCGGATGCCAGATGTTTACCCAATCCTCCATTCTGTCTTCCCAAGTGAAGACAAGAATGATGTGTCTATCTCTTCCTTTTAATGAGGGAGGACATATCTATTCCAATAAAGGAATGTACTCATTCCTATAGAAGGAATATACCTAGGCTCCCTCTTGGCCTAGGAATTTCCATGTTTCTTCCAAGTAAGAAACTTGTTTCCAGGCTCCCTCTTAATTAGGGACCTACACCAACTCCTCAGGTGGAAATGATGGGACAACCAACTGCTTGAAGAACTCCTCTTCACGATGTCATGAATTTCTTTTCGTTATCTAGGAGTCTTCATGTTTGGGACTTCTACAGAGGGCATCGACCATCCATCACTTTCATCCATGAGTCAGCCATATCATTAGAAAGTGATCCATTAGTCCATATTTGACCTTCCTTTATGCCATGCTGCTTTCTTCATGCCATGTTTACTTAAGGATCTTTCATCCAACAACATGTGCATCGGTGGTGGAAGACATCCATAGATCTTCCCTAGGCACCTATCCAGATATTTCAAAAATAAATGAACATTACATTGCCTTTGTGATGGTCTTTCATCATGAGTTTTTCTAATGTGCATCAACATCCCGCATACATGTCGACACATCTCCCAAAGATATATATTGTCAAGGGTCTTTTTCTTTTTTCAGACTCCATTAGAGTCTTCATATCTTTCATGGAGATATCTAGTCAGATCTTCTTGCTCTTTTGGATGTTGATTGCCTTTACCATGGTTGTATATTCCACGATCTCTTACTTCCTTTTGTCACACTTCTCATTCCCAGGAGCTTCCATTAAGAGTTCCTTAATTGTTGTCAACCACCTCATACTTCATGTGAGAACATATTATGTTGATTTCATCTAGTGAATGTGTGAACCATGCATTCGTGCATTCCTTTGAGTGAGGAGTTCCTTTCTTTTGATCACGCTCTCAAGATAGAGCATTGATCCATAATAACTGTAACCATATGACATGACTTCCATCATACATACTTCATTTTTCCTTTGGGTCATCCGGGCTTCCCGCAACATTTTCCTTGATTGAAAGAGCTTCAATCCCTTGATCTGCTTCACTTTTATGTCATTACACCACCATCCCATGAAAACACTTGCTTTCCCTCATGATTGGTGAACCTTTCAATGAAAATTCTATCAGAGAATATTGAGGATCTAAAATATCTCCATCAACAGATGTTTTCTTTTGACTGATGTATGATGAACCTTGTACTAGATGGCCTTGCCACTTATGTTTCCAATGAGATTCCTACAAGCTATATCCTTGACTTCCATAGATTCTAACAATATTTCATGCTTTTCTAAGATGATGTCTCGAGTTCTTGTTCCTAATACTTTTATGATATCTTGATGCATCCCATTTAGTGAATCACGATAGCCATATCTTACAATAGAAGACTTAGGAATTTGAAAAGAACTAAGGTGAGGAAGACTATCTCAGTCATAGTAGAGAGCTCTTACATCCTCTATCTTGGACTTCTTCTTTTCAGCTTCCTCCACTTCTTTGGTGATATGAGCTTTTTCTCTTCTTCTTTTGTTATTGTCCTTCTTGATCTTAGGGCAGTCTCTTTTTTAGTGTCCATATTCCTGACACCCATAGCATTGAATCTTAGACATGTCCCTTTTCTTTTTCCGAGAACCAGACTTTCCAAATCTTCCCTTACTTCTTGTCATTGAAGCATAAGCTTGATTTTGCTCACTTGCTCCCACATCGGATTTGGCCTTTAGTCTAGATTCTTCAATGTTGCACAGTGACCATAGATCTTGGAATGGAGTAGCTTCTTCCTTCCCATAGATGCTTGAAGTAAAGTTTACCCCACTCTTGATTTCAGATATCCTCTTAAAAGTATGAGACTATTCCATCTTCTCTTAACATCTTCAACTTGTAGGGTTCTTGCCTTAATGAGATGACTTCTCCAGCAGTGCTTACAGAATTCAACTCTACTAGTTTGTCATAGATTTCTTTTGAAGTTTCGAGTTTAGATACATATGGGATGAGGGGATCCTTGATGGATTCTATGAGAATCCTTTGAGCCCTCACTTCTCCTTTCATGAATCTAACAAGTGCTTGAGCATCTTCTTTTGGAGGTTTGGTGATTGAGCCCTTAACATGTTCCATGACCTCATTCTCAATAAGATTCAGATCTGTCCTTTTCTTCCATGCAAGAAAGTTTGAAGCCCCAACCAATTTGTTGCTTTCCTTGCAAAAAGACATTTTAACAAATTCAAATGAAGTCATAAATATACTTACTTGTGTAGATGCTTCTTTCTCCACTTGCTTCCTCCTTGAATTTGATGATGATATAGTGGTGATGCTTTGAAATTCGCTGCAACAACATCGAGGAAAACCACTCGGTCGGGGACTTGAAATTCGTCTCTTATCCGTTTGAGATAGTGGCCCCGACTGGATTTATGGGACCAATTTCCCAATGAAATATAATTGAATGGATGGGTGGTATTTTAACTGATTGTGACTTGGTGAATGAGAGTGACAACAAGTTTAAAGAAATATGTATATACCTATCTTTATCTCCCAAGATGAATGATCTTTCTGTTCTATGCGATTTAAAAGGATGATCTTTAAGTGAATGCAAATGAAGATTTATCAAACACTTAGAGAAATGTAAAACAATTTAAGATAGTTGATTTGATTAAATAGTTAATCAAATCAATTGATTAAGTATATATCACATCTATTATTGCATGTATTGTATATGTATAAAAAATAACAATCAAACATGTTCAGAAGTGAATTAATGCTAGATTGTGTCGAAAATATACATATAACAAAACATCATAAGGAAATTTAACTATTTCTCATTTTAAACAGAACATCAACATAAAGATAAAAGTACCATATATATGCTAACTCTGTTGATTTGAAAAACAATCTCTGGTCCAACCTTTTATATTAAGAAAAACTTTAAGAGTACAAAAGTGCAACTTCTGTAAAGTCTTCTTTTCAAAATTTCAGGACCCTTTCTTTAAAGACATGAAAGGGTTTATATAATAAAATAAAAATACAAAAATAGCAAATACATAAAGAACTGAGGAGGTTTAAACAACTCTCCTTAAATTACGTGAAATAAAAACAAAAACAGATTTTGGTGGGATGACTCGTTTCAGGATTGCATTGCTGTCTCTTTTGCCATTCGTTCTTTTAGTTGAAGGATGTCAATCATAGGCTGAACCTTAGGCGGTTGGCCTGCCCTAACACACAGTTGTCCTGTGTAGACCACATCTGATAGTAGAGGCATCATGTAAGAGGCAGTGTCGTTTAGACAACGCGACATTATCCATTGGCTATGTGACTTGACCAACTGCTTCCAATACTTTTCCCAATCCAACTTATCCAATTTTTTGATGCCTTCTTCCTTCATCTTAGACATTTCCTGCCACTGTCTTATCAAATCTTTTACAACAGGTAGAGAATTGGGTGAGCACTTATCAATCAGATTAGCAGCAATGAGGTTTTGACTGATTGTTTCAACAATATTGTTGGCAACATCCCTAGCCCTGCAAATTGCCCTTTTAGCTTGCTTTAATTGTATGTCCCAATCAGTGAATAAGATTTCTTTTTTAGAATCTTCAATCTTAGGAGGATTGGCCTTTCGGCCTTCAGCAGTATCTTGCTAGGTGATGTATTGGGAGACTTTATCATCAATTTCATCAAAGCTGGTCCTCTGGTCAACTACTCGATTCATTCGTGAATCGATTTTTTCACATAGTTCAATTATGCTAGACAATTTTTGACAGAAAACAACTTCTTGTTGGGCTAACAAAGTATTTAGTTCTAAATCTTTCTTTTTAAATTCATCCACTTTAAGATTATCTTTCAACTGTTCAACGATGAATTGCAGTTGGTGTATCTGAGCATATTTAGCACCAACATCAGATTGATGCTGCAGATTTAGTTGATTCAAGCTTTGTTGGAGCTGTGACACTTGTGCTTGTAATTGATGATTAATGCTTTGCTTCTTTCAAAACTTTGTTCAATCCATGACCCACTTTCTGATAAGCAATTTCTCTTGCGAGAAGTTTGTTTGGAACATATAATGGTAGGACATCTGGTCTGGCTAAGCTTCCAAAAACTGTGACATAATTGAACAACTCTTCCCCAAGCCATTTTCCAATGGATGCAAAGTCAGCTTGAGCTTCTTTGGACAATCTAGGGGCCTTTTCATCAAACACAACTTGAAACAGTGGGAGTATAACTCCGTGGAAAATCTTGTAGAAATTGGTTTCATGTTTAGATTCCCATAGAATACTATGATAAATATGAATGGGAGTGGGGTCTTGGATAGTCCATTTCCAACCCATGGTTGGAAAATCTGATGTAAAACACACTGCATCCATAATGTAAGCACTCATATAGAATAGGGAAAGGATCTTAGATGAAACGAAACAATTTTTCCTGTACTCAAGAATCTGGGTAGTAATATTATCTGACAAAATGTTTCCCCAGTCCATGATGGAGGAGTCTGTGATGTCATCCATAAGGGGAACCCATTCAACGGAGAATTTACTGGTATTGGGTTGGCCAAAAAGTCTAGACATCATAGCAGAAATATAACAGTAGTGACCAACAAGCGAAGCAGTGGAATACATACCCTTATCATCGTGTTTATGCTTGTTAGGGTCACTCCTCCATTTCTTTATGGGATCCAACTGCAACTTATTCTCCTTTGCAAATTGCGCTAGGAAATCTTTTTAATACACCTTCAAAGGGTCTGGAATGTGGTACATTTTCTTCAAATCTTCTGCTCTGAATGACCCTAACTTTGTGCCTCTGCTTGTTAGGAAAGTTCTATCTCCAATGTTGAAGTTTTCAATAATCCATTTCACCATATCTGTATATGGTAGAATCTTGGGGCGTGTAGCAATTCTGTGCAAAAAAGAGTTGGCGAGGTCGACAATAGTAGCTTCTGAGGTATTAGAAGCCTTTGCAGTAGCTTTTCTTTCAACCCTGCGGGGTTTCTCATCTTCAAACAACCTATACATTGCTTCCCAAGAAGCAGAACCACTTTCTGTTGCGCATGTAGTATTTGTGAATATGGGCGGCATTTCTGTTACTTCGTTAGCAGGAGGCGCAGGATTAGGGGGGGCCATGGGTTTCTTGGACTTCTTTGCAGCCTTAGACATTTCTGAGGAACTCTGTTTGTTTGGACTTGCCTGCGAAATAAGAACAACGAGTAAAAAGGGCAATCTTGTCACAATACGCGAGCAGTGTAACAATAATTGAAATGATGGCAAATAAACTTGGCACGCAGAGTAATCTAGAACATTAAGTCTTTTGTGGTCAAATCACATTTGAAGGTTCGAGTTGTTAAATCGCTAAGTTATGGCATTAATGGAAAGCGTGGGTTCACGTGCCCGAATAAACATTTAGGCGTTTAAATAAGATATCTTCGCATCACAGATTCATTTGTGTGCCAATGTTTTTAAAGCACCAAGCACATATGTTTTGTCGATTGCGATTAATTCCTTTTCGCACTATAAACATCCTTTGTGTTAAAAGATTAAAGTTTTTGAAAGTTTCAAACATTAGCAGGGGGGGGGGGAAGCAAAATGCAAATTTTGCGATTTGATATCACAATCTCAATCTCGCTGAAACTCGATGGTGGAAGTGGTCGCTAGCAAAAGTGCGATGCGATGCGATGCGATGTATTGCGTCGGGGAAATGATAACGAGGGTGGATCGAATGATGGAGGAATGAAAATACGATTTGTGATTATTGACGTGGCAAAGATGGGTCTCGCGGTTCGTCTTTCATGAAACATGATTTGGTTGGAAGCTTTTTTCCTTTATTAAATATTTTGATTGATATCACATCGCAAATTCATTTGGAGTGGCTTAAGATGTCATATGCTGCCTTCGTGATTTTGCAATTGCGATTTGCAACTGCTTTTCTTTTGAATTTTCCTAATTTCCTTTTAGACAATAAAAATGGTGCCCTTTAGCTTTTCTAACTCCTATTTATATTTTAATTTGTTGAACACCTAATCCTTTATGGGTAGGTGTGGAAGGCGAAGAGTCACAAAGGAGTCCAAGTGACCTTGGAAGATGAATCCAAGGGTCACCTCATTGTATTATAAATGTACATCATATCAATGGGCACCATACAAATGCAACGAATGCTTATCTTCCTATTTGTGTCTTTAGTTTCTCCATACACCATGTGTGTGTTTAACATGGTATCGGAGCTGTAGGCGATTTCCTACCCAAGTGTGAGCCGTTTGTGTTTTGTGGCCTATGTAGAGTTTGAGCTATGCTCTCAAACCACACTTTACAGTACTATTTTATTCCTGTCAGTGTTTCAATTTTCCGTTGGAGCAGATTTTTGTGTTTGTGAGGCTTGTCAATAACGTCTCTGCTCACGTTCCATCTTGGCTACCAAACACACCTGACAGTTTATAATGTTTTTACAGTGAAACATTTGGTATCGGTCTCCTTCCGTCGTTGGTAATTGATATACTTCCCTTGTATGTGTAGTATAAGATCACGTTCATTTTTATCAATGACCTGCATATCCTCAAGTATGTTATTCCTCAGCCCTGTTTGTGGCGATTCCTCTGAGATGTCAGAATTGTGTTTGGTATAACCTCTAGCAAAGATAATTTTGCCTTGACATAACATTCCTTTGTGCCAATTATTTATTTCTAGACGTGGCTCTGTTCTATCCCTATCTCAACCTCAGCTCTATCTACAATATTATGGACCTGCCATTGATGGGTTTACAAAAAATCCTTTGAAAATAAAACATTCTCTTATATACTCCTTGCTCCCATTCCCGCTCCATCTCCAACTTGTAATGTTATCTAGCGGTGCTTGAAATTCCTTGAAGTAGTTGTTACACTAAAGTTGGAATCGCATTTCTAGTATGCGATCCAACCAACACCACAACGCCTCCGTCTGCCATTGCTACCACACAACCCCTCGGTTGATGGCTGCCCCTGAAAATCAACCGTAATGCTTGAAATTTCTCTGTTAGGTGCATTATTTCTTTGCTTCCCATCTTAGTATATATATTTTCCTTAGTTGTCTATTGTAATGTTTTATTCTTATCAATAAGCGGAGCCTTCAGCTTCTGTGATTCTTCTAAAACAACTGCATGAGATAGGGCAACAACCACTTGTTCTGCCACATCTTTGACAATATATAATTCTTGAGAACTCCACTTCCTTTCATCTTCACAAGGCACCCTTATCGCTGCCACAAGCCCGACTAATGACCAGTGGTGATTACTCTCCTTCCCAAGGCAGAATCAACACTTAAAAGGATTTCATCCTCGCTGTGCATAGTCACTTTCATGTCTAGGTCGGTAGTGGGAACAATTAATGGTACTTGCAAATGCCGTCGTTTGAGCTCATGGGATGCCTCCATGGTAGCACCATCTGCCAGTGGCATCCATATAGTGCAGTTTGAGCATGAGGACTGGTGGAAGTGAGGAAGAACAATGAATATTTTAGCATTGAGCAAAGAAACGTCAAACCGGTCACTTCCAAAGGAGCAGATTCCTTGCAGCAGATAGTCAAGTGGAAAAGTCCATTTAGTGGGGTGGAAATGTGTTTTTTCGAAGTTTGGTTGCAAACTGAGCATGATAGCTAAGAGAAGCATATTCTGTGAGACACCTATGTAGTTGTTGTTGCATGTAGAGTCTTTTTTGTTGCTTGTACATGATTTGAACACTGAAGGGATACAAACAGTTTGGTTGTATGAAGCAGTGAGTATTGCTCATTGAAGGTTCGTTCTCTACAAAATAGAGTTGTTGGTGTAAAACAGTTTTGAAGAGCAGAGAAATCATTAGTATTTTTTGCCTTAAAGGGCTATTGCACAGTGGTTTTTTTTGCTACATATTTACAAAAATATTTTGCAGTGACATTGTATTGTATTCACATTGTGAGTAGGTATTGCTTCTTAGTTGATAGTTGTGATCATTGTTTGAAGTGTAAGCTTGAGTTGTTGAGAAAAATGGCTAAAATCAATGATGCATTAGAGTTGTTGCATAACCTCATTCATTCCACTGTTCATGATATGGTAAAAATAAGTAAGAATGCTTTTTTTAATATTCAAACTTGCTTGCAAGATGCACAAGACAAGATTGAGTTTTTACAGTTGGAGTCTCAGCTCCAGCGAGATGAACTTCAGCAAAAGAGTCATCATTCTGAACCTGTTTCTGTTCAGAAAATTGAGGAGGACTCTCATCAGCAACAAGAATATAAAGTTGCAGTCAACTCACATTTAGTTCCTTGTACAAGAGCAGATTTACATGCAGATGCGACAACTCAGTTATGCACTTCCCAAGCCCATCATCAGACCTTGGGAAGAGCTTGTCCACAACAAGCACAACACTGGTCTTGGATATGAAAAGGAGTTGTCCATTCATATTTCGGACTACTCCAAGCCCATCAAATTTCAGAGTGCCGGATTTCTTCATGACAATTCACCTGCAGTTATTCCAGATCTCACTCCTCTTCCACAGCAACAACAACAAATTGCAAAATTCCAACACTGTGATTGCGTTGGCCATATGAAAGATCACAGTGTTCATCATCACCCATGCAAGCACTGTGGTCGGCACACCCATTCTTCACACATATGCTTCAGAAACAAGCCTCCTGCAAGAACAAAGAGTCATCTTGGATGGATCACTTCTTGGCAATGGGCATCAATAGCCAAGAAGATGTTTAAGTCACATGTTAGAACTTGTTCTAGAATATTGAACAAACTTGCAATTGGGTTTTCGCCATTATCTCACCTTGTACCTGACAGGGGGGAAAATGGTGGTCATCTACAAGCTTCAAAGCCACATCAAGCGAGCCTGAGCCACAACATGTCATTCCAGATTCAGAGTTGTAGTAAGAGACACAACAGTTCAAGCGAGCCTGAGCCACAATTTGTCATTCCAGATTCAGAGTTGTAGCCAGAGACACGGATGCCCATGAGCATGCCTTTGTTTGGTGGACAACCTTAAACCATCTATGCGAGGTTCATATTTTTCCTCTTCAAATAATTCAGAGCACTTCCTCTAGCAGAAGACTTCAACTTCTTGCTAGCCTTGGTAGAGTTTTGGGAAATGCATCAAGCATTCCAGTGTTGGTGGTCATCCTTAAACCATCACAGGTTGTAGATCTCCCTTCTCTTAGGTTGAAGTTCTCCCTCTATGAGGGACGCTTCCTCTAGTAGAAGCCCTTAGCTTCTTGCCAGATTTGGAAGAGTTCCGAGAACTGCAATAAGCGTTGCGTTCCAGTGTTGGTGGTCATCCTTAAACCACCTCTTTATGCCAACATTTCAGAGAGCTGATTCAGCCTAAGTGCTGCCATGCATATTTTGCAGATTTGTAGTACAACTCTCTTCTTGGACTCACACATACCCCTTCGGATTAAGGGTGGAATGTTGAACACCTAATCCTCTATGGGTAGGTGTGGAAGGCGAAGAGTCACAAAGGAGTCCAAGTGACCTTGGAAGATGAATCCAAGGGTCACTTCATTGTATTATAAATGTACATCATATCAATGGTAAAATGCAACAAATGCTTATCTTCCTATTTGTATCTTTAGTTTCTCCATACACTATGTGTGTGTTTAACATAATCAATCACTTAAGGGTCTTATTTGTTCTAGTCTAAATTTTTTAAAAGGGTCCCCATTATTTTTTGAAGGCAACTATTCTAAAATAAATGGGGGTTGTTGAGTAGCACAACATATAGATAGCAGAAAAACTCCTTCTTGATGAAGATAGTTTTCTTCGAGAGTGATACAAGGAGATAGATCACCTTAGACCTTTGATGATAAATGTTCTTGATGATGATGATCAATGATGGCTTGATGATGTCTTTAATGATGGGGACCTTGCTTCAACGAGAGGGAGATCGCCTTAGAACTTTTTGAAGATAATGATCACACCCTTGATCTTGCTTTTCTAGGAAGGAACTTGATGTATATAAGTCCTTCAACTCGAGTAGGGTCTTTGTGGTCCCTTGAGATGGCTTGAGGGTTCCACCAACTTCTTTGTAGAGTTCTTCTTTGATTTAGCGTTATGATGCTTTCTTTGAAGAGTCTTCATGATGATCTTTGCTTTGATGCCTTCCTTGAAACTTGATCCTTGAGTGTCCCTTGATTAGATGCCCTTCCTTGACTTAGTCACCTTAGCTCTGATACCATGTTGAGAAATATAGGGCATCAAGTATTAGGTGATTTCTCTTCAATTAGTAACTGCTTGTGAGTGCTTTTTACTTATTTAGATTAAGATCTTCTTTTACTTAGGTTATTAGTGTTCTTCTTCATCAAACAACTACCGATGCATGAACATAAATAGACAAGAGACATAGAATGTAGGCTATCAGCCAGGGCCAAAACCTCTCACTCTTTGAGAGGAAAACTCACACAAATTCTTCTTATAAAGATTCTAATTCACGAATACCAAGACCAAGACCCTTGACCTATTTGCCACTCCAAGACCAAGACACTAGTTTTCTTGATTGTCAACCTTCTGCTCTTTTCCTCTTCTTGAATCCTCTTCCACTTCCACCTTCTTAGCATCGAGACATAGTTATAATGGTAGCATCAAAACGAATTGTGGTCACACTGAGATTATCTCCTAGTTGAGCACACTGAGATTGCCACCAAAACTGTGATAGCAACGAACTGTGGTCACACTGAGATGGCACCGAGACTGTAGTTATTGTAGTCACTATAACAACATCCGAATTATTCACTGTAATAGCATCTCACTGCAATTACATCTAAACTGTTTACTGTTATATATCTGAACTGTTCACTGTAATTAACTCGAGTTCCTATACCCTTATTCGAGCTCCTTCACTGAACTTGTCTCTGCAATTAGCCACCGAATTTTAGAGATGATCCGAACTTATTTTGTGGAATACGCGGAGCTGCCTATTTATAGTAGTCTGTCCATGTATATTAGCCGACATGACCATATGAAGAGTTGTGTCTCAATTTAGGTGAGCCGACATGAATTCTATATTTTATCTTGAAACCGACTTGAAGAGGGATAACTTTGCTTGTCTTGGAGGGCTACTTGACAATCCTATTGACTTATGTACATTGTAACATGCCCAAGAAGGGTTCTTCATACATGACATTGACTCTCTTTGACTTTTATGACTAGATATTAAATCTAAGGCTCTGATGATAAATTATATATATATATATAATAATTTTATTTTTCTTCTTTACATCATTTACATAAAATCACAATTACACATCATTATGAAGACCGAACCTAGTTACTTTCCAACAAGGAGTTGGCTCTATCTCCTTCCAAATACCCATTTGATGTTATTGAGTTCAATAATGTTTTGTATGTTCTTGGGTTGAAGAACTTTCTTTTGGTATATTGTGTGGAAAATCTCCATTGTATGGCTAAGTTTGATATTCAATAGGTTGTCTTTAAAGACAAACCTAGGTTGTGGCAAAAAGGTTTTTGCAGGAGCTCTTTACAGGTTGTTGGTAATTCTAGTGAAGCATGGTTGTAAATTTTAGTAGATGTTCTATGCTTGGAGCAACTTTACTTTTCTCACAGCAATCATACAAATAGTTAAGTAAAATGCAGATAGAACATATAAGTGGATCTTAATCTCACCACTCGAAGCAGGGAAAAATGTGGTGGTGGATGCAATGGTCGACAAGATGCTTCAACGTGAAAGTCTCCTTGGTCGACGACCCAGTGTGTCACCGGTCCTCCAATCAGCAAACGAGTCAGCCCACGACTCCGAAGTCAACGGCGTACGAAAAGTCAACGCAGCAGCAGATTGGTCAACCCTTTGACCTCGATTTCTGTGCCAAACAGTACAGCCTTCCAAAATCGAACTTCTCACCAAATTTCAGCCCAATTGGACCATGCGTTGACCAAAGTCAACGCTGGTCAAACCTTCTGCAAAACCCTAGCTGCAGCAACTCGTCCTTCAGCTCAACCATACAGAAATTCGTCCTTCTTCTTCACACGTGTGGGCTGGAAATGTCTTCTAAGGAGCTCGTACTACATCAGATGAAAGAAGAAGATGTGTGTTGTGTTGTGATGAAATGCTCTCCAACTTTGCCTGTATTTATATCCATCATTGGGGCGTGTGACACATCTGCTGGGGGTGTGAAACCTTAAGGCCGACCTGCACATAAAATTTATTATGAATAATAAATTCAAAATAAATGTTTTGCTCATCGGATTAAGACATATTATATATGGATTTTACACCTCTCCGAAAGAGGAATCCAACAAAAATATTAGCCTCTTAATCTGAGCATCATAACATGGAGTTTGGACCTAGTTGTCCAAATTTAACAATGGTGCTTTGTTGCATATTATTACCAAGTTGTTTATGGCATAGGCGTCTTGATCACTTGCATTATGGAGAACTTCCCATTCTTAAAGAAGCTAGTTCAAGAACTTCAAGATATCTAATATAAATCAATAATAAATCCTAGAAGTCCACAATGGGGACTTTGACCTAAAATAATATGACCCAAGCATGAAACCCATGCTTTAATAAGTCATTTAATAATAATATAAATTTATTTTCTTTTATGAAGACCGAACCTAGTTACAATCTTCAACAGATCTATGTTGGTCGCTAGTCATCTACCTTTCAAAGACTACAACATTACACTATATCACATGATTAGTTGTGTTTGTATATAGTCTTGGGGTAAGGGGCTACCTTACGTTTGCTTTGAGTAGTTGGATCTTAAGTGACCCTCTCCCTTAATAATCTTGTAAAATTCTAGACACCAAAACGTATTGTTGAACCAAGTTTAGGTTTCTAGAACATGTCACATCGTTGCATATAAACTCTTGGCTTTCCCTCTTGAAATTGCGCAAGTGATCCCATAGCTCAAGTAGGTGAGGCACTAGTCTCCCTTTCACTAAACACCCCTAGTCTCTTTTATTTCATCCATTTCCATTTACATTGTTGCTAGGTCCTCTTTACTTCTGCTCGTCGCTCTTCATGAAGTGAGCTTAGTTGACCCTTAGGGATACCCCCCTTGACTAAGGTCCTCCTTTTGTCTAATGTGAGAGGAGAGTTTGTGAGGTGACACAACCAACATCTTGAGTTCCACAAAGCTAACATCCATTTTTTGGGACTTTGAGCTAAAGGTGCTATTTTGTATAGTAACAATGTGCACTTTAATAAGGTGTTGTACCATGTAAATAAAAATGTTCTGCTTAGGGAAACTCCACCATGATAACAACAAAACATAAAGTCCAACCCAAAGTGCACCACCACAAAGGGATTACTAAATCAAAAATTATCATCCAACCTTAGGAAAGTGTTAGATCACCATTAAATCTTATGTAGTACCCGTTACCCACCACCTATGGGTGACACCCATAGGAGAATTTTTTCTCCTAGATGGTCCTCAACCGGCAGCTAACAACCCCTTGTAGCCACCAGATAGCTTGATGTGCCACTATCTTCGCCACCTAAGCCACCCATGTGGTTCCTCGCCCATCTGTTATGATCGTATGTTTGAAGGTGGGCCTCCCGACCTCGAAGGTATGGATTTTCATTGTGTAGTTGGGTAATTTTATTTACTTATTATGGACACTTTTGGGCATGGATTGGTGGGGGGATTCAACAGAAAGAGTGGGTTTGGTTTGTACTCTTGTCTCCTCTATCCAATTTGATCGTTAGCCTAGTATCCTAGTCCTGTGGGATCTCTTTTATTGGCTACTAGCTTTAGGGGTGCCACTACATGGGAAACCCCAATGTTGGTTGCATGGCCCCACTTATTGGTACCATATACATCACTCCCCTTCGCTCATTATAACCCCGTTCACCATATTTGCCTTCCGGGTCCACATTTGTCCCTTGGGTCGAGAAGGAGTTAGCTTCCCTCTTCCCTTGCCCACACTTTGGGTCGGGCTTGGAACGATGCCCTAGAGGTTGATACAACTAAAAGAAAAAGAAAAAGCATAATTTGGCCACTCTCAACAGGAAAAATACCATAAAATGCAATAGATGGCTGGGACATACACATTTAGCACGTAGGCAAAAGCCAAACATGAGCTCTACCCCGTTCATTATGGCCATCACCCTAGTTCCTAGGGTCCCTCATATTTAGCCCTTTCATCATTAAGGAATCCATGATTGTCCCAACCCTTGGTGGGCGATGAGATGCCCCACCTTAAAGGGGGTATCCACTACTATATCTTACACATCATGATCTCATCCCCTCGAGCCTTGAACAATTATAAAAGAAAAATCAATAAAAGGCAAAAGGCATATGAAGAAGGGTGGAAAAAAAGGTCGAGGTAACTCATGTACCACAATTTCTCCCTCATGCATTCATACAACCAAGTGTGGGCTTCCCTATTATGGCTACCTTTGTACTGTGGCATATGGCTTGGAGCCTTCCCCTGATGCCCCATTCCATTCCATCGATATATCACATGCCACCTACCACTTGATGGATGTACCATGGACATGTCACCCCTTTTAGAGGTAGAAACCACTTAGTAAGGTCCTTGGTTAACCCCCTTATTGAGCTTGGAGACACTTGTACATGCCAAAGCCCACTATGGAAGGGCATGCCACTATGAAGTGTCCACTTGATTCAATGATTTTTAAGCTCTTTTACTCTATTACTCAAATGATTTGTTGTACTGGAAGGCGAGGGGATGCATTGGATCTTATACAGGATTGCAGGTGGCTCTCCATTTGGGGTCCAAGCCCTCCAGAGGGTCATATTGGCACTTGTAGGGTAGGCGTTGAGAGCCACAGGCCTCCACCATAGCAGAGAGCAGAATGCCACTTCATGGATACCTCATCACCATTCATTTATTGCTTGTTTTCCACCTTTTGGATGAGGATGTGTAATTGGACCACCATGCCTAGTCAGCTTCACACTTGCCCCACACACTTGGCAGATGTGTCTCACCATGGGAGATAAAGGGAGGGCTTATGTCATCATTCTAGCCCTTACAAATGGTATGCATGCATTATCGATCCTCTTGGAGACCCATGAGGATGTCGTTTTGCCCCCACACCCACTTGGGGACACCACATTTGATTTGCTTGGATATCAAGGGACCACCCACTTGATCACTATGTTTGGAGCCTATTCTCTCACCTTGGCACACTTTGGACTCCACTAGGCCTCTTTGATGGTCCAATGACTCATTGTATCTACTATTTTGCCCTCTTGAGAGGCTTATCTTTGTATTATGGAGCTATCTTGGTGGGCTTGTCACCAAGTTTTATTATTCTTGCACATTATTTTATTATTAAAGGGAATTATTAGGCTAATAGACTATTTGAACCCCCTTATGGATTGTAGAAATAGATGAGAGGCTTGCTCATTTTTCTCATCACATTTTTGGATTGGACTATGTCTTCTTGAGAATTTCGGCTAGCCTTTTAATGGATGAATTGGATTTCTAAATGCATTTTGATGTTTGGAAATCTTATCTTTTGTTTTGAAGCTTCGATATTTTTGCACATTGATGATTGGAGGATTTTAAGTGTCATTTTCATGTTCTATTTTACATGTATTGTCACTTGTGTTGTGTATGAATGTTTTCGCTCATGAAGTTGGTGTAGCTGCCTTTAAGAAATGTGAATTTGTTAAAACTTGTCTTTGTGAGGGATTTTCATATGTTTCATGCAAAAGTATGGTGAACAAATGTCCTAGAGGTATATGATTGTTCATTATTACCTTGATAAGCCATCAATTGCAATGTCAAAGAAGTATAAACTTTCCTAGTGACCTATTTGCTGCCTTTTGGGCTATGCGAAGTTGCTAGGAGACTCCTTGACTGGGTATAATACATCTCTAAACATTGATTTGCATTGACTCCATTCTCCCAATAAGCTAGGAACTGGTCTAGTCCAAAGGTGATCGCATAAAGAAAACTCTTTTTCACCTCCTTCCTTCTTTTCTAAGCCCTAACCTAGTAGGCCTCCTAGAGAATCACCTAAAATCATTTCTAGCCATTAAAAATCCTTAAAAATTGGGCAACTGCTGCACTAGGGTCTTCTTGAGAGGTCCTCCAAATTTGAGGTCGACCCCACGGTGGAATCTCGAGATATTCCAAGCCCGAGCTTGAAGACAGTTATCCTCCCTAGGTATCCTTTGGTTAGTGGCTTCATTAGGATCATTGCACTCAAATTCCAAGATCAATTCAATTCCTTTGATCCTATTCTCCTCCCAACTTGGTCAAGACCATCAATTTTTTGCTACAAACCAAACCCTTCGCCTTGTTCGGGTCCACTTGGGCTTCTTTGTGGCCCGCAAACTTGAAACTCCAATCTCACAAAGGACACTTAGAAACCCTTTCTCTTCTAGGATTCCTTGATCTTGGGCACCTCCTTTCAAGTAACACTCCCCAAACCCTAGGTTTAGGTATCCTCTTAGCCCTTTTAAGAGAGCCGTCCATCTTGCTTCCATAGCAAGTAAAGCCCATTATCTGAGCCTCTATTGTGAATAGGCTTTACGAATTGCCCCACATCCTATCATTGATTCATCTACTCTTATGATTCCTCTCATACCAGGACTCCTCCCATCGGTGAAAGTCTATAAAGAGCAGGGAGCTTTAGTTGAGGTGACAGTGGGCTATTGCTCCATTGTTGCCACTTGACTTAGTAGTTTCTCTATAGGATCCCCTCCTACAACCCCTGCTAGTTTGAGTGGTAACAATGCCTATGTGCCCTCGACTCTAACTCAAACTTAGTAAAGAATACATCAATGAGGGTATTAACATCATCAAACACATTCCACCTAGATGATATCTAGCAAATGTTACATCATTAAGTTATATCATCTAGGAAAATCCCACGAAGGCAACATGCATCACCCCACCATAGCAACATCATAGAGAAGGGAAGATAACAAAATGCTAACCCGTCCAATCATCAAGTATGCAGTTAGCCCCGACCTAGTGACAACAAAATCATACATCAACAAACAAAGTCACCAAGGAACATCGGCAACATCATGAAACAACTACCTCCTAACACCATCATGAACTAACCCCTTGCTGGGCCAGACCCTTCATCCATGAACAAGATGCAATAAGTCAAAGATAAACAAGTAGACCACAACCACATCATAATGTGATTGTGTGCTCCAGGATACCAGCAGATACATCCATGTTGTGATCATCAAGGAAAAGACATGTGAGAAGACCACCAAGCAGTGAGCACAATCATCCAACCATGGAGAAATAAAACTCCCCAACCAAAAATGTCCATTAAATGATATGATGCCATGAAGAGAAAGGGCTTCATAAATAATGATTCAGATTCATAACCATTGTATTTTAGAACTTTTTATTTGAATTTAATTAATAAACATATGGAAACTTTATATATATATATATATATATATATATATATATATATATATATATGACAATGCTATGCATATCACAATAAAAAAATTAAATTAAAAAACTTGTAAAACATGTCAAAGAAAATGCCAAGTGCATATATATGTAACTATATGTATTATCAGGGTTTTAATAAGAATATTTCTATATATAGAGATGTGAAAATTATATAAATATAAAAAAAATATATGAAGAATTAGTATAGATCCATCTTAATATTGGATTGACCAAGTGTCGAGAGGAATCAAATCTCTCGAGGTGCAAACCTTTCCTCAAGTTTTGCACTCAAAAAGAGGTTTGTATCTTGAGAGATTTGACCCCTCCATGCACTTGGTAGATCTGGAATTAAGATGGATCTATGTTGGTCTCTGTTGACCACTCCGTGTCAACGACCCTATAATAGTACACCCATTTTTTCGCAAAAGGGATTTTATCATTCAAGATCATCCATGATTCATCATTAGTTGTCAATTGTTAATGATGTAAACCCATTTTACATGTTTATAATGTAAATCATCTTAATAAGACCATAATGTATGTAACAACCTAGGTAAACTTATTATTTTGATGATGATTTTCATCCTATGAGGTTTTTCGTCTCAACGATTTATCTGTGTTTCTAGACACAAATGATTGGCAGAGTTTTCTCTCTAGCCTTAGCCGAAAGCTAGGGTGAATTTGTCGTCAAGATCTTAGGTGAGTCCTAGTGTTTTTTATCGAATCTTAGTAAAGTAATTTGAAAATAATTTTAGCTAGTTGCATGAATTATTTTATTACAGATCACTTAGTCTACTAGATCATATTTTGAGTCGCAGAATTGGGTAAATAATTGAGGGTCTATAACGAATGGGTGTTCCCCCTTTATGGGTTAATTGTAATTATCTTATGTAAATAATATTTTAGCCATGGTGCTAAAATATTAGAGGGTTGGAAAAAATTAATAATCTCCTCATTTGTTAATTAATTAAATTTTTTGACAAAAATAAACTAAAAATCCTAAAACAAAAATTTAATTAATTTGAGTTGAAATTAAGTCTTAGGAAAAATAAATTCTCCAAATTAAAAAATTCGTGGGTTCTAGAGGAATTAATTTTTGAAGGTCCCCCCATCAAGGGAATATTGAAAATTTCGAGAAATTTAGGACCCTTGGCTTTGGTGGTTAAGTCAGAGTTAATTTTTTGAGGAAATTAACTCAATAATTAATTTTGAGTTAATTAAAAATGAATTAAATGAAAAATTTGAATTTTCCTCAAAAGAAAATAATTTCATCAATGATGATTAAAAGATAATTAAATCTTTATTAACGGTCGAGATTACTTTGACGGGGATCAAGCCAACTAGTCGTTTGGAGAATTTATCTATAAATTAGAGGTCATTTGTCACATCAAAGGATCTGATCTTTGACTTGTGTACTTGCTCTTGAAGCTCTCTTGTAATTTTTTTCTAGAATAATAATAACACAAAGTCTTTGTGGTTTACATTGATGGTGGTGTTCCTCTCCTGCATCTTATGGTAATATTGTTTTTAATGTTCTGCTGAATATTATTTTTAAGTTGTTGGTTAATAGCCTTCGTGGAATAATCATTGCACAAGTATCTTGCATAGTTTGGTGGGTTTGAAATAACATTTTAATTTAATAGAGTTTGCAGGCATCTTTATTTTTTGAAAAATTACATTTTTATTTTATGTCTTTATTAATCTAACAGTTTAATCTGAAGTGTGCAGAATTATTTGTATTTAAAAAAAAATTGGGTATTTGGGGAAGTCCTGGCTAGACCCGCTGATTCCCAAGGCATAAGACAAAGAGCCTTCCTAAATCTAAATTCCTAGACTTATTATACGGTTTTCCTCTTCCAGGGTTTTGGGGCTAGTACCTCATTTTTTTAAATTTATTATCTTTTATAAATTGTGCTCAATAGATAGATCTGGCTAAAAAGAGCTTATATCTACAGTTCTAGGAGCGGAGTTGGATTCATACTCTTCATATCTGATAGATTTGTATTTTAATTGTATAGATCTGAAACATTTTTGTTTAAAATTTTATGTTTTGGGGTTTCAGATTTTGTTTTAAATTTTATGTTTTGGGTTTTTTTAGCATACTTGTAAATATTCTTTAAATTTATTTTGGAAATAATTTTTAGATTTCAAAATTGTAAATATTTATTTGTTTTAAGTTTTAATTTTGTAGTTTATTTTTTTTTCAAATTAGATTTAACTTTTAATTTTCACTTGTAAAGTTTTTATCCCATGTTCAAAACTTGAAAATAGTTTCTCTAATTTATGTTTATATATACTAACCTTTCACTTTGTATTTTCTATTATGCAAATAATTTCACTAACCTATTCTATTTTAAAATTCCTTCTTCTATATATAATTGCTTGGGTTATTAGTTTATTTTTTTATTTTAACTTTGTAAATCATTTTATTTCTCTAATCTTGGTTTTGTAGTTGGGGTTTTTTGAGTTTGAATTATTTATTTTATTTTATTTTTATTTTTAACCTTTTGTATATATTGGGGTTTTGGGTATTCTTTTGTTCATTTGTGCAAGTGAGATCAAGTGGAAAGAGTTGGATCACATCTAGATTTAGGCCCTTGAGGGTAAGATCTAGTTTTTAAAATTTTTGCAAGGCTAACCATTGAAGATTTTGCAACAAGTCTGAATATCTGAAGCAAAATAATTTTTTTCAGAACAAGGGTTTCAAGTTTGGGACTCCTAAGCCCAAATCTGCTTTCTCCCAGAGCTTAGTACTAGCCCTCATTGGCCCTAGATTCTCCTTGCTCCATTTTTGATCTAAATATTTAATTTTCTGAAGCTGATCATTGGTGGGTTTTGCAGAAAAATTGGTAAAAAATTGTGTTTCAGGCAATGTTTTTTTTTTAGACAGGAATGGTTAATATTTATTAAAGAGCGCCAAACCAGTGGCCTTTTGCCATTACATTGCTGCTCTGGCTAATAGCGCAGAGCCTATTTTCCTTCTTAAGGCTGTAGACTTTGTGGCAGTGAATGCGAAAACCCAACAGCAGATTTCTTCGCTCAGTGTTGACATGATCCGATGGAGCGATGGAGAAGGAATCAAAATGAGAAGCTTTGAGATTGCCGACAAGTCTGCAGATGAGCGCTGGCAGAGTGGAGCTGGTGGCTTGAAATCTCTCCTGGTCAACGTTCAGGACCTCCGTTTGGCATTTCAGGACATCGTAAGAGGAGCCCTGCTTTCTATTACCTTTGAGTGCGCTATGGCTAGTGAATAGGGCATTTTGGCTTCTGTTGAAAATGCAGCGGTGGATCACACATCGGCCTCTGAACCGGGTGCTTACAGCAGAGTGGATAAGGAAATAGCAGAGATCGTGAAGATGATAGGAGGGACCAGACTGCTTCATTAGAGAGTGAACCAGGATTGTTTTCAGATGTTCATTAAAGATGTTGCGGTTCAGATAGCAGGGGAAATGAAAGGGGCTTTGGAACAGAGGAGAACCCATCAGAAATTTGGCCCAGAGAATACTTGACTTAAGGAATGTTGCAGAAGGAGTCGACATTGTTGACGGAAAGTGATCTTTTACTTCTCAGAACGCCAAGATTGGCTTCCATATCTGCCTGGGCATTTAAATTCCTGGGGATATGATAGAAAGAGATCTTGTTGAATTTGGGCAAGATAAGTCTAATTTTCCTGAGAATAGCTGATAAATGGATCTGAGAGGGGTACTTTTTAGTGTTCAGCGCCTGGATAATGATCCTGGAGTCCCCGAAGACTGAAATGGAGAGGTAGTTACCGTTGATTGCTTGATGAAGACCTTGCCACAGAGCCAGAGCCTCCGCTCTATTATTTGTATCCCTGCCCAGACCCCAAGCAAACCGGATCACTTCAGAACCATCAGGGCCCAAGAGAACCCCACCGCCTCCTGCGATACCAGGGTTGCCTTTGGAGGCCCCGTCAAAAAATAGGCAATGCTCATTCAGTGCCGACCTCCATTTGATGAACTCATGCTCCTCCAGTCTTATTTCCCAGGTGGAATAGACACTAGCAGAAATGGAGGAACAGGCCTTATGGTTAGGGATCAGTCCATTCAACACGAGTTCTTCTTCTCTGTTCAGAGCTTTTCCAGACTTATTGGCAGAAATGGCTTCTAGAATTTCACCCAAAAGAGCTTTGACTTTGGTGATGACTCTGGGTGAATTGCAGCGTTCGTTTCTGAATAGTCTGTTGTTTCTTTCCAGCCACAACTTCCAGCAAACGATCTTGGGGATCCACAGCCAGCAATTTTTGAGAAGGAGATTTTTGGAAAGACCAAAAGGAGATAATTTGCTCCAGGTTTGGAAGAGATTTGATATGTTCCTAGGGAGCTCGAATTTATCCGAATTTAGCATAAGGACCCCCTTCCAGACTTCTAGCGCAAAGGGGCATGTTAAGAACAGATGATCCGCTGTTTCTTCATCCAACATGCAAAGATTGCACCAGGATGGACCTTCCATACCGCGCTTGCGGAGATTGTCACAAGTGAGAATGCTATTGTGAGCTAATGTCCAGCAGAAAAAATCTATTTTGGGTAGAGAGGGGGAATTCCAAATAAATTTCCATTGGGCAGGATTTGGAGGAACATTCGGAGTGGTCATAATGCTTTTGTAGCCTTCAACTGCTGTATACGAACCTGAGACAGAACCCCAGCCTCGTTTGTCCTTTGCTGAAGCTTTTAAGGGAGCTTTTCCTTGAAGATTATCCAAGAGAACTGAGGCTTCACCATCCAGCCTCTGAGGGACCTCCCCCAGGTGCCAGCCTTCCCAAAGTCTATCCTCCGTCCAAGAGGAGATGTCCCAGAGGGTATTTAAATTGCGAGCTTGGAGCCAGTCTTTGATGTTGGTAAGATTTTCCAGCTGATTTAAAGGTTGATCACCGAGTATAGAGTCATCCCAGATTCTTATTTTTTGCCCATTGCCTGGAATCCAATACAGTTTATGACTGAAATGATCCAGAGCTTTGATGCAGAGTTTAAACACAGGAGAACCTTTAGAGGTTCTAGGAAGCTGGTCCAAACATCTAAGGTGCTTCCCATGAAAATATTTTCTCCACAGGATTTTCTTGCTCCAACTTAATTTTCCAGAGACTATGTCCCATAGCAGCTTGGTTCCCAAAGCCTGATTTTGGGCGGCCAGATCTCTAATTTGTAGACCTCCTTCCATAAAAGGCTTTTTAATAATATCCCATTTAACAATATGCAACCTTCTTTCGTTATTTTTCCCCCCTTCCCACAGAAAACACCTTAGGAGAGCTTCCATCTTGTTGATGAAGGTTTTTGGGGCAAGGAGGATAGAGTGCTGATATAACGGAAGACTTGAGAGAACAGCTTTCATCAGAATGATCTTTCCAGCATTGTTCAGCCAAGAAGCACCCCAGGCATGAATTCTGCCTTTTATCTTGTCCAGAAGTGGCAGCCAGTGGGCAGCTTTAGGAGTGGACTTGAAAATAGGTACCCCTAGGTATTTAAAAGAGTCCCAGGCCCAGGACCCTTCCATATCAAGAATCCTTGCTATAGCAGATAAATCCTTAACCGAGCAGTTCCAGCTATAGATTGTGCTTTTAAGAAAGTTGATCTTGCTGCCCGAGACCTCTCTATAAATGTCCAGCTCCTTCTTGAAGGATTTAGCAGAATTTAAGCTTGCTTCCCCCAGCAATAAAGTGTCGTCAGCAAATTGGGCATGGTTTATATCTTTGACCTGATGAACCATACGAAGACCAGGCAGGATTTGAGTCTGTTGATTATGGTCCAGTTGAAAGCTTAGAACAGAGGCTTGAATGGCATAAAGAAGCGGGGACAAAGGGCAGCCTTGTCTTAGGCCCCGAGAGGCTTGGAAAAAATCTGAAGGTCGACCATTAACCAAAGGCGCTATCCAAGGAGATGCAATGCAGGCTTTTATCCAGTTAATGATGGCTGAAGAGAAACCCATTTTCTTCATAACCATAAACAGAAATTCATGCTTTACTCTGTCAAATGCATTTGCCAAGTCGAGCTTAATCACCATACCTTTCTCCTTTCGGTGATAGCTTGAATGAACAACTTCTTGTACCAGCACAATGTTGTCAAGAATCTTTCTCCCTTTGATGAATCCTCCTTGGTTTTCAGGGATGATGGCCGGTAAGATTTTCTTGAGGCGATTGGCTATAATTTTAGTGATCAGCTTGTAACTGGAGTTACACAACGAGATTGGCCTGAATCTGCTGTAATCAGCAGCACCTTTCTCTTTCGGAATCAATGCCATAAAAGCTGAGTTGATGCCGCCTCCGATCTTTGTACAAGATTGAGATTTTCTGATCATTCTTAAGAGGTCATTTTTGATTATGTCCCAACAGGAAAGATAAAATCTAACAGGGAACCCATCTGGACCAGGAGCTTTGTCTGGTTCCATACTGTCCAGAGTATTTTTAAGTTCATTCATACTGATTGGAGCAGTCAGCATAGAATTGTCAGCCTCTTGAACACATTGAGGAATCAAATTCATCGGATAGGCATGGGGATCCATTGGTGGATCATCGGGGGCAGAGTAGAGATCTTTGAAGTGAGAATGAGCTGCCCGCTTGATGTCTTCAAAATCCTTAACTACTGCATTTTGATGATGTATTTCTTTAACAACTTTGAATTGCTTGCGAGCTTCAGCATGTTTGTGGAAGAAGCTAGTATTTTTGTCCCCTCCTTGTAGCCAGAGAGCTCTGGATTTCTGCCTCCAGAGTTCTTCTTCTTCCCTACTTGCTTTATGGAACTCTTTTTGCAGCTCAACTTCTCTCTGAAGAAGATCTTGGGAAACAACTGAGTTTTCCAATGATATTTGGTGGGCAGCAAGACTGTCCAAGGCCATCTTACATTTGGAGGAGGGAGTTTTCAGCGTTCTAGCCCACTCCTTGAGCCTTTTTTTGAGCCCCCTCATTTTTTCTTCCCACACGTAGAAAGGGGAGCCCTTAACAGGTCTTTTCCAGGCATCTTAAACCATCTCTTGGAACCCCTCATGCTGAAGCCATAGAGAACTGAATCGGAAGAGGATAGGGCCGAGATTTTCTTCCGAGGACAGCTCGAGCATAATTGGTTTGTGATCGGAGGTGCTATTTGGCAGAATTTTGGACGAGGCTGTTAGACCGCAAGTTAGGAAAGAGGATTGGACCAGAAATCTGTCCAACCGAGCTGCAATATGATTTGGCCCCACCCTTTTGTTAGACCAGGTGAACTTCCCTGCTGTGGGCTTGATATCCTCCAATTCCCATCCCAACATGAGGTCTTCAACCCATTCTCTAGCAGGGTCCCTGACCAGGGAGCCTCCCTTTTTCTCATTTACAGCAAGAGTGACATTCATATCACCAGCTATGATAATGTTTTCAGGATTATGCAGCGAAAGATAGGACAAGATCGATTCCCAACAGTATTTTTTCTCAGAAGGAAGAACAGGAGCATATATATTGAACATACTTACTTGTTGTCCGGAGTCTTTATGGAGGAGCTTCGTGAGCAGCCAATGGGAGGAGCTGTCTTTTTGAATCAAGTCATAGATAGAGCTATCCCAGAAGGTAGCGATTCCACCGGATGCGCCTCTTGCACTGACAGCACAACCACAGCCTTTGCACCAGAAGGTTTTGCTAGCATGGAGGAGGGGAGTTTCCTCCAACTTTGTCTCCTGGATGAGAAGGATTTCAGGCGAATACATTCTTACTATATCTTTCAGGGCATCTTCTTTTAGCCTGCTGCCTAATCCTCTGCAATTCCAGGAGACGTACTTCATTATTTAATGGCTTGGGAGATTGTGGCTCCTTTTGGAGCCGAGCCGTGCTTGCGCCCTGATCTCGTATTCATCATTCCCTTGAGAGTTTTTTGAGAGCCTTGGAGAACATCCAGATAGGTTTTCTCCTCTCTCTGTTTCTTCTTGGATTTTCGACCCCTGGCTGATTTGATAGGGGTAGCTTGTGAGCTGTCTGATTCGTAGGTTCTTCCTTCGGAGTCTTCATCAGATTCGGAAGCCAGGCTGATATGGTCTTCCTTTTCTATATTTCCTTCATTGCCTCCTGATGCTGGGGGGGTGATTGTTTCAGCACCAGTTTCTTTTACTTCCTTCGTCAAGTCTTCCGGTTCTTTTTGGGTCCCAATGGTTTCTGCGTTCCCACCGGAGGAAGATCTCACAGAGGGCCCTTCTTTTGTGATTGGATTGGCCTGGGGGGTGGGCTTGGGTCTCCCTATAGTTCCAGATTTGGCCTGTTCAGAGGGCTTTGAGACTGCCTTGCCCTTTTTTATCTCTTTCCATCCTTCTTCTTCTGCCTTGTCCCTTGCAGGGGCTTTAGGACAGTTTCGTTGGAAGTGACCATGTTCGTGGCAGATTCTGCACTTGAAGGGCAGTTGCTCGTAATCTAGTTTCTGAAAGTGCTGCCAATCTCCGACTGTGAGTTTTATGGCTTCCGGAAGTCCAGCTTCTAGGTCAACTTCCACGCATATTCTGGCGCAGGTGTATTGGCCCCTACTGTCAGCTTTGTCTATGAAGCGTCCCAGCTTGTTACCAATCTTCTGCAGGGCTTGGAAGCTCCAGCAATGGATCGGCAGATTGGGGAGCCGGACCCAAACAGGAACCTCCTTCGGGACATCGACAGAAGGGTCGAAGTCAGGGGTCCATTTGTTGAGGAAAAGGCCCTGGTTTCCCATGAAATAAGGACCATTTCTAAACACCAGGTCACGGTCTTCCTTGGAAGTGAATTCGAAAATAAAGAATCCTCGACCAACAGCGTAACAGATCATGTTGTTTTTTAGCAGAGGCCTCCAGTTCCGTTGGACCCATTCATCAGTCACTTTTGTTGATGGCCAGCGGCCCATAAACTGCCCGACCAAGCCTCTGTCAGCTAAGGCGAGTGCTATTTTAATCGTCTGCTCTTCAGGCAACGTTATCTCTGGTATTTCATCCAATTTTTTAATGAACGTTGGGACTTCAGGAAGAGGGCGTTTCTTCCCTTTCATAGATAGGAGGTTTCGAAAGGCTTCAGCAGAAGAGATAGGAGGGGGGGGAGAGGACTCCCCGCCCCCAGGCGTATCCATGACGGCGGCAGACCAGCAGTCTCAGACCTAATCGCAGCAGGAGATGAGGACGCGCGCGCATAATCTGTAACCAATTCCCAACTCATATTCATGTTTCAGGCAATGTTACCAGAGTCAGAATCGACAATAAATCGGCGAGGCAAAAGAACGAAGAGTTTGAATGGGATCGAGAAAAAATCGGCGAATTCAATAAATAAATATATACACATATTGAATTTAAAAAGCATTTTTCATTGTTATTCAATAAAGCCGTGTCCAAACAACACATAATATCAATAGATATCCAAAATATCATGAATGAATAAGTATCTCATATATGTTATGAGTCCAAACATGATCCAGATTCCAAAGTTTTGAGTCTCGATTCCTGACTTCTAACCAGTGATTACATAGAAGTTTAGAACCAGAAGCATCTGCTGCTAAAAGTTTACAGGATATTGCATACTAATCAGTAAAAATTAAGTAACTAAGTGTCTAAGCCTCTAAGAGTGAGAAATAGAAGCGATTCCTCTGACTCCTCGCTTGCTTGGCTCTCAAAGTTCTCCAAGTCATGTAGGCTTAAAAGAGGAGCCTTCTCTAATTGGACCCAATCTAATGCATTTGTAGTTTGCAAATCTATTTCTTCAAGGCCGATTGGTGAATGATCCAAACTTGTCATTATCATGAGACATTGAAACAATGAAGTGTGAATTAAAGTTTGAAGTTTGAACCTTAAACTTTAAAGTGCAAATCAGATTATGAAAGTTTGAAACCTTCAAATTCAAGCTCTCACCTAATATTTGCTTGTTGCGAAGTCGTAGATTGTAATGAACAAATACAAGGTCATTTAAGTGCTTTTGTGTCAATCAGTTGCACTTCTTAGAATGTATTTTCTCAAACATGCTCCAATTGTGCTCACAACTTGAAGCACTGCATGATTGGTTTAAGTTTCAAATGGCGAATCTCTTCAAATCTGGCGTATCACTACCAAAGTTTTGCCACCAAAGTCCTAACAAGTGGCAAGTGTTCGTGTCACGTGAGTAGTAAGTTACTAAGTACTAAATACTAAATAGTAAAAACTTAAAGACAACAAAAATTATTAAAACATTAACATACAAAATAACGTTTAAACAAATTTAATGAATTGATGAAGTCTTCAAGCCTCAAAGGGTACCTGGCAACATCTTAGACCTTTCTCGTATAGCATTGGTGTATGCAAATAATTTATTTGGTGCCCTATAATCTTGTAGTTGGGAAAAGACACGACTTTGAAAATGTGGATTAGAGAAGCACCTTTCAATGCATGTCATAAGTCCTCTGGCAACCTCCTCATCCTCATTAAGTTTGCTCTTATCATAAAAATACTGTGAGTTTAAGAAGTACCCAGTAGCATGTAAGGGGGAATGCAATTGCCTATCCCAACGTGCATCAATAATGTCCCAAAGAGGCAGATACTTTGTCTCCTCATCCCCATATCTTCTTTTGATGGCCTCCTTTACGAGATCCATCGCCTCATAAATGTAACCCATAGTGGGTTTGTCATCATCAACCATCCTGAAAGTTTAAGGCTCAAGCTTTCAAATTTAAAGAAATATGAAACTTTGAAAATAAAAAAAAGCTTGAAATGAAATTTTAAAAATGAAAAAGTTAAAAGACTTGAAGTACCTAAGAACTTCGACAAGGGATTTCGTCACAACAATAATCTCTTCAGCATCTTTCCAGAAACCTTCATTAAACACAATTGCAACAATTTCAATGCTTTCAAAGGCCTTGGAATGTTTAGATGCCTTCCATTTAGATCCCAAGAACATCCTCTTCAAATTTATCTTTTGCTCAACCACAGATTGCAAAGATATGAAATTTGTTGCAAATCTAGTCATTGCAGGTCGAACAATTTCTTTATCTCTAGTGTATTTTTTCATGGTATTTAGGACAATAGTGTGGTTGTACAGGTATTTGGTTATGGATTTTTCCTACACCACAACCTCATGTATCCAATGAAGCTTACCGATGTCCTCAAGTATTAAATCTATACAATGTGCAGCACAAGAGGTCCAAAAAATAATGGGTTGTCTAATTTCAAAAAGTCTACTAGCAACCATATAATCTAGCTGCATTGTCAGTGATAAATTGTACAACATGTTCTTCTCCCACTTCTTGAATGACTTCTTCCATCATTTCACAAATAAGTTGGGCAGTCTTAACCTTTTTTGAGGCATCCACTGATTTGAGAAACATTGTGCCTGCTAGACAAGATACAAGGAAATTTATTAAAGTTCTATTCCTCTGATCTGTCCATCCATCACTCATGTTGGTGCACGTTGTTTCTACCCATGATGAACGAAACTCAGCTAGCACAAGCATGACATCTTCGACACTCTCTAACAACAAATCTGCCCTAAGGCTCTCTGATGTAGGGGCTTTGAATCTTGGACCTGCAACATTGAATGCATCAATCATAGCTTGCCAATAAGGACTTTTGGCACAGTGGAAAGGTATGTCAGAATATAACCAAAAGTTAGCAATGGCCTTCCTTGCCTGACCATGGATATTTTTTTTCCAACCAGTGGCATCTAAGGTGTTACGAAACTAGCTCCAAAAATAGAAGAAAAGAGAGATCAACGTCTTAAAAATAAACCACTTCAAGGGGGCAACCTCCTTTACATTACATAAATGAACAATTCTTGGATGATACAAATGACAAAACCTCCTTTCTATATATAGGAGTCCATGGGGTCACAATATAATCCTAGCTGACCTAACAATAATAATGTAAGGGCACAATAGTAACAATATGGGGGTTACAGGGGTACAAGAATAACAATAAGGGACTACATTGGTAATATAAGGACCTAACATGCCCCTCTCCTTCAAAAAAGTGTTGTCCTCAATGCTTGAGTAGCTCTGGATGCTGCTGTATAAAATTCTCATCCTCCCATGTAGAATCTTCAATGGGTAAGTTCTTCCACTTGATGAGATACTCTGAAATTGATCGATTTCATAGCTGTCGAGTTCTTGCTTCTATGACTGCTTCAGGTTCCAATATTATTTTTCCTTCCTCACCAAGTTCTGGGAATATTGTTTGAACTGGAAGTTTGTCACCTATAACCTTCTTTAAGCATGAAACATGGAAAACTAGATGCACTCGAGAAGAAGTAGGAAGCTCCAATGTGTATGCCATAGTACCAATCTTTTGCAACACCTTGTAAGGACCATAGTACTTTGGCGATAATTTATTATCCTTCTTAGCTTGCTGGAGGGACATTTGTTTGTATGGTTGTAGCCGTAAAAATGCCCAGTCTCCTACATCAAAACTTCTCTTGCTGCGATGTTGATTTGCTTGTTGTTTCATTTGATTTTGTGCCAAATTTAGGTTATCCTTTAAGAGTTGGAAAACTTCTTGTTGATGCTCGATGTGATCTTCCACTGCTTGAACCTTAGAATTTCATTTTAAAGATGATGTGATGGATGGTGGATGATATCCATAAAGTGCCATAAATGGGGTCATTTTTGCTATAGTATGAAAGGAAGTCTTATACCACCATTCAGCCAGAGGTAACCATTTGGCCCATTGTGTTTGTTTATTGGATACAAAATAACGAAGATATCATTCCAAACATTTGTTCACTATCTCAGTTTGTCCATCGGATTGATGATGATAAGATGAACTATCAACTAGTTGAGTACCCAAACAAGAAAATAATTCCGTCCAAAAATTTCCAGTAAAAATGGGATCTCTGTCGCTTACAATAATCTTTGGGTTTCCATGTAGCTTTTGAATTGTTTCCATAAATGCAGTAACAACTGTACTTTCTTTAAATGGATGAGATAATGCACAAAAGTGTGCATACTTGGTAAGTTTATCAACTACCACCACGATGACACTCTTTCCTTCGGACTTGGGTAAACCTGTGATAAAATCCATTGAAATTTCCTCCCAACGTTGACTTGGAATAATAAAAGCTATAGAAGACCTGGGGTTTTAATTCTCTCAACTTTATTTTGTTGGCAAATCAAACATTCCACCACAAACTTTTGAATATCAGATTTAAGGCCATCCCAAAAATTCTTTCTTCACACTGTGGTAAGTTTTAAAAAGTCCTGAGTGTCCTCCTAAGGGAGAAGTGTGCAATTCCAAAAGAATCTTTTGTTTTAGTTGGGAATTCTTACAAACATATAAGTGATCTTTGTACCATAAGGAATCATTTTTCCAACTAAATGTATCAGGTGTACTAGGATCTTGCTGCAACCTTTGAATGAGTGTCCACACTACTTCGTCCTTCTTCCATTTATCCCTTGCTTCAGTTATCCAATCTGGTTGGATAATAGAAATGACACAAAGCAATGCTTACACCTCTTCATCCTTAATTGAGAGTGCATCTGCAACAACATTTAACTTCCCTTTTTTGTAGATGATTTCAAAGTCATAACCCAACATCTTTGTGACCCATTTTTGCTGCTCTTCTCAAGATAGTCTTTGTTCCAAAAAGTGTTTAAGACTATCATGATCAGTTTTTACCTTGAAGTGTCTTCCCATTAGGTAAGTTTGCCATTTCTTTAGTGCATGCAGTATTGCTAACATTTCCTTCTCATAAATAGGTTTCTGTAAATACTTTCCCTTGATTGGACGACTTTCAAAAGCAATGGGTCTTCCTTCCTGCATTAAAACTGCACCAATTCCATTTCCTGAGGCATCACATTCCACAATAAAGCTTTTTGTGAAGTCTGGTGTAGCTAAGACCGGTGCTAGGCACATTGCCTCTTTAAGACGTTCAAAGGCCTTAGTTGTTTCAAGAGTCCATGAAAATGCATCTTTCTTCAATAATGTTGTTAGAGGAGCTGCTATTCTCCCATAATTCTTAACAAACTTGCGATAATACCCTGTTAACCCGAGAAATCCTGGCAACTGCTTTATGGTTGTGGGGACTTTCCATTCCTTAATGACTTTAATTTTGTTAGGGTCTACCTTAACACCCTCGTAAGATACAATATGACTCAGATATTCCACCTCTTGTACTCCAAAGAAACATGTGGAGGTTTTTGCATGTAACTGTTTCTCCTCCAATAGTTTGAGCACCTTGTCAACATGTTGAACATGATCCTTCCAAGACCTACTGTAGATTAGTATATCATCAAAAAATACTAACACAATTTTTCCAAGGAAGGGTTTGTAAATGGAATTCATCAACCCTTGAAATGTAGAAGGTGCATTGGTAAGGCCAAAAGGCATGACCAAAAATTCATAATGACCCTCATGAGTTTGAAACGCTGTTTTCGGAATATCTTCAGTCTTCATTCTAATTTGATGATATCTTGAACGAAGATCCAACTTGGTAAAATAAATTGCTCCATGTAATTCATCAATCACAGTAATAGGAAATTTATTTTTAATATTGAGCTTATTGAGCTTCCTACAATCCGGACACATGCGCCATGATCCATCTTTTTTGTGCACCAATACTACTGGAGCAGAGAAAGATCTTTGACTTGGTTGAATTATACCAGCCTCTAAAATTTCTGCAATCATACGTTCAATTTATCTCTTTTCGACATAAGGATATCTGTAAGGCCTGATGTTTGGAGGAACATTTCTTGGAATCAAACGAATAGCATGATCATGATCACGAATAGTGGGAGTTTGAAACACCTTGGAATGATTGTCCAAGACTTTTTGGAAATCAGGAGAAATAGATGATTTTGATGTTGGAACTTCTAGTGAGCATGGTCGTGAAATTACGCCTCGTTATTCTTCCTTCAGAAGCTTTGTCATGACATTAGAGCTTATTATTTTTCCCGGCTTCCCTATGATACCCCATAATTCAACTTCCTTTCCTTCCGAAAAAAATTTCAAGAAAAGTTCTTGAAAATTAAAAGCTATCGTCCCCAAAGATTATAACCATTGTACTTCTAGTACAACATCAACACCTCCCAGTGGAATGGAAAGTGTTGGAATATTAGCCTAATATTATGGCATTTTCTAGAGCAATTTATAGTTCCTCCCTTTGCAACCATCACTTGACATTCTGGTGCTGGGTATAGGAAGCAATTCAATTCCTTGGCTACCTTACAATGAATAAAATTATGGGTACTACTCGAGTCAGTCAACACTATTACTTTTTTCTTCTTGATATGTCCTTCTATCTTGAGAGTTTGAGGAGTGGTAATTCCTGCCAATGTATTACAGGATATGACCAGACTCATTTCTTCTTTCTCTAGGGTTGGTTCCTGGTGTATATCCTCTTCTTTTGAAGTTTCTTGTTCATTTTCTTTCTCCTCTTCACAATCTATGTAAAATATTTTTTTCTCAGCACACTTATGACCTTTAGTGTATTTGCTATCACAACTGTAGCAAAACCCTTTTGCTCTTTTTTCTTCCAATTGTTGTGGTGTCAACCTTGTAGGTTGTGGAAGTCTAGGAGTAGCAACATTTCCCACTTTATAGATGTGAGTGGTAGGCTTCCTTGCCGCCATAATTTTACATTCAATTTTACTTGCCAACCTGAATGGCGTCTCCAATGAATCAGGTTCCGAAAGGCGAACCTCATGTTGGATGTTATCTTTTAAAGTCCCTATGAAGACATCAATTCTGTGTTCCTCTGGAATATCAACTACCCTTATATTCAATTGTTGGAAGTCCTCATTGTGCTCCACCACTGAACCCTTTTGTTTGAGATTTATCAATTGGCCAAAGAAGGTGTTTCTCTTTGTATCCTCCGTAAAAATTGACCAAGTGACAATTTTTTTATAGGAGCAAAGCCATCGATACCATACAAATGTATTTTGTTCTAAATATAAAGTTGCAAGGCATACCTTTTGTGTGTTTTGCACACTATTGAGATCAAAATATTGCCATCTGTAGTATCCATGTTACGAGATCCTTGCCATCAAGCTTCCTCATATCGATCTTTGGAATATGGTGGGTCTTCAATCCAACATTAGAGTTTATGAAATCACGATTAACATTTATTTTGTTCTCATCATGAGTTTCCTTTACTATCTTTTTGCCATTAGGAATCATTTCTTGTATCAACTTTGTCAAACCTTCTTTCAAACCTTCCATGTCTGCTTTTATATCATTCTTCATGTCTTCCATTTTTTCTTCCATGTCTTCCATGCCATTCTTCAAACTATCCATCTTAGCTTCCACGCCTTTCTTCAAACCATCCATATTAGCTTCCACGCCCTTCTTCAAACCATCTATCTTAGCTTCCATGCCTTTCTTCAAAACTTCCATTTCATTTTTTTTTGATCTTGCGAGAGCGAAATTTGGTGCACTTGCTCTTGTAATTTTGACATATCATCTTGCACTTCTTCCTCTTCATGAGTCATAATAGAGTTTTCTGAGGGCTTAATGGGTGTTGAATTCTTTTTAGGGGGCATTTCAGAACCTAATACTGATATCTATGCTTCAATATGCCCTTAGAAACACTTCAAACTGATTTTTCAAACAAGACTTATGCAATTTGAAAAAAAAAAATACACACCTTTTTCTTTCTTTTGGGGAGCTCGATATTGAAACTGAATTATCTCTGTGATTTTGGATTTTTCAATATCTGAAATTCGGTCCTATAGTAGCCCTCTGAAGCTTCTTTCGAATGCCATAGGTTTGACCCGATTTGGATTATTCAAGACAAAGTTATGTCCAATCTCCCACAATGACCTAATTATGGACTGGTTTAGTAGAGCGAACTTGTATGATGTGCCACGTGTCACTTTTTCCACGTACGGCTCTGAAATTGATACACAGGAAACTATAGTCCGTGTACTTTCGGCCACTTCTTACGGAATTCCAATCCGATGCTCAGAGAGAGAGAGAGAGAGTTATGACGATTTTCCCAATGTCACCTCTTTTAGATGAAATTTGGGAGCCTGCAAAAACCCTAAATTCCACAGATCATATCTTTGAAGATATTGCGAACTAAGATCTGAAATTTTTACACGAAGTTCCTCAGGATTTTGGCTTCGCTCTGTAAAACTTTCAGCTTCTGAACTTTCGTAGAAAAAACGTTATAGCGTATATGTCAATATAGGGGCTACCTTACGCTTGCTTTGAGTAGTTAGATCTTATGTGACCCTCTCCCTCAATAATCTTGTAAAATTCTAGTCACCAAAACCTATTGTTGTTGAATGTTCCTAATGGAAAATTAACAATGATAACCAAAACATGCAAAGAAATTCAACACAAATATTTTTTCAACAAACACCCATGAAACAAAAGATGCTCCAAACACACCAAATGGGCAATTTTATTATATATATAACTGCTGGAGTACAATGTGAAATAGAAAGAGTGCACTTGGGATTGCACAAGGCAAGCTACAAGCCTTAGGGGATCGTTATATCAATGCCCAACTGCTGCAGGAGTTTATCTTCCTGAAATTTGCGTTGGCCAAGTAATTCTACACTGCTGGCTGTGTTGAGACCTTGATTTGACGAAACAAATCCGCCTAGAAAATTATGCAAAATTAGAGTTGAGATCTTTGCCAAAACCCCAGAAAAACCCAGAAAGGTTTTTTAAAAATTCTACTGACCACCCGAGACTCAAAATTTGAGCTCGCTCCTAACTCGCTGCTAAATAATGTTGTTGTTTGTGGCATCAAAACTCTTCCAAAATTTTTGCAAAATTAGGGGCAGACTCCTTGAGGCTAGTCCAACAAAACCTAGAAATGATTTGCGCTAATTTCGACCTCCCGGAATTACCCAAATTTGGTGCTATGCCCTCCTTGATAGTTTCTGCGTCCCCTGCAATTCAAACTGTTGGATATGTCACCAATTCCTTCTCAATTGGCTGTAGGATTGCCTTGCAAATTTCCTCTGGAAGATGTGATTGAAATTCCTTTCAAAACCCGACACAAATAAGATGAATCCAACCCTACAAATTCTGCCTAGTAATACTTTTGCATAGGCCTAAAATGTGAGTTTGTCTCTCTTAGGAGCAGCAACTTCCAGCCCCGAAATTCTCCACAAATGCTGGTCCATCCTCAATGAAATTTCTCCTAAATTCGCTGGCCACAATTCCCCTTGAAACCCCCTCAACTCAGTGGTTTGATTTATGCCCCAATGTCCTCCTGAAAGTTCGAACTAGCTGAAGCAAGAGCTGATGTGTCCCACGAACTTCGACAAGTATCTCCCCACTAAGTTCTGAAATACCCTCCTAGGGTGACACTCGAAGTTCACCGAAGGTAGAGGTGGAATTCCCGCTTGGAAATTCCTTGTGCTAATCAACACTGGTTTACTTGGCTAAACAACTCAAGGAAACTTGTGTTCAAAAGTTAGATTGTCAAAGATACCAAATGGAGACTTCCTTGCCTTATTTATAGAAGTCGACCCTCTTTCTCTTGGTGGACCCCATTTTCCACTAACTCGCACCCCCTTTTCTTTCTCTCTCTTCCTCCATAAGTGCAAATTATCTCCAAGGGTCGAATTGCCTCCTTTTTGTGGTCCCAACATTCCACCAAGTTTGAAATTTCTCATATTCTCCTAAGTCCCCATGCCTCCCATATCAAAATTTCCTCCAATCCCTGAATTTCAAAATTGTGCTATGCTTAGCACCACCCACAAAATCTCTGTTGATCTTCTCAAATGGAAAAATCAAAATTGGGGACATTACATATTGAACCAAGTTTTGGTATTTAGAACATGTCACACATTTGCATATAAACTCTTGGCTTGCCCTCTTGAAATTTCCCAAGTGATTCCATAGCTCAAGTAGGTGAGGCATTGGTCTCCCTTTCACTAAACACCCCTAGTCTCTTTTATTTCATCCATTTCCATTTACATTGTTGCTAGGTTCTCTTTACTTCTGCTCTTACTTCATGAGGTGAGCTTAGTTGACCCCCCCTTAACTAAGTTCCTTTTGTCTAAAGTGAGAGGAGAGTTGGTGAGGTGACACAACCAACCTCTTGAGTTCCACAAAGATAACATCCATTTTTGGGACTTTGAGCTAAAGCTGCTACTTTGTGTAGTAACAAGGTGCACTTTAATAAGTTGTTGTACCATGCAAATAAAAATATTATCCCTTGTGAAACTCCACTACGATAACAACAAAACATAAAGCCCAACCCAATGTGCACCAACATGAAGGGATTACTACATTAAAAATTATCATCCAACCTTAGGAAAGGGTTAGATCACCATTAAATCATATGTAGTACCTATGTGCCCTCGACTCTAACTCAAACTTAGGAAAGAGCACATCAATGAGGGTACTGACATCATCAAACACATTCCACCTAGCTGATATCTAGCAAATGTTACATTGTTAAGTTATATCACCTAGGAAAATCCCACAAAGGCAACATGCATCATCCCACCAAAGCAACATCATAGAGAAAGGAACATAACAAAATGCTAACCCATCCAATCATCAAATATGTACCATGTCACACATCTAATGCATGAGGGCCATGTAGAACGTCCCCACCTAGTGACGAAAACATCATACATCAACACACCAAGTCACTAGGAAACATCAACAACATCATGAAACAGCTACCTCCTAACACCATCATGATCTAACCCCTTGCTGGGCTAGGCCCATCATCCATGAACAAGATGCAATAAGTCAAAGATAAACAAGTAAACCACAACCACATTATAATGTGATGGTGTGCTCCAGGATACCAGCAGATACAACCAAGCTGTGATCATCAAGGCAAAGACATGTGAGAAGACCACAAAGCAGTGAACACAATCATCCAACCATGGAGAAATAAAACTCCCCCAACCAAAGATGTCCATCAAATGATATGGTGAAACCAATTCCCACCCTACCCACAAGTTGGACCAGCATCTCCAAGGAACCAGCAGAAAATCTCTATCAATGTGATGAAAATCATAAATTGGAAGCTCCATACAATATGAGATGTAACAGGACCTATCTGAATTTCTATATGGCAAAAAAGCTCAGTAAAAGATGGGTTAACACTCGAGAGGTTCCAAGTCATCTAGATTCTGGAGAGAACATGCTCCATTCAAAACACAAATTCCTGAATGGCTGACTCCTGTTAATATTCTAGCAATTAGAGATAGGTTCAAGTGTATGTGCTACACGAATGGCAGATGTGTGATTTGCCTGAAGACATAAACAGTCGTAACACCAATTTATGGGACAGCAAGGTAGTGCAGACTTTCTGTGATTGACTTGTTACTGAAGACCATCCTCTGTTTATTGCCTCTCTCGAGTGGAAGGGGGTCATCTTCAGGGATGAACGGATGATTGCATAGGCTGGAAGAACTATACAGGATACTATAATACATCTACTTCTTATAGAGAAGGCCTTGTCAATTCAAGTTTAATGGTGAAAATACATCACTTTACTGGGGTAAATTTCTATGCTTAAATCTGATCTGGCAGTACAGTTTGCAGCCATAATATAATTTTAGGAATAGACATTGACCCCTTTGATGCTGAAGCCCAGGCAGCCATGCTTGCCTTCCATGCCTACATAGGAAATGGGGACAAGGATGCCCTTACTCTGGCCAGAAATGGATGATTGTATGACACATTTTCTTTTGTGCATTAATGAAATATGAGCTGCATTTCTTTCTAAAAATAAAATGCCAGTGGAGCAATCTGCTGCATTGTTATGGCATCTCTCAAAGTCTCATAGTCTCATAGAACATTCTGTAAATTTTGAAATGTTATCTGAATCGTACCAAATAATCTTAACTTTGGCATTTCAAAGGGGGATGTATGCTGGCATTCAAATGGGCTTCTTAATGGCAGCAAAAACTGAAATAATCAGAGGAGACAATAGCAGTGTGGGCTTGAGGAACACAGGTGGTATGAAGTCTAAAGATCAAAGAACAAAAATAATTCAGAGAGATTTTACATCTCTGCTACTTCTGATGTTCAATAAAGAGGCCAAGAAGTAGTCAGGCTGTATTCTATTGCTTGCATGATATAACTCAGGTGCAAGATTAAATAACATTCAGATCGGTTGATTACAGAACATATAACCGTATTCTTAAAATACATTGCTTTATAATTTAGTATAATCTATATTTTTAATATTTACTGTCCATGGGCCCTCGGGAGGTTGGTTTTATAGACTCCAGTTGCTTTCACTCTTGCTTTATTTGCTAAGCTAAGTGCACCTTAGTTTGGTCAAAGCTCATGTGCCAATTTTGTTATCCCTTGTAAGTAGCACTAGTGGGTTGAGAAACAGTACATACTCTTTATCACGTGAAACAGAATTCATCAATGCAGGAGTGACTGGATGAGAAAAATAGGTCCATTCCTTTAACATACATTTAGGAAACTAAGTCGCAAAGGACATTCAGCCCAAAAGAGTAAGCAAAAATTAAATTGTCGTTGGAGTTGAATCTTTTGTTGCAAGTTGTGATGTCCTGGTGATTTTACGTGATTCTTTTTGACATTGCCACCAAGTGTTGGGGGCTAGTACTTGACAGGATTCCTCATGGCACCCATAATTAAAATTGAAGATAAGGGTCTTATGGCAATGCAATGCTTCATTGTATTTTCCAGTTGGAGTCAAAGCACATTCAGGCATTTGTATTTGCTATTATCATGTGCAGATAGCAGACTTTTGATATGGTCTCTTTTTTTGGAGGAATTGTGATCATCTTTCAAGCATTTCACTATGTATAGGGCATAAGACATCTAATCTACCTTTGGGTTATGTATTGTGCTACAGACCTAATTTAGTGTGGCAAATTTACATCTATTTGTAATGGACATCTCTCTTTTCCATCCAGTTATTTTGTTTTGTGTCAACGATTTTTAAGTTTTTTGCATTATATTGTGGTGAAGCTGCAAAAGAATGAGGTTTCTTGGCATCGAGGAGTTTTTACTCTGTCAATAGCTTTTGGGCACTACTCTTTGTTTTTTCTCTATGCTGACATGATTATGCAGAAACTAAGTCTCAATTAAGTGAAATGAGATATGGCTTACTGTAGCTTAGAGCATCATATGTGGTAGTGTTTCATTAGAGTACACTACTTAGAGCATAATGCTAGTTGCATATTTTCAGGAAGCCATGTTCTGATTCAAAGTGGAGAGAGATGACTGGGAGTGGAATTTTCAATGTTGGGAATTCAAATGATGAATCTGATTCTGCACATGGCAACTCTACTCAAGATCAACCTAGTTTACGACCCTATCAGGTATTTTGATAGCATTTATGTTTTGATTTCTCTAAATCTTTTATTTCCTCTGTTTTTGTAGGTTCTACCCGAGGGAGTAAAATTTTGCTAGATACCTGTATTTCATCTTGTTTAATGATATCACATTTTCCGTGGTGTTTAATGATATAACATGTTTAGATTTCTGTTTTTTATATATGATGTACAGCAAGCTGCAGGAATAATAAGTCAAATATCTTTTGCTGCCGAAGAAAGTGTCTCCCCCAAGAAGCCTATTTCTGTAGCAGAGGTAGCCAAGCAGAAGGAACTTAGTGGAAATCTAAAGATGGCAGATGATACACATGTGAGGAGGCAGATCTCTGAGGCTAAATCAAAGGAGCTTAGTGGTCATGATATATTTTCCCCCCCACCAGAATTGCCACCTAAATCTTTAAATCGCAGCCTGGAACGCAAGGAAGAGCCTAAGGAAAGCGGGGAGCCAGCACAGCGAAACATCCGCACGTCAGTAAAGGTCTCAAATGTAAGCCTTATATTGAAATCTTTTCCCTCGATGGGGACTGTTTTCCTAGGTGTAGCCATTTCATTTGACTTATAAATGCTACCTACATGGGGTCATGACAAATTATATCTGATCATTGTCATCACTTGTCCTTGGCTTGTAAGTGCAGCCTGCAGGAGGTCATAGTAATATTATATTTGGTCAAGAGACTCCAGTCAAGACATCAAAAAGAGTACATGATCAGAAGGTTGCGGAATTGACGGGTAACAACATTTTCAAAGGAGATCATTCCACAAATTCTGCTGAGAAGCCATTGAGTGTTGCTAAGTTGAAAGAGATGAGTGGAAGTGATATATTTGCAGATGGAAAAGTGGAAAATAGAGATTGTTTAGGTGGTATCCGAAAACCCCCAGGAGGTGAAAGCAGCATTTCACTAGTCTAATGCAAGCTATTGTGAGATATACTGCAGCATTAATAAGTTGTTTTATATGGTAAACTCTCAATGTGATGACTGAGCCAGTGGTTTTATCTTAGCAATGCCAGGTTAATAGATTGGATTAGGCTATTTACATTTTCTATAGTTCAAGGTTAGAAGACTTTTCTATACTAGTGATGGTACTGAATTTGAGCTGGATGTTTCATGTTAGTTAGAGCCTTAGAGGAAGCATTATATCATTGACTACAATAGAAGATAGAAGAGATATCCAGAGACCACTAAAGTGCGGTGGAAAATTTAATAGAATGGATCAGACTTCTAGATAATCTTGAGAACTTATGTGGCCTAATCCAGTACTATAATTTACTCAGTATAGCTTTCATGGCAGTTGTTGAACTGCATGACATAGACCATTTTCCAGTACTATAATTTACAGAGTGTAGCTTCAATGGCAGTTGTTGAACTGGATGACATGAATAATTTCTCTCTCTTACACACACAAAAATCTCTATCTTCTCTCCCCCAATACGCACTCAGACAACTGCTCATTTCTGCACTCAGGCTGAAGCACATTTGGTTCTTCAAAATAATGAAGAAAGCGCTCTGTGGATTTTATATATATATATATATATATTTTATTTTTTAGTTAGAGAACCAATGCAGAAATCTTGATTATCACAAGAAAACTACAAGCCATGACACTAAGGTCAACGTACTGAAGCCGCTTGGGCTTGCGTGTCACAGAGCATATATATTTATTGCACTGGGATTTTTGTTTTGTATGTTTCCATTTTTTCATTTTAAAAGCAGGATAAAAATATGAATCATAAACACATTATTCGGAGGGGCCTCCAAAAATTGCTAACGAAATTACATGCAAATATTGTTCATCAAAATATAATATATTATATTTTTTGGACTGAAGATTAATTGCCTAAAGGTTTAGTTTCAAATGCAGGTTTTCTTTCTGCAATCTTCTTCATTATTAGTGCATATTTCTTTTGCTTGTTATCTAAGATCTCAGTAGTCATCTCATACATAGGCATTTAAAAACATATAAAGAAACTTTGCATATCTCTTGGATTCACATTCTGGTACATGTTTATGGCGGTGTAGCATCGTAACTCGTCCCACGTTTGTGTATGTGTCCCCTGCATTTTCCTGTCACCAGGGATTTGGGGTCTACCACATTTGGTAGAGGACATCTTTGAGGTCATGGGGATGTACCTCATATTCCATGAATGATGTCCCCTGTGGATGTTTGGAAGGCGTTCCATTTATATCAGGGATGTCTGGGTATCCCTTGCATAGCAGGCATATCTAGAATTGTGTTGGTGATGTCCGGGTATCCTGTATCCCAGCCGGCTCCGAAGTGCCTCTGGCTCTAAACTAAAATATACTTGCTGCTAAATACAATCCCAGCCGGCTCCTGTATTGCGTATTTTCTATTTAAAAGATAAAAAATGGTGGCAATTATGAAGGAATATTAGGGTAGTATATGCAATTTTATTGTTAATTAATTAAGGCAATATGTTGTTCAAGTCTAGCATTATTTGCATGGTAAATGGTTATGCATTTATAAAGAAAACTACATGGCTGACTCAAACCTCTCGGTAGAGTTGTATTTGTTAGAGGGCAATCCAATATCTATTTTCTAGTGTTACACGGGGTTTTGCTCTCCATATCTAGGGGTCTAGATTTCTCGTCTCCTCGCGCTCTATGGTCTTGGGGATTTCTAGGGGATGTTTCCGCACACCGCCAAACCTAGGGGTCTAGATTTTTCGCTTCTCGCGCTCTGGTGTCTTGGGGACTTCTAGGGGGCGTTTTCCCTCGCCGCCAAAAATCAGGAAACTAAGGGGGGCGTGAGGGGGGATGTTTCCTCAAATTTAGGGGTCGAGGGGGCGTGCGGGGCTCGAAATTGAAAAAATATATTTTTTAAATGAAAATAAAAATAAAAAAATAAAAATATTTTTTTTAGGTTAAAATTTTATTTGTGTTAAGAGTTTGTTTCATTGTTTTAGTTTATGGTTTTGTGTTAAAAGTTGGCGTGCCACTTAGCATGTTTGAGAATGAGAATCCAAGTGATTCTGATTCAGATGGTGACATTGTTGATCCTGATATATTTGTGCAGCAGCTGGATGCAGAGACTAGTGGGGCATTACCTTGAGCATTTATGCTCATTTATCATTATGATGATATCATTTGATATTCATATGTTATGTTTTATGTTTCGGACATAACTTATTTGCTTTTAAATTTTATGTTTCGGACTTGAGTTGTAAACTTCAGTTGAAACTTTATTTTGAATCTTGATATAATGTCATATGATATCTCAAACTTTATTTTCATTGTACATTGTTAATAGTTACATTAATAATTATACAGTTACAAACTTACATGTATGATTGTATGACGTATGTTTTAAGTTTTAAATTTGTTATAGTTATATGGTTCATCATTCATCGATTTATAATTTTATCATTTATGATTTATCTCTCATGATGTAAGTGTATGATGATTGTATATACATTCCTTGCAAAAATACAGTTACATTATAAACATTAAATTTTCAATGATATATCATATATTTTTATATTTTACAATTTTTATGACTCCGATGGCCCCCACGTTTCCTGAAAATTGGTAGGGAGCTTTTGCATAGGCTGCCCTGCGCTTCCTCGCCCCCTCGCTCCCACCTGCAGACTTGGTGGAACATTGGTATTTTCCACTCAGAAATGAAAACTAGTGGTGATTATGAAGAAACATCAAAATAGTTAATGCAGTTTTAATGTTAGTCAACTAAGTCATGGTTGTGCACCTATACATAAAATGATAAGCTGGTTCAAGCCTCTTAGTAAAGTTGTGTTTGTTAGAGGGCAACACATTGTGCTTATCTCAATTCCTTGTATTGTGAGATAATTCATTTGTCTCCACTCTCACTATATAGGGAGGATAAATATTGTTGAACAACTCAAAAAGTAATGCAGGATTTAAGTGAGAGCATGTGGATATTATCAAGTGTTGTGCGACATGTGGTGACCATGCATAGTAACACTAATAGTGTGTACTATCAGACTCCATGTGTGATGTTGGTATTGTGAGACAATGCTTGTAGGGTGATGCCGCTTGTGAGTGTATAATGTATGAGCATGGGATAGATTTTGCATAGTTAAGGGGTCTAGTTTGATGGTGTTTCCCATACATGTGCAAACACACATACATGAGGACAAGATGTCAAACCTAATGCCTTGTAGCCTCTTTTCGTAAGGTAAAACTATTAAAAAATGAGGATTGCTACACTAAATTAGTTTCTATTTATTTATTTGAAAAATGTCTTATATTTAACAAGAGAATATTTTCAAGAAAGCTGAAAATAAAAGTTGAAGGATATATGCATTGAAGCCTTGTGTCTTCTTCCTTGTATCTGCTAGAGTTGCAATAAATTCAAAATATGTAATTTTCATTTAACTCTTTGCAATCCTTAATTATGAGGTAGCTTTTGATAGAGAATTACAAACATACATCTTCTCAGTCACAAAAGATTCGATCAAATTGACCTCATCAAGAAAAGCCTAATTACACCTTCGCTTCCGAATGGTTAATAAAGTTGCATGTGAAGATAGTCCCAAATACTAGTAAAGGAGAGAACCAAGGAGCTCCATTCACAACATCATGCCATTGAAGTTGGCCCTGGAACAAAACTAAATGTTGATCCTAAATATATTTCCAACAAGTTCACGCAAACTTGCACTCCCATGGAATGTGCCTCGAGGTCTGAGTAATGTGAATAGAGGTGGAGATCGTCTATCAATCCGCTTTTCACAAGGTGGGCATTGGAAGGTAGCCCTTGATAAACAACCAACCATTTGAAAATTCAAGTTTATAGTTGAGTTAGAGCACCCAAAAATTGTGCAATTGATGAATCGCCCTAAGCTTGGGGTTTGAAGATGTTTCTCCAACAGTCAAAATAGTAAAATATGAGTGCTTCTAATGCAAAAGAGTATAAAGTTTTTGATATCGTATCACTGACTTGATGTTTCGAATCTTCAACGCTAATATTGCCAAAAATGACCCTATTACTATGTGGATTAATAGTCTTTCAAAGCTCTGGTAAGATGCTAGAATGGCACCACACATGACAAGTGCCCATTGTCACTTCGACATGAGTTCCCACTCTTTAGGCCAACTCCCAAAATGCCATGGGAGGCTTCCATACACAAATGAAACAATCCACAACAAGATCAAGATTAGTGCCTATAAGTCTCTATTGAGTGATGGGGTATAGGAGTTAGTTTAAATGATTACCAATTTGAAAACGATATTCTACAGCAAAAAATAACAGATCAACAATCAAAACACTCAATATGCAATGAATAAAACCCTGAAAAGGAACCAAAATAACTGTAAAATAGTCCTTGTCAATTAAGAATTGATTACCCTTGATTATGCTTTAATATATGACTAAACAATTTTTTTGCTTGCTATTATAGACATGTAAGTTTGAATTTCTCCAGAAAAACACAACACCAACAAGCTAGGGCCAAATTTTGGGCCAACAACAATCTTAAACATATGCAAATAAGTGTGGCTGTGGTTTGAAGGTGTTAATAATTTGAAATACCTTTCTAATGAGTTTACAAGCACCTTAAAACAGTGGTTGCTTCTTGAGATATTCAAATATGAAGAACAACACTCAATTTTGGGGTCAAATCCACACTAGGGTGATAATCCAGATTTTATTTGTTACAGATTTTAATCCCAGCTAGCTTGGGATAGGTGTTATGCTTCAAGTAGTATTCAAATAACTTTTGGAAGCAAGAAAATCAAAGAGGATTGGGAAGATATATCATTGGAGGCCAAAATGCTCTTGAAAAGGGTTTGTGTACGTTGTAACAAATGGCTGTAATTTTTGCTGTAGTAGACCTGCAAACCTGTGGGCAACAACTTGTTTTGATAAATAATAGCCTTTTCTGCACACAACAAATTGCCATATTTCTTATGCCAATTGGATAAGTTTGTGGAGCAAAATCCAAGTGCCAAACTAGTTTAAAAATGAAAAGTTAAGTACACGTTAGTGAAATTTTTTTTTGTTTTTATTTATTTTTCTAATTGTTTGTTTTTTAATATACATAAAATAACGAAATTGAAAAGATTGCTGAATTTTGAGAAGTTTGTGATGAAATGAAAATATAATTTACCTTTTACCACATCATTTTTTTGGGTGCTGAATTGTAATCATAATCCTCTCTAATTCAACCCTTCAATTTATTTGAACTAATGAATTCGGAGTGCTTGCAGTAATTGTCTCCACTCTTGTTAAGGACTCTTTTATGGGACTCTCCTTCAATGGAACACCTTTGGCCAATGGATTGACTATGAGACTAGAAAGATTTGATCATTTAATGAGGAATCCGTGATAAAGGTCTGTCCAAAAATCAGATTCCACATTCCTGAGCTCAACAAGAAAAGTTGTGGTCTAGTGTCCTGGACCTTTTTCTCCAAGTGACTAAATAGCCTCTCATTGGATCAATCCACTTTGTGTAATTTCAACATAAACCAGAAAATTATCTCATGAAGCTTAGTATCTTTGCAAGAGCCAAGAAGAAAAATAATAGAATAGCCAATCCACAAATTGAAGCCGAAGTGTTTGCAACAAAGAAGCTCTTATTAGCGCATTATGATTTCACATTTTCACAACATGGTTTGCCAAGGAGGGTGAGCTCTAAATTTATACATGAGGCATTCAAAAATAATTCTTCTTAGATTTATAAATTTAGTTGACTTGTCGTCCACATTGATTAAACCCTTAAAAAGGGAGGTAGACATCTCATTCAAAGGGAGCATAGCCTACAAAAAGAGGGTTGTCTAGGCCTTTAGAGTCGAATGTTCATTTTTGCTTGAATAGTCTTCCAAAATTTCTCAAGCCTTGCCTTTCTTGAACGCTCCTCTAGAAAGCTCAGCGATTCTTAAAAAATGGCTTAGTTGTCCCCAACGACTAGCGTGTGTGGACATTTCCCTTCACTTGTAGATGAAACTCGCAATTGAATTCTTCTTTGACTTGCTTTTGATGCTTGATTCCTTGAGTTGAGATGATTTGTTGATGAAGAAAACCTCCCTTGGTTCATCCTTTGCTTGATTTGACTTGGAGTACTCCTTATCTTCCTCTTTTACCTCCCAACATCTCCTTTGACTAAGTTGGCTTTGTATTTTTGCCTTTGAAATAGATGCTTTCTCCGTTTTCTTTGCCAATTTGTTCTTATCTTTGCTTGCAGACTTGTACTTCCTTGACTTCTTGATTTTCCTTGGGCCAAAAGTTCATTTGAGTGAGTTGGAGGGCTCCCCTAGCTCCACATGTGTGGCATACCTCTATAGAAAAGCAAACCCCAAGTATGTATCTCCAACGTCCTTTATCGTCTGAAAAATTTGGAATTTGGTTTTTGTAGTAAAAAATTGTAGATGCTCATTAGGGAAAATTTGAGGTCTAAAGTGGGCATCCCAAGGAAAATAATAAAATAATAGTAAAAATAATAAAATAATAGATATGAATTTTTAAAGGAATAGAGAGAAAACTACTTATTTTCATCTTATCTCCTTACATGTTTACTGAAATATCAAGCATGGGTACTTATTTGATTCATAATTAGATTTCACATCCAATGAGAACTCACTTGAAATTTGAGTAAAACTATAAGAAGATAAGTTGAAAAGCTGATTCAAAAAAGGTATACTTTTTATTTTCTCTACAAAAATTTTTACCCTTGGGGATGGCATCATTATCTTAAATCCTATTGATTATTTTACAGTTGATTTTGTTAGTCCATTTTTCATTTTAATGCCCATTTTTTACCTCAAAATTCCCCTATTGATTAGACTACTCACTTGTTCCATTTGAACAAGAATCACCCTTCAAAATGCCTCTGGAAGTCCCATGCGCCCCCTAAAAATATGATGGCCCTCTTTGATTTAGCATATCTTCCTCTTGGATGATCATTTCTGAAAAACTCCAAGGGGAATGGAAAGTAGAAACATTGTTGCTTCATCTTAGCACTTTGATTGATGACCCCCTGACAACCTATTCATGGGATCCACACACTTCCTCTAGAATCGTAAATTGTTAGAAAATATGAAAATGGCATGATGAAAAGTTATGACATGATGAGGTCACTGAGGCGAAGGAATTCCATACATACTCAATAAGACAACCAATTAGGGACAAGGTAGGTGCACTGGGATCAAAGGGATAATCTAAGCGGAAAATACAATAAGTGATCACCTGTACAGGGCTAGACACTAAATGGTCCTGTAAATCATGAGTCCTAATAGATCCACCTCCAAGATGGCCGCATACCACTCCAAGACATAAGGATGCTCATCAAAGTAAAGAGTTACCACCCACTAGGGGGATATCAAAATTTCTAGAAAACCAAGCACCATGGAAGTGAAGCTAAGAAGATCGACCATGACCATCCACACACCTAGGTATCTAGGACACACTCTCACATAATGATCATCTCATAGGGATCTTACATGGCTTTAGACTTGCATTCCTTGGGCTTACAATGGTGTTGCTTGAAATGAATTGCTATCACCCTGAGCATAGGCCCATTTGTTTCTCCATGATGTCATAATTCAACTCCACATCCCTCAACAATTTATTTAGGAATGCTATTGGATGTTCGTTTCCTTATTCATTATTTTGAAGCAAAACACCTCTAATGGTATCTTTTTTTACAAAGTCGGTTATTGTGATATCTATTCCAAAAAGAAAAGGAGCAAGCTCCCATTACAGGGAGGGTTTAAAGAGGAGCAGGCTTAAGGAGATAAGAGTGGGAGCGTAATCTCGGTTACCTAAAGACTTGATTCCAAAATTTCTCGAATTTCCTACTACATTTTGGCATATTGCCTTACAAACTGAAACAACAAAGAAACACATTTACATAACATGATGGAAAAGGATTAATATATGCCGAGTGAAGATCATTCTTTGTATTCTGAGATCTACTAGTTATTGTTGACTGAATGCTCTTGTTGTGACCTTTGCTTAATGCCTTGATTATTAGAGCATTTGTAGATAGCAACTATTTCTTCCTTTTGTCCCTCAGGCTACCTATTCAAGGCCAAATTCTCTGATCTTACCTGAAACTTCAATTCTTGTATTGTCTCTCTTACTTTGTCAATCATGTATTTGTTGGCTCTACTCATGGCACATCTCTCATTTTGAGAGGTTGTTTCTATTGATTTCATATCCATTGTTGTTTGTCGAGGAAAATTTTGGTCAATCTGTCGATGGTGAGAGGTAGAGTAATGATCCCTCTGTGCATTGGAGACAAAGAGATTTGGATGTGCTTCCAAATGCACTTTGATGACTAGGAGAAGGACTGTGTCGAGATTGCAAAGCTACGCTACTGATTGGAGGATCTCGCACCTCTTGAGGAGAGAAAATCAAGTTTCAACAATATCAAGGATGATAGTGAGGGAGGCTTTGGAAAGAGATCCACAGGGCTGCACAGAGGGAGAGCTCGCACAACTTAGCAGAGAGAGTGAGCAGGATGAAAAAAAACAAAGCCAAAAAACAAAAAAGAGGTTGATTGATGAAGAAGGGACGGAAGCATTTGAATGAAGCACTGTTGGGGTCGAAGGAGACGCTCGAGACAGAGCACACTTGTTGTAAGATGAGTGGGCGAGAGGATGAAGAGCTGAGAGCATTAAGGATGGAGAAGGATGGGTTCGAGGGAGGATAGAAGGGGCGGAAAACACGGAGAGAATAGAGCGTTCGAGCTTGACAGGGAGCATAGTCTTGACAACAATCAAGCATGAAAGGAAGAGGGAGATGGATCGAGCCCGATCTGGAGGAACTTGCACAAATATGCTTAAAAACACAAAATCAGAGCGGACAGAGTCAATGGGAGAAGGATCGAGCTCGATAAAAAGGAATGAGCCAAGGTCGATGTTATTGAAAGGAGATGAGATGAAAGGGTTGAGGGGGATTAAGTCACTGGCTCAACAAGACTTGTTAGGCTTGAGTATAGCGTTGCAGGAAGGACCATAATTATACCAAGTCTGAGAAGGATCATTGTTCAAACTCGTTTCCCTGTTAATATTTCTTGTCAATATCCTCATGCTATTACGATGAGACTGTGGCAGGGGAGGGAAGTAGAGCTTGCTAAGGTATTGGGGTGAAAGAAACCTCATTTTGGATTCTTGTTTCTCGTTCGGGCCGAGCCACTGCCCCGTTGGCTTGGTTATCCACATTGCTATTATTTTCCCGCAGTATGTGTTTGAAAGTAACACTGCCCAGATCTATCAAATTTTGCCTAATTCTGTTGACTATTCAACCCATTGTTGCATTTGGAGGAGTTCTCAAGCTGAGCATGGCTTGAATAATAATAGTTGAGTCTCCCATGATTATTGGATTCTATATTTTCACTTTTTTGAGGATCATGGTGCCCATTAGTAAACCATATGCCTCGGTCCTGTTGTTGGAGGTTTTTCCTAATCCCCGATCATAGGTGACAAAATTGGTTCCACTCGGATCTAGGAGAATGCCCTGTGCTCCTGCTCTGCTTGGATTGTTTTTTGATGCCCCGTCAAGGAGGAGGCAATGCTTGTTCGTATTTTTCATCCACAAAATGAAATCTTCCTTTTTTAATCTTATTTTCTAATTTTGGATGGGAGTTTTTATTTTGGGACTACTTGTATAGATGCTTCTTCTTGTTGCAAATACTATCCATATCCTCTCTTACTCTTGGAGCTAGTTGTTGTCAATATCTCTCAATCCTTTCATTTTTAAAAATTCTGTTGTGAGATCCCATGTCTTTGACATAACTTTGCCAACATTTGGAGGTTGAATTTTGAATATTTGCTGATTTCTAGATAATCGGATCTGCTAGCAGAGGAAGGATGGCAAGTTTTCCCAAAATATTTTAATGGTGTGCTTATGCTATAGAGAATAGGGATGAGGTTATTTCCAATCTATGAAGAAATCATTAAAGGTACTTGAGAAGTTTAGGTCGATTTCCAGTGGGCTCGCTAGCAAGTTCCAACATTCTTTCGCAAAGGGATAGGCAAGGAAAAGGTGTCAGATACTTTCTTCATCATTCAGGCACATGGGGCACCTTGAGGGAACCAAAAATCCTTTCCATTTGAGGTCGTCTGAAGTAAGAAATTTGACTTTAAAAAGAGTCCAGATAAATATTTTAACTTTGGGCAGAGTTTCAACTTTCCATATTGACTTCCATGGTGCCCAATCTTGATTATTTTGTTGTGCTTGTATAGTCATATACCCTGATTTGACCAAGTAATATCCTCCACTTGGGTCCCAAATGAAGGTGTCTTGGGCCTCCCGATTAGTTGGCGCTACTCCCTTAAGTCAGATGACTAAGGAATACCATTGAATTTTTAAGTTGTGTGGCAAGTTGGGTATGTGCCAATCCACCCAATTTGTGTTTTGTTAGCGAGAGATAGAGTGCAAGGTGATCAACCCCTTAGTGCTCATCCACTTTTTTAATTCATGGAGATTTGTATAGGAGGAATTTGGAGAATTCCCCATTATTATGTCTTCCCATATTAGAACACTTATTCAATTGCCAGGGAGCTTATAGGTATGCTTTATGATGATGGGAAGGAATTTTTTAACAAGCCTCCAAACTTGAGAGAATGGTTTGGTTGGAACACTTCATTCTAGGAGAAGAGTTCAGCGTTGATTCATATATTTTGAAGTCAAGACTTGTTTCCACCAACAATCTTTCTCAGTGATAAGACTCCACACAATTTTTGCCCCAAGGTTTTCATTCATAATTCCAGGTAACCTGATAGATATGCCTCAATTTTCATAGGGAAGTGTTACGTGATCCCATTTTACCAAACTGAACTTTTTGGTTTCAGTCTTTCCACCTTGCCACAAAAATCCTCTTATTATTATCTCTATTTGTTTGTAGGTGCTGGCCGGTGCCAAGATTGCTGCATATTGGTAAATTGGCAGCGTTGTGAGAATGGCTTTGATCAAAATCACTCTACCCGCTAAATTTAGCCATTGCATTCCCCAACTTTGAATTTTTTCCTCATTTTTTCCAGTTTGGGTATTCCATGGATCTGCCTTCATATTTTCTTTTGATAAGGGAGTCCTAGATAATGGAAATGGCTCCAATTGCTTGTGATGGAATATCTAAAATTTGAGATATTCTTTGTAGGGTGCGAGGGTCATATTCCAGCCATAGATTGAACATTTTGCATTATTTAGTAGCTCACCTGAGGCCTCGATGAGTTTATCCATCACTTGTTTAAACCTTCTAGCGATAATGCATGATGCCCCACCCATCAACAATGTGTCATCAACAAACAAGGAGTGATTGATGCTTTAACACCATGGGAGATGTGGATGACAGTTAGTGATCTCTCTCTCCTGCTCTTCTCCAAAGATCGACTTAAAGAATCTGCCATTATTATATATAGAAATGGAGATAGGGGAAAACCTTGCCTCAACCCTCAGGAACTCTGAAAAAATTCACTCGGCCTTCTGTTTATCAAAGGGGCTATCCAAGGTCCCACAATGCATGCTCTGATGACTTCAATGATATCATTTGAGAAACCAAATTTCTTGAGGACAACAGTTAGGTAGGTTAAGCTTACTCGATCAAATGCATTCACCATGTCCAGCTTTATGATGATTTGTTGTTCTTTCTTTAACATACTTGAATGCAAGGCTTCTTGGACAATCAACACATTCTCAATGATGTGTCTATTAGGCACAAAACCACCTTGGTTTTCCAATATAATTTCAGGAAGAAGTTTCTTTATTCAATTGGCTATGATATTTGTGATTATTTTATAAGAAGAATTGCACAATGAAATAGGCCGGAATCAATTGAAGGAGGAAGGCCTTGCATCTTTCAGAATTAGAGCCAAGTAGGATGAATTAGTGAATCCACCCAAATTTTTTTCCTTAAATGCATTATGTATCATTCTTGTTAGGTCCTTCTTGATTATATTCCAATTTTTTCTGGAGAAAGCATTTGAAAAACCATTAGGACCCAGTGCCTTGTCCGGGTGAAGACTCCAAACAACTTTTTCGATTACCTCTTCTTCAACTTCTTGTATGAGCTCCATATTTTCATCAACGCTTCTCTTATTGGGAACATGCTGTAGAAAGTTCTCATAAATCATTTGGGCCTCTTATCTCTCTTCACTCAATATGAACTGTCAATCTGATTTCTAGTCCTTTTGATTTTCGTTGAGCTGTGGAAAAAGGATGTTTGTGTCCCTTGCTTTTAACCATAGACTTTGAGATTTAATCTCCACACCTCTTCTTCTATTCTATTTTCTCTATAAATTTCCCAATAGAGAGCCTTTTCCTGAATTTGGCTTTCTTTGGTTTCTTCCATAGTTTCCTTTGCCTCGTGAAGTACCTCCATTTTTTTTATGAAATCAACCTTCATTTTCTGTGTTTTTTTGTCATTTTCCTTGGCCCAAAGTTTCAATTCCTTTCTCAAGTTTTTAAATTTTGTCTCCCACACAAAATAAGGAGAGTCGTTGACTCTTTGAGACCACACTTCTGCAATGAATTTTTGCAGATCCTCATTATTGTTCCATGTTGGGCAGTATCTAAAAGGGATGGGACCTTGGTTTCCCAAAGTCCCAAGAGAGATAACCATCAGCTTGTGACCAGATGTTGTTGTATGAATAATCCTCGACATTGCTAAGTTGTAATTGGATAAAATGTTGTCCTGAATGAGAATGCGGTCTAGTCTTTCCTTTATGTTGTTGTTGCCTATTCTCTTGTTGCTCCATGTGTACTTGTCGTTGTTGGGAGGGATGTCAAGAAGCTTATATGTTTCCATTATACTTTCTATTGCATCCCTTGATGGGTCTGTGTGGTACACTCCTCCGCATTTCTCATCCACATTTAAAACTAGATTGAGGTCACCTCCTAATATTACTTTTCTGTTTTGGGAATTATTTCGGGTCTCTTTAACAGTATTCCAGCATTGTTCTTTCTCCCTATAATGGTTTGGTGCGTATATTATGTTTACCACACAGTATTGCTCATTGGTGGCTATATATTTTAAGTATATTCTAATCCAATGCTGCTCTCTTTTTTTTTTGCTGAAGTAGCTCCCATTTTCCTTCTCTCCATAGAGTATATATACCCCCGGAAGCCCCTAGAGCTTGTTGATCTGTTCCTTCATAGTTTTTTAAAATTTTGATCACAATTTCAGATTCTTGGGCACTGGTTTTGGTCTCCTGTAGCATTAATATGCCTGGGATTTCCATTGCTAATATTTCTTTAGTTACATTGATTTTCGTTGATGTCCCCAAACCACGACAATTCCAGGAGACCACAATCATTATTTATTTTGATTGGATGTTGAGGGACCTTTACCTCTTTGGTGATGATGGCTTTTCTCCTTATTCCCTGAGCTTTTTCTAAAGAAGGAGTCCATGGGCGGTTGAGTGCCCATTGCCATTTACTTTGTTACCGCTTATTCTCTCAACTCTTTGTTTTACTTCCTAATCTTTTTTTTATGTTCTAGGGTGAGTAAAGAGTCTTTTGATTGGTTCCTTGTCAAGATTTGGTCAACTTAGGGGGAGTAGGGCTGTGAGGGAGATTGGGGGCAGCTGCAGTGAGGAGAGGAGGGAGGGAGTGGTGAGGGGAGGGTGGGAGGTAAGAGGTAAGAATGGGAGGGTCTTCCAGAGGTCCAAAAGGGTTGGAAATAGGGAGAGAGGAGGGAGTAAGAGGAGGATTGAGAGGAGAGGCGGAGAGGGAGGAGGCCCAAATTGGGAGGGAGCTAGAGGTTGGGTAGAAAGGGGGGGTGGTTTTTTTGTTGTTGTTGTTGTTTTTTTTTTACTTTTTCTCATTTTGCTTCCGGAGCTTATACATCTTCATTTTCTTGTTTTTTCGAGCACCAATTTGAAAAATGATAGTATTCATGACATACCTTGCATTTAAACGGTATCTGATCGTAGTCCAACTATTGTATGTGCGTCCATTTGTCTAATTTGATCTTCACTGCCTTCGGTAAGCCTTTTCCTAGGTCGAATTTGACGCATATCCTCGCACAGGTGTGCATGTTCTCCTTTGGCTCACATCTGTCAATATATTTGCCTACAACATTCTCTATTTCCCTAATTGATTCATCACCCCAACAATGGAGGGGGAGATGAGGAAGTTTGACCCACACAGGAACTACGCTTGGCACGTTCATTTCAGGGTCGAAGTCTGGTGTCATATGTTTAAGTAGAGACCTCGCATGTCCATGAAATATGGATCATTTCAGAATTTTAGATCCTTGTCTTACCTTGTTTCAAAATGGAAGGTGTAATACCCTCTTCCATAGAATCTAATAGAGATTTTCCCAGTGATTGAAGAGGACCAGTTCCTTTCAACCCACTTCTTAACCGAGCGAGGAGAAGGTTAGAGGCCTGTGAACTGGCCAACCAAGCTACATTTAGAAAGGGACATCGTTGCTCTGCGAGGGAGGAAAGGAGGGAGGATGATCTAAGGAATTTCATCTAGTTTCTTCACAAACTTTGATACGGAGGGTTTGGTTCTTGGGGTACCAATGGAGGAGGTCAGAGATGTGAAAGCATCTACAGTTTCATCATGAGCAAAGGTCGTAGATTCAAGGGGAGGATCCTTGTCTGTCGGAGGGTCAGGAGGTTCCATTGAAGGTAGCATGAGGCCGCACCAATAGCAATGAAACAGAAGGGCTAAGGGACGCAAACCCTCAGGGTGCTCGCATAGGGGAGATTCAAATCACTCTAGAGCAGATTTCCACATGCAACAAAACCTTCTACACCAAATTGTTTTGATATATCCACCATTATATTTTATTTTACTATCGCATTGTTCATTATGTTGTAGCGTCATATGTCATTAGAATTGTTCATTGCCTCTAATGGTATCATTAGAAGCAAAAGGAGAAACAAGAAAATCCTTTCCAAAATTTGGGTTGACAAAAACCAAAGAATGGAATATGGCATCCTTTAGACTTTGAAATGTTGTGTGGCTTTCATCATCCCATTTAAACACTACATCTTTCTTGAGAAAATTCTTGAGAGGCTTTGTAATGTTTGCAACATTGGGAATGAGCCTTCTAATGAAATTAACCTTGCCAAAGAAAGATTACAATTCTTACAAGTTTCTTGGTTGAGAAATATGTTGAATTATTTGGATCCTTTCACGGTATACTCTTACCCCTTCCTTGGTAACAATGTGTCCAAGGAGATTTTCTTATGTACCTCTAAATTTGATCTTCTTTGGATTGAGAGATATTCCATATTTCCTGCACCTACCAAAAACTTGTCTCAAGTGATTAATATGATCTTTTCTATTCTTTGAGAATACCATAAGTTTTTTTTTGTGGGGTGAATATACACGGGGGGATTTGAACCAGTGACATTTTCAAATGGAGTGCCTTAACAGAGCACCCATTTATTGTCAATCCAAAACCCCGAGAAGACCATAAGATCATCTTGGTAAACCTTGATCACTTTCTTCATCATGTCCTTGAAGACATAATTTATGGTTCTCTGGAATGTGGACTCGAAATTTTGAAAGCCAAGTGGAATTTTGATGAACTCAATGTGCCCTAAGGTATATAAAATGCAATTTTTGGTTTGTCCTCTTCTCAAACCAAGATCCAATTGTAACCTAGAAATATATCCAAGTATTACATCTTCTCGGATCCCATGATATTTTGAAATAATATATCCATATTAGCCACGTGATATTTTTCATTCATGGAACCTTTGTTGAGGTCCCTGAAATCTACACACATCCTTATTTTCCATGTCTTCTTTATAACCACCACAGGGTTAGATAACCATGAGGTGTGGCTTGCTTAGGAAATGTGATTTGGTGGATCAATTTTATGCTCAAAATTTAAAGTTGTTGGAATGGCTTGAAACCATAATGACCGCATAGATCTCATCATTTTGATTCTGACGTAACTCATTTCACTCAAAACTAACATTGTATGCTCCTGTAATTGAGTTCTGTTCATTATGGAAACAACTAAAAAATATTGGTTTTTAATGTACAAGGCTGCACAGTCAGCAGTTTGTAATGTTGACTAGGCCCTGACATGGCAGAATCACTGTTCACCATATGCCTATCATAACTTGACACTTGGCACAATTTTATTGGTGCAATTTGGGGTGATTTTCATTGGTTGATCAGGTTGGTGAAATAGACCAACCAGGGAGGACCACGTGGGCCAACCAGAGGCTGCCACGTGGCCTCCTGGTGGCCACTAAAATTTTGGTAAGGCCAAAAGAATCCTTGGGGATTTGAACGTGGTACCTACAACAAGAAACAACAACCTACTACCATCTCGGCTACATATCTTCACTCGTATATAAACTTCCTTGAAATTTCAAGCGGAGGTGGGGACTGAGGTTAACCCCCAACCCTGGTCCATAGACCAGGATTAGGGGCTAACCCCGACCCTGATATATATTAAAGTTATAGACCAATTTTTTGGCATGGTATATGTATCGATGGATAAACCATAGCATAAAAACCATAGCCAAAGTCTGGAGCAAGTTTTGATAACGGTCATGGTGGCAGATAGTTGGAGCGGAGTCATGGCGGTCACATGCAGAGAGGGGTTAAAATAATATGTGGTAGTAAGAGCAGCCGATGGGTGGTAGTGTCTGCCGTGGGCATGGTTTTTCTAACCCTAACCACAAGTCGACCTAGAAGCCTCAGTCTAACTTGGGTCAACCAACCACCGGCGAGAAATTGCACAATCAATGACGATTTTCATGCGACATGGCACAAATTTATTTGGGTACAGGCCTAACCAGCGTGATTAAGGAGGCCACATTTTTCCTCCTTACCGATAGGAATCCCATTGGCGCAGGGCCAAAATGTCGCCCCACGTGGTCGGAAAAGGAACAATTTTTCGCCTAGGTTCGGGAAAAGGACAAATTGCAAAATGAATAGCAGGAAAAATTTGGGAGAGCACATCTGATTCAGTTTTTGGCCTTTTTGGGAGCAAAGAGAGGTTAGACATGGGTTTTTTACAGTTATGGAGCCATTGGATCCATTGTTGAAACCATTTGAGCATTGTAACTTGAGGTAAACACCATTTTTTGAGCATAATGAAAGAGACCCAACCATTGGAAGATGAACCAAGAGATGTAGCCTAGTAGGTCTGAACACCTTCATCATTTATTGTTTTCTGTTTGTTGTTATGGTGATGTTATCTCATTTTTTCTGCAAAAACTGAACTTTTAGTTCATGTTTATGTGTTTATTAATTTGACATAAGAGGCCAAAAAAAAACTAATTTAACTACTTGCAAAACTTGACATAATCCTCAATCTATCACATACATATCAGTTTGGTATCAGATTTATAGTTCTTTTTTGTTGTGAGGGTTTAATTTTTTTGCAAGTGTTTCTAATGCTTACAAGGTTGAAGTTCAAGAGAGGAGAAGGAAAGTGTGTGGTTGTAAGTACTCAAGTTAGGTCAAGGACAAGGAAATAAATTTTGCCACAATATTTTTCCACAATCTCCACCACAAATTTCACCTTAAATTGTACCTAAAGCTTCAACAAACATGTAACATGAAGGAGAGCCTGGAAATATGTCAAAGGATGTAAAAGCTTTTAGAAAAAAATTCTTTGGTATGACACAAATGGTGAAATTTTTCTATGAGGAGAGAAACACAAAGTTACAAGGTGAGAGCTCCAATCCTCCAAAGGGAGATAAATCTTCCAAAGGAGATAGAGGAGATGGAGACAATAATCCAAAAGGTAATGGAGGGAATGGTGACAAACCAGACCACCATTATCTTCACCTCCATCCTCACCACTATCTTCAACATCATCTTCTTCCACAACAAGCCCTTCACGAACACCTCCACATTCTCCAAAGGGACATGGTAAAACTCCACAGTTGAAACTTGACATAAAATTTGAATTTCCTATGTATAATGGATATGTAAATGCTGAGAGATTAGATAATTGGGTTCATCAACTTGAAGTGTATTGTAGGATACAAAGGATCAAGGATGGTGACACCAAGATTGAACTTGCTTCATTAAGGTTGGAAGGTGAAACACTTATTTGGTGGGAAGCCAAAACTCAAGAGGACATGAAGAAACATGGTCTTAACCTCTTGGAAGGATTTTGTTGCTGCACTAAGAAGACAATTCTATACATCAGCATACATGCAAAAAGCTATCATGGATTGGCAAAACTTTAAGCAATTAAAGGGTCAAAGTGTGCAAAGCTATACTCGAGTTTAGAAGAAGAGCACTAATATTTGGTGTAGATTTTTCATCTCAAGATACTTTGCTACAATAAATTGGAGGTTTGCATAGCTATTTGAGACATACCATTTTCATGTTTAACTGTTATGAAACAAGCTCACAAAATAGAAGAAAAAATAGATCAACGACTTAGAAATCAACCTCTTCGAGGGGGAAACCTCCTTTACATTACATAAATGAACAATTCTTGGATGATACAAATGACAAAACCTCCTTTCTATATATAGGGGTCCAAGGGGTCACAATATAATCCAAGCTGACATAAGAATAACGATGTAATGGCACAACAATAACAATAGTGGGCTTCTATGGGGCACAATAATAACAATATGGGGACTACATGGGCACAAAAACAACAATAAGGGTGCTATACTAACAATAAAAATAAGGGGATACACTAGTATTATAGGGACCTACCATGCCCCTCTCCTTCAAAAAAGTGTTGTCCTCAATGCTTAAGTAGTTCTAGATGCTTCTGTATAAAATTCTCATCCTCGAACCTTCAGCCGGTAAGTTCTTCCACTTGATGAGATACTCTGAAATTGATTGATCTCGTCGCTGTCGAGTTCTTGTTTCTGTGATTGCCTCAGATTCCAATATGATTTTTCCTTCCTCGTCAAGTTCTGAAAATATTGTTTGAACTAGGTACTTGTCAGCTATAACCTTCTTTAAGCATGAAACAAGGAAAACCGGGTGCACTTGGGAAGATTCAGGAAGCTCGAAACTCTAATTTGTATGCCTTAGTACCAATATTTTGCAACACCTTGTAAGGACCGTAATACTTTGGTGATAATTTATTATCCTTCTTAGCTTGCTTGAGGGACATTTGTTTGTATGGTTGTAGCTGTAAAAATACCCAGTTGCCTACATCAAAACTTCTTTCGCTACGATGTTGATATGCATGTTGCTTCATTTGATTCTGCGCCATAGTGATATTCTCCTTTACGAGTTGGAGAACTTGTTGTTGTTGGTCAATGTGATCTTCCACTGCTTTAACCTTAGAATTTTCTCTTAAAAATGATGTGAGGGAGGGTGGAGGATATCCATAAAATGCCGTAAATGGGGTCGTTTTTGCTACAATATGGAAGGAAGTGTTATACCACCATTCTGCCAGAGGTAACTACTTGACCCATATTCTGTCAAAAAGTCCTCTTCATTTATGCTACATAGGTGTATAAGAGCTACAAAATGTTATGATAGTTGCAGAAATGTAACAATTTTGTAGCTAATCTTTATTTTTTTATGAAAAAGAAAGAGAAATGCAAAGAATTTGGGATTTTTAGAATGAGAATGAAGAAAATATAAGATGTCACAAATAAATTTTGATTTTCACCTTGTATTTTCTGTATAAGGATGCCAATCAATGATTGGTTTTCATACTTATACAATTGTTTTTTGGAATAATATATGTTATCACCCTAGTAATTTTTTAGGTTGTGGGATTTTGATTTATAGTTAAAGAAAACTAGGGGTAACCAAGAACCTCTTTTGAAATCTAGGGTCTAGCCTTCCTAAATTCCGGAGGGATCTCTCCTCAAGATTTAACTTTGTTTTGAATTAAATTTTAGGCTAGGTATGATTTTACAATTGTTTTGGTTTGAATGTTTGGTGGGAATAAAAGGTACTTCAAGGTAAACCACAGAAGGATCTACCAGACCATTGGGTTATGGAGTCAACTTCTTGGCAAGTAGAGCCGGGAAATAAGGTCAAAAGAGCAAATGTACTAAGGGCAGGGTAGATGACCATCAAAGGTTTTGGAAATAGGCTTTTTGGCGAAATGGCAAGATTTGAACAAAAGGGAAATGAAGGATCCTTAAATTACAGAAAGGAAGATGAAAGAAAGGGATCAAAAGGGACTAAGAGCAGTTAAGTATTCTCAATCCAGAAATCAGCAGAAAACGTATCAATGAATAACTAGTAAAAAACATGGAGCTTTTAACACTAATCTTGTTTAAGCTTTCCTAGTCAATCATTCAAGATATAAAACATGTAAATGTATGCATTGAACTTAGAAATATAAATAGTGAAAACTGGAAAATACTTGACTTATCTGATCAGCACAAGAATCTTGAGTTATGATGTCTGTTTGACTTAGTTCCGACTGCTGCTTTACAAATCGACTCACACAAACTCCAATGTATTCAGCAAAAATGTCTATAGTAGTCTTGACAAATTTTATTCCACACAAAATACTTTCAAGAGTGAAGTATTTATACAAAATTATTACAAAATTTCTGAGAGACATGTATGAATATCTCTAGGAAAAAATAAAGATTATTACATAAAAAAGAGGGACAGCTGCAAAACAAACTGGCAAGCTGTCCTCTTATCAAGAAAAAATAGAACTAAGTTATCTTATCAAAATTGATTTGTTGCTTTGTTGTAGATGCTTTTTGGCACTTGGAAACAATACTTATTAGAAGATAATTTAAAAGACAATCTTTCTAATTTACATTCTTTAACCTATGCTTCACCTCTGATATTCTTTCACGTTGCCACTTTTTTACTTTACTGCTATAAAATGAAGAATTACAACAGTAAATATTGTTTTAACTGTTTCATTCCCGGATACTCTTTGACTCTGCTCTTTCACCTGATACACTTTTACTACAAATTTTACTCTTTGATAACTGTAAAGATGAGAAACACGATCATACTAATTCTGCTATGTTTGCCTGTTGTTATATAAAATTAGTAAATTCCTGCCATTGCTGATCACTTGGTATTTTCAGACTTTTGAGTTTTCTGTAGCTTTCATCAGCCTCAGTGTACTTTACAAAGTTTGGCTTGACAATAAAGATGTGCTTAATTTCATTTTGTAGAAAAAACAAATTCTCAAAGTACTCTAAAATAACTTTGCCAGTTGGGGAACCTTGTGGCAGAGGCTTGTTCACCTGTTCTTTGGCATATGCTCTAATATTCTTGTCATAATCTGTCTGAACCATTAGTTTTCCATTGAAGCCATGAATGTCTGGAAGGCCTGCTTGTGTTAATATAGTGTATTTGGCTAAGAACTTTGTTATTGAGAAGTTCATGTCTTTACATCTTTCCTCCAAACTGTTCATTATATTTCTTTTATTTGGGACCTTTTTGATTTGTAGTATGGTTTCAGTCCTATCCTGAATTTTTAGTTCTTCAAGCTCTTCTCTATTTTTACTGTTTAGAAATGTAATAAGTTGTAAGGCTTGAGATGGCTTATTGAAAAGCTCTTCTTTTGTTTGTTGGATTTCCACTTGTGTTGCCTTCAGTAAATCTCTCTGTTCATAAATGATTTGAATGGAAGGCCACTGTAGATGTATGCCTTGAATTATGTTATTCCGAAGATAGTTTTTTATGTATGATACCTGTTCACTAAGATTGAACTGTTGCTGTAGAATCTTAACCTGCTCTTGAAGTCTGTTTTCTCTCTGTTCATGTCTCTTAGATGTGATTAGAGCACTCTTGTATGAGGATTCAAGATCTTTATTCATTTTCTTTAAATTATTGGTCTCGGTGTTCTTAAGGGACATTTCTTCCATAGATTTAACTATGTCTACTGTACCTGTGATGTAGATGATCCAGTGGCAGAGGTATCTATAGATGTTACTGACACTGTAGTTGCCAATACTCCTTTTGGTGCCAAATGCTCTGCAAGTGTAGAAGAAACAACAATACTAACAGTTGGAATGACTGTAGAAATGGAGACCTCATTTGCTCTTTTCAATGTTTCATTTTCCTTTATCAGAGTTTCTGTCTTATTCTCCATTTCTTTGATTTGGGCTGTCATCTTCAGTACTAGCTGCATAGTCTCATCCTTTTCTTTTTGTTGTTGAAGAATCTCCTTTGCCTGTGGATGCTTACTCTGTGGAAGTTTAAGTTGCTTTCTTAAGGTAGCAATATCCTCATTCTTTTGCCTTAATAGTGTTTTAGCAACTTCAATATTCGAGGGATCCACTCCAGTTTCTATCACCAAATATTCTAAGGACTTGATCCTCAAATCCTTAGCATGTAGAGATGCTTTATCTAATTTCATTTGAGTTTGTAAATTAGATACACTCTTTTGAAGCATGGTAGCACTCATGGTTTTGTTAACTACCTTTGAATACAGCATTTCAGTGGTGCTTCTGTGGAATTCAATCTGATCTAATTCATGTATGGTATCAGTGTCCATCTCTACATCTGTTTTAGTATAATCAGCAATTGACTTTGGACCTGCAATGGTGGGTTTCATAAATGACACAAATCATCTTGTTGGTGGAGTAATAAAAAGCAGTAAGCAATCTGTCTTTGTTTCCTGGATTTTCTTTAAGGAATTTAGAATAAACCTCATTCTTAATTTCCTCATTTATTTCTCTGATTTGTTTGTATTTCTTTTGAATATCAGAATCTGTCTCTTCTGCTGCTTTGGAAGAAGAAGGAGCTTCTGAATTTACCTGCATTCCCACTATTTCTCTGTCCTGTTCTTGTGTTTAAATCTGATCTTTCTGAATTTTAGCTAGAGTCTCATTTACAATTATAGTGACTTCATCATTATCTAACCACTGGTCATCATTGATTTCAATAGATTTGTTTTTCTCAGCATCAGTGATTTTTTCCCTTCTGTTGTAAATAATTTTGAACTTGTTTTCTGCAATGGTCTCTGCTGTATAACCTTCTTCATTCCTGGTCCTTTTATTTGAAGCTTTTGTCTGCTCAGTGATTGTTATTGCCTATGAATTATCTGTCTATTTCTCTTTCTTTGTATTGTCAGTAGGATCAATTAATGTATTTTCTACCCATTCCATTTGATTTGCATATTTTTCAATTTCTGGTCTGAACTCATGAAAGAATGGTGTTAATTTACATTTGGCTCTTATGTTACTCAAAATACCTTGAGTATCATAGTTCCAATAAAAGCTTTCTTGGAACTTGAATTTTGACTATTTCTTTCAAGGCATCCCTATTGTTTAATATGAAGGGACCTATTTGATTTTTGAACTTAAACTGTGTCTTCTTTTTGGAAGCCATAAAATTCACTGCATCTGCATTCAAAATTTGCCTCAAGTACTCCAAAGAAAAAACCATGATAGTTAGAAATTTCGGCAATTTATAAGGGGCCAGGTTTGCTCCAAATATCCTTAGTTCTGTGTGATTTTCATATAGGTACCAATCATCTACTTTGCAGTTTTCAAAAAATTGTAGAATTTTCTTTATTTCCTCATTAACCCTTGGTTGCTCTGTCTTGTTCAATAAACTCATGGCTGGTCTGATAAACAAATCTGTGAAGTCCTTGTAGTTGAATTCTAGGTACAACTGAGTTAAATCTTCAATAGATAATGAGACTACTCTTGGATCATGGCTCAGTTGAAGCATCTCATTAATGGATTCTGCAGTTATAGAAAACAAGATTTCTCTATCTTTATTTACAATACATCTCTGTTCAGGGACATAGTGTAATTGGCATAGTCTAATCAAGTCTTGAGTTGGATGAGTGATTGGGACCACATATTTAGGCAAGTTTGAATCCCATAAAGATATATCATTTTCAACTTTCTTCACAAATTTCTCATGACACCAGTTATGCACTTCAAGTAGATCAAACTCTAATGTAGCATCAGTAATTCTGTAGTCTAAATCAATTAAGGAACTGCTCTCTTCAGAAGTAATAGGTGGTTGTAAAGGTCTGACCACTTCAGTAGAATCTGCTGTTAGGGCTGGGGTAGGCTTATTTATCTTAGCAAATTCAAGGAGTTGAAGCTTGCTTGAGGCAGATTTTTGGGCTTTAGGATCTCCAGTCTTAGGGGTAATATGTTTTCTTGTCATTTTGGGGAAAACTAAGCAATATTAGACTGTTTTCTTAGTTAATTTTTGAAAACAGGGGCTAATTGAGCGGATTTGGGAGAAATTTGGGAATTTGGGCAAGGGTTTTGGGATGAAAACACAAGTTTTCAAGGTGCAGAGGACTGAAAAAGGGATTCAATGGCTCTTTAAATCAAGTTAAACCATGGAAATTTCTTTTGGATGGCTAAAAGTACTCAAAAACTGAGTTTGGAGGAAATAGCAAATTCTAGGAAAAATTTGCTAGGGTTTGCCCTCTTTTTCCAAGGTTTGGGTATTTCTCAGATTGGCAATTATCTTCTTTTTTTCAATAAAACAGAAACACAGTTTTAATTTTGATCTTTGAATGTATAAATTGGCTGGTTTTAGAACACAGAGAATACTTTTTGCAGGTATTCTGGTGGTCGAGGAGGGTTTGCAAGTTGGTATCGGTCTTCAAACTGGTCGTAGTGGTTTCTATGGCGAAGTTCTGTGGTGAAATCTGCTTCAGGGGGGCAATTGATCAACAAAGGTTTCTAACTGAAGTCTGAGCGTGGTTTCTCAATGGGCGGAGGCGCAAAGGATAAGAAAAAAATGAAAAATTAAGGTTAAAACCTTAGATTTTATCAATATGCAATGCATTAATGGCAGGTCACAATCAATGGAGGGAGCAGTTTTTCTTTGAATGCGAAAACCATTCAGTGGTATCGCGTGGCTTTTGGGCTGTAAATTTTATTTCACTTTTGGAATGCGATCAAATGGAATTAAGACACGTAGCCGTGGGTGGTTTGGGAAAATAACTTTTATCGCGCAACTTTATCGAACGATTACTTTTGTCGTGCGATATGCAATTATCATCGTTGGATCTTGAAAGGCGATGCGAACGGTTCGAATGACTTGGGAAGCTGCAGGGGAAAGGTAAGGTGGGGCCGGGATTTTACTGTGAGCCGTTGATCTTGAAAGGTAAAGATCTACGGTGTGAGATAAACGCGATATCAGGGAAAGGTGGGGCATGAAGATTAGTTGTCGCATTTATCTAAGACCGTTGGATTAAAAGAGCATTGGTGATCGGGCGGCTGGGGATGAATCGCGAAAACGTTGGGTTAATTGATGAGGCTTATGTATAAAAGGAGTTTATACATAAAATAAAGTGAATGGGGTGGGTTAATAAAGGGTTTAACTAAGGTTTAAACTTTGGTATAGGGGTATATAGCGGGCAAAGAGGGGCAAGATTAAAACTGTAACCTTGGGTAAAGGTATCGTAGGAACGGGAGTAATGGTGTGAGTATTGTTTTTTCCACGCTATTTTATATACACAGTATGTAGACAAAATGCGCATTTTACAAATTTAATTATATAGTATAGTTTTATATTTATTGAAAGTTCTAAAACTATAAGGGAGCGGGGATATTTTATTATGGGTAGTTTTATATCAAAGGGATAATTTCAGGATGTATTTTCAACATGGGAGTAATATCTTTGATATAAAGAACATATAATAAGGGGTTTTTTGGGGATATTAAATTAAAAGGAGTTATATTAATAGGACTAGGATTTGTTATAGGGAGTTAATAAAATAAGTTAGATGTTAATATGAATAGGGGAAAGTGAATAGTAATTAAATACATTTGTATGACTAAGTAAAGTGAAACATCTTCAAGTAAGTTTATCATTTCATGAAATTATGTAACATTTAAGTAAGAAAAGAGTTCTCACTTATGAAATTAAATGGTGATGAGCGCATGAAGGGTAAATGATGAAAATTTCTAGGATTAACATAGAAACTTAACATTTTCAACTAGTCAGTCATTGAGCCTTGGGCCTGGTCCCAACTGAAGTCAAGGAAATGCCTTGAGCCTATTTGACTGATAGTCTAGAATATCAAATTGCTATGGGGAGGGGAAATTAGTTATTTATAGCTTGGTGAAAGATATTTACAATGATGTTTCCCACCTTCTTCTACCTACCCAATCATATCTTCTAACATTTTTTCTTCCATTTTAATCAGGTGCATTTGAGCTAGCAACCTTATAGCATTTTATTCTTTTTGAAAGCAGTAAACTATCTAATTCTATACTTATTTCATCCAAGAATCCAGATTAAACTGTTGGATTCTTTTATTCTCTACCTAACTATTGAATTTTCATGATTAAACTGTATGACAATTCTTCATTCTCTATTTAAAACAAGTAAATTGAAACATGATAAGTCAAGATTAAATTGTTCAACTCATCATGTCTTATGGCATTTACTGACACTTTGCCATAATCATCTGCAAAAAGTAAAAGTAGCGGCATTTAGACTTGCACACTTTCATGTTTTATTCATCTTTTTTCTTTTGGGGTATATTATTTTTTCTAAGTCCTTTGATTTTTCTTTTAGGACTTTTTACCCTCTTTCTGATTTTTTATTTTTTATTTTTTTACAAAATATGGGAAAATAACTTGCAGAAAGCAAAGTTTGTACATATTTACAAGACTGCCATCAGTCAAGTCAAAATTATGAATCCTATATTTATAGGTTACTAACATCGGCTTCACTTGGGGATGGCATTTCCTGGTGGAATGTCAAGAACTCTGAGATTAGTTGCCTTCAACTTTAACCTTGGTGATCCTGTAATTGTCTTTTGATTTCTGGAACAATTCATACTTATGATATTTTATACTGCGAAGCTTAGGGCCTTCTCTTCGAGCTTCAACTTTGTAGATAAAATTTCCAATCCAATCTACACACTTGCAATGAATATTTACAATGATAAAAGTCAATCAATTTAACTGGTGATAGACTCGGAAGAATAGTAGTGTTTCAGCATCCTACCATTCACTGGTCCTTCTTGAAGTTTTGTTCCATCCAAATTCTTGATGAAAAAAGAATTGTTACCTTTGTAACCATATATCACATAAGGTCATTGCCATAGAAAGTCAAACTTTTAATGTTTGCCTTTATCCTCTCTTCTTGAATCCCATCTCAAAACTTGATCTCCAATGAAAAAATCATCTTCTTTAATCCTTTTTGTCAAAAATCTTTTTAATTTTATCATGTAAAACTTGTGATCATTCATAAATTTCTTCTCTAGTTTGTTGGAGATGTATGGTTTCATTAATTCTTCGTTGAATATCATTTGTTTCCACTTGTGATTCCTGAATGATCTTCATGACTGGAACACCCAAGGAAGAGGGGAAAACTGCATCCATTCCATAGACAATCTGATAAGGTGAAGTTTCAATAGACTTCTTTGTGGTAAGTCTATCAGCCCATAAGGCATAAACTATCTTTTTATGCCAGGTCTTTTTGTTTTCTTGAAGTAATTTGTTGATGATATTGATCAAGCTTTTGTTTGATGACTCGGCTAAACCATTACCCTGGGGATAATAAGCAGTAGAATGTCCTAAGGTAATGTGGTATTTATGACAGAAAGAAATCATTTTCTTACTACTGCATTGGAGACATATGCAATGATGTGGGAATCGAGTATGTAAACTCTGAAATCCTTTATGGCTTTAACCAAGGCTAAAGCCTGTTTTTCCATTATATTGTACTTCAGAGGTGCATCTATAAGGGCTTTACTAAAAAATGAAATTGGCTGTTCAAAAACTTGGTTGTTTTTTTGCAGTAGAACTGCAGCTATGGTATGTTCTGAGGAAAATGAAAAGATTATGAAATCTTTTGTATAATTTGGGCTGATTAGGACTGGTGCTTTTGTCAAGGCCTGTTTTATGGATTCAAAAGATTGTTTGGCTTTAACAGTCCATTTTATTGCAGAGTCTTTTTTAAGCGTATTGTTGAGTTCTTTTATGGTTTCAGCCAGGTTAGAGATAAATCTTCTGAAAAAATTGATTTTACCCAAGAACGCTTGAAGTTCTTTTATGTTCCTTGGTGGTTGAATGTTCAAAATAGCTTCAATTCTTGCAGGGTCTATTCTAATGCCTTCCTTGGAGATTATGTGTCCTAACAATTTTCCTTCTTCTAGTCTGAAAAGAGTCTTTTTAGGATTTAAGGATATACCATATTTTCTACACTTGATAAAGACTTGTCTCAGGTGATCAAGGTGTTCATCAATTTTTTTTTAAAAGACAGTAATATCATCAAGATAGATAAGTAAAAATTCATGGATTTCTTTAGCAAAGGAAATATCCATGGACCTCTGAAATTTAGCTCCTGCATTTTTCAATCCAAAAGGCATTTTCACATACATGAAAGTGCCCCAAGGAGTGGTAAATGCAGTTTTAGTTTGATCATATTTATGAACTAGAATTTGATTATAACCAGAGAAACCATCTAGTAAAGAAATTCTTGAAGAACCTGCTATCCTCTGTAAAATATGGTCCATTTTGGGCAAGGGGTTATTGTCCTTCAAAGAAGCCTTATTGAGATTTCTAAAGTCTATACACAGTCAAATTTCTTCTGTTTTCTTTCTGGTGGGCACTAAGTTAGAAACCCAATCAGAATACCTAACTGGCGCTATTATTTGTGCATCAAACATTCTTTTTACCTCTTTTTCGATTAAAGGTAACAAAATTGGATTAATCCTTCTTAATTTTTGTTGAAAAGGTTTTTGATTTTATTTCAAAGGAATCTTATGTTGAATTATGTCTTTGTTGTAAGTTTTTATATCTTCGTAACCCCATGTAAAAACATCCTGGTATTCTTTCAAAAGTTCTATAAATTTAACCTTTTCTTTTGATGGTAAAGATTTTGACAATTTAATCATTTTTGGTTTTTCATTTGTTCTTATGTTACTTTCTTCAATATCAGACCTGACTGGTTCCATTTTTGGCCTTTTGGGCACATCATTGGAATCAAACAAGTCTTCTAAGGGAGTTAAACCTCTGGGTAAAATGTTATGTTTTAAATCTATCAAATCTGGTTCATCTTCCATCATTTCCTCTATATCTACTTTTTCCAAATCGTCTATGTCACTCCGAGTAAATATAGTAGGTCTATCAAAAGTATGTACATCTAAATCATCTATTTGACAAAAATTTGAATCCATGTTACAAGATGAATCTATATTACAATCATTATCAATTTGGAAATTCTGAAATTCTCCCTCATTGTTCAAAAAATGATAGATTTGTTCATCTTCTAAGAAAATTTTCCAGTATTTTACACTATCTGGGACAATAGGTCTGTGTTTGATTTCAGCAGTGTATTTTTGTATTGGTGAAAATGGAAGATTATAAGTGCTAGCAAAGGTTGCTAAACAATGGGCTTGTAAATTCTGTTTCCTAGGAATAATGGAAAACTTGCTTTCTAACAAATCTTCAACCAAATCTGTTGTTGTGTCCCTGTATCTGGCTAATCTGGGATTGTGGACAGAGTATTTTGCATTTATTTGTTTGATAACTAACTTTGAATCTCCCATGATCAATATTCTTTGACCTCCCAATTTTCTAATGATTTGAAGACCTAAGATTAAAGCCTCATATTCAGCCATATTATTGGTGCATTTGAAATTCAATCTAAAGGCATGCCCTTGGGAATGGCTAGTTTCAATGTTGGTGATCCACACACCAGCTCCAGCTCCTTATTTATTTATAGAACCATTAAAATCTAAATTCCATAAAGCTTCATGACCAATGTAATCCTCCATTATTTTAGGCTTTATATCAATGAGTTCAGTTTGGATATTATTATGATCAGAGTTACAAAGAATAAAGGAATCAAGATCAGTGGGAGTTGAATAGATTGGGTAATTGGTAGGTCTTTCGGCATTGATGATCATAAAATTCATTAAGGTTTCTCTGTAAAGCTTTTTGGGCTGTCCAAATACCAAGATAGTGGCATAACTCATGTCAAGTTGTAGAGATCCCTGCAACTTTGCTCCCCATGAGCGAGAAAGAAGCATGCCATATTTTGGCGGGATATCAGCTACCACAACATCCATGATCATGCTTTTACCAGGATATTGGACCAAATTGACACACAAATCTTTAATCAATCCTATGCATTGGACTTTAGATGAATCAAATGAGAACAAGTCTTTATATGCCCGGGTTATGTCTAGACTCAGGGTTTCCATTATTGCTTTGGGCATTAGATTATAGGAAGCTCCAGTATCTAGCATTGCATTATGTAATATCTAATCATGAATAGTAATACTTAAGTAAAATGGAGGTACTGACCCATCTGAATGCTTACCATCTACATTTGGACCAAAGATTAATTCAGGTCTATCGTCACTCATATTAATTGTATCCTCATGTTCGTTTACATTCAATGTTTCAGTAATAATAGATCTATACAATTCATTTTTATCCAATTCAATTAAGGGAATGGCTATCTTCAACTTATATATTTCAGATTGAATATTAAATGTTGACTGAGATTTGATAGCTTGAATTAATTCATCTTTTCGAATTATCGTTTGGGATGATTTTTCTTGAGTTTAAGCAATTTTACCTTTAGCTTGAGGTTTTCTTTTATCTTATGTTTGAGTTTCCTGATTTCTGTTGTCTTTGATTATTTTTTTAGGAACATTTTGAGTATTAGCAGATGCTTTGTCAGATCTGGAATTTTCGGCAGAAGATTTAGGATTTGGTGATTTTGAGTCAGCTATATTCTTTTTTGGATCAGTAGCTGTTGTTTTCGCTGAATTAGTGGCCTTTGTGGTATTTTCCTTTTGGGAATATTTGGAGGATTGAGCGACCTCATCAGTGATATCTACAATCTTAGGATTACGCTGTTTCTTAGGACTGGGTGGGTTTGAATTTTGTTTATTTTCTCTGGGAAGAATCTGCAAAATTTTTGTTTTGGGAGCCTCTACATTCTTTTTGTTTTGATTTTGTTGAATTGGAGCATTGTTTATTGTAGCGGGCTCATTTGTTTTCTTTCTCCTAAGGTTATATTGGCTGTGAATTTTATTGATTGTGAAGTCATAACCTTGCTTATAGTCAAAGGATTCACCAGATTCCACTTTGAACTGTTGTAGCTCAAAGAGTTCTTGATCCTCCTGAGTGAGGAAAATTGTATTGCTTTCATCTATCCCCATTACTATGTTGATGTCTTCCTCATCCTCAATATTGTTTTGAGAAATTTCAGCAAAGTTCTCTTGAAATGGGGGCCTAATGTTTTGATCTGGGGAAGGTTCTTTACCTTTCCCAAGATTTTTGTTTTTTCTATAGTTGGGATTGATTAACCCATTGCGGTTTCCTCTCAATGTGGTCTAATCTCTCAACTAATTTTTCTAAAGTTTTTTTAATAAAATCAAATTTACCATCTAAGCTTGAATTCCATTCTTTGATGGTGACCCTCCTTTCATTTCTAAGTCTGGCCTTTTTGGCTAGGATATTGATTTCTACACCTACAGCATCTAGTTGCATTTGTTCTAAAGTTTCAACATTTCTTTCTCTTAATTGATATGCCATGTCTGGATCAAATCCATTAGGAAATTTTAGAAGTACTGAATAGGGGGTAGGTTTAAGATCAACAGGGATGGCATTGTAAACACTATTATATATGGTGCAATAATCTTGGACAGACTCATTAGGAGATCTTTTAACAGCATCAAACTCGGATAATATTTGCAGGGGATTCTTTTTCTTTTCCCATTTATTTAGAAAAGCTCTATGAAATGCAGCTAAATCTGCTATACTACCAGCACCTAAATTTATAAACCATGTTTTCACTTCTCTAGTTAGGCTTTGTGCAAACAACCTCATTCGGACAACAGACTCATCTATCTCATAAATTTCCCAAAAATCATTCATTCTGGTGATATGTTGTTGTGCAGTTATTTGTGAAAAATTATCAAATAATCGGATATCATTTTGGTAATTCTGGGGCATATCATGGAGATTTTGGGGTAAAACTAGAGGAGCATATCTTGCAGCCATGATTTGAAGTTTTCCTGAACTAGGAGGTATAACAGTGACTATGGGAACAGTGCTGGATATGACACCTGATGTGCTGAAAGCTGGATTTGAAGAACTTGGAAAATATTTTGATATATGGATGGAACTGGATGGAAAAAATGTAGTGCTTATAAATTGGGTGGATGTAATGGGCTGAGTGGATGATGGAAAAACTATCCTGGGCTGCAAAGGCAACTCAGGAATAAATGGTTCTGTTGATGAACTTGTAGTGACTTGAGGGTATGATGAATATATGCTCCTGGGCTGCAAAGGCAACTCAGGACTAACAGGCTCTAGGGGTGAACTGATAGTGGAGTCTATAAATGAAGTGGTAGCATACATATTTGAATCTGCCGCTGGAAAAACTGTGGTGTATAGTTGAGAAACTGGAGGTTTAAATTGAGACAAAAAATTGGCTAATTTAATAGCTTCATCAATGTCTTTAATTCATGTAACATTAACCCTTTCTACTAGACTTTGAATTTCAGTTTTGTCTGATTTTATTGATGCTGAAATAATTTTTTGTTTCTCATTCACAAAAGAAGTAAAAACAGGATCTATAACAGTTTCCTTTAAATCAATTTCAGATTTATTTCTAAATAATGAATTTTCAAACTTGAAATCAAATTCAATATCGGTTAAACTCACTAATTCTTTGGGTAAGGAATTAGCCTTTCTCAGGGGCACTTCAGTTTCTAAACTAACAATCTGTTTTTTCTTTTTTCCTATCTGGTTCAGATTGTCTACTATATCTGCAGGGTTGGGATCAGGGTTGGATCTAGTATAATAGGCTTTCTTGGGAGCCAGAATGATTATTGTATAGATACCCACAACCTTTAAACTTAACCTTAAAGTATAAAAGATATGTTTTAAAAATATTCCTCTAAGATTAGACTTAAAATTGGAGAGTGGTTAGTTCCCCAGTATGGTCACCAGTATGTTATCACCCTATTAATTTCTTAGGTCGTGGGATTTTGATTTATAGTTAAAGAAAACTAGGGGTAACCAAGATTTTTTTTTGAAATCTAGGGTCTAACCTTCCTAAATTCCGAAGAGGGATCTCTCCTCAAGATTTAACTTTGTTTTGAATTAAATTTTAGGCTAGGTATGATTGGACAATTGTTTTGGTTTGAATTTTTGGTGGGAATAAAAGGTACTTCAAGGTAAACCACAGAGGGATCTACCAGACCATTGGGTTATGGAGTCAACTTCTTGGCAAGTAGAGCTGGGAAATAAGGTCAAAAGAGAAAATGTACTAAGGGCAGGGTAGATGACCATCAAAGGGTTTGGAAATAGGCTTTTTGGTGAAATGGCAAGATCTGAACAAAAGGGAAATGAATGATCCTTAAATTACAGAAAGGAAGATGAAAGAAATGGATCAAAAGGGACTAAGAGTAGTTAAGGATTCTCAATCCGGATATCAGCAGAAAACAGATCAATGAATAACTAGTAAAAAACAGTGAGCTTTTAACTCTAATCATGTTTAAGCTTTCCTAGTCAATCATTCAAGATAGAAAACATGTAAATGTATGCATGGAACTTAGAAAGATAAACAGTGAAAACTAGAAAATACTTGGCTTATCTGATCAGCACAAGAATCCTGAGTTATGATGTCTGTTTGACTTAGTTCCAGTCTGCTGCTTTACAAATCGACTCACACAAACTCTAATGTATTTAGCAAAAATGTCTATAGTAATCTTGGAAAATTTTATTCCACACAAAATACTTTCAAGAGTGAAGTATTTATACAAAATTATTACTAAATATCTCAGAGACATGTAGGAATATCTCTAGGAAAAAATAAAGATTATTACATAAAAAAGAGGGACAACTGCAAAACAAATTGGCAAGCTGTCTTCTTATCAAGAAAAAATAGAAATGATTTATCTTATCAAAATTGATTTGTTGCTTTGTTGTAGATGCTTGCTGGCACTTGGAAACAATACATATTAGAAGATAGCTTAAAATACAATCTTTCTAATTTACATTCTTTAACCTGTGCTTCACCTCTAATATTCTTTCACGCTGCCACTTTTTTACTTTACTGCTATAAAATGAAGAATTACAACAATAAATATTGTTTTAATTGTTTCATTCTTGGATACTCTTTGACAATGCTCTTTCACCTGATACACTTTTACTGCAAATTGTACTCTTTGATAATTGTAAAGATGAGAAACCTGACTGTACTTATTCTTCTCTATTTGTCTGCTGTTATATCAAATCAGTGAATTCCTGTCATTGCTGATCACTTGGTATCTTCAGACTTTTGAGTTTTTTGTAGCTTTCATCAGCCTCAGTGTACTTTGCAAAGTTGGCTTGACAATAAAGATGTGCTTAATTTCATTTTGTAGAAAAAACAAGTTCTCAAAGTACTCTAAAATAACTTTTCCAGTTGGAGAACCTTGTGGCAGAGACTTGTTCACCTGTTCTTTGGCATATGCTCTGATCTTATTGTCATAATCTATCTGAACCATTAGTTTTTCATTGAAGCCATGAATGTATGGAAGACTTTCTTGTGTTAATATAGTGTATTTGGCCAAGAAATTTGTTATTAACAATTTCAATCTTTACATCTTTCCTCCAAACTAGTCATTATATTTCTTTTATTTAGGACCTTTTTGATTTGTAGTATGGTTTCAGTCCCACACTGAATTTTCAGTTCTTCGAGTTCTTCTCTATTTTTACTGTTTAGAAATGTAATAAGTTGTAAGGCTTAAGATGGCTTATTGGCAAGCTCTTCTTTTGTTTGTTGGATTTCCACTTGTGTTGCCTTCAGTAAATCTCTCTGTTCATAAATGATTTGACTGGAAGGCCACTGTAGATGTATGCCTTGAATTATGTTATTCCAAAGATAGTTTTTTAATGTATGACACCATTTCACTGATATTGACCTATTGTTCTAGAATCTTAACCTGCTCTTGAAGTTTGTTTGCTCTCTGTTCATGTACCTTAGACGTGATTATAGCACTCTTGTATGAGGATTCAAGATCTTTATTTATTTTCTTTAAATTATTGATCTCGGTGTTCTTAAGGGACATTTCTTCCATAGATTTAACTATGTCTGTTGTACCTGTTGCTTGCTGTAACTGTGATGTAGATGATCCATTGGCAGAGGTATCTATAGATTTTATTGACACTGTAGTTTCCACCTTTTGGTGCCAAATGCTCTGCCAGTGTAGAAGGAACAACAGTACTGACCGTTGGAATGACTATAGGAATGGAGACCTCATTTGGTCTTTTCAATGTTTCATTTTCCTTTATCAGAGTTTATGTCTGATTCTCCATTTCTTTGATTTGGGCTGTCATCTTCAGTACCAGCTACATAGTCTCATAATTTTCTTTTTGTTGTTGAAGAATCTCCTTTGCCCGTGGATGCTCACTTTGTGGAAGTTTGAGTTGCTTTCTTAAGGCAGCAATATCCTCATTCTTTTGCCTTATGAGTATTTTAGCAACTTCAATATTCGAGGGATCAACTCCAGTTTCTATCACCAAATATTCTAAGGACTTGATTCTCAAATCCTTAGCATGTAGAGATGCTTTATCTAATTTCATTTGAGTTTGTAAATTAGATACAGTCTTTTGAAGCATGGTAACACTCATGGTTTTGTTAACTACCTTTGAATACAGCATTTCAGTGGTGCTTCTGTGGAATTCAATCTGATCTAATTCATGTATGGTATCAGTGTCCATCTCTACATCTGTTTTAGTATAATCAGCAATTGACTTTGGATCTGCAATGGTGGGTTTCAGAAATGACATGATCATCTTGTTGGTGGAGTAATCAAAAGTAGTAAGCAATTTGTCTTTGTTTCCTGGTTTTTCTTTAAGGAACTTAGAATAAACCTCATTCTTAATTTCCTCATTTATTTCTATGATTTGTTTGTATTTCTTTTGAATATCAGAATCTGTCTCTTCTACTGCTTTGGAAGAGGAAGGAGCTTCTGAATTTACCTGCATTCCCACTATTTCTCTGTCCTGTTCTTGTGTTGAAATATGATCTTTCTGAATTTCAGCTAGAGTCTCATTTACAATTATAGTGGCTTCATCATTATCTAACCACTGGTCATCATTGATTTCAATAGCTTTGTTTTTCTCAGCATCAGTGATTTTTGCCTTTTTGTTGTAAATAATTTTGAACTTGTTTTCTGCAATGGTCTCTACTGTATAACCTTCTTCATTCCTGGTCCTTTTATTTGAAGCTTCTGTCTGCTCAGTGACTGTTATCTGTCTGTTTCTCCTTCTTTGTATTGTCAGTAGGATCAATTAATGTATTTTCTACCCATTCCATTTGATTTGCATATTTTTCAATTTCTGGTCTGGACTCATGAAAGAATGGTGTTAATTTACATTTGGCTCTTATGTTACTCAAAATACCTTGAGGATCATAGTTCCAATAAAATCTTTCTTGGAACTTGAATTCTGACAATTTGCTGACTATTTCTTTCAAGGCATCGCTGTGGTTTACTATGAAGGGACCTATTTTATTTTTGAGCTTAAACTATGTCTTCTTTTTGGAAGCCATAAAATTCACTGCATCTGCATTCAAAATTTGCCTCAAGTACTCCAAAGCAAAAACCTTGATAGTTAGAAAATTGAGCAATTTATAAGGGGCCAGGTTTGCTCTAAATATCCTTAGTTCTGTGTGATTTCATATAGGTACCAATCACCTACTTTGTAGTTTTCAGACAATTGTAGAATTCTCTTTATTTCCTCATTAACCCTTAGTTGCTCTGTCGTGTTCAATAAATGTTAGCCTCTCTCAAATAACAATAATAAATCTAAAATAATAAATAAATAAATTAAATATTCCAAGTTAGGAATATGTGCCTAACTCTTGGGTTGTTCCTCAAATATTGGAGTTTGTTTAGTAACTTCTATCAAGGTGGGTTTTTCGTGAGAAATTATCTCAACCAAAGGAGTCTAAGATAGCATGGACTATCTTAGACATTTTCTCTCATCTATTTAAATTGTAAACTAAATTATTTTAATAAGAGAGAGTGATGAGAATGCCATGAGGCTAAAGCCTCTTTTCCGCCATTATTTTTTCTGGTTTTGTATCTGTGTTTTTCTACTATCTGTTTCTGAGTTATTTCATTTCTAATATGTGGTATCAGAGCCTTGGGTGAGAAAATATGGTGGTGTCGATTGTTGTGAAGGACTGAGCATGGTAGAGACTGGTTATGCAGTCAGTGCTTTCACATCCTCGGGATCTTCAAGATTAATTCGAAGCTTAGTAGCTTTTTTTTCAGAGCTATTGGAAAAGGTCGTTATTGGAGCACGTGGTGAGCCAAATTCATATTCATAAGAGTTGAGTTCAAGTTTTTGACAGTCTTGGCATCACTTTGAGGGAGTCAACAAGCGCCCAACCTGTGAATGCAGATCGACGTGATGATAGTAGCAGTGGCAGAGTAATGCTAATTGACAAGAAACCAGCGTTGATGAAGGACGGAAGACCCCACCAGCTTGTTACATACACGGGTAAAGGAGTTTGATGCAAATGAAAAACAAGTCCAATTCCATTAAACGTCCCTGTTTCTGTCTCTGGCATCTTATTTAATTCTACCACAACGATCACATGGTTTAGGTGGACTATGAGGAGCATTACCCTCTAATTGTCGCTACATATTGGGTAAATCATGCTCTAGGACATCTGTGAATGAATTTGATGCCTCGGTCAATTCCTTTAATCTGATTGTAAGAGGAGGATAAAATCTAATGATAGTACCATGTGTAGGCTTTGCCAGAACCCCCTTTCCTTCAGCCTTTGACATATATAAAATGCAGAAATGGTAGATAATCCCTCTGCATTTAGTTCCATGGCATTCAATAATCCTTGTCCTCTAACCTCCAAATTTACTAGTCTGTTGTCGAATCTCAATGCCCCTTCTTGGTATTTCGTGGGAATTCGTGGCATCAGCGTGGGGGGCAAGCGCCTGAAGATCTCATCAAAGGTTTTCGAGTTCAATTCTCTTGGAGGAGGGATGATCATCGATAGTGGAGTCTTGATCAGCCGCCTCGTGACACCGACCTATGATGCTTTAAGAGATGAATTTTTGAAGAAAACGCCACTTGTTACAGTGGAACCAGATCCGCAGAACCCTTTAGACACATGTTTCAACTACCCTGGCGACATCGGACTCCTGAAAATTCCTGGAATAACTATCTAATTTCAAGATGGCGCGCATATTCATATCCACAAAGAAGGAATTTTGGTTCCAGTCGCAAGCAACCAGGTTTGTTTGGCATTCCAACCCGTAGGTATGAATGATTTGAGCATCATAGGAAGTCTGCAACAACAGCGTTACGTAGTTTCTTTCAATGAGCACCATGAGAGAATAAGGTTTGCTTCTGTTCGCCGCTACATTTGATCTTGAGTAAGTGACCTTTATGGATTGTGGTGATGGTATTTATTTCATTCTCCATATCCACCCACCTGTAGGTTTCTATTGGGAACAATAACTTGCTGTTCTAGCCTCTTGTTAGTATTGGGAGCAACACAGGGCTATGAATAAATGTGAAAAGGAGGGATTGGTCATGTCAGGCTTGCTACCATTGCACTTTCAGGCTTGCCACCATTTCACTTTCTTTGAAATTTAACACTCTTTTTGGGTCAACACAGGGCTGATAAGGTCCTTGGACATCTATCAAACTTTCCTAGAGGAAAAGTGACCTCACAACATCTGGACATGCCAAAAACGAAGAATAAAAGGTCGCCATCGCATGATTCAAGTAGACATGTAATTGTTGAAAAGGAAAGCAAATATCCTATCGTGTTTGATTGCTTTTGAGTCATTAAAGGGTGAGTTTTTTTTATAAAGGATTTGAATTTTTTTTGAAAGTACTTTGGTTAAAGAGGAGTAGACTTAAATTACTTCATTTACTTTGAAGAGATAGAGTGTGCTTTAAAAAAAAAAAAAATCGAAAACAATTCACTTTTCTAAAGTGATTTCCATTAAAATATTTTTTTAATGGAAAATTGAAAAGTGTAGTAAAGTGATTTTTGGGAGAGATAAGAGGTGGAAGGAATATTTTTTTGGAGTCATAAGGGTGAAGATTGTAATGGGTGGGATTAATATAAAGGTGGATTTCTAAAATATTTTAAGGGCATATTTTGTATTTGGAGTGATAAGGGATTTTGTAATTTTTGGAGAGATAAGATGTAATTTTTTTTTTAAATTGCAGTGATAAAGTGTGGGATTTGGAATTTTTTTTGGCACTTGATGTCATCCAAAGTCAAAATTCTTGTAAGTCAAAAAGAGAAGATTTTCTTTTGAAGAATTTCTTGTAAAGAGTCAAGGTCAATCAAGTCCATTTCAAATTGAAGTTGTAATTGAATAGTCAGAATGTCAAGTGAGCCGAGTGAGCAAAGTGTGGGTTGAGGTGAAAGATAAGTAAAGCAGATATTGCAGTTAACTTTGAAGCTAGAGCTTGGCATTATCATTGCTTCAGCTGCTGAAAAATTATGTACTCCAAAGTTTAATAAAGACATATTATTTTTGGTGTTGAAGTGTCCTAGATCCGCCCGAAATTGAATAAGGGGATCTTAGGTACACCATGTGTGTTTGTGATGGCGCATGTTTTTATGGCTTCATGTTGTTGTTTTTTATTTGTGCCTAGTTGTGACACATCAATAATTTCATTTAATATCGCATACATAAAGTTCAATATTAGCAAGAACAACACATGTAATGAAATAGCTGCAAGATCAACACATGCATTTGCACCACTACAACATATAATCGAAGATTGTCTACATCAGCATTCTACATCAACAATCAAATTCACTTAGCCAAGTTAATGCAATTCAAAGCAAAGTCTACATCAGTGTTCTTGCAAATCCATTTCAGAACTTGTAATCAACTTCATCGTTTTAAGTGAATCATTAAAATCATTGTAAGCTTTCTTGGGTGCATTTTTGACAATGTTCGACACCCTTCCTTTAAGAAAAATCAAGTGAATACACGAGTTTTTTAACTCTAAATCAAACAAGCAACAAATTCACATCTCCTGCAAGAGAGCGTGAGTATTCATTCAAGAAATTTGCATCAAGTCAGTACAAATATCAAACCTTCAAGCAAGCCAGAATGAAGTTCATTGCAACAACCATCAAAACAACCAAACACGTTCAACTCTAACACCAATCAAGCAAGTTGAGATCGACATCAAGCGAGTGTGGCTATTCATTCAAGTGAGCGTGAAGTCATCAAGTAAGTCAAGTGAGCGCTTAAACAAACGCGATCGTCATCAAGCGAGCGTGAATTACAGAGTTTAAGCAAGAAAGTTCTACAATTCTAGCAAGTGTTCCAAGCAAGCACAATAAGCTACAAATCAAGCAAGTGTGCCATTCAAGCCACATTCAAGTGAGCCTGTCATTCAAGTGAAATAGTTCAAAGTACGATATCTACAACAAGAGAGCCTGATTTCAAGAGCGCAAGTTAAAATGGCGCGACATATTCAGTTGTTAAACATTCTTCACAGTTTGATCATCTCTAGTGATGAAGACATGGTGCACATCAGCAAAGAAACTCTTGCTGATCTTTCACGGCATCTACAACAAACAAAAGAAACCATTGAGTTTCTTCAACTAGAGTGGGAACTTCAAAGGATTGAATTGCAAGAAAAACGTGATACTTTCAAATCTTTGAACCATCCAGATGATAATTCATTCATCCCAACAGCTTCAAGTGTCGAAGTTGTTCCAGTTCCAATTTCTTCCAAACCCATCATTAAGCCATGGGAAGAAATTCAAAATAACAAGAATCGATGAGGCTTAGGATATGTCAATGATGACATCAACTTGGATATCCCAGATTATTCCAAGCCAATTAAGTTCGTCAATGTAGGATTTCTTGCACAACTCACCTCAGCATATTCTGAGAAAATTGCAGACAACCAGCAATGCACAGAACCCAAAGTTGCAGACAAACAGAATTGCACGCAACCTAAAGTTGAAGTCCAACCGAAATGTTCTCATTATCAAAGAACCGGTCATATGGAAGATCAATGTTTTTATCTCCATCCTTGTCGCCATTGTGGCAAGCCCAATCATTCCTCAGAAAAATGCCACAACCAACAAAAATCAGCCAGATTGAAGATCCATTATGAATGGATCGACCCTTGGAAATGGTCATCCACAGTCAACAGATTGTCTCAGTTCTACAATCGCATACAATCACACATAGTGCAGCCAACAGTGAAAAGATGATGGTACTCTCATGTAGTTGAACGGGGGAGTACACCAGTGTAAAACTCCTACACCTAAAGGGGGGGAGTTCAGGAATACTTTCCAAGAGAAGTGTCTCTCCTTTCAGTTGCCAAAAGGGGGAAAATGTCAATGAAATTGACAGTGGTTGTCAGACTAAAAGTCTCAAAAAAACCAGCAAAAGCAGCCAGTGGGCATCAACAAATTTTTCAGTGGGCATCAACAAAATTTCTAGTGGGCAGTCGACAACAAAGAAGCAGTGAACAGTTTTCAGCACATCAAAAGCAACAGTGAGTTGTTTTTGACATCATCAGCCAGTGGGCTTTAAACAAATTTTGTCAGTGGACAAAGGATGTTGATTTCATGCAAAGGACAGATGGATCCTTTTGCAACTTGGCACTTGATGGAGTTGTCAAGCGAAATTCAGAGATGAATCAGACATACAACTGACTCAAGGTCTCTTCAGATAACAGTTTTTCAGCATCCAGCTTTGGCGATTTTTCAGGCAATGTTTTTTGAGGATCAACATGAGAACTTGGAAGATGGTTCCTCATTCTTATTTTGGATTTTTCATTAAAGGGGGGAATGCTAGCCTCTTTCAAATAACAATAATAAACCCAAAATAATAAATAAATAAATTAAATATTCCAAGTTAGGAATATGTGCCTAACTCTTGGGTTGTCCCTCAAATATTGGAGTTTGTTTAGTAACTCCTATCTTGATGGGTTTTTGGTGAGAAATTATCTCAACCAAAGGAGTCTAAGATAGCACATACTATCTTAGACATTTTCTCTCATCTATTTAAATTGTAAACTAAATTATTTTAATAAGAGATAATGATGAGAATGCCATGAGGCTGAAGCCTCTTTTCCGCCATTGTTTTGTCTGGTTTTGTATCTATGTTTTTCTGCTATTTGTTTTTGAGTTATTTCATTTCTAATAATAAACTCATGGCTGGTCTAATAAACAAATATGTGAAGTCCTTGTAGCTGAATTCATTTCCATCTTTTCTGAGTAAAGAAATCCAAACTACCACTGAAAGAGGTTTACCTTCAACATCCATCTTTTGCAATGCAATTGGGAACTGTTCTGCTTGGAAAAATAGGAAGGGATGAAATAGATAGGATGAACATTTAAACACTCCTTCCTCAGAAAATTTGGTCAAATGATAGTGCATGTTGTCATCAATGAATCTAGCAAAGTTAAATATCATTGTAGGAGGTTTCCCTGGGGATAAATTTGAAAGAAAGCCAAGAATTGATGCATCGGTGAACTCGTCATTAGAGTAATCCAATATGAAGGAAAGCATAGAGATAATTTGTCTGGAAGATTCAGGAAAATCAGATGTGGAATAGGGTGTATTTACTTTTGGGAAATCAACATGTGTAGGCATGAAATTTTGTAGAATCATAAACTTCTTAGGGAAATCTAAGTCTAGGTACAACTGAGTAAAATATTCAATAGATAATGAGACTACTTTTGGATCATGGCTCAGCTGAAGCATCTCATTAATGGATTATGCATTTATAGAAAACAATACTTCTCTATCTTTGTTTACAATACATCTCTGGTTAAGGACATAGTGTAATTGGCATAGTATAATCAAGTTTTGAGTTGGATGAGTGATTGGGACCACATATTTAGGCAAGTTTGAATCCCATAAAGATATATCATTTTCAACTTTCTTCACAAATTTCTCATTACACCAGTTATGCACTTCAAGTAGATTAAACTCTAATGTAGCATCAGTAATTTTGTAGTCTAAATCAATTAAGGAACTGCTCTCTTCAGAAGTAACAGGTGGTTGTAAAGGTCTGACCACTTCAGTAGAATCTGCTGTTAGGGCTGGGGTAGGCTTATTTATCTTAGTAGATTCAGGGAGTGGAAGCTTGCTTGAGGCAAATTTTTGGGCTTTAGGACCTCCAGTCTTAGGGGTAATATGTTTTCTTGTCATTTTGGGGAAAACTAAGCAAGATTAGACTATTTTCATAGTTAATTTTTGAAAATAGGGGCTAATTGAGCGGATCTAGGAGAAATTTGGGAATCTGGGCAAGGGTTTTGGGATGAAAACACAAGTTTTCAAGGTGCAGAGGACTGAAAAAGGGATTCAATGGCTCTTTAAATCAAGTTAAACCGTGGAAATTGCCTTTGGATGGCTGAAAATACTCAAAAACTGAGTTTGGAGGAAATAACAAATTCTAGGAAAAATTTGCCAGGGTTCGCCCTCTTTTTCCAAGGTTTGGGTATTTCTCAGATTGGCAATTATCTTCTTTTATTCAATAAAACAGATACACAATTTTAATTTTGATCTTTGAAAGTATAAATTGGCTGGTTTTAGAACACAAAGAAATACCTTTTCCTGGTATTCTGGTGGTCGAGGAGGGTTTGCAAGTTGGTATCGGTCTTCAAACTGGTCGTAGTGGTTTCTATGGCGAAGTTCTGTGGTGAAATATGCTTCAGGGGGGAAATTGACCAGCAAAGGTTTTGAACTGAGGTCTGAGCGTGATTTCTCAATGGGCGGAGGCGCAAAGGATAAGCAAACAATGAAAAATTAAGGTTAAAACCTTAGATTTTATCAATATGCAATGCATTAATGGCAGGTCAAAGTCAATGGCGGGAGCAGTTTTTCTTTGAATGCGAAAACTATTCATTGGTATCGCGTGGCTTTTGGGCTGTAAGTTGTATTTCACTTTTGGAACACAATCAAATGGAATTAAGACACGTAGCCATTGGTGGTTTGGGAAAACAGCTTTTATCGCACAACTTTTATCAAATGTTGAACGATTACTTTTGTCGTGTGATATGCAATCAACATCGTTGGATCTTGAAAGGCGATGCAAACAGTCTGGATGACTTGGGAAGCTACGGGTAAAAGGTAAGGTGGGGACGGGCTTTTACTATGAGGCATTGATCTTGAAAGGTAAAGATATACGGTGTGAGATAAACGTGATATCGGGGAAAGGTGGGGCATGAAAATTAGTTGTCGTGTTTATCTAAGACCGTTGGATTAAAAGAGCATTGGTGATTAGGTGGCTGGGGATGAATCGCGAAAATGTTGGGTTAATTGATGAGGCTTATGTATAAAAGGAATTTATACATAAAATAAAGTGAATGGGGCGGGTTAATAAAGGGTTTAACCAAGGTTTAAACTTTGGTATAGGGGTATATAGCGGGCAAAGAGGGGTAAGATTAAAACTGTAACCTTGGGTAAAGGTACTGTAGGAACGGGAGTAATGGTGTGAGTATTGTTTTTTCCATGCTATTTTGTATACACAGTATGTAGACAAAATGCGCATTTTGCAAATTTAATTATATTATATAGTTTTAGATTTATTTAAAGTTCTAAAACTATAGGGGAGCGGGGATATTTTATTATGGGTAGTTTTATATCAAAGGGATAATTTTGGGATGTATTTTCAACATGTGAGTAATATCTTTGATATAAAGAACATATAATAAGGAGTTTTTTGGGGATATTAAATTAAAAGGAGTTATATTAATAGGACTAGGATTTGTTATAGGGAGTTAATAAAATAAGTTAGATGTTAATACGAATAGGGGAAAGTGAATAGTCAATAAATACATTTGTATGACTAAGTAAAGTGAAACATCTTCAAGTAAGTTTATCATTTCATGATTTCACCACTTAGCATAATGTACTTTATGAGGGTTTTCATATTTTGTAAAATGGAGGGAGTTAATCCAATGGGCATTTATGTAACATTTAAGTAAGAAAAGAGTTCTCACTTATGAAATTAAATGGTGATGAGTGCATGAAGGGTAAATGATGAAAATTTCTGGGATTAATATAGAAACTTAACATTTTCAACTCGTCAGACATTGAGCCTTGGGTCCGGTCCCAACAGAAGTCAAAGAAATGCCTTGAGCCTCTTTGACTGATAGTCTAGAATATCAAATTGCTATGGGGAGGAGAAATTAATTATTTATAGCCTGGTGAAAGATATTTACAGTGATGTTTCCCACCTTCTTCTACCTACCCAGTCATATCTTCTGTTGACACCTAATCTTATGGATGGGTGTGCATATTTAATATTGTATATTAATTAATATTAGGAAATAAGGAAGGCCAAGAGTCATTGGGAGATGAATCCCAATAGCCTCACCTCCATGTATAAATCCATGTGCATTCTTCAACTCATACACATTCTGATTTTGAGGAGTTACCTCCTGGTTTGACATGGTATCAGAGCCAGCTCCACTATTGGCATTTCTGCCTGTGGTGTAACTCCCTCTCCTTTGCTCAGTCAATTTTTTATTAATAGTTTTCTGCTGCTCTTAATTGCTAGACTGTTATTCTGCATTTTTTTTCTCTAATATCCCTGACATTTGCAGCTCCATCTCCTACAGCTCCTGAAGACTGCAGGCTCCTCTGTCAATCTGCAAATTGCAGGCTCTGTCATTCTGCAAGATTCCATTTCAAAATTCTTTTTTGTAACGACCTTTTGCGCCTCCTCCATTCTCCATCGACTCACCTCCCATCCCTCCACTCTGCGCCCTCTCCCTCACTGGTCTTCCCCACTCCCTGCGCTCTACACTGTCTAGCGCATGCCTCTCCCCTCTACGTGCACCTGCAAAAAAACGCCATTCCTCTACCATATTCAATACGCTGGTTTTTAATGGTATGCGTTGTATTGTGATTACATGCTATGGGTTGTATTAATTACATGGTATGCGTTATATAAATTTAAACGTTGTCAACTGTTATACGCTCCTCACTCACTTCTATGCGTAGCAGCGCCCTCGACCACCATTTAAAACACTGCATAATTCTGCAGACTCTGTCCCCGCCACTGCTCTGCTACCCTAAATCCACTGCAACCTACGCCCTCTCCACTTGCGTTTATATACAACGCTGTCATACATACAATATCGCTCCATTCACTTATGCAACACCGCCTCCATTGTGATACAAGTCGGCTCTCCACGTTGTTATATCACGCTGTATATATCAAAGTCGGCTCTCCATCTATGCTATTATACCACGTTGTTATATCACGTTGTTATATCACGCTGTATATATCAAAGTCGGCTCTCCATCTACGCTGTTATATCACGCTGTCCAGTGTCAATACATACCGCCCTTACATTATGTAACGCTATCCACATAACAACGCTGCCTCTTGAGTTAGCATAATACCACCCCTCCTTTATAATATTACCCATTTTTTTAATACACCCTTCCCATCTTTTAATACCAATCCAGCTTTTAAATTTCGCCCCCTCCCATCCTTCAATACCATTCCGCCCTTTATAATACCATTCCATCAAGAATATATACATATATTTTTTTTGTGCAGAATTCAGTTTATAGCAAAGAGTTTTTTCAGTCTTCAGCAAGAATTTTTGTGCAGAATTTAGTTTCCAGCAAGATTTTTGTAAACTCAGAGTATTTTTCCAGCAAGAGTTTTTGCCCCTTTATTTGAAAGATTTCAAGAGTTGAAAGTTTTTATAGCAGAAATTTTTTCCTCTTCAGAAGATTTTTTCCAGCAATCTAATGCATTCTCTCATCTCAATTGTTGGGGTGGTTCTCTCCGGCAAAGAGAACTATCTTGAATGGTCTCGAAAGATTAAACACACACTCATTTTTAATGAGCTGTGGAAAGGAATCTGTGAAGGACAAGAAGAAAACCCACCAGAAAAGCCCACTTCAGACAAAGAGCTTGCCATTTGGGAAAATAAGAACTGCAAGGCCTATGCCTTGATTGCAGCCTCCGTAAGTGAAGAGGTGAGTCGCCATATTTCATCATTCTCAAATGCCTATGAAGCCTTGAAGAAGCTAAAAGAACTCTATGACTCACATTCAAAATTAGAAAATGTTCAATTGATGATTAAGTTGTTCAGTCTTGAAATGAAGAATGATGATCCCCTTGCCTTAGCTTCAGAAGTTAGATCGATCATGCATGATATTGATAGCATTGGTGTAAAAATGGACATACCTCTCATAGCATATGTTAAGGCATTATATCCGACTTACTCACATTATCTTGAGTCTTTGCAAGCAAGTGGAAACTTTGAGCATATCACCTTTGATAAACTTGAGAAAAAGTTTGCAGAAAGAGAGAAAGATTTTGGGAAGATGACAGTCCCTTCATCTTCCGAAGAGGCTGCATACTTGGCACATAGAGAAAAGATTCATGCTCTAGATTCATCCAGAGGAAGAGGTGGCAGAAGAGGAAGAGGAAGAAGAAACTTCACAGAAAGGGGGGGCAGACAAGCTGACAAATCCAATCTTCATTGCACACGTTGCAATAGAGATGGACATGATGCATCCAAATGCAGAACACCATGGGAAAAAATTGAGCAGCACAGAAATCAAGACAAAGGTAAAACTAATGACAAAGACAAAGGTAAAGCACTTGAATCCGCTCACTATGTTCTAGCACATTGTAACAATGGAGTAACTGAAAACCTATTTGATGTTTCATTTACTTCATGGAGAGATGATTGGTTGCTAGATTCGGGAGCAACATGTCACATGACATTTAGAAAAGATTTTTTTGAAGAATTCACTGACAAAGTTGATGGAGCAGTATATTTCGCAGATAAATCCAAACTCAAGCCATCGGGGCTTGGCACAGTCAGGCTTAAACTGCCTGGTCTTCCTGATCATATCCTACATGAGGTTCTATACCTCCCTGAGTTGAAGAGAAACTTGCTGTCCCTGGTCGAAATCCGGCAGCAAGGACACTCAATTCACTTGTTTGATGGCAAGGCAGAGGTCAGAAAAGCATCGGATCACTCACTTGTCATGGAGGGAATAGAAGAAGGGAGACTCTTGAAGCTGAAAGGTTCATCTGCTCATGCTCAAAACTTTGCATTCAGTTCACATCATGATGAAGGTACATTTCCATCAAGTATTTTATGGCATGCTAGATTTGGACACTTAAACTATGACAGCCTTCGTTTGTTGAAGAAAAATGGTGTTGATGGACTACCTACAATTCCTAGAAAACCTAAGGAATGTGATGCTTATATTCTAGGAAAGCATAGAAAAAAGCCATTTCATGATTCACACTCCAGAGCACATAGAAAACTTGAACTTGTTCATTCATATTTATGTGGCGCTATGCCTATTGCTTCTGCAAATGGAAACAAATACATGATGACATTTGTTGATGACTACACCAGAATGTGTTGGATTTACTTACTGAAGAATAAGTCTGATGCTTTTCAAACTTTCAAGAATTTTCATGCATGGATTGAAAATGATGCACAAACACATATTGGCTCTCTACGTACTGATAATGGAAAAGAATACACTTTAAACGAATTTGAAAATTATCTTCGTCAACACGGAATCAAACATCAAACCACTGTGCCATATAATCCACAACAGAACGGTGTAGCTGAAAGAATGAACAGAACCATTTTAAATATGGTCCGCTCCATGTTATTTTTCAAGAATGTAAAATTGATGTTTTGGGCTGATGCAGTTCTATGTGCTATTTACATAAAGAATAGGTGTCCTTCAAGTTCAATTAGAAATAAAACTCCTTTTGAAATGTGGCATGGCCACATTCCTTCGGTAAAGCATTTCAGGGTCTTTGGGTCCACCTGTTATGCCTTGATACCCAAGGGTGAAAGGAACAAACTTGGTGCTAGAAGCAGAAAATGTATCTTCTTGGGGTACTCCAATACCTCCAAAGGATATCGTCTCTATGATGAAGCAAATAAGAAGTTTGTGATAGCAAGAGATGTCATATTTCTTGAATCTTCCAAGAGTGACAAAGTTGTTGAGCGGCAACTTGATCGCCTGGACAGATTCACACATGCAAAGTATTTCCAAGAGTTTGATAATGTGATTCCACACCTTGAAGGGGGGATTCCGATATTGAATCAAACTGTGGAATCATATCCTGAAGCACTCTCTCCCCCACATGAAGAAACAACCATGGATGACACATTGGATGATGTGATTGACAGAATTGGGAGATTGAATCTTGGATCAATCCCAACTCAGTCAAGTGACCAGCCTGGGCCATCTCAGAAAGGTCCTCCCAAATGGCTGACAAAGACACTGGAGGATGTTCATCCTGATGAGGTTGGAAAAACAGGAACAAGAAGTTCCACTCAAGAAATCGAAGGTGATGTAGATAATTCTGATTCTCCTGTTGATATGGATATTGCTTATAACTGTGAATTGAGTTTGTCTACGGATCATGAACCAACTTCCTTCAAAGAAGCCGCTTCTCATGATGAATGGAAAGAAGCGATGCAAAAGGAGTATGATGCCTTGATAAAGAATGGCACTTGGAAGTTGGTTGATCCGCCTTTGGGAACGAAACCAATTGGCTGTAAGTGGGTCTACAAGAACAAGTACAAAGCAGACGGCTCACTTGACAAGCACAAGGCCAGGCTTGTGGCAAAAGGATTCGCACAGAAAGAAGGAGTCGATTATGAAGAAAATTTTGCTCCCACAACAAAATGGACCACCATCCGGACTCTCTTTGCCTTAGCATCTCAGAATGGATGGAAAGTCCATCAGATGGATGTAAAAACAGCCTTCTTAAATGGAGATCTAAAGGAGAAAGTTTATATGTCCCAGCTAGAAGGATTTGTGATAAAGGGTCAAGAACACAAAGTTTGCAAACTTGTAAAATCCTTGTATGGCCTCAAGCAAGCACCACAAGCCTGGTATGAGAAATTGACCGAGCATCTTCTAAAACTTGATTTCAAACATTTTGATCTTGATGATGCAAATTTGTTTGTTAAGAAAGTTGGAAAAACAGTTGTATATCTTGTGGTATATGTAGATGATCTTTTGATAACAGGAAACAATGAGAGCTATATTGCATCCATGAAGAAAGAGTTGAAGAAAGGTTTTGAAATGACTGATTTGGGTCATGTTCATTACTATTTGGGTATTGAAGTAATTCAACATCCTAAATTCATATTTCTTTCTCAAAAAAAGTACATTGGAGATCTCTTGAACAAATTTGGCATGGATGACTGTAAACCCTTAAGCACTCCAATGGAACAAAACTTGAAGCTCACATCTATTGAAGGGAAGGAATTTGAGGATGCAACTAAGTATAGACGGCTTGTAGGAAGTCTTATCTATCTGACCACCACCAGACCTGACATTTCATTTGCTGTTGGAATCCTCTCAAGGTTCATGCAAAAACCTTGTGAAGGACATTGGTCTACTGCAAAAAGAGTGCTAAGGTACTTGAAGGGGACTCAAGACTTTGGACTCAAATATACATAGGTAGGCGACTTCAACTTGACCGGATACTCTGATTCAGACTTTGATGGTGACAAAGAAACAGGGGTGTCTACTACAGGTTACACCATGAGTCTTGGATCAGGAGTTGTCTCATGGAGATCACGCAAACAGTCAGTTCCAGCAGATTCCACGACCGAGGCAGAATATGTGGCAGCAGCTGAAGCAAAAAAGGAAATTGTGTGGCTCCGGAAAATCCTGGAAGATTTGCAGATGAAACAAATGTATTCCACTCCACTCATGATCGACAACACTTCTGCAATAAATTTGGCCAAGAACCCAAAGTTCCATGATTGAACAAAGCACATCAATACAAAGTACCATCTAATTCGACATCATGTTCAGGCCAAACCATCCATCTACATCATTGTTCCACAAATGAGCAAACTGCTGACATCTTCACCAAAGCACTTGGAAGAGAAAAGTTTGAAAAGTTCAGATCGATGCTTGGACTCGCCAACATCCCTTCGGATTAAAGGGGGGAATGTTGACACCTAATCCTATGGATGGGTGTGCATATTTAATATTGTATATTAATTAATATTAGGAAATAAGTAAGGCCAAGAGTCATTGGGAGATGAATCCCAATAGCCTCACCTCCATGTATAAATCCATGTGCATTCTTCAGCTAATACACATTCTGATTTTGAGGAGTTACCTCCTGGTTTGACATCTTCTAACATTTTTTCTTCCATTTTAATCAGGTGCATTTGAGCTAGAAACCTTACAACATTTTATTCTTTTTGAAAGTAGTAAACTATCTAATTCTATACTTATTTCATTCAAGAATCCATATTAAGCTGTTGGATTCTTTTATTCTCTACCTAACTACTGAATTGTCATGATTAAACTGTATGACAATTCTTCATTCTCTATTTAAAACAAGTAAATTGAAACATGATAAGTCGATTAAATTGTTCAACTCATCATGGATTATGGCATTTTCTGACACTCTGCCATAATCATCTGTAAAAATCAAAAGTAGTGGCATTTAGACTTGCACACTTTCATGTTTTATTCATCTTTTTTCTTTTGGGGTATATTATTTTTTCTAAGTCCTTTGATTTTTCTTTTAGGACTTTTTACCCTCTTTCTGATTTTTTATTTTTTTACAAAATATTGGAAAATAACTTGCAGAAAGCAAAGTTTGTACATATTTACAAGACTACCATCAGTCAAGTCAAAATTATGAATCCTATATTTATAGGTTACTAACAATATATATATATATATATATATATATATATAATTTCTTTTCTCTCTTTTTTTATAGATATGAAAAAAAAAAGGACTAAGTTGGGGAAGAAGAGAGATTCTTCTTCACCAACTTCATATCAGCATTGTCTTGAATTTTTTTGACAAACTCCTCTTTTGTCAGTGACTTATGATATACCTTTAGTCGATGTCCATTTACAAGAAGAGGAACCTTTTCTTCATCAATAGTCCTTGCTAGTGTCAATACTTGCATCCTGCCATCAGTAATTAAAATATACTCTTTTCATATTCATATTAGGGGTCCCACTCAGAATTTTTTTTATCATTCCACTAGGTCATGCAAAAAATTAGTCACTAATGGTAGCCCTAGTCCAAAAACATAACTCTTCCTTAAAATTCATTTGCTTGCTGGCACACTTCCATGCCTTTTTTACTGTACATCATCCATAAAGTCATTTCATCATGTCATGTCATCATGGAGTCCAGTATTGTCAAGGTCATCATTAGGTTTTCTAGGGTTTTCATGGTCCAATAAAACTCCATTCCATGGCATAATGCCAACAAGTAAAGGGTGATTAAATAAAATCTATTCACCATGTGAAGATGATTTGTAAAGAGAAATGCTTATTTCATCATGTAATTTTGATTTCAAATGTGAGTTTCATTCCAAGATGTAATTTTATTTGTATTCATGTAATTTTATGTCAATTCAAATGTAATAAGTACTCAGTCTCCCAAAATCTTCCAACTCAGTTCCACATGCCAAACAAGCACATGTCAAAGTGCAAGAGTTTTAATTCATCAATTGATCAAATGTCAAGGGGAGTTTTCTTTTCCGAAGGGTGCCCAAATCATCATTTTCCACAAGCACTAAACACTAATTTCCTCTCCCACTGAGCTAGGGTTTTCTATGGAATCAGAGACATTTGAGCAGAGGAGGAATAAGGTAGGTCATATTAGCTGATTATGAGGTCATTTCAGCTCATAAACATCATGTCTTCTTCATTTTTCAAGAAGTCATTCCAAGAGTCAAATCATTTTCCACTCATAGGGTCAGTGTTTCTTCAAAGTATGTTTCTGACCAAACAAAAATGAATTTGATAAAAGTGAGAGAGGTTTTTGTCCATCATAGGTCAAAAAAGAAAAAAATCCTTCATTTTTTACACAAGTATCATGTTAAAATACAGGTGCTACAAGAGGCTTTCTGCACTTCTAGAGTGAGCTTGGGAAAATCAAATTTTCTCTTATATGAAGTGTCCAAATGATTTTCTTGATGAGTAAAATGATAACTAGAAAAAGAGATCTTTCCAATGAACTATATTGAGCTCATACAGTGAGGGAGAGGAAACAGGGGTGAGGAGGCCACATAAATGGGGAAGAGCACTCATAATTCAACCTACAAACACCAAAGAACTAATGGCCTCACCCATGGCACTCACTTGTTTCAAACATGTGGGCTGCTTTGATTTCTGTGAATTGGTCTAGAACTACAAATCCTAATAAAGAAGAAAGAGAAGGGTAAGTTGGATTTTCTCATTTATGCATCCATGATAGAATAGAATACCATATTAGGTCTCCATGAAGTAAGTCTGAAACAATTTTAGGAAATTTGAAGAAAATTTGGGAAAATTTGAAAAACTCTTTGAATGCACATTTTCCAGAAATCTCATGTTTGGTCACCTTTTTTCAAAACATATTGTGGCCAAAAAAAAATGAATTTTTTCAAACTAGAGGAGGTTTTTTTTCCTAGGATATCAAAGTACAAAAACCTATCTCACTTTTTACACATGCATTACAGAATGAGAGATCCATTCACAACTTCACAACCTATTTTTCTCCCTGTGCAAAATCCTATTTGAGACACCTTTTTGCAGAGACGATTGTGGAAAACAAAAAATGAATTATGAGAACCTAGAGGAGGTTTTCGTTCAAAAAATTCCAAATAACAAAAACCTCTCTCCTTTTTTCAAAAAAACTTATGGTTAGTGAGATATCTCTCCATCTTAGAGGAGATGTTTTCCAGAAAATTCAGAAGTTTTACACAGTTTGACTCTCATTTGTGCAGCACCCTAGGCGTTGTGCAAATGTTTGGGGCACTTTTTGAGGAAAATGAGACCACTAATGGATTCCTAAGGACAAATTTATTCCATAAAACCGTGTTTCTTGCCTTGATTTTCATATTTGACAGGTGAAAAGGTAAAAACACTACCTTAAAATCACATTTCTGCCCCTGTTTTGGACTAGGCGTTGCGCATATAGAAGTATTGGGAGAATGAGATTTTGAGGGGTCAAATCAGCTTCATTTTGAAAAATGGAGGAATAATTAGAAATATGAATCGAAGGGCTTTCTAACAAGCCATATTTGGCTTGATTTGGACACCTGTGAGTCAGTGAAAAGCGACTTTGAACAGGGAGGGTGCAAATGACCATTTGTTGATATTTTTGAAATTTCTCTGTAATTTTGACTCTACTTCAGAAAATCATGTTTATACATATGTAATTAATGATGGTAAATGTAATTATTCTATTGATAATTTACCTAGGGGTAGATATATTGGGTAAAAGTTATCATTGAGTCAAATGAATCAGTTTTAATGTAATTAGGAATGAGTCACTTGGACCATCCTACACTTCAGTGTTTTGTGGATGTCTTCCTCACCTCATGAATTTGACCCTTAAGGATGAGTGAATGTTTTTTTGATGTCTATTTAGTCCCTTTCTTCACTCTTAGCAAGGCTTGGAATCAGTTTGGATGTTAGCTTATTGATCAAGGAACTATTGTACTCAGTTTTGGCGAGTTAATAAAGAAGAGTTGCAGCTATTTTTTCGGATACATGTGGTATGATGTTTATCGTTGTTTTTCCTTCAGTTTCATATTTTAGAATGTGTTGTATTCATGTTCATTACATCTCTATTGTATGATCTCTTTCAAGTTGATAGGCAGAACACATGCTTTCTCATGCTCTGTTTAGGGAAATATATCATAATTTGTCCATTTTCCTCTGTTTAGGAAGAATACATCTCCCATGCTCTTCCTAGCTTCTCATAAGTCTTAAAATCATCTCATCACAATAATATTTAAAGTGGTAATCCTTATGCCTACCTTTCCCCATTGGATCTATGCAACCCTATCTCATTTTCCCTGACCTAGTTCCATTGACCTAATATCTTCATCCAGTGAAATCCAACCCAATTAAATCAAAACAACCTTTGCACTCATACCTAGCCTAAAAACCCTAATTCCTCCAGCCCTCTTGGTTGTGACCCTGTGGAGAGAGCCCTCTCCCACTTGGTAGGAATAGCTACTAAGTCAAAATCTTGGTATGTGTTTACCTCAGTTGGGATTCCTTCTTCAGCCTTGGGAATCTAGCAGAGTGATAACATTCCGGCGCCATTGTTGGGGAACGAAAGATCAAATATTCCTTGGGAAAGAATGACAAAATTTAGATGTAATTGTTTGTGGTGAACAATATTTGGACACATATGAAGGCTGAACCATTCACTTGGCGACTCCAACTTGATGTAAAGACTCCACTGGAGGATCGACCTTGCCAGCAGGAAAATGGAAGAAAAAGGTCAGGTATTCAAAGTGGAATTGTATTTGAGATGTAAAGACTCCACTGGAGGATCGACCTTGCCAGCAGGAAAATGGAAGAATCTCACACAAAGGTCAAGTATTCAAAGTGGAATTGTATTTGAGATGTAATATGCTTTCTTGTAAATTACTTATTTTCTTTTCCTGAAACTATCCTAAAAGTTTTCTAGAGTTTGTTGTATGAAAAAGATGATCAAAGTCTTGATTTCGCATATTTGAAGAGTGTAAATACCAAGTTTCCCTTTGATTTTTATCAAGATCAAGACCTCTTACCTAAAAATTTTGCATATCCTTTTCAAGCTGATGAACCTCAAGAGATCAAGACTAATCCTATAGCTTATGTACGTACTCCCACACCTTGTAAAATTTTAGATAGATACAAACCACTCATCTTACCTCTTATACTCCATGATTTCCCTGAAAATTATTACAAATATCTTCTCAGGTTTGATGGAGAATATGGTAACATCACTGTTGAGAAACACAAACAGAGTTTTGCAAATTTTCTCGACCTTTTTGAGGTTTATGAAGATGATGTTAGTATCACGATCTTCACTCTATCTTTACAAGGCAAAGCCAAGGAATGGTTCAAAAACTTGCCAGTTGCAAGTATTTTTTATTTCCATCAGTTTGTGAAAATCTTTCTTGATAAATGGGTGATCAAGAGGAATCATTTTCTAATTCTATAAGAATATGATAATTTGAAAAAACAACTAGGAGAAACACTATAAAACTTTTCAGCTAGATTCAATCAAGTATACCATTCAATCCATGCTGATATAAAATTGCCTCTTGGTTCAACCCTCTTACACTACCTGGATGCCTTTGATTCGGAAATGGAATTTTGATTAAGAGAAAGGGATGTTACAACACTCGCAAAAATGCAGGACAATGCAATAGCTGTAGAAGCTAATTTGTTGGTCAAAAGGTTAAATGTGAAAGTAGAAGAAAGGGAAAACATAGAGAAAGAATGCTTGACATCTTCAGAAGTGAAGCTAGACATTTTGGTAAGTATAGTAGAGGAAATGATGCAAAAGATCACCATGAGAGATGAATTTCCATTCAATATCACCATGTCTCACTAATTGAAGAAAAACAAGTTGTTGATCTGAAACATTTTCCTTCCTATCCCAGTTGTCATAGATCTGATAATTATTACTTTATGTATACATTAAGGGACAATAAAGAAATCATTTTTATAGATCAGCTTACAGAGGAGAGATTTGTAGATCTGATATGCATGCTTGATGAAGTCACTCATTTTGATGATTTACCCAAGTATGATAAATATGATGATGATTGTGTTGTCAAAAGCGAGGTTGACTCTTCAAGTCAATCATCATTATGTTTTCAGCATTTTAAAGAAGACAATCAGCTCACACATGTGATTTATGGCAGTGAGGAGGGAAGTGTAGAAAATTTGGAAGTAAGTGAAGAATATTTGCCTCTTTGTTTTACTTCATTTCAATTCATTAGAGATAACTTTAATGCAATAATAAATCAACAGTTATTAAGTTTTGGTCTTGGTAGTCAAGAGGATAATGAAATTCTCGATCAGATCTCCTTGCCCTTGTGCTTCTCCCCATTTGTAAAAATAAGAGTAAAAATAAGAGAAAACTATAAGCAAGCAGATAAGCGAGTGGTCAACACTATAAATCATAAACATTATCTTGAACAGGTTAAGGAAATCATTTGCAACCACTGATTCCCATTGAATTTCAAATTGCAGATGAAGACTTGGAAGCTGAAACATATGATCAAATGATGCAAGATGATTTTGTACCATTATGTTATGAAGCATTTTAGTTTTTGAAGGAACATTTTCATAATGTCTCTAAAGCAAAGGATGAGCAGCCTGTAGAAAATCATGCAGCCTCATTAGAAACAATGGAAAATAGGTTGCTGCAGTGTTTTCATGTTTTTCATGACCCTATAGCTTATGTGTTGGATGATATTTGCAGTAAAATTCCTTCTCCATTAGCTAACTGTGAGCTGGAAAATAATATTGATATAAAATTGATCCAACATCCAACTTCATTGTCTTGTTCAGCAGGAGTTTCATTACAAAGCTCATACCAAGATTTGCAGTCATATCAGGAGAGTAATGAAGAAGATTTTTGTTTTTTTGTTGATCATCAGGAAAAATTAGTCATTCACGAGACTCAAGATCCTTTTGTCAACTTGTTGTAGTCATCTAGGGAGGAAAGAACGGATGTTGGGAACATTTTAAAATCAAGGTACGAAAACTACCTAGAGCAGAACAATAATGTATTATATGGGCTTGAAAATAATATGTATTCCTATGAAGATCATCTTTCATCATTCTTGAGGTCAGAGGATGGTCTCATGCTATGCAATTTCATTAAGATTCAATCTGTTGACAAGGTTTCATGGGAGTTGCCTTTCAGCAGTTCTCTCTTCTTGCTCATAAGAAAGCACTTGCGGAGAATTCAAGTAGCAGCCATAATTATTACATGGTTGCATTGGTTGTTCCATTTCACTTTATCAGGTGATGAATGGATCAGTTAGAGTAGGTGTGATTGAATAAGCTCAATTCTAAGCATTTTTTTGTTTGTTTGTTTTCAGTTAATTTCTTTTGTTTTGAGTCAGCCTTGAGTCAGTTTATTGAGTCAAATTTTCAGTATTCAGTCAGTCTTTAGCTTTTGACTCCATGCCTAATGGATAAGAACTTGGTCTATGATGTTCTTGGCACTTCCAAGAAGCTACGATCCCCAACTGGAGCCAATGTTAGTGTCAGTATTTGCATCCTGCCATCAGTGATCAAAATATACTATTTTCATATTCATATTAGGGGTCCCACTCAGAATTTTTTTTATCATTCCACTAAAAATGCAAAAAATTAGTCACTGATGGTAGCCCTAGTCCCAAAACATCACTCTTCCTTAAAATTCATTTGCTTGCTAGCACACTTCCATACCTTGCTGACTATACATCATCCATGAAGTCAATTCATCATGTCATGTCATCATGGAGTCTAGTCTTGTCAAGTTCATCATTAGGTTTTCTAGGGTTTTCATGGTCCAATAAAATTCCATTCCATTGCATAAGGCCAAAATTAAAGGGTGATCAAATAACATCTCTTCACCATGTGAAGATGATTTGTAAAGAGAAATTCTTATTTCATCATGTAATTTTGATTTCAAATGTGAGTTCAATTCCAAGATGTAATTTTATTTCTATTCATGTAATTTTATGTCAATTAAAATGTAATAAGTACTCAGTCTCCAAAAAGCTTCCAACTCAGTTGCACATTCCAAACAAGCACATGTCAAAGTGCAAGATTTTTAGTTCATCAATTGATCAAATGTCAAAGGGAGTTGTCTTTTCCCAAGGGTGTCCAAATCATCATTTTCCACAAGTGCTAAACCCTAATTTCCTCTCCCACTGAGTTAGGGTTTTCTATGCAATCAGAGAGATATGAACAGAGGAGACATAAGGTAGGTCATATCAGTAAGTATGAGGTCATTTCAGCTCATAAAAATCATGTCTTCATCATTTTTCAAGAAGTCATTCCAAGAGTCAAATCATTTGCCACTCATGGGGCCAGTTTTGCTTCAGAGTATGTTTCTGACCAAAAATACATGAATTTGATAATAATGAGAGAGTTTTTTTTCCATCATAGGTCAAAAAAGAAAAACCTCCTTCAATTTTTACACAGGTATCATGGTTTGGGAGAAATGTGAAAAATACAGGTGCTATAAGAGGTTTTCTGCACTTCTGGAGCGACCTTGGGAGAATCAAATTTTCTCCTAGATTCAATGTCTAAATGACTTTCTTGATGAGTCAAATGATAACTAGACAGATATATCTTTCCAATGAGCTATCTTGAGCTCAATTTTGATTTGAGGAAGGCCTCCAAAAGTTCCCTGCAACATCAAACTACATTTTTGCACCCTCATTCTGCACTTTTTGACCAGTCTTGGGAGAATATTTTTTTTACAGGTCAAATCAAGTCCATTCTGAAAATTAAAGGCATATTTGGAAAGTAGACATGATAATATTTCTAACGAGTTATCCTGGTCCCAATTTTGACACCGGGAAGGCCTCCAAAAGTGGCCTGCAAAAAGGCGTTATACAAATCCTTAAGCGAGGGCGCAAATGCTTTAGGCGTTGCGCATATGACTAGAAAAGCCCAAAAATGCATTCAAGTTGCACAAAATCACTGCCATAGCTTCATCAAAATTCTCATCGACCTCCAGCAAATGAGTAAGAGCTAATGCCATAAATTATCATCCTCATCAAGTTCATGTGTTGGGTGTTGTGAAATTTATGTTAGAATTTGGTGTTTGAAATTGTTTTAAAACCCTAGTATTCCCATTGCACTCTTGAATTCCAAAAATTGAACTCCCCTACAACTTTATACCCTTCCTACAATTCCAAATAGCCATTCCTAAACCCCTATTTTACAAATTTCCCCTTCCCTAACCCTTTTTCCCAAAACCCTAAGCCCTAGGTGCTACATTTACCTAGGCTCCCAATCCCAAAAACCCCATCCTAAATCCCATAATACTAATTCTCCCTATCCCCTACCCCATTTCATACATCCCTAGCATCATCTCCTTCATTTTCCCTTTCCCATTCCTCATTCCTAAAAACATATTTCGCACCATCTACTTCCCTAGGGTTTTGATAAAAAACACCATGGTAGAAGAGGAAGAAAACAAATCATACAATGTGGGAGAGGAAAAAGAGGTGAGGAGGTCACATAAAGGGGGAAGAGCACTCGGACTTGAACCTACAAACACCAAATAACTAATGGCCTCACCCATGGCACTCACTTGTTTCAAACATGTGGGTTGCTTTGATTTTCGTGAATTAGTCCAGAACTACAAACCCTAATCAAGCAGAAAGAGAGGGGTGAGTTGGATTTTCTCATTGATGCATCCATGATAGCATATAATACCATATCAAGTCTCCATGAAGTAAGTCTGAAACAATTTTGAGGAAATTTGAAGAAAATTTGGGAAATTTTGAAAACTCTTCGAAGGCACATTTTCCAGAAATGTTATGTTTGGTCACCTTTTTACAGAACATATTGTGGCAAAAAAAAATGAATTTTTGGAAACTGGAGGAGGTTTTTGTTCCTAATATATCAAAGTACAAAAAAATATCTAAATTTTTACACAGGTATTACAAAATGAGAGATCCATTCACATCTTCATAGCCTCTTTTTTTTTCCTATGTAAAATCCTATTTGAGACACCTTTTTGCTAAGAAGATTGTGGCCAAACAAAAATTAATTTTGAGAAACTGGAGGAGTTTTTTGTTCACAACATGGAAAATAAAAAAATCCTCTCTCAATTTTACAAAAGACGCATGGTTAGTGAGATATTGATCCATCTTGGAGGCCAATGTTTCCAGAAAATTCAGAATTTTTACACAGTTTGACTGTCATTTGCGCAACACCCTAGGCTTTGTGCAAATGTTTGGGGAAATTTTTAAGGGAAATGAGACCACAAATGGATTCCTAAGGATAAATTAATTCCATAAAACCATGTTTCCAGCCCTGATTTTCAATTTGATAGGTGAAAAGGTCAAAAAACTACCTAAAAATCACATTTCTGCTCCTGGTTTGGACTAGGCGCTACACATAGAGAAGTCTTGGGAGAATGAAATTTTGAGGGGTCAAATCAAATTCATTTTGAAAAATGGAGGTATAATCAGAAATATGACTTGAAGGGATTTCCAACAAGCCATCTTGGGCCTGAATTGAACACTTGCAAGTCAGTCAAAAGTGGCCTTGAATAGGGAGGGCGCAAATGACCATTTGCTGATATTTTTGAAATTTCTCTGTAACTTTGACTCTACTTCAGAATATCATGTTTCTACCTATGTAATTAATTATGGTAAATGTAATTATGCTATGGATAAGTAACCTAGGGCTAGATTCATTGGGTAAAAGTTATCAAGTTATCATTGAGTCAAATGAATCAGTTTGAATGTAATTAGGAATGAGTCACTTGGACCATCCTACACTTCAGCTTTCAGTTCAGTATTTTGTGGATCTCTTCCTCACCTCATGGATTTGACCCCTGAGGATGAGTGAATTTTGCTTTGATTTCTATTTAGTCCCTTTCTTCACTCTTAGTAAGGGTTGGAATCAGTTTGGATGTTAGCTTATTGATCAAGGAACTATTGTACTCAGTTTTGGTCAGTTAATAAAGAAGAGTTGCAGTTATTTTTTGGGATACATGTGGTATGATGTTTATCATTTTTTTCCTTCAGTTTCATATGTTGTCTTCATGTTCATTTCATCTCTATTTTATGATCTCTTTCAAGTTGATAGGCATAACACATGCTTGCTCAGGCTCTGTTTAGGGAAAGATATCATAATTTGTCCATTTTCCTCTGTTTAGGAAGAATACATCTCTCATGCTCTTCCTAGCTTCTCATCAGTCTTAAAACCATCTCATCACAATAATCTTTAAAGTGGTAAGCCTTATTCCTACTTTGCCCCATTGGATCTCTGCAACTCTATCTCATTTGCCCTGACCTAGTTCCCCTTACCTAATATCTTCATCCAGTGAAACCCAACCCAATTAAATCAAAACAACCTTTGCACTCCTACCTAGCCTAAAAACCTAATTCCTCCAGTCCTCTTGGCTGTGACCCTGTGGAGAGAGCCCTCTCTGACTTGGTAAGGCTAGCTACCAAGTCAAAATCTTGTTATGTGGTTACCTCTGTTGGGATTCCTTCTTTAGCCTTGGGAATCTGGCGGAGTGATAAAAATCCTTATCCTAACTGCTCCATTATCAAAGAATCTTTCAATCTCATAAGGGCCAATCCAATGAGTTTGAAATTTCCCTTGGAAGTCTTTGAAATTTGAGTAAAAAAAAAGTGCCCAATCTCTTGCCTAGAATTTTCTTTCTTTTATGTATTTATCATGCCATTTGGATCTATGTTGCTGAACTAGGCTAGTATTTTGAACTGCATCTTGTATTATCTCATTAAGCTCATTGAGTTGCTCAATTCTATGCTTTTGAGCTTCTGACAAGTCAAGTCCAAGATTGACTGTTGTTTTGAAGGTTCTGATTTGGAACTCTACTGGAAACAAGACTTGCTTCCCATAAACAAGTTCATAGGGAGTAGGCCGTGTTGTATTCCTCCATGTAGTTCGGTAGGCCCATAAGGCTTCAGGACGCCTTTCCACCCAATCCTTTCTATGTAGATGTGCAACATCTGTAAGGATTGCTTCAATCACTTTATTAGTGGACTCCACTTATCCATTTTCCTGTGGATGATATGCAGTAGAATTTTTGTGCTTGAATTTATATTCTTCCACAATCTTTTGCACCATTATGGATGTAAACTGAGTTCCCTGATTTATCAAAATTTCCCTTGGGACACCAAAACGAGTAAAAATATCCTCAAAAAGAAATGAGACTACAACATTTTCATTAGCAAAAGAAAGTGCTTTAGCTTCTACCCATTTAGTGACATAATCAGTGCATACAAGAATATACCTCTTTTGTCTTGATGGTGGATTGATTGGTCCAATGAAATCTAGAGCCCATTTTTCAAAGGGTTCGATGAGTACCTATGGTTGTAAGGGATTTCATCTGTAGGGACAAGTTTCCCCATTCTTTGACAATTGTCACACCTTTTAATATACTCCTTGGCATCCTTGAAAAGGGAAGGCCAATAATATCCTAAAAGAAGGATTTTATAAGCATTCCTTTTATCAGAAAAATGTCCTCCGCGTGGCTCATCATGGCATTCCTTCAATATTTCAGGCATTTCAACTTCTCGAACACATCTTCTAATGGTGAGATCTGGACCTGTCTTGTATAATTCATAATTTACCCTTGAATATGATGCACTTGTTTGAATTATCCTTCTCTTTTCTTTAGGAAACAAATATGATGGTAGTTTTCCTATGGCTAAGTAATTGGTAATGTCTGCAAACCATGGAGATTTGATAGATATTGCAAAAATATATTCATCAGGAAAACTATCCTCTATTGTTGTATCATTATTATCATTTTGAATTCTAGATAAAAAGCCAGCAATTGTGTTTTGTTTTCCAGATCGATCTAAAAAGGTGATATTGAATTCTTGCAAGAGTAACAACCATCTTGTGAGTTTGCCATTAGTGATAGATTTATTCATTAGATATCTAATTGTAGAATGATCTGTGTGAATGAAGGTTTCATAGCCAATGATGTAATGTCTAAATTTTTAATAGCATGGACAACAACTAGAAACCCTTTTTTAGTAACAGTATAATTTAACTCAACAGGAGTCAAATTATTCCTTGTATAGTAGTTGGCATAAGGGGTCAAGTCTTTTTTCCCTAATACAGCTTCCAGAGTTGTATCTAAAGCATCAGTTGAGATATGAAAAGGTAATTTCCAATTTGGTCCTCTTAAAATGGGTGCTTCAGATATCTTTCCTTTCAAAGTTTCAAATGCCATTTGGCACTTCGGATTTCAGCTAAATTCACAATATTTAGTGAGCAATTTGAAGAGTGGAGATGCAATTTTTGTGAAGTTTTCTATAAATATTCTATAGTACCCTGTAAAACCAAGAAAACTCCTAACATATTTTTAAAAATTTGGGATTGCTAATTTGGAAATAACTTCTACTTTAGATGAGTCCACCTTAATTCCATCTCCTAAAATATGGTGTCCTAAAACAATTCCGTCAGTAAACATCATAAAGCATTTTTCATGACTTAATGAAAGATTTGCTTCTTTGCATCTTATGAGAACTTTTTCCAAATTTTCAAGAGCCTCTCCAAAATAATTTCCATAGACTATGAAGTCATCCATATACACTTCCACACAATCATGTATTAAATCAGAGTAAAATCCTAATACTGCTCTTTGGAATGTTGCAAGTGCATTACATAATCCAAAAGGAAGTACTCGGTAAGCATAAGTTCCCCATGGACAGCTAAATGTGGTTTTTCTTGGTCTTTGGGTGCTACTTGAATTTGATAACACCCACTGAAACCGTCCAAGAATGAAAAATATTTCTTCCCTATTAATGTATCCAAAACTTGATCTATGAAAGGCAATGGAAAATGATCTTTTAAAGTAGCTTTATTCAACTCCCTATAATCAATACACACCCTCCATTTTCCATTCTTTTTAGGGACAATTACTAAAGATGAAACTCACTGACAGTCTGATATTGGATAAATAAAGTTTACATTCAGCAGTTTCTGTAGTTCTTCCTTTACAAGTTCCCTAAGATTTGGATTCATTCTTCTTTGAGGTTGTCTGATTGGTCTAGAATTTTCCTCAATATAGATATGATGTATGCAAGTCTTAGGATTAATTCCTTTCATGTCAGTGTACTCCCATGTGTATGCAGAAGAATGTTTTTGCAATGTTTTGATTAGCTCTTCTTTTTGAAATTCTTCTAGGTTTTTGTTTAGGTTAGAAAAAATTCCTCGAAAGATTTCAATTGAAGAATTACCAAATTCTTCCATAGAATATAAAGAAATTTGTGTCGATGATAAGTATTCAATATTACACTGTTCTTGAAAACTTTGACTATTCTCACATTGTGAAGATGATTCTTAATTTTCTATTGAATTTAGAATTTGATTTTCTTCACTAATGTGTGAAATAGTTAAAATAGGTTGTAAACCATTGTCATCATCCATCCATTCTTCATCTTCTACTTCTATCATTGTTTTTGTTGGAGGATATAGAGTGAATTTATTTGTTTAACTTCCATCAGAAATAAACATATCACCATATCTACAACTGATGAAAGCATCAGTTGTAGCTAACCAAGGTCTTCCTAATGTTAATGGATGTCCTCCCATTGTATCTTAAGAGACAATCCCTTGGTTGTGAAAGGAATCGGTGCTTAAGACATTTTAAAAGTGTGTCACATAAATGATTTTATCATGAGTTCTTTGTTATATCCCTCTGGAGACTAGTTTTCTAAAACCCTTACTAATCTGGAATAATAAAAGATTTCACAATGCCATTCACTGTTGATATTTGAATGAAAAGAAGAACTGCAGGGGAAACTCAAAGTAATATGTTGAAAACATGGGATTTACCACTTTTAAGTTTTAGATGTAATTCATGGAGAGAGAGGAAACTTGAAATAATATGTTGTAAACATAGAATCTATTACTTTAAAGTTTCATTAGGAGTTTGTGAAGAGAGGGGAAACTCAAATAATATGTTGTAAACACATAATCTATTACTTTTAAGTTTCAGAGAGAATTTGTGAAGGGAGAAGAGATGGAGTGAAGGAGCACAAATTAAGGTTATTTAACTCTTACTCATAGATGTAATTAGGAGATCGACTGCTTCATTACTTCACCTCATTCAAAGAAGGAGGGACACAAAATGGCACAAGAAACACGAATGACCATCAACAGTTGCAAGAAAATTACTGCTTTTTTCATTTACCCATCATAAAAATAAGTACAAAATGTAATCTCCAAGAGGTCCAGAACTCCGCCCCCCTTGCTTCAGTCTTTCTCTCTTCCTTAAATACAAACAAAAGCAGTTTGTAACTGCTCGAGCTTCTTGAAACTCCTAAACTTCCTAAATTGTTAAACTACTTATTACATTTCAATCGAGGACACCATTGTAGCTTTGATCTTAACAAAGAAAACAAAATACACTTGGAATATAATCCTTTTTCTGAGTTTGATTTGTTGCTGATGTGTCTCAATTTGTTTCGGTTGTGATGTCCTAATAGTCTGCATAAACACATATCCACCCAACTATGCCCATGTTTTGCGTTTCGAACGTTGTCATCATGTCACCTGCTAACCGACTTTGCCTCTTCTGCACGTGCCTACTGTGTTTAGTCTTATCTTCTCCTTTGCTCTGCATCGGGTCACTTACCCAAGACTCTCTGCCTTGTTTTTCCTATTTCTTCATAAAATGGCATACAAACCTCATAAACCCGGACTTGAAATCCTTTAGATTTCATCTTGGAACACCATCGCATCTGTGCCAACATCGCACTTCGCATTTTGTTGTCTTTAAATTTTCCTTAGCACTTATCTTTTAAAACTTGAGATGTGCGCTATGCGATTGCGTCCCACCTGGCATCGCACATCGTAATTCGACGACTTTATCACTTACCTCCCGTGGTTATCCTTTAAAACTTGCGATTTTCAATTTGTAATCGAGCTCCACCACATCGCACATCGCACTTCTACAATTTTAACATGAACCCTTTGCGGTTATCCTTTAAAACTTGCGATTTGTGATTTGCGATCGGGCCCCACAGCATCGCACATCGCACTTCGGCAATTATAACACTTACCCTATGCACTTAACTTTTAAAACTTGAGATGTGCGGTATGCGGGCCAGGTCCACGTCATCGCATATCGCACTTCAGCGAATTTAACATTTACCTCCGCACTTATTCTTTAAAACTTGTGATTTGTGATTTGCGACCAGGTCCGACCACATTGCATATCGCACTTCAGCGATTTTAAAATTTACCTCCCGCGCCTATCCTTTGAAATTTATGAATTGCGATTTAATCTCTATCGTCCATCTATCCACTTCAATTCTGTGCTTTGATCATGACTGTATATTTTCCTCTTTGCACCTCCTCCAAAACCCTTAATTTCTTTTAGGCAAAATACGCCATTTCTATGCTTTCTCTTACTTGAAATTAAAGGGCATGGGCTCTAGCTATGACCACGTAATGTCCTTTATTGAGACCTGAAACCACTTGTGGGGCACTTAAGCGGTTTTTTGGAATTTGAAGAGAGTGTTCCCGCAGTTAATGTCAACCGTCGATTTGCAGGTGAGAGGATTTAACAAGACTGCTTGTGGGGGAACTCCTTGGTATAAATATCGTGCAATTTGTGCTCTCGGGTTTCCATTGGATCTAGGTGCAATGAATATGAGCCTTCGTTGTACTCAAACTTGGAAGAATGATAATCTTGTTTAATTTTAACTTCAAGACATCTTAGCATTAAATGGTATTCTGTAGCGCTAGTCTCTCATGAGCTTGTGAATGAGCCTGACTCGACCCTGACCGATGTGTAATGTTCTGAACGTGCCCTTCGGTCTGGCTCTTGATCTATTTTGCGTGCAAATAATCTCGACTTGACCCCTCCTACACGCTTTTCTCTTTGTTGCTCCTCTGGCTTAGATTACACGTCCAATGTTTTTGGTTCCTTGATTTGGGTTCTGGTGCACATGTGATGTCAAATCCTCGTTGAGCTTGTCGTTATACTTTCGAGCATATTACAGGTCTCTTGAAATTTTAGCAACTCTTCATCAATAACCTTGAATTGCTCAAAACCTCTCTTGACTTTTAACTGAGTCAAATTAGGCTACAACACCTCCTAAGTTTTTCTAGGGATTCAAAATCATAAAGTCAACTAGATATTCCCAAGAGTCTAAGGATACATAAATGTCTTCTAATGCACCATCACACTTGATTACTGATATGTCTGCTAACTGCAGTAATGTTGGTGTATATTGAAGATTTGGAAGCTTCAGTTGTTCCATGGTTTGTTTACTCATGATGTTTATGGCTGCTCCTAATTCAATCAATGTATTTGGGATCTCAATACCATTGATGTGTGTTTTTATAATGGGACTTCCCGGATCCAAATATTTTTGTATGGTTGTTTTTCCCATCATGATATCTGCAATTTTTCCTAGTAACTGTATTATTTTCACTTCTTTTATTTTTCTTCATGATTTCTTTATAATAAACTCTCTTATTGTTTTTTCAAGGATTGGAATTTCCTTAATGGATTGTAACAAAGGGATTTTGATACAAATATTCGTCAATTCATCTAATATATCATAGTTAGGAAACAAAATTTGTTTTTCTACCCCTCTATCAATTTGTAATCTTTCAGGAAAAGGGAGTTTAGATATAGATACTGAAGGATTATCTATGATAGGAGTTGAGTTTATTGGATTTTCTTGTGTTTGATTTTGAATTTTTTGATTATGATGAAGAGATGTCCCTTCTCTAGAATGATTATTTCTATTTTGAAGATTTTCATTTTGATGAAGAGAAATTTCCTCATCAAGGTGGTTAGTTTTTTCCTGAATAACAACAAAGGGATTTTTCTTTTCTAATATCCTACTATATCTAAGTTGAACATGGTTAAGATCTAGTGGAGTCATCATATAAGTTTGGAAATTTTGTCCCTCCATGTTATAAATAGGTTGTGCATTTTTATTGTTTGAGTTTGGGAGTGGTTGAGCATGGTTTGGCCTTTGTGGAAATGGTAATGAAAGTTGTGGATTATTATTTGGAAATTGAGGTTGTTGACTGTGTTGAGGAAAATGTTGTGGATGATAGTTTGGATAAGATTGTGGATATTAGTGATATTGAGGATATCTTCCATAAGGATTTTGCATTCTTTGTGCCCAAGGCTGAGGTTGAGACCAAGGTTGTTGCCATGGCATTGATGAATTCCAATTATTCTGTAGGGGCTAAGTATACATCTGAGTGTTAAAACCTCGAATTTGCGGCCCTTGCCATGGTCTTCTAGAGACAAAACAAAGAGGATCTACTGGATGTGGGGCTATTTATTCTCAGAAGACAAATTTAAGACTTGGTATAGAAGGAAATTTCTTTGTTTCATGATGTTATGTGCATATGACACATGTCTCTATGATTTTCAAATCAAGAGGACATTCTCTCAAGGCATGTTTATTTCTGCATTTAGGATAGAAGATAGATAAGGCATCTTGTTTTGTAATTTTAAGGTGTCTATTTGTTCACTAAGACTCCCTAAAATATATGTTTTGAATTCATTAAGAAAATTCCCTATTTCTGCCCTACTTAGTGTTCCAGCTACATATTTATTCACTCTAGAGAGACCAGGATCTTTTGTATTTATTCCAATTCTTGATTTTCCTCTTGAAATATGTATGCATAATTCAATGATACTAGGTAATGGCAGTTGAGAAATGTCTCCTCTTCTCATAATATTAAGAATATCTATCCATTCATCTCTAATGGCTTTCAATAGGAGAGATTTTAAAGTATCTTGATCCAAGTTTTCCATTTTAGCTCTTTTTAAGTTGTAACTGAATCTCTCAATTAGGTCCTCTAAGTTTTGCATCCTCTCTTTGCATCATATTAAAAACTTCATCTTTCTGACTATGAGGTATGTAGTAATCCTGGTATTTTTGAAAGAATGCACTCTTCATTTCCCCCCATGTCCTGATAGAATGTGTTATTAAGCCCATAAACCATTTTAATGTTGCACCCTTAAGTGTTGCAGGTTACAATTTCAATTTTTGAGAAACTTGTAAGTAGTCATATGATCTACGTAAAACCTTAAATTCAAATAGAAAATTTTCAGGATCTTCATTCCTTAATCCATGAAAATTGGGAAGGATGGAAGGTGAGGTATTTTTCGTTGTGGAAGTTGTATCCTCATCAAATATAGGAAATCCAACACGGTCTTCTCTATTTTCATCTCTATTCTCTTCACCTCTTCCTCTTCCTGTACCTCGTCGTCCATCTCTTCCACCTCTATTTCCTCCACCTCTTCTACCTCCTCCTATTCTTAAGGCTTATCCATTAAAATTGTGTACTTATCCTTCTCCTTCTCCAACCATTGTAGATTCCTCAGAACTAATATAAGGTTCTATTCTTGGATTTATTTGTTCCTCTTTTGGTTCCTCTACCAATGGTATATTGAAGAAGATTTCTTCCTCCTCTTCACTAGGGATTTATAGCTCTTGAGCTAATATTTGTTCTCCTGTAGAGGTTAAAAATATTACTCCTTCTGTTGGAGATCTAGGATCTTCTTCTTCTAGGAATGCTTCAGTTGATGAAGTTGGAGAGTCTCTAGGTTGAATTTTTGACCTTAAGACTTCAGAAAGTCTATGTTTTTTTGTTAAAAATGGAATATGAGTTTGAGATGGGGGTGTGGCACCACGAGGTCTTGGTGGGGTGAGTGGTGTTGTTGGGATCAAACTTCTACCTCTAGCTACAAATCTACCCCTAGAATCTCTTTCTCTACGCATGTCATTTTTTTTTTAAATTTAAGAGATAAGATACTAATTACACTTCCCCAGCAATGACACCAAAATTTTTAGATAATTTAATGTCTTAAATTGTTATCATAAATTATCGATCGGAGTTAGTAATCTTGTGAAGTGCAGGTGCATTGTATATTCTTGTTATGCAGGAAAACCTTTTCTTCAGACAGAGACGATCCCTATAGCCCTAGGATGGGTCTAGTAACAAAAGGGAACACTCTAAAGCCTACTCTCCTAGATTGCAAATGGACATAGATCGTGTATAGATCACCTACCTCAATCTGATGTTGTTCCTTGCTCAAATCCTTTGATCCTTTGTGCTCTGTAGTCAGATCCTCATTGTCGCCAGCGCTTGGTTACCTGCACAAAATATCAAACAACAACAGACATGAAAGCACAACATATATTCCACATAAAAAATCTATCTAGTCAATCGAGGAGAACTAGAAATTCAATCATACATTAAATACAAGAATGGAAAGCAAGAATCAATTGTATTATATTAATATAGAGAGGGGGAGTTACAACCTGCGCCTTGATGTCGCCGCTCTCCTTCAACGGGTCTGGATCTAGGCACGTCTCCAAAGCACTCGTTTCAACTTGATACGAAGGGGCCAAAGGTCTCAACTCTCCTTTAATGCCTATAGCAACAATTCTCTCTCTATTGTTCTTCAATCTGTTGTCGCTCCTAGAGACAACCTAGAGTTGTGATAGACCAGTGCCTAGGAAATCTTAGCATAGCAAGGAGCATATAATATAATGTATGAAGTTGTCAACTTCAGCTCACATGCTATCTTCTGTAAATAGGGAAATAAACTAGAATGGGACCAAACTCTCAGAAACTGATATAGGAAAAGAAATACTGCAGAGGCAAGAGGTAAAACTCTAATACAAAGGCAACAGACAATTCAGAGACAGTTTACTGCAAAGCGGGCCGATTCAGAAATACTTCACAGACATAAGTTATCAGAAGGTGTATGTAGTAAAAGAAATATTGAGAATATATTAGTTAACCTTGAGCTGATACGCAGATATACAATACCACCATGCATGGGCTTACCAATATAAGAATCCATACATGATAATAACATTTTAAAAGCACCCTCCCAAAGCAACTAATGTAGCAGAAGTATGGTTAGATGAATAATGGAACAGAATATCATGCATGAGCCATATTTAAAGCGCTTGACTGATCCGAGCATGGGCATCAACTAGGATGAATCCATACCAAAAATCAGTGAGCCACTCGCATTCCAAAAAATGATACAAGAAAGATGGATGAAATGAACTATTCTATTAATATAACACAATAAAGAAAGTTACAGACTGTGAAATACCAAAGACCAGAATCCTCTTTGGCAGATAGAACTCCTCCTCACTGAGACCCTATGAGCTCTGTGCATTCATACCAAAGTTTTACAAAAAATTTACCAAAAAGCCTTTCACTACATAATTTTCTGATAAAATCTGGAACCCTGACAATGCGTTTCTTCATGGTTTTTATAGGAGAAACCAAAACCTAGTAAAAGAGGTAGGTAATGAACATTTAATTTTCATAATTAAGGAAAAATGGCGGAAACATTCACGCCCATACTGCTAAATGACTATGCTGTGTTGTTTGTACTCTATGGCCTGTTTTCTGATATGAATGCACTGGGTGAAAGCCTCTTTAGGAACACGGCATAGAGTAGAATCCCGTAAACATTATGTCCTTTCCTGAAAGAAAATTCTGCTAAAATAAAACCTGGAGGGTATTTTTTTTTGTGCATCGTACCCTCTGCCTTCTAAACCCTGAATTATGATTTAAAATCTTCAATGCCGAACACTGAATTCCTTGACCTTCCACTGATACTCCTCTGTTGTTCCATTAATGTCTCCATCTATGATATCTGCCTCTTGAATGACACTGGGAAGCTCACCAAAGTATAACCCTGTTTCTTTAATGGATGTCATGTCACAGCAGCTACCCAGGACTTTCTTCATAAATTTCGCCTCTGAAAAATTGTTCCTCTGACGCGTTCTCGGCTCTTGTAATGGATGCCGCAAATTATGATAATTCTTTGTCGCTGTAAACCTGCAAAACACACAAAGTTGTGAAGAAAAAAAATGCATGGGGGACGGCAATGCAATGGAGGTGACTGTGTAAGCAACATGATAAAATGGCAGAAGCATGCAGGGTGGTGACGAATAAAATGCAGTGGAAATAATGGCGGAAGGGCTGGCTAGAGTTTATAATGCGGAACATTAAGATAAAACATATGAATGTAATGTATAAATGGCGGAGGGAAAAATGCGGACCGTTGATTTCAAGGTTTGATTGGACGGTAGGCAGGTGAACTACGGGTGCGACGGGGATGAACAGTCGTCATCCGATCTGTTACAGATCTACGGTTCAAAATGAGCCCGATACACATTTGATAAGCGCCTTTCGGGCTGGCGCCTGGTCTAGCGTCTGAGTTATATGGAGGAAAAGACAGAGGGACTAGGGCCGAAGGAGATACGCCTTAAATATTTCAAATATGGATTTCCAACCTTTTATAATGAGTTGTGGAGGCGGGAAATGGTAACGATAGGCGTAAGAATGATTTTCCAAGGCTGAAAGGGGAAATTTGAGAGGTTTAAGCCAAATTGCTTGTGAAAATTTTACAGATAGCTGAGTATGATCAACATTGGCTCTACCTGGGGACGGCACGTCCATCCCTGAACATGTCGAGAACTCGCAGACCCTCTGATCATCTTCTGTGCAAACTCGGCTCTTCAGCAACCTTACTTTTCACTTTGTGATTCATAATGACACCCACATTATTCAAATGAAAAAAAAAAGGAAACTATCATACAATATAATACATCAGGTTGCCTTTGCCTGAATCAGAACTGAAAGTAGGGCTTGAGGAATTGACCGTTTACAGGGGCATCCAGCAAGTCACCCTGTAAATTCTCCAACCTGAAAGTATTATTGCCCCCCTGTTCCACAATTTTGAAAGGACCAAACCAGAGGGGGTCGAATTTACCATGTTTTCCCTTCTCAGCTCTCCAGACATCCCATCTGAGCACCAAATCACCGATCTGCAGCTTCCTATCTTTTGCATGCTGATCAAAAATGTGTTTCATTTTCTCTTGATATTCTATCAACCTCTGATTCACCTGGCCCCGTGTTTCTTCTAATTCCACCAATTGATTGATTCTCCTAATTATATCATCAGGTTCCTCCTGGATTTCTTGCATGAAGCGGGCCATTGGTAAAGCCAGCTGTACAGGAAAAACTGTTGCTCGCCCATATACCAATTCATAGGGAGATTTCCCAGTTTCTCTCTTGCTGGTAATTCTATTGGCCCACAGAGCAAATTTCAATTGGGAATCTCAATTCCTTTGATTCTCATTGATAGTCTTCTTCAGTGCCCTTACCAGGGTTTTATTGGAAGACTCTGCCAAGCCATTTCCCCGTGGATAATAAGTTGTAGAGTGACTCAGTGTGATGTTATATTGCTGACAAGAACTTACAAACTTCGCAGACTTGAAAGCCTGGGCATTATCAGTTACTATTATGTTAGGGCAACCAAACCTGGATATGATGTTTTCCTCCATGAATTTTATGATCACAGTATCTGTTGCATTCCTCGCAGGTATGGCTTCCACCCACTTAGTGAAATAATCAGTGGCTGTTAAAATCCACTTATGTTGACCACTTGATGGGGGTTGTATCTCACCTATAAAATCAATACCCCATTGTTTGAATGGTTCATCTACGTGCATAGGAATCATGGGAAATGGTGCCGATTTTTGTCTCTCAGCAAATTTCTGACATTTATCACATGCTCTTACTCTGGCAAAAACATCTCCAAAAAGTTTTGGCCAATAGAAGCCAGCTTTTAGAATTTAATGAGTTGTGGCCCTCCAACTGTAATGACCTCCATAGATCCCTTCATGAAATTCTGCTACAATACTCTCAACTTCATTCTCTGTGAGACACAGGAGTAAGATGCCTGAGGGATCTCGCCAGTATAGCCAGCCATTGGCGACTATATACTTCTGTGATTTCAATCTCAGCGCTCTGTATTTAGTTTTATCACAACTTGGAGGGAAGCTGAGTGTAAGGAGATATTCTACTATCTCCTTGTACCACGGACTGGTGAGGTAATTTAGATGTGTTTCCAGAGTAGCTACTCCAATTCCCTGTCGTTCTTCTTTTTCTTCAGATTCCACACTTGCTATAATGGAAAAATTTATGCCCAGAGCTTGATATTTTGATTCAGATAAATTTTAGCAAGCCCCTGTCCTTTGATCAGCTTAGTAGGGCGGATATCTAAGTCATACTCTTGTATTTTGGAAATCCACCTCCCCCTTTTTCCTTCACTATCCCCCTGAATAAGGATATCTTTTACAACAGCTGCAGGTACAAATGCAGTGATTTGGGACTGTAAGATATATACACAGAATGCTTTGAGGGATTTCACTAGGGCGTATGCTTGCTTTTCCAATATGTTGTATTTTAATTCTACATCACGGAGCACCTGACTGAAAAAGGCAATAGGCTGCTCATACCCTTCCTCATTTTTCTACAATAAAACTCCTGCTATTGTATGAGGTGATGCAAAAGAAAAAATCATGAAAGGTTTATTGTAATCTGGTCCAGCCAGCACAGGGGCTTCTGCAAAAGCATTCTTTATCCTGGTAAACGCTTCCCGTGATTCTTGTGACCACTTTACCTCATTATCCTTCTTCAGCATATCTGTTATATGCCTAACTATCTCAGCGTATTTAGGAATAAACCTTCTTAGGAAATTAATGCGTCCAAGGAATACCTACACCTCTTTCTTATTTCTGGGGAAAGCAATACCATTTATAACCTCTACCCTCTTAGGGTCTATTTTCACCCCATCTTTAGTCACGATATGGCCCAAAAGCTTTCCCTCTTCTAATGCAAATAAAGAATTTTGAGGATTCAGAGAGAGACCATACCTTCTGCATTTCTCAAAAGTTCTCCGCAGATGTTCAATGTGCTCAGCATCATTTTTGGAAAATATGGTGATATCATCGAGGTAGACCACCAGGAATTTATCCTGCTCCCCAACAAAAGCAATGTCCATTGCCCTCTGAAAAGTGGCCCCTGCATTAATCAATCCAAAAGGCATCCTAGCATACATAAATGTACCCCATGGTGTGGTGAAAGCAGTCTTGTTTTGGTCTTCTGGAAGTACAGCCACTTGATTATAACCAGAGAATCCATCCATCATTGACATTCTCGGAGCTCCAACCACTTTCTACAGGATGTGATCCATTTTAGGCAGTGGATAATTATCCTTTAAGGATGCTCTGTTTAAATTTCTAAAATCCACACACAGCCTTATTTCTCCATTCTTATTTCATATAGGGACGAGGTTTTCCACCCATTCAGAGTACCTCAGTGGTACAATTATTTTGGCTTTTAGCAGCTTCTTGATTTCCTTCTCAATAGAAGGCAGCAGCAGGGGATTTATTTGTCTGAGCTTCTGCTTATGGGGCTTTGCATCTGCCTTCAATGGAATTCTGTGTTGCATAACACTGATATCAAAAGTTTTCAAGTCCTGATAGGACCATGCAAATACATCTCTGTAAGACTGAAATAACTTATGATATAGCTTTTTATATTCTCCGGGGATTTTCTTGGACAATTTTACAATCTTGGGATCAGCCTCAGTACCCAAATTCAGGTCTTCAACCTGATTTTCTTCTACCACTTTGCTTGGCTGCAGTGGGACATCATTATTGTTAAATAATATTTCTAAAGGCACCATCCCTCTAGGTATAATGTTTCCCTTCAACTGCAACACTTTATTTCCTGCCATTTTCTCCTGCCAATTTCTTTCTGAAGTATTTTCAGACTCAACCTCTTCTTCATCAGCATCGATCTCTATATTGGAGAATTCTCCCACTGTTTCCAGGAATCTCTTCATCTGTTCTTCATCCTCAAATACCTGCCAGTGTTTGATGTTATCCAGGATTGAAGGCCGATAACGCACCTCAACTTCATATCTTAAAAGAGGGTTCTGAGGCAGTCGAAAAGTACTAGCAGCCACAGCAAGGGAATCAGCCATCCTATTCTGTTCTCGGGGCATGAACTGGATATTAAATGCCAAGAAGAAATTCTCTACCATGTTCCAAACTTCATTCCTATAAGCCTTTAACCTAGGATGTTTGGTCTGACACTGATTCTTGACTTGTCTAATCACCAGCTCAGAATCACCTAGAACTTTTAAACTTTGTATATTCATGTTCCTGGCTATCTGCAATCCTAAACGAAGTGCTTCATATTCAGCCACATTATTAGTGGCTTCATATTCTAGTTTGAAAGACAGAGGAACCCATCTTCCTGTAGGAGAAATCAATAATACCCCAGCTCCATTACCTTCTCTTAAATTTGCTCCATCAAAATGAAGTGTCTAGATTCCTGTTTCATGGCTCTCTGAGGGCTACTCAATCTTGATCTGACAGAAGGATGGTTCATGAGCATAATCTTGATGTTCTTCCAGCATCAAGCATGAAAAATCTCCTTCCTTACTGTAGACTAGTGAATTTTCAGAGTTGTTAGCCTTAATCAGCATCTTGAAAAATCTAGTCTCCCTGTATAACCTCCTCTCTTGGCCACCAAAAACTGGGATAATAGCATATGTTAAATCTAACTTGATTGACCCGCCAATTTTTGTTCCTCAGGACCTGTTGAAGCCCCGAAAATCGGGTCTACAACAAGGGGGATACCCACCCGGTCCGGACCTTGGTTAGCAGCTCCTTTTCCGTTTGGTGTAGTGGGTCCGACTGGGGATAATGGGACCAGTTTCCCAATTTGTGTGTGTGTGTTGAGAATAGATATTTCCTTTCTAAAAAGGTTCCTAAGTGAAATTCTTTTATTCTATTTCTAATCTAATCATATGCAAATTCTATTCTAATTTAAACAGAAATATCTAATTCTAAACTAAACCCATGATAAAATCTTGTTTATGCGATCTAAAATGATTTCGAATAACAATCGGTAATAAAGATAATTCAACTGCTATAAGAAAATAATTCAATAAAGATAAACCACTTCATATAAAAAGTTAGATGAAACAGTTGTGAAAAACATATCGCATAATAAGCTATTCATACATTAAGCATAAACAAATAGTCATCACCGTACAAAAGTTCCAAATGATAACTGAAGCATTCAAGCATCAATATATAAATAACTGAACATAAATATCACTTTTAACACAGAAGCAAAAATAGTTAAGAGATAAAAGTACCATTTATAACTGGTTCTACTCATGAGCTAGAAGTAATAATGACTTATATCTTCTTAATCCAACATCTACTAAGAGTACAGAAATGCAACATCAGTAGCAGATATTAGACACAGATATCAATAAATCTCATTCCATTCATTCATCAAAACCTCCTCTGAGGGTGCAGAAGTGCATGTTCTGAGGATAAGTTTTTGACAAATTTCTGGACCCTTCTCTAAATGCATGAGAAGGGTTTAAATACTACTAAATAAATCTAATTATAGTTTATTACAAAAATTTAGGATTCGGTTTAAATGACCGTCCTTTTTCTATGCAAAAATAAAGTAAAACTAAAATTAAAAACTATTAACTAACTACTTATGAATCTGGTCTTTGAATTTGCAAGCATCCAGCATTGATTTGAGAAGAGGGGGCTGGCCGACTTCAGATTTTAATTGTCCTGAAAAGACGGAATCAACAAGTGTTGGCGTGATCTTCTCAGCAGAATTAATGATGCAATTAAGAGCGTTGCATTGGCTGTGTGGTTTAACCAAGCACATCCAGTAAGAATCCCAATTTAATTTTGTCAGTCCTTGAATTGATTTTGCCTTCTCTTCAGCTTTTTGTTTCCACTCTGTTTGCAATTGCTGTGATTGTGGTAGGTATCTTGGAATAGTTTCTGAAATCAAATTAACTTTGTGCAAATTTTCATTTACACAATCAGTCATGTTACTTGCTGCAGTACCTGTTTCCTCTGCTACTTTTTCTGCCTCTCTGATATGTGCATCCCAATTATTGAAGAGTATTTCTTTATGACCATCATTGATAATTGGTGCTCCTACTCTTTTTCCTTCCTCTGTCTTTTGCCATGCCAAATAATTAGTAACTCTTTCATTAGTTAAATCATAATCATGTCGTAATTCTACGACATAATTAGTGATTCTATCACTTTCTTAACAAAAAGAGTTCCATTGCGAGATTTTCTGGCATAATATATCTTGTTGTTGCAGTAGTTGATTATTCAAAGAAATAGATTCTGAGATGAACTCTGTAAGCTTGGGGTCTTCTTTATGCATCTATTGCATAATCTGTATTTGTTTCTCTTTCTCGGCCAAGCTTTTCCGATACCCGATTTGCATTTGTTGAAACTCTTGCTGTAACTTTTCAAATTGTCTCTAAGCTTCACTGTTGGCATGTGCTTGTTGCAATTTTTGTCGCAGAACTTGTATTTGATCCTCTTTTTCATTTAATAACAGTCGTACCTCAGATGCTTTGTCAATAGTTGCGGAGGCATAAGTTCCTGTAATCTGAGATAATTTAGTAAGATTTTCAGTGGGATCCATAGTAGGAACTTTCCATAAAACATCCAATTGTTCTGCATCAGTAGAGAGCGCACTTTCTAATTTTCTCTTCTTTCTTTGCTTCCTTACTACTGCTTTATGTTGAGGGCTATAAAATATATCCATAGGAGGAATTTCCTCTATTTTAAGTACAAGCTCGGAGGAAGGAGTAATGGGTATATGTTCCGTTTCTATGACATTGCCACTTATCTCTGTAATCAAACCTTTTGTTGTCTGTACAGGAGTTTGTATGTTTAGTCCTTCAACATTAATCAAATCATTAAATGATTATCATTCTTTATCTAACTGAGTGCTGATGGATGGTTGTTGTACATTAAGAGGTGGAAGATTCAACTGTGGAGTGGTGAAAGTCTGTTGTTGTGAGAGCTCTTTTGATTGAGCTGTATCCTTCACTGAGCCTTCACTTTTATCCTGATCAGATTTTTTAGAATGTTCAGAAATTTATTTGTCAGACTTTGACTTAGACCTTTCTGAATCTGAGCTGCCACTGAGACTAACACTAGGAGTTGGTTCCCTTGCGGGTTCCAAACGCAAATTATCCAAAGGAATAGTGGTCAATCTTCTTTCTATGTATACTTTAAACTCTTTAAATTCTTCTGGGGAGAACCGTGTTTGAGCTAAATGAAAAATTTATTTAAATGAACTTTTTTCTTGAAACATTTCATCAAAAAGATCTTCTTCTCCAGAAAATACTCTCACTTTGACTACAGTGGTGAAATCCTTGACAATACCATATGGATCAAATAGCCTTCTCGGAAACTTAAACAATTTTAAACATGTAACATTGCTTATTTCCTTAAACGCATGACCAACATCAAATAATGAAAATGCTCCGTAAGACACAGGAAATTGTGGCCAAATGGCTTTCTTTTTATCCTTTAATTCTTTTGTCAAACCTCCATCTCCACAGGTTTGATATGCAATTTCCCGAGCTATGAGTTTATCTAGAACATATAAGGGCAAAACATGAGGAGAAGCAAAGCTTCCAAAAACCCTCACATAAGTAAACAATTCTTCTCCAAACCATCTTGCGACAGGGAGAATGTCTACTTCTGCTTCAGGGGACAACCTTGGGGTATCCTTATTATACAACAATCTATACAGTGGCAACATTATGCCGTGGCAAATCTTGTAAAAATGAGGAATGAATTTTGACTTCCACAATTCTTTGTGATAAACATGGATGGGTAGGGGATCCTGAATTGTCCATTGCCAACCCATTAAAGGGAACTTAGAAACAAAGAAGATTGAATCCATAACATAGGCAGATAGATAAAAAGGAGGATAAATCCTCTGAGAGACAGTCTGTTTAGACCAGTAATTGAAAATAGCCATGGCTAAATTATCAGACAATATTTTAGCCCAGTCCACAATGGTAGCGTTAACAGCAGCATTCAATAGGGGAAGCCATTCAGGAAAATACTTATTAATGTCAGGCTTTCCAAAAAGCCTACATAGCATAGCGGCAGCAAAACAATATGGAGAAGTGAGTGAGGCAGTACTGTACATACCGTGTTTATCTTTCTTCAATGGTTCATCTCTTCTGGACCATTCTTTAGTGCATTCCACTAAGTTTGCATTTTCCTTGGAAAATTTCTCCATAAATTGTTTGTTGTAAGTTGCTTGAGGCTCCGGAAAATGATACATAAGTCTCAAATCTTCTGGAGTGAATGACCCGATAACCTCTTGACCTTGAGTTTTGAACTGTCTGTCCGTAATATCAGTGCTATCCAGCACCCATTTTACCATGTCTGTATACGGAAGAATTCTAGGTCTTGTTGCTATCCGGTGTAAAAATGAACAAGCCAGCTCTGTAAGAGATGCTTCAGAGTAATTACTTGAGCCCACAGTAGCCAAAACATCCATTACTCTTGGGTTTTCTTCTTCAAGTAAATTAAACATACCCTCCCAAGTGGTGATGCTAGTGTCTTTGTTGCAAGCAATGTCTGCGTACAAGGATGACATCTCTTTATTTTCAGAACTCAGAGCTTTCTCTTTCTTTTCAGAACTCAGAGCTTTCTCTTTCTTTCCAGAACTCGGAGCTTTCTCTTTCTTTCCCATAATGCTCTGAAAATTGCTTTGTATAGTCTTCTGTTCTTCGCGCCTGCAGTTTTACGAATTAAGTGAGAATAATGATATGGGAAAGGTGACGGGATAGTTTTAAATGCTGAAGGCGTATGAAATATATTATTTAATCGTGAAATAACCCTTCGATCAAAACAAAATCCTTTTCATTAATAATTGACAATCCATTCATTAACTTGACATTAAGGCGCATAACGGGTCTCGATTTATGGAAATATTTACTTCGTATAACGAGTTTTCAAGAATTTGCGATAATGCGATTTGCGATTTGCTTTGCAATATCGCAAAATCGCAATATCGGAAATCGCAACTTTCGCAATTCGCAATTTACGCAAATCACAATTAGTAACATCATGGGATCGCAATATCGCAGCATTGCAATATCGTGAAATCGCAATATCGCGAAATATAACATATGAAAAATATCCGTTAATATATTTTCTGCGATATGCGACAAATATTTTAATGCATAGTTATTGGATCGCGCTTATCGCAATTTAGAAGATTCTGCTTTGCAAAAGATATCTTGTACTTTTTGTTGCGATGGATGCGATATTTTCTTCAAAGAAAGGTTTTATTCTAATCTATCATAAACTTAAGTTTATATAAAGATTTTCTAAGGAATTTTCTTAAGTTAATGATAGTAAGTTTTATTTGAAAAAGAAAACAAGCACTAATTTAATTTTTTGGATTTTTTTAAACTAAGGGTCTCCACTTATTTAGTATTTAAATACTAAATAAGAAGGGGGGTTGTTGCTGGCCACAACAATTGGCGATTCACTTAGAAGAACCAGTTATCTCTGCCTTTCTTTTAAATTCTCTAAACTTTTCAAAACAGAAAATTTTCCAGAAAATCAAAATTTATTATAAAAAGACAAAGTACATTATGCTTTAATCTATAAATAATATTTCATTTCTTCTATCTTCAACTTTGACTATTTACTTCCTCAAGCTAGTCCTTGTATCTACATCAGTCATTACTTGGTTTAAAAAGATAAAAACAAAAGGCTTCTCTTTAAATCAGTTTTTAAATATGCTCTTTTGTCGTAGGTAGAGCCACTGCTGCCAGCAAGCGTCTATAGCCTTGACAGGGTTACCTATTACCCATCAATGATCCTATGTCCTACTTAGAGAAATATACAATTTTCAAAGAGAAATCCATATTCACACTTATTGCTTTTTATTTTCTTTTTACCCTTAAAGAACAATGTCTTGGTTTGGTAGCCAATTTATGACAGTGCTATTCACTTGATTTATAACTTTGATGAACAAACTGGCTCGTGATGAGACCCCTTGCATTTTGATTGCAGTAATCTTGAGTCATTTCCCTGTTGTGGTGTGCAGTATTGGCAAAGTCAGCAAGCTATAATATCTATGATCATGATAATTCGGCTCGTGATGAGACCTCTTACTCTTTAAGTTAAAAGTGTATCATTGGATTATTCCCTGAACTTTGTAATTTTCTAGGTAGGGAGGAAGTCATTGTTTCCTTAAGATAGCTCTGGACGACAATAATAGTGTTTTTGGGAAATAAATTTTCTACAGAGAACTTTCGCTTTGTTATTGATACCTTTCATTGAACTGATATAAAACAATCTTTCACCAAAAGTTGTTTTTCATCAAAATTTTCAAAGTTGAAACTAGTATCTTTTCTAGACTAAAGCTTTTAACTGCATCTTTGAATAATAATGATCAATATTATAAAAATAATTCTATTTATATAAGTGAAGAAATAAAATTTAAAAAGAGAACCTATATCTTTTTCATGAATTCCAAATGTAACCATTAACAACTGGTTTTATTATGTCAAATAAAGAAAACTAATCTACAAAATAGAAGAATGATCTCCTATGGAAAATATTTTTTAAGGATCTGTCCATTAACAGGTAAAGATTCTCTTTTCCCTGTTAAATCCTGTAACATGAAAGTAGATGGACCTATGATTTCTGCAATTTGAAAAGGACCAAGCCACATTCATTGAAATTTCGTATGTTTTCATTTTTCCTCATGGGCCTTGTCCCATTTTAGAAGTAAATCTCCTATCTGAAAGTCCTTTCTGGTTATCATGTTTGAATCAAAAGAAGCTTTAACTAATGCTTGATGATGAGCATGAGTTACTTTGGCTTTTTCTTGTTGTTCTTCTAACTTAATTATTTCCATTCGCCTTAATTGTAAAGAAGAAGTTGGTTCTTCATCAATATACTGAACTAAGGCTAGAGAAGGAATCGCTAGATGAGTTGGAAGAACCACTTCTCTCCCATAAACTAAATTAAAGGGAGAAGTGCCAATAGAAGCCTTCTGCGTTATTCGATCTGCCCATAAAGCATATATTAAAGATTTATGCCAATTTTTATGATTTTGATCAATGGTTCGCTTAATGATTCTGATTAAATTTTTATTTGTAGATTCAGCTAACCCATTTCCCCGTGGATAATAATTGGCAGAATATTTAAGTTTAAAACCTCTCTTGAGTGCAAATTCAGTCATAGCATTACTAGAAAAATATGATGCATTATCAAACATTAAAGCAGAAGGTAAACCAAACCTGATGATTATGAACTGATCTATGAACTCGATGATGTGTTCGGCATTAGCAGTCTTGAGAGGGACTGCTTCTACCCATTTCGTAAAATAATCAGTTGTTGTAATGATATACCTATGTTGTTTAGAAGAGTGAGGAACGATCTCACCTATTATGTCTAATTCCCATTGATCAAAAGGCTGCTCAATGTTGACTGGTTGTAATGGCAATGATGGTTTCTTTTGTCTTCCAGCTGTAGTTTGACAAATTTGACATTTCCTTGTGTAGCTATGTGAATCTTTGAATAATGTGGGCCAGTAATAGCCTGCACGGAGGATTTTATGTGTTGTTGCATCTCCAGCATAATTTCCACCTACTGGCCCATCATGAAGTTCCTGCAAGACTTTATCAACTTCAGATTTCTCTAGACATCTAAGAAGAACAGAATCATAATTCATTCTAAAAAGAACATCATTCACAAGCTGATATTGTTTAGCCTTCAACCTTAGAGCTCTTTTCTTGGTGTAATCGAGATTTGGAGGAGCATATCCATTCTTCAGATAAAATATGATATCAGCATATAATGATTCAACATTGTTTAGTCTTACCTCATATGTTTGTATTTCTTCAGATGGTTTTTCAGAAATAAGCGATGCTCCAGCTAGTATTTTGCAAAAGCCTTGACCTCTTACAATACTTGCCGGTTTGATTTCTACATCATATTCTTGTAAAGCAGTAACCCAATTGGCTCTTTTCTCACTCACATATTTTTGGACTAAAAGATTTCTTACCGCTGGAAACGGTACTATGATCTTTGTATGGGTTTTAAGTAAAAAGGGTCTGAAATATTTAATTGCTTTGAAAACAGCATAAGCTTGTTTCTCTACATCTGAATAATTCAATTCAGCTCCTTGTAAATTTGAACTGAAAAAAGCAATTGGAGCTTCTGCTTTGTCTTGATTTGCTTGAGTGAGTATTGCAGCATAAGATTTATCAGAGGCAAATGTATACAAAATAAAAGGATCGGAAAAATTTGGAGTTGTTAAAGATGGAGCATTAATAATTGTTTGTTTGATCAGATTGAATGCCTCATATTCGTCTTTGCTCCATTTGAAGTTTGAATTCTTTTTAATCAATGCTTGCAAGGGTGATACAATTCTTGAAAAATCTAGCACAAATCTCTTTACAAAATTAATCTGGCCAAGAAAATATTGCATAGCTTTTTTGTTGTGAGGTAAAGATATTTCATAAATTTCCTTGATTCTATCAGGATCAATATGAATTCCAGATTTTGATACTATGAATCCAAGAAGTTTTCCTTCATTTAAAGAAAAAAAAATATTTTTGGATTAAGTGAAATTCCATACCTTTGACAACGTTGGAAGATCTGTTTCAAATCTCTAAGATGATTGCTTTGTTTTTTGGAGTATACAGTTATATCATTCAAGTAAATTACCACTGATTTGTTAACTAATCCCTTGAAAGCAATATCCATGGCTCTCTGAAATGTGGCACCAGCATTGATCAGACCAAAAGGCATCTTTTGATATGCATAAGTGCCCCATTTGGTTCTAAATGTAGTTTTCAATTGATCATCAGGATGGACTAACACTTGATTATATCCAGAGAAACCATCTAAGAAAGACATTAATTATGATCCTGCAACTGCCTGTAATATTTGCTCCATGGGAGGCAAAGGAAAATTATCTTTTTGGCAGGCTTTATTAAGATTTCGAAAGTCAATACAAATTCTAATGTCTTCGTTCTTCTTTCTAACAGGAACCATATTGGAAACCCATTTAGAATGTCGGACGGGAAAAATAATCTTGGCTTTCAATAACTTATTGAGTTCAGATTTGATCTGATTTTCTAGATTGGGGTGGATCTTTCTCAACTTTTGTTGGACAGGTTTCTCATCATTGATCATTGGGATAGTATGTTGGATGATAGAAGTGTCATAAGTTTTGAGTTCATCATAGTTCCAAGCAAAGATACTTTTATATTGTTTCAAAAGACGAACATACGCTAATTTTTCTTCAGGAGCTAGGCCAAGGCCTAGATTGATATTCTGTGGTTTGGCATCAGTTCCTAGATTTACTAATTCATAATTCAAAGTTGAACTTTGCAGTTTTGAATTGAAAGATCTTTTAAATTGATATTTCAAATCATAAAGGTCTTCTAACTTGACTATTGACTTTGGCATAACATTATTGGTGCTATCTTGGTGCAATTGTCTGTCATGTTGGTCTTCATCGATTATTTGATTGGTGTAAGATCCTTCGGATGTGAGAAAATTTACAATATCAGGATCATCATTGAAAATCCTCCAATTAGTAACGTTATCAGGAATCGAGGGTCTAAAGATTAATTCGATTGAAAATCGATCAGGACTAAAGTTTTCTGTAGGAATGAGCTTGGAAGCTACATTAGCTAGGAGATCTGAACTAGCATTCTGAATTCTAAGAATTGATGAAATATTCAACGCTATAAAGTGTTCAGTGAGATCTTGGACTAAAGATTGATAATGTTTTAAATGACCTGATAAACAATGTATAGTATTGCGTACCTGTTTAATTACAATTTCCAAATCTCCAAAAACTTGTAGATATTTAATGTCTAGTCCGATTGCTTTATATAATCCTTGGACTAAAGCCTCGTATTCTGCAGTGTTATTAGTGCAATCAAACTCAAGTCTACAAGTTAACATAATTTTGTTTCCCTCTGGACTAACCAAAACGCATCTTGCTCCTGCTCCTTCATTAGACTTAGAACCATCAAAAAATAGTTTCCAAAATAAAGATTTATTTACAGGAGTATCTACAAAATTAATACATTTAGAACTATTTGTTTGGGAAAAATTTTCTATTTGAGATAAAACAGAATGTTCTAAATAAGGTGAAGTATGAGCATTAAAATTTCCTAAGAAAGAATCAACTGAATAATTGCCAATGATATTACTGCTGTATGCAACTGGTTCATTCTCTCCTTCGAGTTCTGTTACTATGTATTTCTGATGTTTTTCTCGTTCAACCTTTATCTGATTTGGTTTACCATTGTAAGGAAGCCACATATGCGACCAATCAATTGCAAAATATCCATGAAGTTTTTCTGACCAATCTCTGCTAAGAATTAAGCCATAAAATTCTGGGATATCTGCAACTAAAATATCAATGACTTCACATACCTTTGGATTTGATGACAATCTTATGATAACCTGATTTAATTCGCCAATTACTTCAACTTGCAATCGATCTAGTTGGACTATGCGTACAGTAGATTTTTTTGGTTGAATGTTCAACTTTGCACATATTGATTTTGGTAGAATATTAGATGAAGATCCAGAATCCACTAAACAATTATGCAAATTTTTATTAAAAACTTCATAAGTAAGAAGAAATGGAGGAGTATGAGATCTTGACCTTCCTCCAATTAAAGCGATATTTTCTAGATCAACTTTATTGATCGTATTAGCTAGAGGTCTTCCCATCTCATTGGAAGCTTGAGAAATCACAGGATCAGGTAAAGGTTTTTCTGGTACAGCATGTAATTCTTTCAAAAGTACCTTTTGTTGGTGTTTTAACTTGCTCAATTCATAAAAAGTGATGTTAGCCCTAGTCTTCTTCATGTCTTCTATGATATTATACTCCATTTCATCTGGAACAATCAGTGTTCTTGATGGAGTTGATGAATATGTCTGGACTGGGCTGGTTTGAATTGCTTTAGATGTCATTTTCTTGGGTGCAACTTTATCCTTAGTCAATGAACTTGCGCTTTTTGACTTGGAAGTAGGTTGAGGAGGATAAAGTTGATTTCTACTTCACGTGCTAACTGGGGATGCTTCTTGATCTTCCTCATCTAGAAGGATGAAATCCCACATACCTTGTACTTCTACGACTTCATCTTCGTCAGTAGTTTCTTCAGTAGCAGTTTCTTCTTCTTCTTCTTCTAATTCAACATTAGTTATAGCATTTGGTGGCTTTGGATCAGTTGAAGGATTTCTTCTAAAAGGCTTGAAAGACTTTTTAGAAGATGTTTCTGCCACTTGTTTCTTAATGTCAACCATTTCGTTAGACATGGTTTTCAAAACTTTCTGCAATCTTTCTAAATCAAATGGATCTTTTGATTTTTTTTTCTTTGGGTCTTCCTTAAAAGTAACCTTCCTGGATTTTCGTTCTTCTATTGCATTTTTCTTATCTAGAGCGATGATACGTTTCTCTACCGCTATTGCCTCCTTCATGTTTTCTGCTAAAGTTGTTTTGTTAGCCCTATCAACAAAGATTGCTATGTTTGATGGTAAAGCAGAAATGTACCATTCACTTCGCACTTCTTCGCTAGGTTTGGAAGCAGTAGGAATTTTGTTTAACAATTTATTGAAACGTGAATTAAAATCCTTGACAAGTTCTTTTGAATCAGCTCTAAGATTAGACAAATCATTGATTAATGTCGGTGTAGACCTATCATCACCAAATTTAGTCAAAAATTGATCGTGAAATATATCCCAACTAGTGATGGATCCAGATGGTAATGAGAAATACAATGATCCAGCTGCTCCTTATAGAGTATAAGGGAAAAGTCGGACAACAGCATCTTCATTAATAACTCCATTTAGATTTATGGACAGCATAAAATTGTTTATGTGTTCTTCTGCTAGCATGCCTGCTTCAGGGTTAAACTTAGGCAGCCATTTTTCAGGATGGGCTGGTAATTGACTCAAGGGTGCAGGCATTAAGACTGCCCCTGGATTATTCCATGGCATTTGGGCCATCACTGAACTACTAACAGAGGAAAGTGTAGAAGATGATGTCTGTGATTGGGAAGATGAAAATATTACAATTATAGATGATTGAGAAGGTGATGTGGAAGTTCGAGCGGAGTGAGGGACAATGGGTTGAAGTGGAGGGGTGGATGGTTGACTTCGCGGTGAAGAGGTTGAACTGGATGATGATGATGAAAGAGTCTCACTATCAGACCCTTTAGGTGATTTCCTTGCTCTTTTCCTTGTAGGTAAAGGTAATTCAGTTGGCTGAATGTCAAGCTTCTCACTCTGTAATCTGGTAAGAGGATGAGCAGGGTTATATTGCGAAGTCACACCGCCTTGAGATTTATCAGATCTTTGAGGTGATATTGAAAATCGCTGAAGTTTATGAATCAAAGATTCAACTTCAGGAGGTTCAATAGCAGATTCTTCTGAAAAGCCAGGGTTTGTAGCAGTGTTTGTTCTTCTTTCGACTTCTGGATCTAGATTTAAAATTTCTGAGTGCGATGGAGAAGTCGGGGAAGATGGTGAGGGTGATTTACTCTCAGAATGGTATTTAGATTTAGATTTACTTGTCATTCATAGTTCGTGGCCCTCCTTCTAGTGCCAAATATGTTGAAGCCCCGAAAATCGGGTCTACAACAAGGGGGATACCCACCCGGTCCAGACCTTGGTTAGCAGCTCCTTTTCCATTTGGTGTAGTGGGTCCGACTGGGGATAATGGGACCAGTTTCCAAATATGTGTGTGTGTGTTGAGAATAGATATTTCCTCTCTAAAAAGGTTCCTAAGTGAAATGATTGTATTCTATTTTTAATCTAATCATATGCAAATTGTATTCTAATTTAAACAGAAATATCTAATTCTAAACTAAACCCGGGATGTAATCTTCTTTATGCGATCTAAAATAATCTCGAATAACAACTGATAATAAATATTATTCAATTGTTATAAGAAAAGAATTCAATAAAGATAAACCATTTCATATAAAAAGTTAGATGAAACAGTTATGAAAAACATATCGCATAATAAGCTATTCATACACTAAGCATAAATAAATAGTTATCACAGTACAGAAGTGCCAAATGATAACTTAAGCATTCAAGCATCAATATATAAACAACTAAAAATAAATATTACTTTAACACAGAAGCAGAAATAGTTAAGAGATAAAAGTACCATTTATAACTAGTTCTACTCATGAGCTAGAAGCAATAATGATTTATCTCTTCCTAATCCAACATCTACTAAGAGTACAGAAATGCAAAATCATTAGCAGATATTAGACACATATATCAATAAATCTCGTTCCATTCATTCATCAAAACCTCCTCTGAGGGTGCAGAAGTGCATGTTCTGAGGATAAGTTTTTGACAAATTTTTGGACCCTTCTCTAAATGCATGAGAAGGGTTTAAATACTACTAACTAAATCTAATTATAGTTTATTACAAAAATTTAGGATTCGGTTTAAATGACCGTCCTTTTTCTATGCAAAAATAAAGTAAAACTAAAACTAAATCTAAAATTAAAAACTATTAACTAACTACTTATGAATCTGGTCTTTGAATTTGCAAGAATCCAGCATTGATTTGAGAAAAGGGGGCTGGCCGACTTTAGATTTTAATTGTCCCGAAAAGACGGAATCAACAAGTGTTGGCGCGATCTTCTCAGCAGAATTAATGATGCAATTAAGAGCGCTGCTTTGGCTGTGTGGTTTAACCAGGCACATCCAGTAAGAATCCCAATTTAAATTTGTCAATCCTTGAATTGATTTTGCCTTCTCTTCAGCTTTCTGTTTCCACTCCGTTTGAAATTGTTGTGCTTGTGGTAGGTATCCTGGAATAGTTTCTGAAATCAAATTAACTTTGTGCAAATTTTCATTTACACAATTAGTCATGTTACTTGCTGCTGTACCTGTTTCCTCTGCTGCTTTTTCTGCCTCTCTGATCTGTGCATCCCAATTATTGAAGAGTATTTCTTTATGACCATCATTAATAATTGGTGCTCCTACTTTTTTTCCTTCCTCTGTCTTTTGCCATGCCAAATAATTAGTAACTCTTTCATTAGTTAAATCATAATCATGTCATAATTCTACGACATGATTAGTGATTTTATCACTTTCTTGACAAAAAGAGTTCCATTGTGAGATTTTTTGGCATAATATATCTTGTTGTTGCAGTAGTTGATTATTCAAAGAAATAGATTCTGAGATGAAATCTGTAAGCTTGGGGTCTTCTTTATGCATCTCTTGCATAATCTGTATTTGTTTCTCTTTCTCGGCGAAGCTTTTCTGATACCCGATTTGCATTTGCTGAAACTCTTGCTGTAACTTTTCAAATTGTCTCTGTGCCTCACTGTTGGCATGTGCTTGTTGCAATTGTTGTCGCAGAACTTGTATTTGATACTCTTTTTCATTTAATAACAGTCATACCTCAGATGCTTTGTCAATAGTTGTGGAGGCATAAGCTCCTGTAATCTGAGATAATTTAGTAAGATTTTTAGTGGGATCCGTAGTAGGATCTTTCCATAAAACATCCAATTGTTCTGCATCAGTAGAGAGTGAACTTTCTAATTTTCTCTTCTTTCTTTTCTTCCTTACTACTGCTTTATGTTTAGGGCTATAAAATATATCCAGAGGAGGAATTTCCTCTATTTTAAGTACAAGCTTGGAGGAAGGAGTAATGGGTATATGTTCCGTTTCTGTGACATTGCCACTTATTTCTGTAATCAAACCTTTTGATGTCTATACAGGAGTTTGTATGTTCTGTCCTTCAACATTAATCAAATCATTAAATGATTCTCATTCTTTGTCTAACTGAGTGTTGATGGATGGTTGCTATACATTAAGAGGTGGAAGATTCAAATGTGGAGTGGTGGAAGTCTGTTGTTGTGAGAGCTCTTTTGATTGAGTTGTATCCTTCACTGAGCCTTCACTTTTATCCTGATCAGATTTTTTAGAATGTTCAGAAATTTCTTTGTCAGACTTTGACTTAGACCTTTCTGAATCTGAGTTGCCACTAAGACTGACACTAGGAGTTGGTTCCCTTGCGGGTTCCAAATGTAAATTATCCAAAGGAATAGTGGTCAATCTTCTTTCTCTGTATACTTTAAACTCTTGAAATTCTTCTGGGGACCACCGTGTTTGAGCTAAATGCAAAATTTCTTTAAATGAACTTTTTTCTTGAAACATATCATCAAAAAGATCTTCTTCTCCAGAAAATACTCTCACTTTGACTACAGTGGTGAAATCCTTGACAATACCATATGGATCAAATAGCCTTCTCGGAAAATTAAACAATTTTAAACATGTAACATTGCTTATTTCCTTAAACGCGTGACCAACATCAAATAATGAAAATGCTTCGCAGGACACAGGAAATTGTGGCCAAATTGCTTTCTTTTTATCGTTTAATTCTTTTGTCAAACCTTCGTCTCCACAGGTTTGATATGCAATTTCCCGAGCTATGAGTTTATCTGGAACATATAAGGGCAAAACATGAGGAGAAGCAAAGCTTCCAAAAACCCTCACATAAGTAAACAATTCTTCTCCAAACCATCTTGCGACAGGGAGAATGTCTACTTCTGCTTCAGGGGACAACCTTGGGGCATCCTTATTATACAAAAATCTATGCAGTGGCAACATTATGTCGTGGCAAATCTTGTAAAAATGAGAAATGAATTTTGACTCCCACAATTCTTTGTGATAAACATGGATGGGTAGGGGATCCTGAATTGTCCATTGCCAACCCATTAAAGGGAACTTAGAAACAAAGTAGATTGAATCCATAACATAGGCAGATAGATAAAAAGGAGGATAAATCCTCTGAGAGACAGTTCGTTTAGACCGGTAATTGAAAATAGCCGTGGCTAAATTATCAGACAATATTTTAGCCCAGTCCACAATGGTAGCGTTAACAACAACATTCAATAGGGGAAGCCATTCAGGAAAAAAATTATTAATGTCAGGCTTTCCCAAAAGCCTACATAGCATAGTGGCAGCAAAAAAATATGGAGAAGTGAGTGAGCCAGTACTATACATACCGTGTTTATCTTTCTTCAATGGTTCATCTCTTCTGGACCATTCTTTAGTGCATTCCGCTAAGTTTTCATTTTCCTTGGAAAATTTCTTCATAAATTGTTTGTTGTAAGTTGCCTGAGGCTCCGGTAAATGATACATAAGCCTCAAATCTTCTGGAGTGAATGACCCAATAAGCTCATCACCTTGAGTTTTGAACTGTCTGTCCGTAATATCAGTGCTATCCAGCACACATTTTACCATGTCTGTATACGGAAGAATTCTAGGTCTTACTGCTATTCGGTGTAAAAATGAACAAGCCAACTCTGTAAGAGATGCTTCAGAGGAATTACTTGAGCCCGCAGTAGCCGCAACATTCATTACTCTTGGGTTTTCTTCTTCAAGTAAATTAAACATACCCTCCCAAGTGGTGATTCCGGCGTCTTTATTGCAAGCAGTGTCTGCGTACAAGGATGCCATCTCTTTATTTTCAGAACTCAGAGCTTTCTCTTTCTTTCCAGAACTCAGAGCTTTCTCTTTCTTTCCCATAATGCTCTGAAAATTGATTTGTATAGTCTCCTGTTCTTCGCGCCTGCAGTTTTACGAATTAAGCGAGAATAATGATATGAGAAAGGTGACGGCATAGTTTTAAATGCTGAAGGTGTATGAAATATATTATTTAATCGTGAAATAACCCTTCTATCAAAACAAAATCCTTTTTCATTAATAATTGACAATACATTCATTAACTGTACATTAAGGCACATAACGGGTCTCGATTTATGGAAAGATTTACTTCGTATAGCGAGCTTTCAAGAATCTACGATAATGTGATCTATGATTTGCTTTGCAATATCGCAAAATCGCAATATTGAAAATCGCAACTTTCGCAAATCGAAATCATAGCAACTTTCGCAAATCGCAATTTACGCAAATCACAATTAGTAACATCGCGGGATCGCAATATCGCGGCATCGCAATATCGCGAAATCGCAATATCGCAAAATATAACATATGAAAAATATTCGTTAATATATTTTCTGCGATATGCGATTTGCAACAAATATTTTAATGCATATTTATTGGATCACACTTATCACAATTTAGAAGATTCTGCTTTGCAAAAGATATCTTGTACTTTTTGTTGCGATGGATGCGATATTTTCTTCAAAGAAAGGTTTTATTCTAATCTATCATAAACTTAAGTTTATCTAAAGATTTTCTAAGGAATTTTCTTAAGTTAATGATAGTAAGTTTTATTTGAAAAAGAAAACAAGCACTAATTTAATTTTTTGGATTTTTTTAAACTAAGGGTCTCCACTTATTTAGTATTTAAATACTAAATAAGAAGGGGGGTTGTTGCTGGCCACAACAGGACCTTGACAGCAACATACCAAAACGAGCTGGGATGTCAGCCACCACGATGTCCATTACCACACTTTTTGCAGGGATTTGGGCCAAATTGACCACCAAATCCTTGATCATCCCCAAGCATTTAACTCTTTTGGAATCAAATGAATAGAGATCTTTATATGGACGTGTGATTTGCAAACCTAGTTGTTCCATGACTGACAGAGGCATAATATTATGGAAAGCTCCAGAATCTAACATGCAGTTATGTAATAGCAGGTCATGGATTACTAGAGACACATAGAAGGGAGGAGTAGAGGGATCTATCTTTTCAACCTGTGGGCCAAAAACTACCATGGGTCTCTCTTCTTGAAGTTTGATACTATCTGGGATGATTGGTGCTTCTGGAGGGAGCATGAAAGAGGTGACTTGAGATTGATATGCTGGCTGTTTCAACAGTTCAGTTAAGGGGGCTGGAATTTTGACCTTTTCAAGTTCCTTTTGCAGACTGAAAGCAGGAGGGGATTTTTCTATCACGACCTCTTTTGATTCTTTATTTTCAGCTAGGGGCTTGACTTCTTTAGAAACAGGCTTGACATTAGGGGAAATGACTGCTTTTGAAGAGTAAGGAATCTGATCACTAGATTGCAAAGGTTTGTTTAGAGGTCGCTTACCTTTGTCTGTGGCTTTCTGCATTGTTAACTCCTCCTAAGCGGGTGCTTCCTTCTGATGTGGTTCTTCTTCTTGCTCTTTAGTACGGGTTCTCTTCTTAGAAGATCTGAGGTCATATCTTCTATTGAGCTGTGCTTGCATGAGGTCAAAAAATTGCTTACAACAGTGATAAATCTCTGAGTCTTTCATGTCTCTAACCTTTTCTTCTTCTTGCAATGAGCATTCTTCTTCTTCTCTATCCGAGAAAGCAAGATTTTCATCCTCCAGTCCATAGGCAGTATCTCCAGTGGGATCATCTTCTAGACCTTCCAGGTACAATGGGTGTGGTACCTGATCTTGTTGCTCTTTTGATTCCCTTGGAAATATTTGCAGGGGAGGTCTTCTGTACTGAGGATTGTAACCTCTGTTTAGAGCATTCTGGAAATTTTTGAAGGCTGTGTTCCTGGCTTCCAATTCAAGCTTGACCATTTTCTTAATCAATTTGCTCATTTATTCCATTTTGTCATTGGTTGAGTCTCTGTCTTGGTTAGAGGTAGATGCCTCTTCTTTGCCCCTTCTTATGCTATCTTGTTTAGCTCTTCCTTTTGATTTTCCAGTGGAGGCAAAGTTTGCTTCCAACTCTAGTGCCTCTACCTGAGCATCATCCAGAGTAGCAGGCTTTCTTTCTCTGAGAGAGAAACCAAATTCTGAATGAAAGGCTACTACAAAAACAACTTTAGCAGCAGTTTGATGGGGTTTCATATCAGCCGGGAGACTCAGATACAATTTATTAAATCTCTTGATAAATTCTGACACTCCTTCATTGTGTATTTTCTTTAGTGTATTGAACTCAATGAGACAATTTCCATGATCTTTCTTCTCCCCCCATTTCCTGAGAAAAGTGTCTTCCATGTTATCCCAAGTGGTAATAGAATGGCCAGCCAATGTCTTAAACCATTTTCGAGCTTCACCATCTAGAGATTGCACAAATAGTCTTAAGACCACATCTAAATGTTCAACATTAAAGTTTTCTGCAAAGGACCAGAAAGTCTCAAGATGTTTTTGAGCATCGATTTCATTTTCTCCATTGAATTTGGGCAAGATTTTCAGATAATCCTGGGGCATATCATTCAAAACTTGGGGTAATGCCAAGGGAACATATTTATTCATCAAGAAGGCTGGAACATTAGCCATGGGATGGGGTGGAGGTAGTGCAATAGTTTGATGAGTCAGAGGAGGAGGACGAGGTGGAAGTGGAGTATGAATAATAATAGGAATATACTCAACTGCAGCTTGAGGGGTTGAGGGGAACAAAGGTCTGTTAACAGCAGATACTTCGGTTACTTCCTTGACCTCTTCAACCTTAGGAGTAGGATGAAGACTGTTTTTATTTCTGATACCCTCCCGGGGTGGACTATCTGAATAATAATAATAAGTATCTCCCACAGTGGAGTCGGGATCTGGCACTTGAGCTTCTTGAGAAGAAGAGGATGGAAAGTCTTCTACAGAAAATTCAGGGATTTAGGAACTGGCTGATTTCCTTTCCTCCAATTTCTTCTATGTATAATCTAGTCAGAGTCGGACACTGGAGGTTTCTTTGGCTTAGACGTATCTGACCTCAGGTGTGGCTTACGAGGAGCCAGGACTGCAAATAGATTTATCAAATAACAAATGTGGAGTCGCCAAGGTGACGGATTTACAACTCTCGAATCTCCATGCTCACCTACTTGAAGAGTGAATAAAATTTTTTCGAGGCCCGGGGATTCTGATTTTCTTAAATTCGATCCCCGGCAACGGCGCCAGAAAGATGTTGTCGCTCCTAGAGACAGCCTAGAGTTGTGATAGACCAGTGCCTAGGACATCTTAGCATAGCAAGGAGCGTATAATATAATGTATAAAGTTGTCAACTTCAGCTCACATGCTATCTCCTGTAACCAGGGAAATAAAATAGAATGGGACCAAACTCTTAGAAACTAATACAGGAAAAGAAATACTGTAGAGGCAAGAGGTAAAACTCTAATACAAAGGCAACAAACAATTCAGAGACAGTTTACTGCAAAGTGGGCTGATTCAGAAATACTTCACAGACATAAGTTAGGAGAATGTGTATGTAGTGAAAGAAATATTGAGAAGATATTAGTTAACCTTGAGTTGATACCCAGATATACAATACCACCATGCATGGGCTTACCAATCTAAGAATCCATACATGATAATAGCATTTTAAAAGCACCCTCCCAAAGCAACTAATGTAGCAGAAGTATGGTTAGATGAATAGTGGAACAGAATATCATGCATGAGCCATATTTAAAGCGCTTGACTGATCCGAGCATGGGCATCAACTAGGATGAATCCATACCAAAAATCAGTGAGCCACTCGCATTCCAAAACATGATACAAGAAAGATGGATGAAATGAACTGTTCTATTAATATAACACAATAAAGAAAGTTACAGACTGTGAAATACCAAAGACTAGAATCCTCTTTGGCAGATAGAACTCCTCCTCACTGAGACCCTATGAGATCTGTGCATTCATACCAAATTTTTACAAAATGTTTACCAAAAAGCCTTTCACTGCATAATTTTCTGATAAAATCTGGAACCCTGACAATGCGTTTCTTCATGGTTTTTATAGGAGAAACCAAAACCTAGTAAAAGAGGTAGGTAATGAACATTTAATTTTCATAATTAAGGCAAAATGGCGGAAACATTCACGCCCATACTGCTGAATGACTATGTTGTGTTGTTTGTACTCTGTGGCCTATTTTCTGAAATGAATGCACTGGGTGAAAGCCTCTTCAGGAACATGGCATAGAGTAGAATCTCGTAAACATTCTGTCCTTTCCTGAAAGAAAATTCTACTAAAATAAAACCTGGAGGGTATTTTTTTTTGTGCATCGTACCCTCTGCCTTCTAAACCCTAAATTATGATTTAAAATCTTCAATGCCGAACACTGAATTCCTTGACCTTCCACTGATACTCCTCTGTTGTTTCATTAATGTCTCCATCTATGATATCTGCCTCTTGAATGACACTGGGAAGCTCGCCAAAGTATAACCTTGTTTCTTTAATGGATGTCATGTCACAGCAGCTACCCAGGACTTTCTTCATAAATTTCGCCTCTAAAAAACTGGTCCTCTTACACGTTCTCGGCTCTTGTAATGGATGACGCAAATTATGATAATTCTCTGTTGCTGTAAACCTACAAAACACACAAAGTTGTGAAGAAAACAAATGCATGGGGGATGAAAATGCAATGGAGGCGACTATGTAGTGAAGCAACATGATAAAATGGTGGAAGCATGCAGGGTGGTGACGAAGAAAATGCAGTGGAAATAATGGCGGAAGGGCTGGCCAGAGTTTATAATGCGGAACATTAAGATAAAACATATGAATGTAATGTATAAATGGTGGAGGCAAAAATGCGATAAACACGAGGGATGATGACGTGGAGGAAGAGCGGGTCAACAGTGAGGCGTGCAAATGGTCTAGACTGTCCGATCTCAAGACGAGATCGACGATTGAAACGGCGTCGGGAGCAATTGCCAGTGGGCCGGGGGTACGATTTCCTTGCGTTAAATCCCGTGCAGCTTCAAAGCGCGATAGCCGTTGGATGAAGAGCTTTAGATCGGACGACTGACGGCGATATCGCTGGGCGTCCTGTTCCGAACAATAGCATGAGATGAACGGCGGTTTTGGAGTTGTACGCTGGGACGGGTGGCAAACACTATATGGAATCGCTGGCCAAACGGGAATTACCGCCTACCGCCAAAAGGTGGTGTGATATAAACCACTGGTTTTTGCAATGGGAGTGGGCGTGGGGACCACCAGGATAGGCAGGCTGCGGACCGTTGATTTCAAGGTTTGATCGGACGGTAGGCAGGTGAACTACGGGCGCGACGGGCATGAACAGTCGTCGTTCGATCTGTTACAGATCTATGGTTCAAAATGAGCCCGATACACATTTGATAAGCGCCTTTCGGGCTGGCGCCTGGTCTAGCGTCCGGGTTATATGGATGAAAAGACAGAGTGACTAGGGCCAAAGGAGCTACGCCTTAAATATTTCAAATATGGATTTCCAGCCTTTTATAATGAGTTGTGGAGGCAGGAAATGGTAACGACTGGCGTAAGAATGATTTTCCAAGGCTGAAAGGGGAAATTTGAGAGGTTTAAGCCAAATTGCTTGTGAAAATTTTACAGATAGCTAAGTATGATCAACACAATCTATGTTCCAACTAGTAGAGGTATGGGAGGATGTCCATTTTATAGCAAGGTAAGAGGGAACATGGATCCACTTAAGGTGGGGAAATGGGTTATCCCTTTGGGTGGTTCCACTTTTGTAAGAACAAGAAGCCCAAAGGGATAAGCTCGACTCTATCCTTGGGAACAAATAACCAAATCTCCGCCACAAAGCCTCACTTCCATTTTTTTAAAAATTCCAAAAGTGGATCAACGCAGGTATGATTCCCATTCCAGCATTGATTGACGTTGCCCCAGACCGAAAAGGAGGAATCGACGCAAGTGAGACAAGTAGATGGCACGCCACTCCAGATAACCATGTTTTTGAGGAGTTGCTTCAGGAATGGTTGATAGAGAGTTTATTCAGCACGTTGCAAGGGATATAATGGCACATTTTCATGATGGAAAATAGACACAGGGGTCATTTTTAAGGGTCTCCAGTATCAGGGAGTACAGGGACAATGAAAATTTGTTGTGTAACATATGCCCCCTAAATCATGAAGGCCAAACGAGAGTGAGGGGTGAAATTATTTACGAGTACGTGCCATGACCAAGACGTCATCTTCATAAAACCTGCGCAAACAAGCACATATATACATAACTGAAATCTCTAAGATAATCACAAGACATGAGGTATGGATGCAACCATCCGTAAAAGAGATCATGAAACAAGATCTGAGGTATGGTCGCAACCATCCAAATAAAGAGGATCGAAAATATAGACTTAAGGTATGGTCACAACCATCCAAATGAGAGATTCATGTGTACAATACATATTGCCTTGCAGCCTAGTCTTTATCAGACAAAACCCAGGGTCTTGCGTTCCGTCATGACCCGATCAAGTACAAATTCAGGCATCTGAATGAATGAGTTGAAGTCGAACATGCAAGAAAATCACCTGATTAACAATCAATGATGTTAAACTTTTAACAGGCATGAGAGAACCACTAATAATGACAATGGCCCTCAAGGTACTAGCAGTACAATCCACGAGATGCGAATAAGGAGCTGATGTCGAACACCCGCGAAATCATCCGATCGAGGGCCAATGATGTGAACTTGTCATTGGATGCGAACAACCTACCATTAGGGCATGCAAGCTCCAAGGTACTGAAAAGGGGATCTGTAAGATCAACTTCTCGGATAATGAGCTGAAGTCGATAGGAAGCGATCCGTCGAAGGAGGGCCATAATGTGTCCCACATCATCGACACGAGACACAAACAATAAGATAATGATGAAAGAGAACAGAGAACCATGCAAAGAATAATACACAGAAGGAACTTATCTTGAACATATCGACGACACGACTCCAGAGTTTGGCAGTATTCGACTCAAATGGTGGAAGAACCCCAATCCTCCACCTCTTTTGGTTCTCAGGTGTTCATGATGAATGGTGTTGCACCCGTCTCTATAGTTACCAGATCTAAAGATTATTCAAATTTGTGTCAGTCGGCGAGGAAAGAAATTGTCGATGCTGCTACTCCTTCTCCCCCGCCTGCTTTGAACCCTCTTCATATTGAAAGGCCTAGTTCTAATCTCATTGTATGACCACCTTCTAAAGGCGTGCTCCGAAAATTTTCGTATAATCCAAATGCCCGCGCCGCTCAACACTACAATATTGTTGAGGATTTGGCTTAGGCGCCTTCCGCTATGTCCGCGTTAGAGGTCCTTCAAAGCTATCCGTCACAACAGAAATCATTTCTATCCGCCATTGGAGGAATCGATCCATCTTATTCGAGCCTCATTACTTTTGATCTGGAAAATTCCATTATGCATCTCTCTCATCAACTTTCTTTCCTTATCTAGGTTGGTATCAAAGGAAAGAATATCCATTGGGCAGTTGTGGATGAAGGTGCATCCACTTGCATCATGTCTGTCTCTTGTTGGAAAGCCATAGCACAACATATATTCCACATAAACAATCTATCTAGTTTATCAAGGAGAACTAGAAATCCAATCATACATTAAAGATGAGAATGGAAAACAAGAATCAGTTGTATTATATTAATATAGAGAGGGGGAGTTACAACCTGCGCCTTAATGTCGTAGCTCTCCTTCAATGGGTCCAGATCCAGGCACGTATCCAAAGCGCTTGTTTCAACTTGATACGAAGGGGAAAAAGGTCTCAACTCTCCTTTAATGCCTATAGCAACAATTCTCTCTCTGTTGTTCTTCTATCTATGTTCCAACTAGCAGAGGTATGGGAGGATGTCCATTTTATAGCAAGGGAAGAGGGAACAAGGATCCACTGAAGGTGGGGAAATGGGTTATCCCTTGGGTGGTTCCACTTTTTTAGGAACAAGAAACCCAAAGGGAGAAGCTCGGCTCTATCCTTAAGAAAGAATAACCAGCTCTCTGCCACGAAGCTTCTAGATCTCGAAGCTTCATTCTAGTAGTGGATTGGTGCGGGTATGATTCCCATTCCAGTGTTGATCGACGTTGCCCCATACCAAAAAAGAGGAATCGACGTGAGCTAGATAAGCAGAGGGTGCGCCGCTCCATATAACCAATGTTTTTAAGGAGCTGCTTCAGGAATGGTCAACAAAGAGTTTGTTCAACATGTTGCAAGGGATATAATGGCACATTTTCATGATGGAAAATAGACACATGGGTCACTGTTAAGGGTCTCGAGGATCAAGAACAGGGAGTATAGGGACAGTGACAATTTTTTGTGTAACAATGCTATAAGCCTATCTTTCTTAATTCGTTGTGTTGATTTTATATGTTGTTTTTAGGATTTTGTGTTTTATCTTAAATGAGAAAACTAAGAACTGGGCTATGAAATGAAATCTAAAATTAATTATCAAAGTCTATGATGAGAGTTCTACTCTTGGATTTTAAAGATGAACAACTGATTTTAAGAGAACTAGAAATGAAAATAAAATTCAAATTTTTAGTACTTTGTAGAGATTTTATAGAAATGAGATTTAAAATCAAGAAAGTAACTCTACCTAGAGAAGAATAATGCTTGAAACATAAACTTAAGAAGGAAGAAAAGGAAATGTTTAATATTAGTCTAAGAAGGAAATTGATCTATAAATTACTCTAAAGAAAATATTCTAATAACTCGAAGATGAAAGTTATAAGAAGGAAGAAGTGGAAACGTCTATATAAGAAAGAAATTTGATCTATGAAAATTCTATATTGCATAAAAAGAAATCAACTTAAGTGATCAATCTTAACTATGTTAGACTATTCTACGCCGGAAATTATCTCCAAAACATCTATCTAAACTACTTCTAAATCTATTTAATTAAAGAATGAAAATATCTACTTAAATCATCTCTAAATCTAAACAAAGCATCAATCCAAACTATGTCTAAATCTATCAAAATATGTATCAAAAACTTCACTCTATTTACTAAATGAAAACATCTACCTAAATTTATTCTATGAAAATAGAGTATCAAATTAGCTCTAATCCTAGTTACTAATGAAACAAAGCATTTTATTCTAAGTTCTATGAAATGAAAGTATTAAACCTACAATATTCAATTTAAATGACTACGCTAAGTAAATCGAAAGATTGATCGAAATAATGAAAGAAAACAGAGTATTCTACCTACTATGCGAAGCTAAAATGCCTATCTGATCTGAAATATGTGATTACTGTGTGAACGAATGCGAGAAAGGTTTCATTCCATATGTTAACAGAATTATGACATCAAGATATTTCAGGAGAGCAAAACATTTAAAGCATTCAACTATGCGAAATACACAAAATTTAACTTATGAAAAACACAACAATTAACTTATGTGGAAATGGAAGAATTAAAGTAAGAAACAACATAATTTAAACTACGAAACCTCTTTCTGTGCAGGGTCCCACAGCAACAAAATGGCTTAAATTCACTTGTGACTAATTACCCATCAATGGTCTTGAACTCACCTTCTCCATGCATTAATAAAAATAGAGGTTTATTATGTGACAATATTACAATCAAAATTAAGCTTATCTCTGGTTAAAACAACCTGGAATTTATAATAGAGTTAAGTTCAATTGTTTGAGATAATCTCGCCTAAAAATATTAATGAAACTAGGAGTAGAATTCTAAATAGAATCGATGTCTTCATAGCTTTCATGATTTGCTATGTGGAGAGAAAATCGTGAAGCTTCCAACTTCTCGTTCGCTAGCCTCGACCCTCTGCTTGACTAATCCTTTGACCATGATTTTAGGCATTATTCCTCTCAATTTTGGACCATGATGTGTGGATAATTTACAAACTACCCATATGCTTCACTCCTCCTCTTCTTCTTCGGAACCTGTCAAACAATGTCTGTAGCTGCAAAAACAAAGATTAGCTACAGAATTGCATGAATTCTGTAGCTAAATACAAAATTCGTTCAAATAATACGAAACATTAAAATATAAAATGGAGATCATTCAAATGCCTTCTCAAACTGAGAATGTATCAATTAACATTGATTGAGCTTATGGATTATGTCAAAAAGGAAGGAAAAGTGGTGAGTTAGATGTCAAAAATAAAGATAGTCTTGAGGCTCAACAATATTCTCAGATTCATGGATATCTGATGAGTCTTGGTTGATCTTGTTATTATATGACTTGTTTCTAACGAGAGAGAAAATACTCATGTGACAGAGGGAGTAACAATGGCAGCAGGGTTTTCTTACGTCATATAGGGAGAAATCAAGCCCTGCTTCAATGTTAGAGGGAGTTTACCTCTGAGTTTGAGATGAAGGATCTTGGTTAGATACATTATCTCTTGGGACAGTAAGTGTTGCAAAAGCAGGGTAAGATCTTCCTTAGTAAAAGGAAGAATATTATTACGATCCTTCAAATATTTGGGATGATGGAAAAATAGTCCATGGCCACTCCCATGGTAACTAATCTAAAGAAGTTGAGTTACAAAGGGAGAAGCCAGGAATGCCACAATAATATTTGTTTTAGTATTAGAGGGAGCACCAAGCTAGGGTGACTAGAAAGTAGTCGTGGCAAAACATGTGTTGAGGTACCAACATGATACCATTGAATACAGTTTGAGATATGTCTCAAATGATGAAGTACTACAATAGTTATTTATAAGTTCAGACTGGGAAGAAAGTGAAAAATATAGGAAAATCACATCAAGATGATGATTTATTTTGGGTTATACTATGATATCCTAGATTAGTAGGAATCAGACATATGTAAGCATTGTAGAAGATGAGTACATTCCAACTATTTTGGCGAGTTGCGAAATAGTGTGGCTTTGGAAGCTACTCACAAGATTGTTTGATCAAGTGCAATAGACGACCGTGATGATAGGTCGAAGCACATTGAGATCATGGTACCACTACATTTGGGACATGGTACAGAAGGAAGTAGTGAGGCTCTAATGAATTTCTATGGACAAGTAAATTGCTGACATTCTCACAAAGCCTCTGTCCTAGGATGAAGTTCGTGTACTTCAGGGACAAGCTTGGAGTGGTTGAGAATGCTCCCTTGGTTGAAGGGAGTGTTGATGTTGTAGCATCATGGGGCGAGTATTCTCCCTAAGTCAAGGGTATTGACCATGAGCCATGTGATGTGGCTAGGGAGATTAGCCCACATAACATCGAGGCTTGGAGTGCTCCCCCAGTCAGGGGTTACCTGACCATATTTCCAATGGTTATTTAGCTAGTGGGTTGAATGAGTGCCTTATAGAATCGGGAAAGTTTTTTTACATTCAATAACATGTGACAATATGTGAGAATAGTAAATGGGCCCAGGGTTTCACCATTTCAGGGGGTTCTTGACATGACTCCAAGTGATGATTTGTTGAGTTAGTGAACCAGAACTAGTCTTGTTGACCCCTATTAGAAGGTTTTGACAATATTGCCATGGGTTTTGGCTAGTGGGTGACTAGATACATTTTCAAAGGGTACAAGTCTAGTGGATTCCTTTGCATGATGCTGATGTAGGATGATTTCCACATGGTTCTGGAATAGAACATGAGGTGGGTGGATTCATCAACATAACTGAGCTCATTCAACCTTTTCTTGGAATGGAGAATTTTTTCAATAAGCATGTACATTTGAATAAGTCAAAGAGAATACCTCCCTAGCTAAGAGGGAGTGTTGAATTTTGGTAGTTTCGGTTGGTATTCTTCTCCACAAGTCAAACCTAAAGAAAAAATGAAAAAGAAGAATTTTGAAATTTAAATTTTGAATTTATTTTTTACCTCCAAAATGTAAGGTCGGCTCTAATTGTTTAAGTCAAACCAACACTACGAGACGTGCCCCTTAGGGTACCTTAGACTACCATAAATATACATTCGACCTCCCTTGCTTGTAGCAAGTCAGATCACTCATCAACTCTTTTTTTTTGTATGTCCACATGTGTGAAGGAGATAGAGAGTGTTATGCAACTAGTTCACAAAATAGAAGAAAAGATATATCAACAACTTAGAAATCAGCCTCTTCGAGGGTGAAACCTCCTTTACATTACATAAATGAACAATTCTTGGATGATTCAAATGATAAAAATCTACTTTCTATATATAGGAGTCTGAGGGTTCCCAATATAGTCAAAGCCTACATAAAAACAATAATGTAAGGGCACAATAACAATAGTGGGCTTCTATGGGGCACAGTGATAACACTATGTGGACTACATGGGCACAACAATAACAATAAGGGGGATAGACTAACAATAAAAATAAGGGGACACACTAGTATTATAGGGACCTAACATGCCCCTCTCCTTCAAAAAAGTGTTGTCCTCAACGCTTGAGTAGTTCTATATTCTTCTGTATAAAATTCTCATCCTTCCATGTGGAATCTTCAGCTGGTAAGTTCTTCCACTTGATGAGATACTCTGAAATTGATAGATTTTGTAGCTATAGAGTTCTTGTTTTTGTGACTGCTTCAGGTTCTGATACGATTTTTCCTTCCTCACCAAGTTCTGGAAATATTGTTTGAACTTGGAGTTTGTCACCTATAACCTTCTTGAAGCATGAAACACGGAAAATTGGGTGCACTAGGGAAGATGCCGGAAGCTCCAATTTGTATGCCATAGTACCAACATTTTGCAACACCTTGTAAGGAACATAGTACTTTGGCGATAATTTATTATCCTTCTTAGCTTGCTTAAGGGACATTTGTTTGTATGGTTGTAGTCGTAAAAATTCCCAATCACCTACATCAAAACTTCTTTCCATGCGATGTTGATCTGCTTGTTGTTTCACTCGATTCCGCGCCAAAGTTAGGTTATCCTTTAGGAGTTGGATAACTTGTTGTTGATGCTCTATGTGATATTCCACTACTTGAACCTTAGAATTTTATCTTAAATATGATGTGATGGACGGTGGATGATATCCATAGAGTGCCATAAATAGGGTTATTTTTGCTGCAACGTGGAAGGAAGTGTTATACCACCATTCAGCCGGAGGTAACCACTTGACCCATTGTGTTTGTTTATCAGATACAAAGCAATGCAAATATCCTTCCAAACATTTGTTCACTATCTCAATTTGCCCATAAGATTGAGGATGATAAGATGAGTTATGAGCTATTTGAGTACCCAGACAGGAAAATAATTCCGTCCAAAAATTTATAGTGAAAATGGGATCTTTGTCGCTTACAATAATGTTTGCCATGTAGCTTTTGAATTGTTTCCATAAATGCAGTAGCAACTGTACTTAATTTAAATGGATGAGATAATGCACAAAAGTGTGCATACTTTGTAAGCCTATCAACTACCACCATGATGACACTCTTTCCTTCAGACTTGGGTAAACTTGTGATAAAATCCATTGAAACCTCCTCCCAACATTGACTTGGAATGGATAAATGTTGTAGGAGACCCGGGGTCTTAATTTTCTCAACTTTATTTTGTTGGCAGACCAAACATTTTGCCACAAAATTTTGAATATTAGATTTAAGGCCATCCCCAAAAAATTATTTCTTGAACCTGTGGTAAGTTTTTAAAAGTCTCGAGTGTCCTCCTAAGGGAGAGGTGTGGAATTCCAAAAGAATCTTTTGTTTTAGTTGGGAATTATTACAAATATATAAGTGATCTTTGTACCATAATGAATCATTTTTCTAGATAAATGTATTAGATTTATTAGGATATTGCTCCAACCTTTGAATGGGTGTCCACACTTCTTCGCCATTCTTCAACTGCTCCCTTGCTTCTGTTATCCAATCCGGTTAGATAATAGAAATGGCATAAAGCAATGCTTCCAGGTCCTCGTTGTTTCTTGACAGTGCATCTGCAACAACATTTAGCTTCCATTTTTTGTAAATGACTTCAAAGTCATAACCCAACATCTTTGTGACCCATTTTTGTTGCTCTTTTGAAGATAGTCTTTGTTCCAAAAAGTATTTAAGACTATCCTAATTTTTTTTTACCTTAAAGTGTTTTCCCATCAGGTAAGGTCACCATTTTTTTAGTGCATGTAGTGTTTCTAACATTTCCTTCTCATAAATAGCTTTCTGTAAATACTTTCCTTTGATTAGATGACTTTCAAAAGCAATGGGTCTTCCTTATTGCATTAAAACAACACCAATTCCATTTCCTGAGGCATCACATTCCACAATAAAGGTTTTTATGAATTCTGGTGTAGCGAATACCGGTGCTTGGCACATTGCCTCTTTAAGATGTTCAAAGGCCTTAGTTGCTTATGGAGTCCAAGAAAATGCATCTTTCTTCAATAATGTGGTTAGAGGTGTTCCTATTCTTCCATAACTCTAAACAAACTTGCGATAATACCTTGTTAACTCGATATATCCTCCCAAATGATTTGGGGTTGTGGGGATTTTCCATTCCTTAATGGTTTTAATTTTGTTAGGGTCTACCTTAACACCCTTATGAGATACAATATAACCTAGATATTCCACCTCATGTACTCTAAAGAAACATTTGGAGGCTTTTGCATATAATTGTTTCTCCTCTAATAGTTTGAGCACCTTGTCAACATGTTGAACATGATCCTTCCAAGACTTCTTGTAGATTAATATATAATAAAAAAAATACTAACACAAAATTTCTAAGGAAGGGTTTCAAAACGGAATTCATCAACCCTTGAAATGTATAAGGTGCATTGCTAAGGCCAAAAGGCATGACCAAAAATTCATAATGAACCTCATGAGTTCGAAAATTTTTCAATATTCATTCTAATTTGATGATAACCTTAATGGAAATCCAAATTGGTGAATTAAATCGCTCCATGTAATTCATCCAATAATCTATCAATGACAGGAATGGGAAATTTATCTTTAATAGTGATCTTGTTGAAAGGGTAGAGAAAGAACTTTGACTAGGTTGAATTATACTAGCCTCTAGCATTTCTGCAATCATACGTTCAATTTCGCTCTTTTGGGGATAGGGATATATATAAGGTCTGATGTTTGGAGGAACACTTCCTGGAATCAGATGAATAACATGATCATGATCACGAATAGGTGGGATGCCTTTGGAAGTCTCAAACACCTTGGAATGATTGTCCAAGACTTTTTGGAGATATGGAGAAATAGAGGATTTCGATGTTTGAATATGTAGTGAGCATAATTGTGCAATTATGCCTCGTTTTTATTTCTTCAAAATATTTGTCATGGCATTAGAGCTGATTATCCTTCCTATTTTCCCTGTGATACCCCATAATCCAACTTCCTTTCCTTCCCAAAAAAAATTCAAGAAACGTTCTTGAAAAATAAAAGCTATAGTCACCAAAGATTGTAACCATTGGACTCCTAGTACAACATCAACACCACCCATTGGAATAGAAAGCATTGGACTATTCAATGCATATTCCCCCATGGTTAGCTTGATATTATGGCACTTTCTAGAGAAATTTATAGTTCCTCCATTTGCAACCATCACTTGACATTTTGGTGTTGGATATAGGAAGAAATTCAATTCCTTGGCTATCTTAAAATGAATAAAATTATGTGTACTACCTGAATCAATCAACACTATTACCTTTTTTTTCTTTGATATATCCTTCTATGTTTAGAGTTTGAGGAGTGGTAATTTCTGCCAATGCATTACAAGATATGGTTGGATTAATTTATTCCTTCTCTGGGGTTGGTTCCTGGTGTATATCCTCCTCTTTTGATGTTTCTTGCTCATTTGCTTTATTCCTCTTCACAATCCATGTAAAATAATTTCTTCTTAGCGCACTTATGACCTTTAGTGTATTTTCTATCACAACTATAACAAAGCCCTTTTTCTATTTTTTCCTCCAATTTTGTGGTTTCAACCTTGTAGGTTGTGGATGGCTACGAGCAGCAACATTTCCATCTTTATAGTTGTAACTGATAGACTTCCTTGTTGCTATAATTTTGCTTTCAACTTTTCTTACCACCCTGAATGCCTTTTCCAATGAATCAGGTCCCCAAAGGAGAAACTCATGTTGGATGTTATCCTTTAAAGTCCCTATGAAGACATCAATCCTATGTTCCTCTGGAATATTATTTACCCTTAGATTCAATTTTGGAAGTCCTCAATGTGCTCCATCATTGAACCCTTTTATTTGAGATTTTTCAATTGGCTAAAGAAGCTGTTGCTCTTTGTATCCTCATAATTTTCTATCATTTCGTTCGTAAAAATTGACCAAGTCACAAGCGGTTTATGAGAACAAAGCCATTGATACGAAAATAAACTGATTTTGTTCTAAATATAAAGTTACAATGTGTACCTTTTGTGTGTGTTGCACATTATGGAGCTCAAAGTATTGCTCCATTTGTAGTATCCATGTTATCGGATCTTTGCCATTAAACTTCCTCATATTGATCTTTGAAATATGGTGGGTCTTAAATCCAAAATTAGAATCTATGAAATCATGATTACCATTTTTTTTGTTCTCATCATGAGTTTCATCTACTACCCTTTTGCCATTAGGAATCATTTCTTGTAGCAACTTTGTCAAACCTTCCATGTCTTCTTTCTATTTTTCTTCTATACCATCGATCTTAGCTTCTATTCCATCCATTCCATTCTTCAAACCATCCATCTTAGCTTCCATGCCTTTCTTCATCTTAGCTTCCATTTCATTTTTGGTTACTTTTTGTTAAAGCGAAAGAATTCTTTTTGGGAGGCATTATAGAACAAAATACTAGTGTAAATGCTTCAATATTCCCTTTGGAATCACTTCAAACTGAATTTTTTTAAACAAAAGTTATACAAATTAAAAAAAAAACACACATTTTTTTGCTTTTGCGGAGCTCGATATTGAAACTGATGTATCTCTATGATTTCAGAGCCCAAGATTTTAACTTCGTTCCTGTGGTATCCCTCTGAGTCATCTTTCCAATGCTACAAGTCAGACATAATTGGGATACTTCAAGAAAAAATTATGCTCGATCTCCCACAATGACCTAATTATGGACTGGTTCAGTAGAGTGAACTTGTACAACATGCCACATGTCACTGTTTCGACCTTCGGCCCTTAAATAGATACACAAGAAACTACAGTCCGTTCATTTTCAACCATTTTTTACAGAATTCCAATATGATGCCAGAAACGAAAGTTATGACAATTTTCCCTCGCTCGCCTGTTTGAGATGAAATTTTGGAGCCTGCAAATCATATCTCTAAAAACATTGTGAAACAAGGTCTGAAATTTCCACAACATTCATCAATATTTCACCTCCACGTGGTAAAAATTTCATCCTCTGAAGCCTCGTAGAGAAAACGTTATAGCGAAAATTCCTAGATGACCTGTTTGAAGAAGCGAAACCCTAGAATCCCAAGCTCTGATACCAAATGTTATGCAACCAGTTCACAAAATAAAATAAAAGATAGATCAACAACTTATAAATCAACCTCTTTGAGGGGGAAACCTCCTTTACATTATATAAATGAACAATTCTTGGATGATTCAAAGGATAAAAACCTACTTTCTATATACAGGAGTCTAAGGGGTCCCAATATAATCAAAGCCTACATAAAAATAATAATGTAAGAGCACAACAATAACGATAGTGGGCTTATATGTTGCACAATGATAACATTATGGGGACTACATGGGCACAACAATAACAATAAGGGGGCTACACTAACAATAACAATAAGGGGGTAGACTAGTATTATAGTGACCTAACAGAGAGACAAGACCAACAAAATTTTGACCTGAATTTGACTCACGTTGACCAGCATTGAATGAAGTTTTTCTTAACAGGTTGACTGCAGGTTCACCAAATTTCTGAGGTAGTCGTAGGAGGTCGAAATTCGACCTGTTTGACTAGACTTCGACCAAATTGCAAGAGGCCAAAAATGTGGTTTGTTTGACCATATTTGACTCATTGGATTTTGTGGTCAGTTTGACCTAGTTTGACTCAAAAAATCAAATTGTATCTCTTGTTGAATTAGACAATTTATCTAAGAAAAGGTTGCTGAGTTTTTCCCTAGTTAGGGTTTTCCCATGGTAAAAATTTGTTTCTCTTCCCTAGTTAGGGTTTTCCCATGGTAAAAATTTGTTTCTCTTGTGCTTGGCTATCTCTTCATGATCCTACTGTCACTATTGTTTTACAATTGAGATTTTATATGTATAATTGCTTAATGATGAACTTAGCACAAGAAGAATTAATTAATTAATTAATCATAGGAAGTAATTATTAGATTAGATGATCATGAAAAATCAATACTCACAGGGTTACAATGTAATTTTAATTCACGATTTAGACTAAAACAATACCATACATGTTATTAATTACACTGTCTACCAAATTCACACACAATGTACATTCGATCAAAGGCTTATTCTAAACTTATTGTTATATTTATACCCAATCAATGTGGTATAAAACATTTTGACTACGACGAAGAAAAACAACATGCAATCTTTCAAGCAAAGAAAGTAGTATTCCTATAAATTAATGACTTTGGATCATATTCTTTAGAGATTAAATTGAGTTAAATTATTTCTTTTAGATGCAAATCCTTAAACTATGACAATTTTAATTGTAAATACTTGATTTTTTTTGTTGATTTTGAACAAGTATATTAACAATTTTATTTAATTTTGCATGTTTATAGAGAATAGAAAAATATGAAGATTAAGAGTGTGAGCAAAGGTAAGATGAAGGGAAAAAAACTATTGGAAAAAATAACAGAGGATATTTTAATAGAAATATTATTGATCAAGAAAATAATTAGAATATTTCCCTCATAATTTTGCTAAATTATTGAGATTGTTGTAACAACTATCTAAATAATTTAAATGAGAAGATAAAATATTATATTAATATAAATATAATCTCTTTCAATAGCAAAGTAGTTGAAAATCTTTGTAATTAAGACCATATATTTCTATCAGCTTTGAAAATTTGAAGATAAGCATATGTTGATCGATATAGCTTGGACAAGGAGTGATCTTACGTAAGCTTTGGATTTTTGTAAGTTTATGTTATTTTCAATTCTTGCCTATTTTCATGTGAAACTACTTTCCATTATGTACTAGAATTAATCAATTGATCCTATATTAGAGGTGAGCATGTAAATTTTGAGATATGAAATGCTTTATTTTTAAACAATACATATGCATACGAGTTTTTTTTTTTTACGAGATCGGTTGCTATTTAGTATTCAAAAAAGAGGGGAAAAAATTCCTTGATACATTCGAGTTTTGGAGGAGAGTACCATGGAGGGGTTATGTGGCAAAATACCGAGCCTCCTTTGTGACTACTATTAAGTTACTATAATGCATGACAGAATCCTGATATATTCTAAAAAACTGAGAGAGCATATAAGAAAATTTAAAGGACATAATCTAAAGAGAAAGATGAAGGAATGCAGATTAGTCAGTGTTGTCTTGATTTTCTCCCGAGTTGACCGTGGAAACATTGTTTGAACTAGAGATTGGCGTTGATCTCTTGTCAAGCATATATTTTCAGAATATGCATTGACTCTTTCATGTGGGCACAACGGTTATAGGAGTTTCTCAACTGCTCCTTAAAATATTTCGCCTGGTGTCAGAGGAAAGTAATGTCCACTTGATGTTTTTGTTCCATAAGCTTCAGATGTCCTCTGATCTGCGCCATCTCAGCTTTGAGGTCGGCACAGTGAAAGCAATTTTCGTTTCTCATGACTGCTTGATTGAAGGAGAGAGGCAGAAACACTACTGCAGAAAATGTTGTAGAAAGTGGAGGCGGAAACACTGATGAAGAAAATGAAGTGCTGAAGGGACGGTGGAGAAGGAGATTCAGGATGGATGCGGCATGTTGATCATGTCAGCATTCTATTGAGATTTTGCTATGCAACCTCGCTTAAACCTTTCAAAACCCCTCTTTTGCCTTGAGAAATCCATTTTCTGCTTATCGTTACCTTCCTACCCCCCCCAAAATACATTGAAAAAGGCCGCAAAACCCATATTTGAAAATCTGCAAGGCCTAGCCCTTTCGGCCCTAGCCCCTTAGTCTTTTCCTCCATGTAACCTGGGTGCCAGACCAAGTGCTAAACCCGGAAGTGCTTATCACACACACACACACACACACACACACACACACACACACACACACACACACACACACACACACACACACACACACACACACACACACACACACACACATATACCGGGCGCATTTATAACTGTTGATTTGTACAAATCTGACGGCATTCGCAAATCTTCATCGCGCCCGTGACCAACTCCGTTCATCGCCCAAATCGCCCGTCCACCGTCCGATCAACCTGCAAAATCAACGGTCCACAGCTCACCCACCCTTGTGGCCCCCACTCCGTGCACTGTACAAAACCGGTGGTTTATATCGCACCGCCTTTCGGAGGCGGGCGATATTTCTCATTTCGGAGCAATTCCATACATTGTTCATCGCGTGTCCCCGCGTACGGCCCAAAAATCGCCGTTCATCGCGCGTTATCGTTCGTCCGTAGACACGGCGTGATATGTGTGTGAGCCGTCCGATCTGGGGCGATCCATCCGACGGTAGTGGCTCCACGAAGCTGCGCAGGATTTAGCCAAGGCAAGCCGTACCCCTGGCCCACGATCCATCGCCCTCCAACTCATTTTCAGCCGTCGATATCCTCCTGAGATCTGATGGTCCAGATCACTTACCTCTCCGCTAGTCGAATCCGTACCTCCACATCACCCATTCCACGTGTTTGTCGCATTTTTCCTCCACCTGTATATATATTCCAGTCATAAGTCAAATTTCAACGTTTTTTTTTTTTTGTTAAAAAAATTGCACCAGTCCATCCTCCATCGTTTCACTGCATTTTTCGCCGCCACCCCACATTCTTCCACCATTTCATCATTCTGCGCAGCCACATTGTCATCTTCGTCGCCACCTGCGTCCACCTTCCCATGCATTATTTTCTTGACGATTTCGTGTGTTTTGCAGGTTACAGAGGCAAAAAACTGCCATGATTCATTCTTTGTTACAGCGAAGGAGGACACATCAAGGGACCATTTTTCAGAGGCTGTAAGTATGGAGAAAGGCCTGGGAAGATATGTCAACACGACTTCCATTAAAAAAGTAGGGTTAAAATCTGTCAAACCCTCCAGAGTCATTCAAAGCACAGATTGCGCAGATGGAGACATTAATGGAGCAACAGAGAAATGTCAGTGAATGATCGAGGAATTCAATGTTCATCATTGAAGATCTTAAACCGTAATTCAGGGTTTAGAAGGAAGAGGGTACCATTTGCAGAAAACAATACTCTAAAGCTTTATTTTCAGCACCATTTTCTTTCAGGGAAGGACGGAATGTCTATGTGATTTTACTTCTTTGCCGTGTTCTTGAAGAGACTTCTACCCAGTGCATTTATTTCAGTTAGCAGGCCACAGAGTACAAACAGCATTACAAAGTCATCGAGCAGTATGGGCGTGCACGTTTCCGCCATCTTGTTTTAATGAGGCAAATTAAATATTCATCACCTACTCCCTTTTTGAGCTTTCTTGTTCTCCTATAAAGCTCCCGAAGAACAGATGATTTAGGGTTCGAGATTTTATCAGAAAATTATGCAGTGAAAGGATTTTTGTATACATTTTGTTGAACTCTTGTGTGAAGGTTCAGAGCCCGTAGGGTCTCAGTGAGGAGGAGTTCCATCGGTTAAAGAGGATTCTGGTCTTTGGTATTTCACAGTCTGTAACTTTCGCTTATGTGTTATTTTAATAGATCATTTCATTTCATCCATCTTTCCCGTATCATGTTTCTGGAATGCGAGTGGCTCACTGATTTTTGGTATGGATTTATCCTAGTTGATACCCATGCTTGGATTAGTCAAGCGCTTTAAATATGGCTCAGGCATGATATTCTGTTCCACTATTCATCTAAACCGTATTTCTGCTATATTAGTTTCTTTGGGAGGGTGTTTTTAAAACACTATTGTCATGTATGGATTCTTAGATTGGTAAGCCCATATATGGTGGTATTGTGTATCTGGATATCAGCTCAATGATAACTAATATCTTCTCAATATTTCATCCACTACATACACCTTCTGATAATTTATTTCTGTGAGGTATTTCTGAATTGGCCCTCTTTACAGTAAGTTGTCTCTGAATTGTCTCTTGCTTTTATATTGGAGTTTTGCATGTTGCCTCTGCATTATTCCTTCCTCTGTGTCAGTTTCTGAAGGTCTTCGTCCCATTCAAATTAAACTTCTTGTTTACAAGAGATAGCATGAGAGCTTTTTATTGATAACTTCCTCTGTTATACCATATGCTCCTTGCTAATATAATATGTCCTAGGCACTGGTCTTTCACAACTCAAGGCTGTCTCTAGGAACGACAACACGACAGAGAGAAAGAAGGGAAATATTGAGGAAGAGAAAAATACATATACATATGAGTTTAACAATTATCGAGTTTGTGAATTATTTTTATGGATTCATAATTTATCGTTCTGTTTCATATCCAATTTATCTACGTTTGCTACTAGTTGAAATATATAAGTAGATTAATAGATAGAATTAATTTATAGTTATTATAGAGTTAAGTAGTTAACTGTATAGATTCAATTATTATAACTTTCACCATTAAGTACTTTCATTATTAATATACTTTGGCCGCTGACCAAGCCCACATATCAGTTGAAAGTTACCATATTGAACGAGTATAGGTCTAATTTGGAAATTGATTGAATAACTTTCCCCTTGTTGGTACCTAAATTTTTTAGTTATCAACAATATGACAACCCTACCATTGACTAGAGAACAAATCCCGTGCAACAAATGATTCAAAAGTTATATGAGGTTGATTTGAAGGCTCTCAAGAACCACCCTCATTGTCTACATAAGGGTTGCATCAAGGTTCTTCTCTAGACTTTAAAAAGGAGAGTCATTACAAGGTTTCCATAGCCTGAATTCGACTTAGTATGAGGGACACAATCGAGGCTTGATTTCCAAATTAAGAAAGAAAGGAGTTATGTAATGCTTTTAGGGAAATATTTGGTGAATGAAAAGGAAGCCCCAAGCTTAACCAAACTTATGACTCCACTTTTGGAGCTAGAAAATCAATTTCACATTAAGGAAGCTTGCGTGGGAGTGAAAAATCGAAATTTTTAGTTGTAAAAATAGTTTTTTGGCTCAATAAGAGGCTATGAAGCTTGGTCATTGAGCGAAGAGGCTAAGAGTTTGCTTTATAATTTTCAATACAATCTTTCAAGGAATTATACCTCTAGGGTGGGGAGTTACGACTCCAAATTTCAAATGTTCTACGAAGACTAATGTTTCTTAGCCTTCTTTGTGAATTTCAAAATTTCATTCTTGAGATTGTTAATAAGACTAGGTGCGAGAGCATGCGCTTAGACAAGCTTGCATGGGGTATCTGTCTATATCCAACATTGAGAGACCAATCAAGGTAATTTCATTGATCAACACTCATGCTAGTTTAGAGATGAACGCCATTGGCCCTATCCTCCCAAGTGAGGTATTAAAACTAGAGGTTTACCAAGGTTCCACCATCCATGAAGCTATATGGACTAGAAAACTAAATACCCATTAATATCATCAATATTATTTACAATTCATTATTCACTAAATTTATAATCAACAAACATTCAAATATTCAAATAGTAAACATCAACCAAATTACAAATTATGAAAATTAGAATACAAGTGAGAACACTTATTTGAGCAATTAAATTCTTACATTTGATGAAGGTAAAGTTCTTTTCCACCAACCATAGGTTTAGCCATGCCTTTATCTTTCTATGGTAGAGTGCCCCCTAGCGAGACCATGATACCACTAGGGAAACTCTAATTCACTGAAGCAAAGGTTGACAATGAGGCCACTCTTCTCCACAACAAATTTATAGCAAAAGTCCCTCCTCACCACTGAGCATAGGGCTTCCACGAATTCTTAGGTGCCTTTCTAACTAGTAGGCAATAATGGAACCTCTTCACCATCTAGGTGATTCCTTATCATCCTCCCTTTTCAATGCCACTCTAGCTCATATCAATTCACAACCAATTCACTCAGCTTGGATTTTGGTTACTTTTGTTGGGTGTGGAGCTTGATTATCTTGTTTACTTTGTATCACAGCATTGAACCCCTGTACCTTAAAAGGGGCGGCAACGCCGCCCGTAATTAATCGCTGTCGTGGGGGGTCCAAGGGGGGCAACAACGCTTTTCGGAGCCCCCCCTGGCAAGGGTTTCGGGGGCAGCGGCCCCGAAGCTAAAAACATATGTAAAATTGCCTTGTAAAAGTATAGTAATTTCTAGTCAATCTGGGCCGTTCATAGGCGGATGATCTGACGGTAGAAGTTATGTTTAGTTTAGGGTTTTTTGCCTTAGAAGGCAACCCCTTGTATATATGAGGGTATTATATTGCGGCTGTGTAATATATGTATATGTGTGTATTCTTAGAGCGAGCAACAGATAGGGAGACTGTGAGAGAGAACAGAGGATATTACAGTGGATCTGTTGTAGGTTTTGTCTCTTCATTTTTGTTGGATAATAGAAAGGAAGGACTGGCTATTCGGGGTGGACGTAGCCCAAACTAGGTGAACCACGTATATCTGTGTCTCTCTGGTTTTATGTGTTTTGTGTGCTTGTATTTTCCGCATATTTTATGTGTTGCATTGCTCTGTAATATTTAATTTTCTAACAACTGGTATCAGAGCCAAAGGTCTATTTGGCTGATAAACTCGTAGGAAATAAGGGTTCCTGGTTCAAGTGGGAGCAATGGCGAAAGATAGTAAATTTAGGGTCGAGAAATTTAATGGCCAAAACTTCCCATTGTGGAAGATGCAGATGGAAGATTATCTATATCAGAAAGATCTGTACCTACCATTGAGCGGAAAAACAAAGAAGCCGGCGGCCATGACAGACGCGAAATGGAACATTCTCGATAGAAAGGCACTCAGAACAGTACGGTTGTGCCTTGCGGCGTTAGTCGCCTTCAATATTTCGAAGGAAACAAAAACAGAGGGTTTGATGCAGACGTTGGCGAAACTATATGAAAAACCCTCGACCTCAAACAAGGTATTTCTTATGAAACAATTATTTAATATGAAGATGTCGAAAGGTGGATCTGTTGCAGACCATTTAAATGATTTTAATACAGTTACCAGTCAGTTAAGTTCTGTAGGGGTAAACTTTGATGATGAAGTTAGGGCTCTTTTATTTGTGTGCTCATTGCCAGAAAGCCAGAATGGTTTAGTTATGGCCATTAGTAACTTTGTCTCTGGATCTAGTACTTTAAAGTTTGATGATGTTGTCGGTGCTATCCTTAGCGAGGAAATGCGACGGAAAAGCTCTGGTGAGACATCGGGTATTTCTTTGAGTGCAGAGTCTAGGGGAAGAAGAATGGAAAGAGGAAAGAGCTTGGGTTATCGCAGTAAATCAAGGAAAGGCAAATCCAAGTCCAGATCAGGGATAGTGTGTTGGAAATGCGGAAATAAAGGACACCTAAAGAAATATTGTAGATCTTGGAAGGGAAAAGAAGGAGATGCACAGCAAGAAAACAATCATGAAACAAATGTGACAGGTGATGTGTTACAAGATGCTTTGATTCTTTCTTTCGAAAATGTTACTGATTCTTGGGTTGTAGATTCAAGGGCTTCATTCCATGCCACACCTGATAAGAAATATTTTCATGACTATGTTCAAGGAGATTTTGGACAAGTTTATTTGGGTGATGATAAACCTTGTAAAATTGTTGGAATGGGTAAAGTTCTTGTAAAATAATAGAATGGAAACCAATGGCTACTAAAGGAGGTAAGGCATGTTCCAGATCTGAAGAAAAATATGATTTCAACAGGGTAGTTAGGAAGTGAAGGTTGTGTGACAACTTTCACAGATAAAACTTGGAAGGTCACCAAAGGAGTGCTAGTAATAGCAAAAGGTGAAAAGGTTGGTACATTGTATTTATGCAATGGTATTTCTAACTCTGTTAATGCTTTAACTTCCAAAGGAGTAGATGCAAGATTATGGCATCATAGGCTTGGACACATGAGTGAGAAGGGAATGAAGATTCTTCACTCAAGAAATTTGTTGCCAGGTTTGAAGAATGTTGATTTGGATTTCTGTGAAAATTGCATTTATGGAAAACAAAAGAGAGTCAGATTTCTCAGAATTGGGAAAGAAAAGAAGAGCGAAAAATTAGAGCTTGTGCATACAGATGTATGGGGACCTGCTCAGCTATCATCTCTCGGTGGCTCTCGTTATTATGTTACTTTTATTGATGATGCAACTAGAAAAACATGGATTTATTATATTCAGAATAAATCTAATGTGTTTGATACTTTCAAGAAATGGAAAGATTTGGTTGAGATTGAGACAGGAAAGAAGTTGAAGTGTCTCAGATCATAAAATGGAGGTGAATATTGCAGCAAAGAGTTTGATAGGTACTGTTCAGAGCATGGAATTCGCAGAGAGAAGACAGTTCCAAGAACACCACAAGAAAATGGTGTGTCAGAAAGGATGAACAGAACAATCATGGAGCGTGCAAGGTGCATGAGATTGCATGCGGGATTGCCTTTACAATTTTGGGCAGATGCTGTAGATACTATTGTTTATCTAATAAACAAAGGGCCTTCAAGTTCCTTGGATGGTGGTATTACAGAGGAAGCATGGACAGGTAAAAAGGTAAACTACTCTTTTTTAAAGCCTTTTGGCTGTGAGGCCTTTGTCCATATTAATAAAGAAAATAGAACAAAGCTTGAGGAAAAATAAAAGAAATGTACCTTTATTGGATATGGTGTTAATGATTTTGGATATCGCTTATATGATTATGAAAATCACAAAATCATTAGGAGCAGAGATGTAATATTCAATGAAAAGGTCTTGTATAAGAATCAGTTGCAGGAAAAGAAACAAGAAAAAGAAAGCAAGGAATACACGGTTCTTGATGAGATAACTGAAAAAATAAAGGTGCTTGAAAATAATAATAATCAACAACCACAGCAGCAACAACCACCACAACAACAACAGGCACCTCAAACAAATGAAAGTGGTGTTAGAAGATCTACCAGGATAAGTAGACCCCCTGAACGATACTCTCCTTCATTATATTATTTATTGTTGACTGATTCTGGTGAACCCGAATGTTATGAAGAAGCAATGCAGGTTGAAAGTGGGAAGAAGTGGGAGCTAGCCATGGAAGAAGAGATGGACTCCTTAATGCATAAACAGACTTGGGACTTAGTCAGGTTGCCTGCAGGTAAAACTACATTGCAGAATAAATGGGTTTACAGGCTGAAGGAAGAAGATGGAGGAAAACAGAGGCACAAAGCTAGACTTGTGGTGAAGGGGTTTGCATAGAAGAAAGGTATTGATTTTGATGAAATATTTTCTCTTGTTGTTAAAATGAATTCAATTAGAGCTATTTTAAGTCTTGTAGCAGCGGAAGATTTACATCTTGAACAGTTAGATGTAAAGACAACATTTCTCCATGGAGATCTGGAGGAAGAGATCTATATGGAGCAACCAGAAGGATATGAGGTCAAAGGGAAAGAAAAATTAGTGTGCAGGCTAAAGAAGAGCTTGTATGGCTTAAAACAGGCTCCAAGGCAGTGGTATCTAAAATTTGACAAGTTTATGTCTGAACAAGGTTATACTAGATGTCAATCTGATCATTGTGTTTATCTGGAAAGGAAAAATGATGGCAACTATATTATATTGTTGTTGTATGTAGATGACATGCTTGTTGTAGGGTCTAACATGCAGGAAATAAATGTGCTCAAAAGAAAATTGGAAAATTCATTTGCAATGAAGGATTTGGGAGCTGCAAAACAAATCCTTGGTATGAGGATAGCTAGAGATAGGAAAAATCGCAAATTAACACTGTCTCAGAATGAGTACATAGAAAAAGTGTTGAAAAGATTTAATATGCAGAATGCAAAACCAGTTAGTACACCTTTTGCTAGTCATTTCAAACTTAGTAAGGAGATGTGCCCCAAGACCCAAGAAGACATGGATTATATGTCTAAAGTTCCATATGCATTAGCAGTTGGAAGCTTAATGTATGCAATGGTCTGCACAAGGCCTGATATTGCACATGCAGTGGGAGTTGTAAGCAAGTACATGAATAATCCAGGAAAAGAACATTGGATGGCAGTAAAATGGATTCTCAGATATTTGAGAGGTACCACAAATCAAGCATTATGCTTTGGTGGTTTAAACATTGCTCTACAGGGATATGTTGATGCAGATATGGCAGGTGACAGAGATAACAGGAGGAGCACTACAGGATATGTATTTACTGTAGGTGGAACAACTGTCAGTTGGGTTTCAAAAATCCAAAGTGTTGTTGCACTTTCAACAACAGAAGCCGAGTATGTTGCTGCTACGGAGGCTAGTAAAGAAATGATTTGGTTACAAAGGTTTATGGATGAATTGGGTAAGAAGCATGATATGGGCACACTATACAGTGATAGCCAAAGTGCTATTCATCTTGCAAAGAACTCAGCATTTCATTCTAGGACTAAACACATACATCTCAAGTACCATTTCATACGGTCGGTATTGGAAGATGGAGAGTTGAAGCTGGAAAAGATACACACTAGCCAGAATCCTGCAGATATGCTAACAAAAGTTGTAACCAGGGAGAAACTGAGAACATGCTCAGTTTCAATTGGTCTTCAAGGATGACGATGAAGATGAGAAACAACCAGGTCCAAAGAGGAGTCATTGTCTAGCAAATGAAGCAGCGGTGGAGTTGCTACAATTAGTCTCCAAGTGAGAGATTGTTGGGTGTGGAGCTTGATTATCTTTTTTATTTTGTATCACAACGTTGGACCCATGTACCTTAATTGGGGTGGTAACGCCACCCGAAATTAAATGTTTCCTGGGGGTCTAGGGGGGTGGTTGTGACTTTATGGAGCCCCCCCCTAGCGAGGGGTTTCGGGGGCAGCACCACCGAAGCTAAGAACAGATGTAAAATTGCCTTATAAAAGTATAGTAATTTCTAGTTAATCTGGGCCGTTCATTAGGCAGATGATCTGACGGTAGAAGTTATGTTTAGTTTAGAGTTTTTTGCCCTAGAAGGAAACCCCTCGCTTTTATGAGGGTATTGTATTGCGGCTGTGTATTATATATATATATATATATATATATATATATATATATATATATATATATATATATATATATATATATATATATATATATATATATCTGTGTGTGTGTGTGTGTATTCTTAGAGCGAGAAACATATAGGGAGACTGTGAGAGAGAACAGAGGATATTACAACATATCTGCTGTAGGTTTTGTCTCTTCATTTTTGCTGGATAATAGAAAGGAATGACTGGCTGTTCGGGGGTGGACGTAGCCCAAATTGGGTGAACCACGTATATCTGTGTCTCTCTAGTTTTATGTGTTTTGTGTGTATTTTCCGCATATTTTATGTGTTGCATTGCTATGTAATATTTAATTTTATAACAACTTCTAGAAAAATTTAACAAACATAATTGGGTATTTTGAAGCCCATAATACACCATCACACATCTAATTCTTGAATGGCGCATTTCTAGATGAGTTTGGGCATCCAACTCGAGCTATAGTCACCTAGAAAGATATAATGACCATTCCACTCAGGATTGGCAGCTAATTGAAAATTTCACTCCTTAGACACTTGTGTATCTCCTTGCTCTCCATGAGTGAAATTTATGATTGAATGACTATTTTCCTAAGATTTTTCCTATTTTCCCCACACCACTCATGGGTCAACTCTTGAAATTCAAGATGAGTACTTTCCCATACTACTCATTGAAGTCTGAAAGAACTCCTCAATCACTACCCAACTTTTGTAATTGTGGAAGGTAGTTGCTTCAACTCTCAGGTTCTCTATTAAATGAGTTATTTTTTTGGGGGGTTGTGTGGTTTTGGGGGAGTGTGGAATTGGAGGGAAAAGGTAAGTCAACATTTTCAAATTTTAAATTTTTGGGACAAAGTTTTGGGTGGGCGGGGGGGGTGGGTCTTTTTTCTAGGCTTTGCAGGTAATGTTGATTCTCACAACACCTTCAATAGTTCTTGCTCGTGGCATCATTCTCAATGTAGGTGCTTCACCCTTTAATCAACTTTGTGGAAATTTCCATTAATGACAAATACACTTACATTGTTCATAACTTATCCATTTCAACTTAAAAATCGACAACGTATCCAAATTATGACTCACAATGACCCTTAGATGTATTTACATTTACGTATTGGGGGAAATCAATTTGGGGTGTTACATAATCTCTATCCTTCTTTTTGGCATTGGGTATTCTAGAACTATCTGGTGATTTTAAGGAGCGATCTGGTGATTTTAAGCGCACATCTTTGTGGGTTCAAATTAGGTTCATCAACTCTAAACTCAGTTTCCAATTACAATATGTTCAAATATCAGTTTGTTTTAGGGATCGACCCAGTTAACTCAGGTGCAAGACTTTATGAGTTCAATTTGGGTTACATGTATTTTGTTTTGCCCCAATGAATCAAGCCTTTCCTTCTCTTTTCGAGAGGAATTCACCTTGAACCTATAGTTCATTGCCCTAGACATATGGACTACAAACTAGAAAACTTGCTAAGCTCTACAAAGGCATGAAAAGTTTATTTGGAATCTAAAGATCTCCTCTTGATCCTTCGTTGAAACATTAGGACAACAAAACACCATAAATAATTTAAAAGGAGAAATTATCATAGAAATTTTGCTTTAGCATAATAAGCAATTATCATTTCTATAATTGGTAGATAAAATTGTCATTTCCATAATTGGTATATAAAGTTATTTGTTAGCAATAACACTAAGCTAATACAACACTTCACATGGATTCACTCCATGATTCGCTAATACAACACTTCACATAGATTCACTCCATGATATCTATAATTATTCACCACTAAACATAATTAATCCCCAAAAACAAACTCTTAACAATATTCACAACAACAAGGTCCCATGCATAACCTCCACCAAAAATACAAATAAAAAAAATAAAGCTAAAACAAGTAACCTTACCTTCCCAACCTTTAATGCATGATTATTATATTTTGTTAAAACTTAAAGACCTTAGAAGTTTTCTCCAACCCCTTTACATCTAAGAAATTTTGTTTACTTTTACATTGGATAGAAGCTACCATTAGATAGCCATATTCACATAAGCATGATTATCTTTTTAAATCATACTTTTATAATAAAAAACCATTTTTATACCACTATATTATGAGCTTTTACTGTAATCCTTTTTTATTAATATATATTTCTCAAATTTTTATTAAAATAATATATCTATATATATTTATAAACATCACATGAAAAGAATATATTAATACACATCACATAAAAAGAAAATATTATCCTATCAACCAAAGAATTTGCATCGCAAAACAACAAATTTCCAGTAATGTTAATATTACATTAAAAATAAACTATCACATCAACCAAAAATTTTCATGTAAAATCTGGAAGTTGTTACTACAATAATCTCGGTGGTTGGATGAAGCATAAAAAACGATTTAAGTAAATTTTTTTATTTATGTATCCGGGTCATTGTAATAATCAATTCAATATATGTGTGTATATGTCAGTGGAACACCCAGCAAATCCCAAATGGAGTGACGGTGGGGATAAAGGCAGGTCCGGAATCCCTGTGAAACACGGTGGCATCTGCATCTCGGCCGTGCGATACGGATCTGACGGTCTCTGAGCCATATTTCGGTGATATATTTCGTATTTTCTGGGAGACGAGGGCCTTTGTTGATATTAATTACTAGGGTTTGACAGCAACCATTTTCTTTTTTCATTTTCATTTCATCGCGTTAAACCTTTCTGTGAACAAACTGAACAACCAATAATTCTGGGTCGCGTCTGCAAATTCCGGGTTCTATCTAGATCGCCGAAAGGACAAGGTATGTTCTGAAAGATTTCCGCATTTAGTCTCAGTATTACGAATGCCATTTGCATTTTTCTTAAGGACAATATGGGGGTTTGCAGATTTAAAGGTTGAGGAGTTCTCGGTCAACACTGTAAATTAATTGGGTGTTGTGCATTTTCGATTTTTTTTCGCAGATTCGTATTTTGTGCTGTATGACAAGAATTACAAAAATTGGGGTTTTAAGGGTTATGATTTGGGTTCTATGGTTCAAGGTTTAATGATTGGTCTGGTGTGTGTTTGTGACTATAAATGCGAGTATTCTATTTTTACTTTTTTGAAATATTAGTGTGGGTTGGATTCTGTAATGTATAGTGAAATTTGGGCTGCTCAGGTTCAGGGCTTGGGTTCAAGGGTTTAAAGGTTGTTTAAGTGGGTTTTTTAGTGGTAATGGGTTTTTGTAGTTGCAGGTGCCGTGACGTTTCCTTCAGATTTATCTGTCACATGCATTTCTATGTGCAAGAGGTTTCGAGGTTCCAAGTTAGGTATGATGAAATTTGGGGGTTTTAGGGGTCTGGCTTTTGGTGACATGGTTCAAGGTTTTAATGAGTGTTTTTGTGGGTGTTGTGGTTGATAACGTGGGTACTGAAATTGCTGTCGTAGCTGTTGTAACTTTATTCCAGATTTGTAATTTTGTCCTCTGTGAAAAAAGGATTTTAGGCTTTTATGGTCTTTAGAGTGTATCGAGTGATTTTGATTAAAATTTATTGTTCCGGGGTTTTCTGGTTTCTGTTTAGGACACTGGCTGTTTTGGTGGGTTTTATAATTATTATTGCATTCCAGATTTGTATTTCTTCCTGTTGACAAAAACTGCGATTCACGGTTAAGTGTGTAGGGTCATAGAGTTTATAGAATGGTTCTTTTAGAATTCATAGTTTTGGATTTGTGGTTTTTGTATTCAGATTTATAAGGGTGGAGAAAGACGGTGGGGTGCATTGTTTGAGCCATGGACGGTGTGGAATTGAAGAAGGAACGATTACAGAAGGCGTTTGTGGATCTAGATGAGCATAGGGAAGCCTTAACAAAATGTACGGTTCAATGGAAGGAATTAGAAGAGCATTTTCTTTCATTAGAGAGGAGCATACAGAAGAGACTAGAGGACTTGGAGGCAAAAGAGAGAACATTTGAGGCCAAGATGCGGGAAACCCGGGAGATTTTGGATAAACGTGAGGTGTCTATTGCTTCCAAGGAGCAGGCTTCATTGGCTCGTGTGCAGGAACAGAAGGATGCTGCCCTTGCTGTGATTTTTGAAGAACGAAGAAAGTTGAAGGAAGAATTTGACAATCGGTGTGAAAAGGTCACAGACGATGACACGAAGAGGGATTCAATCAAAGAAAAAGAAAGTGGTAGTGTAAATGCAAATGGGTCATCTATAAGTGATGGTCCTGAAGCTGAGTCCAAGAAAGAAATAAGCCCCAGTAGAAAATCAGAAGCAAAGGTGCAGCCCCAGGTTCGGTCCGAGTTGAAAACCTTATGTGAAACTATGGATTCCAAGGGATTGCGAAAATACATTATTGAACATAGAAAAGATGCAGCTGGGCTTCGCAATGAGGTTCCTTCAGCATTAAACTCTGCAATTGACCCATCACGGTTAGTGTTGGAGTCCTTGGAGGGGTTTTATTCTCTTGAACAAAAGTCAAGTGACAAGAAAGAGTCTGGGCTCCCGGCTCTACGTCGGGCCTGTACATTATTACTGGAATCTCTTGTACCTGTTTTGGCAGATCCTATTTTGGGTGTTGAACATCCAGTTCTGCCCTTAAATATAAAGGAGCAAGCCAAAAGTATTGCAGATGAATGGAAGTCCAAGATAAACCTGGAAGGAGATGTTGCCAATGGCAATTCGTTGGAGGCCCAGGCCTTCTTGCAACTTCTAGCTACTTTTGGAATAGCGTCAGAGTTTGATAAAGATGACTTATGCAAGCTTGTTCTTGCAGTTGCACGGCGCAGGCAGACACCTGAACTCTGCCGTTCCCTTGGACTTGAATCAAAAATGCCAGGTTGGTTGGCTGGTGTTCTGTTATGTTAGCCTCAGTGGCTAGGCTGGCAAAATTTGCCATCCATTTTGGTAGATAGGCTTTTTGTTGTTTTTCTGGCATTCACGGCTGGCTTGGTTTATTTGAGGGACTGGTGGATTTTATCAGTATACTTGGTTGGATGATTGAGTTGAAGCTAAATTTTGGTAATCCCGGTTGTAGTAACTTCCCAACCTTTTTGTTTAGTCCAGTGAACGGGGTTTCTAAGTTGACAGGGTTGGTAGTCTTTTCTTTAGATCTCAACATTAGATACTTCGTGGCCTCTACTAGGTAGACATCTTTTTATGAGGTAGAAAGTTGTACGTAAGTTATTTTGTTGATTAATAAAGGCCCCTGACGATGATCATCTATGGTAAAGTGTCATAAGGACTTTTATGAGTGGGGAACTGTTTACTTACGAAAATTGTCTCAAGCCGACGTATCTGTTATCTGTATTGAAAAACCTGTTGAAGTTGTCTGTATTTTTTTTTCTTTCACAGTAAAATGTCGTTTGGTATTTCAGATGTTTTTGACATAAACAGATTAACTCAAAATATTTGTGACAATTTCATGCAGATGTTGTAGAAACCCTGGTCAATAGTGGAAAACAAATTGAGGCAGTCAACTTTGCTCATGCATTTGGGCTGACAGAGAAGTTTGCACCTGTTCCTTTGTTGAAGGAATATCTGAAAGATGCTAAGAAAGCTTCTCAGGCAAGTTTGAAAAGCGGGAATAACTCTACTGCTGCACAGGTACGATTTTATTTACTGTTATACAAAATGTCTTGTTATGTGATGATCATTTTGGCTTAGTATTGTTGGTTATATCAGAAGTTCCTTTTTTGACTGATATTTTTATTTGCTGCTACAGAATGAATCAAATACAAAAGAGCTTTCTGCTTACAGAGCTGTTATAAAGTGCATTGAGGAGCACAAACTTGAATCACAGTTCTCACCAGATCCTCTTCAAAAGCGTGTAGCTCAGCTAGAGAAAGCTAAGGCTGACAGAAAAAGGTCTGCAGGTGCTGTTAAGTCTCAGCCTAAGCGTCCTCGTGCTAATGGAGGAAATGCTGGTGTATATATGCCTCAGTTAAGTGCAGCTGAAAGAACTCCAGCTCTTTATGCTTCTTCCAATGGTGCAGATAGAAGCTTTTATAGGTCTTTGGATAGAGTACAATATTCTGGTGCAGCTCCAGGTGTTACATCCTACAACCTACAGGGCCAAAATGCATATGACAGATCAAACCAGGGATTATATGGAGCAGCCTATGGTGTTGGAAATAGGAGTCCAGTCTCGCTCTCAAGGCCATATATGTATCCGTCAGATAACATGGGCCCTTCGTTGTTGGGTTCCGGTTCTTACAATTCCTCTACTAATTACAACAGCCATCACTTTGGCAGTGGACTGCCTGCCCCCCCTCCAGCTTATCAGTCTTCTTTTATACATTAGGTAGGTACAGTGTTTATCTTCCCGTGGTAAAGCAAGTTCTGATCTTATCAGGCCCCATAAAACCTTTTCTATTGGATGTGGCTGGTAGTAAGCACTTAGCTTTGAAGAGGTTTTTTGACTTTGTTTTTGTAAATCTAAAAGATTGGCAAAGTTCATTTAGCAGCTTTTCACCACTTTCAGTGGTGTTTTTTTCTATTAAGGAATTTTATTTGTGTATGGTATCGAGTGCTGCATCACTTTCTCATGTTACTATATACTGTAGTCTTTACAGTTCAAAGAAGATTCTATGCATAATCTTGTTATTTCTTTATTTGTTTGACAAATCTTAGAGGATCGATCTGTTTCTGTGGAAGATTTAAATTTGGTGAATAATATATCATTTGTGATCTTGTTTGGAGCTCATAATAAAGACTTCCAATTGCATTTGTATGCTGAGGGCTGGTCTTGCGCTGAATATGATTTATCGACCACTTTGCACCTTACCTCTTTGGTACCTGTCTAGTCTTACGCCTATGAAGTAAAATCATATTTTATTCTGATTAGTCCAGTTGTAAGGCTATTTTGGAAACTGGGCCCTGCCCCTCTTAAAGCTGCATGATTTAAATCACCCTTTTTGAGCAGAAATGATGTGTAGTACTAGTGGTATGGTTGTCATACCCTGCATTAATTTTATTGTGTTATCTCTGTAATGAGGTCAAGCACATTGGAGTTATGTCCCATCTAGAAATATTACTTCCCCGCATCCCTGAACATTTACTTTACCGCATCCCTGAACGTTGCTGATGTCAATTCAGTTGGAGAAAAAAACTGTCAATTTGCATATGTACTTGTGAGTCATTATATTTTTATATATATTTTTTATAAAATAAAGCTGAATCCAGAATATTTTGAATGTCAGTCAAACTGTTGCATCGTGTGGGGATAATTTTGTTCTTTGATGAAGCACAGTTGCAGAGCATACCAAATTTATCTTGAAATGTTACCGTCTTTCCCAGATTGTTCTATTACTAATTATAGAAATTAATCATTACTCGCAACTTCAGGAAAGCTACCTGATCATTACTCGCAACTTCAGGAAAGTTACCTGATTGAAAATTTTAAAATGATTTTGGAACCAGACATTTATCAACACTTACGTACAGTTTAAGTATGAGATGTGGCTGGGTATTCTTTGCTCAGGTTAAATGCCTAGTAATGTGTATGAAAGGTGACTGAAGTTCTCGGGTTGAGAGGAACTTGAGTGCAAATAAGCATTAACTATAATTCAAAGAGGAGAAGCATGATAAGATTCATGGTTTGAAGCTTCTGGGTCCTTGCTGGCTGGAAATGCTCAACTTTTTGTTTGAGATTTTGCAGCTTATTTTTGGTCTCGTTTAAAAGCAAAGCGATTTTGTGAAGATTTTAGATGTAATTTTTGTTAGTTGTGTAAATGTATTCAGCGAATTGATCTATTCAGTTACATGAGCATTGATTGGTTATGTTTCAGAGTGTAAGTTCCAATACGCTTATTGGTCAGATTGAATCAACATTTAGCGAGTTGATCTATTCAGTTATATGAGCATTGATTGATTATGTTTCAGAGTGCAACTTCGAATATGCTTAGTGGTGATTGAATAAATTTCACAGTAAGGTCCATGGCAAGTGGGAGGCAAGTGGGAAGGATCTGACTGATTTAATCCTAGGGGAATATCTTATTTATTTTTAAGCATTCAAATAAATGCTTCTTCCATTTCTAAATTGCTCTGATTATCCATGTCGAGCTTCCTTTGCATTGCATGAGCCTTCAACGCATTCCTTCTTTCTCATTGCTTCTTCCAAGGCTCGGGGGTCGGGGTAATGCCTTCTCGGTCAAAAAAAAGTTAATTTGCTATCAAACAAGCCATATACTTTTTAGTGATGCCTTTATATGTGACTCTAGCCTTGTAGGCCTATCGAGGAACTAATTCCCATTGTGTTTTCTTTCATCAAGGAATGATACTCTGGTTAGTCATAGCATTCTCCCATTCAGGTTGACCATGTGCGTTTACTTATATATCAGGATCACGGCTCTAGCACATATGCCATTATAGCATCGCTGCCATGTTGTTTATGACTTCTCGTCTTCCTCTAGTCATTAATATCGTTTAGATTAGCCCCAAGCATAGTTTTAAAGATCAGAACCAGTCATTAATATTTTTTACATTAGCCCCCACCATAGTTTTAAAGATCAGAACCAGTCTTTGAATTGATCTCTTTCAGTGTGGCTTTCAAATTGGAACTGGATTCAATGAATTGTTTAAAAAAATATTTAATGAATTAATTTAAAACCAGCCTAGATTCATCCTAACTCCGGATCTACCAAGCATCAGGGGATCAAATCTAGGTTTTCTTTTAGAGTGAAAAGAGATTTGATCTTTCTCGGCATTTGGTAGATCTTTGGTAGATCTGGATTTAAGATGGCTATAGGCTGGTTTTAATTATTAGCTTTAATTAGGTCACATTAGAGAAGAATGTATAGAATCGGAAAATTCATTTAAACAAAAAGGAGAATGAAAACTGAATGAGAAATTGAATTAAAACACACGAAGGGTAAACACATTCATTTACGTGGTAAAACCTTGATTCTTCACGGGGCAAGGGATTGGAAACTCTATTAATCAACAAATGATTCTCCTCTCTTACAAGCCTCTCGGGCCATCCAATTTAACTTGAGCTATTTCGTTATTCTAACTTCATTTTGTTACTCAACCAATTTACAGATAATAAGTAATTTGCCCAAAATTACATTATTTACATTTGTTGTCAAATTTTTAACAGACTCCACCTTGACGACAATTTTCATAATCCCTTGCCCATGCCCATTCATCATCTCTTTTGCAAGTCAAGAGAAGCGAGACACCATCTCAACTTCTCTACTGTAACTGGCTTTGTGAATATATCTGCATGATTCTCCTGTGTATGGACCTTATTGAGAATTACTTTGTCGCCTTTGATTACATGTCTCACAAAGTGATACCTCACGTCAATGTGTTTGGTCTTGCTCTGATAGGCTGGATTTGTAGCCAAATGAATAGCACTGATTGTCATAGAGTACATTCACTTTCTCCTGTGTCCTTCCAATCTCATCAAGCAGACTTTTTAACCATATTGCCTCTTTACAGGCATTTGAAGCAGTTATATACTTTGCTTCAATAGTGGACAGAGCCACTGTCTCTTGAAGCTTTGACATCTCACTGATTGCTCCACCTGCAAGAGTAAACACATATCATGTAGTAGATCTCCTTTTGTCCAAATCACCTGCATAATCAACATCCACATATCCGCAGACAGAACCTTCATGACCATCAAAGCTGATGCAATGGTCACTTGTGCCTCTCAAATACCGAAGCATACATTTCACTGCTCGCCAATGTTTTTCTCTTGGATTTTCCATGAACTTGTTGACAACTCCAACTGCATGTGAAATGTCAGGTTTTGTAGATACCATCGCATACATTAAGTTGCCTATTGCATTTGCATATGGTACACGAGACATATACTTCTTTTCTTCATCAGTTCTAGGACTTAATTTTGAAGAAAGTTTAAAATGGGAAGCTAATGGAACATTAACAGGTTTCACATTGTTCAAACCGAACTTTTCAAGTACTTTCTCCACATGCGTATGTTGTGATAACCAAAGCTTACCATTCTTCTTGTCTCTGTGTATATCCATGCTCAAGATATGTTTCGCTGCTCCAAGATGCTTCATATCAAACGTCTTAGAGCGCTGACCCTTTAACCTGTTGATTTTTTCCATGCTTTTGCTTGCAATAAGCAGATCGTCAACATACAACACCAAGATAATGAATATGCCATTGAAACTTTTGAAGTATACACAATGATCATACTCACTTTTGATAAAATTCTGGCTCACCATGAAGGAATCAAACTTCTTGTACCATCGCCTGGGCGACTGCCTCAGGCCATACAATGATTTCCCGAGCTTGCAAACTACTCTTTTGTTGCGACCTTGTACAAAACCTTTTAGCTGATCCATATTTATCTCTTCATCCAAATCACCATGAAGAAATGGTGTTTTAACATCTAACTGTTCTAACTCAAGGGCAAGTAATGCAGTTAGTGCTAACACAGTACGAATAGAAACAAGTTTAGCGATTGGTGAAAAAATCTCATGAAAATCAATACTTTCAACTTGAGAATATCTTTTTGCAACTAGCCTCGCCTTATATCTCTCAATACTTCCATTAACTTTTCTTTTCAATTTGAAGATCCATTTGCACCCAACAACACTCCTCATTTTAGGAAGTTTTACAAGATCCAAGGGATTATTCTTAGCTAAGGAATCCATTTCTTCTATCTGCATCATCCACTGCTTCCTGATAACAAGAAGGTTCTCCATCTTCAGTAATCAATGCAAAAGATGAAGTAGAGTCTTCATACCTTTTTGGTGTTTTTCTTTCCCTTGTAGGCCTTCTTAGAGTGACTGGTTGTTGAATTGGTTTTGGAATTTCTCCAGTTTCCTTTGCTTCTCCACATTTTTCATCAGAGGTCTTTCCTTTCTTTCGACTTTCTGGAAAATGTTTAGTCTCCAATTGAATCTGCGGATTTGGTGATCCTTGCTCCTGTTCAACTTTTCCAACCTCTGATTTTAGAAGAGAAGATTCATCAAATGTTACATCTCTACTAATGACTATCTTCCGTGAAGAAGGATCCCACAACCTATATCCTTTCACTGCATAATCATATCCAACAAAGACACAACATTTCAATTTTGGATCCAACTTTGAACTTTGATCTCTAGGAATAAGAGCATAGGCATCACAACAAAAAATCTTCAAATCCAAATAATCACAAGATTGACCTGACCAAACTTTTTCAGGAATTTTACAGTTTATTGCAACCGAAGGTGATCTATTAACTAAATAACAAGCAGTAGATACTACTTTTGTCCACAACTCTTTTTGCAGGTTAGCATTGTTGATCATGCTTCTGGCTCTTTCCATAAGAGTCTGATTCATCCGTTCAGCGACACCATTTTGTAGAGGAGTATAAACAACAATTTTATGTCTAACAATCCCTTCATCTTTACAAAATTGTTCAAACTCTAAAGAAGTAAATTCACCGCTATTGTCAGTTCTTAAACATTTAATTGATCTTCTTGCTTTCTTTTCCACCATTGTTTTAAATTGTTTAAAAACATTAAATACATCAGCGTTCTTTTTCAGTATATAGACCCAAACTTTCCTGGAGAAACCATCAATAAATGTTAAGAAATATAATGCACTTCCATAAGACACAGTTGGAGATGGTCCCCACAGATCAGAATGAATGTAGTCTAAAATCTGTTTACTATTATGATTTCTAGTCTTGAACCTTTGTTTACATTGTTTTCCAAACACGCAATATTTACAAAAATCCAACTTCAAGGATTTCAAATTAGGAAGCAATTTGCGGTTCATCAGTACCCGAAAACCTTTCTCGCTCATGTGACCCAATCGCTGATGCCATAGACAAGAACCTTCTTCTGTTTTTATTGATACGATCACTGCTTCACTAACTTGAGTGCTTCCTTTTGAGTTTGTACAGATTTCCGACCTTTTCAGCGTTCATAACAACCAAGGGTTCTTTTGAGACTTTCAGCGCTCCATTATGACTTGTAAATTTATACCCATTCAAATCCAAAACTCCCAAGGAAATCAAGTTTTTCTTTAGTTTAGGTACACGCCTAACATCAGATAGTGTTTTAACTGTATCATCATACATTTTAATTTTTACATTACCAATCCCAACAGTCTGACAAGATGCATTATTTCCCATGAATACAGAACTACCGTTTATAGTTTCATATGAAGTAAACCAACTTCGGTGCGGACTTATATGATGAGAAGCACCAGAGTCTAATAGCCAATTTTCAGCGTCTTGAGAGAGATTACAAACAGGGAGAGCTTCAGCAATTAAAACCTCATCAACCATATCTGAATCAACCTGATTTGCTTCCTTGTTATGGTTTTCCGACTCTTTCTGTTTCCAACAATATTTCTTGAGGCGTCCAAGTTTGTTGCAGTGCCAGCGCTTGGCTTTACACTTCTTTCTGCCCTTTGATTTCGATTTGGAAGAACTTCTTGCTTTCTCCCCTCTTTCCTTTGACCGACCTCTGGCTACCATGGCTTTTGGTGCAGATGTCTCAATGCTATATTTCCTTCGTACCTCTTCAGATAAGAGAGCATTCACAATAGATTCAAATTCTAATGAATCGGCAGTGCTCAAATTGATTGAAGTTACGAAGCGCTCCCATGACTCGGGGAAAGAACACAACAAGGTTATTGCCTTGTCCTCTTCCTGCATTTTAATTTCCATATATGACAATTAGTAAATAAGCGTATTAAAAACATTTAAATGTTATGTAATTTTTGTATCCTCCTTCATCTGAAGACTGTACAATTGTATTTTTAAATAAATTCTATTTGTCAATGATTTTGTCATATACAAGGTTTCCAGTGTTTCCCACAACCCTTCAGCGGTACTCTTTCCAACTATATTAAAGAGAAATTCATCTAACAAACATCACTGAATGGTACTGAGGGCTCGGGCATCCAAGTCCTCTCAGTCCGAATCTGTTATGTTTGCCGGTTTTTTCTTTACTCCGTCTAATACTTTGTGCAACCCTTGTTGTCCCAGCAAATCCTTAACCTTTAGTTTCCACAATGCGAAATTGTTATTTCTAGTGAATTTATCCACCTCGAACTTCGCATTTGTCATTTTGGCCGTTTCTAGTTTTCCCTTCTTACTTAAACTTCCAACTAGGGTTTTGAAAAAAATATTTCCCCTCTTCTGCTAGGGTTTCTGATTTTCTTTTTTTCAAATATGATTTTAAAAAAAAAAATTCTATTTTTCTCCCTTTTTATCCAGAAAACTGAGCCCTTTATTTAACAAACAATTTCTTCCACGAGGACAAAAAATAAATTCCTTCAATTTCTTTAAACCCCTACTACTTAAGAGAAAGCTCACAAAACTTCAAACTATTCCACTTTCCAGAATTTAATTTCTGCCAAAAAAACTTCAAGCCTTATTCCACTTTTCAAAATTTAATTTCTGCCAGAAAACTCCTTCAATTCCTTCTTCAAATAGTTTTTCTAAATCATTTAGTTTTCTAAATCTTAAAAAAAAATAAAATGATTTCTTAAGTCCAAGATTTAGAATAACTCTGTTTTTCAATAACACATTGTAAATCTCTTAAAAAAAATAATGTACCTGTATTTCTTAGTAATGCGGCTTCTTCCACAACGGTTTTTCTGACTGCAGACTTTAGACCTCCTACAATGGCGACTTGAAATGGTACGGCAGTATGCGAGCAGTTAAAAAAAATTTATTTTGTTTATTTGATAGAGGGTTTGGATAGCAAGCTCAATCGCAGGCTCCGTTCTAGCGTGCACAAGGACGGGTCTTCCTTCAACTACGGCTCCTCAAGCTTGGGCTCCGTTCTAGCGTGCAGATCTTCCTTCAACTGTGGTTTCTTTGCTCCAACGCATCCTCCGTTCCAGAGTACAGAAGGTTTCAGTCCTTCAACTGCTGCTTTTTTGATGTTTGCTCCAACGTAGTGGCCACTCCTCTCTCACGGTGGTTACAACCACATTCTCCAGCGTTCTTCAGTTAAGCAAGGTTTTTTTTTTTAAATCCAACAGAACAGTGGAATTTCCACTTTGTGATCCCTCTCGGAATCTCTGCGGATGGACAACCTCTTCGAATCTCTGCGGATAGACAACAATGACTTTTCAAATGGACAATAGTCTTTCCACGCAGACTTATCCCACCGACAACAGCGGGCTTTAATCCAACGGAATTGAAGTTAGGGAATTTCAACTTGGTTATAAAGCTCTGATACCACTTATAGGACTGGAAAATTCATTTAAACAAAAAGAAGAATGAAAATTGAATTAAAACACACGAAAGGTAAACACATTCATTTACGTGGTAAAACCTTGACAGGGTGTCAAGGAAACCTCCACGGGGCAAGGGATTGGAAACTCTATTAATCAACAAATGATTCCCCTCTCTTACATGCCTCTCCGACCATCCAATTTAACTTGAGCTATTTCGTTATTCTAACTTCATTTCGTTACTCAACCAATTTACAGGTAATAAGTAATTTGCCCAAAATTACATTATTTACATTTGTTGTTATATTTTTAACAGAACGCTGTGGGGAAAATCATGGGTTGGAGTTCGAAAATGTTAAATAGGAAAAAACATTTCTACCATAGGGGAGAGACTTCTATTGCTCTTAGAGACCAATATTTGTTATAGCACTAGTTCCACACATCCATCTAAAAATCATTATAAACCATAAAAAAAATGCACATAAATAGTTTATATTAAGTTATATAAATTATTAAATTATGTTTAAAATGGACCCATATATTGATTGGACTAACCGTCAAACACCAAACTTTAACATCACAAGTTGACAAGACATTGTCCCAACTACCTCCAACTTTGAATTATCAATTAAGTCAAAATGCGCTACAAAACATTCCATTGAATTCTATTTAGTACACCTATACTATCAAATAGTCACCCATTGATTTCCACTCGAGCAACACATCCCATTGCTCGGTAATACTTTGAATTACCAATTAAGTCAAAATGTGCTACAAAACATTCCATTGAATTCTATTTAGAAGTACACCTATACCATCAAATAGTCACCCATTGATTTCCACTTGAGCAACACATCCCATTGCTGGGTAATACTTGCACAAAAACAAGTGAAATGTGTATGAGCCATATCTACATGTGTGTTTAACCATCCAACTTAATGAAGACAAAAATGACACCATTCAATTTAAGAAATAGTTCAGAGGATGAAATAAATGACCCCAACCCTTTCAATTTAAGTATTAAACACAAGTGCTTTCAATTTAGGAATTAAACATTGGAAATCACAATGATCAACCATGATAGTTTATCATCCATTGAATCATGTACAAATCAATCTAGAACAAATTTGAATTTGGAAGATGGCAATCCATGCCAATCATTCCTATCAATCAAATTCTACATCAAAAAACTATATAACAACATCAAACCTTATTGATTTTAACATTCATTTTACTCATCTCTCGCAAGAGACATCCAATTAGAGTGTGTGCACATTGTTAAATTCGTTCTATTTATCAATTGTTGGAGACATATGATTAGAGTGTGTGCACAATGTTACATTCATTCTATTCATCTACCATCGGAGACATACAAGTTTAATTTTATTGAATAATGTTATCATATTGTTTATTTTATCATTATTTTTGTTGAGAAACAAGGGTAAATTAAAGCCATTATAGCTAATATCACTGGTTAAACAAGATCACAAGATCCAATTAGAGAAACACTTTTAAATGAATAATGATAGCAATGTCTTTTTATCACTTGTATATGCTTATTAGAAATTCTCTTTTAATTATTAGATTATCAAATTAAGACAAGAAAACTACAAGATTGCAAGAGCAGAACTACGAGGAATTATATAAATTTGCTAATAGTAAGATTAATTGGTCGATTAGTTGGTCAAATGCAATAAAAGATGTGAAATGCAATTTGCAAGAGAGAGATACTTATACAAAGCAACTATGCAAAATGAGATGCAGCGAGATGCTCAATTAGAGATGCAATGGTGTAGTTGTAATCCAATAAGGCTAATTATGACTAGGCTAGGCTAGGGAGAAATGCCATCAACAATACCAATATGCTAACTCAAGAAAGTAATAGTCCTTCAATGTACCATTGTCAATGAAACATGGTTTGTTGTAGCTCACTGACAAGTATATATCAGTGAATTATATGATGAGATCAACTCTTAAATAATTTTCAAGATGCATATAACCATACCCAAGTTTAGTAACCAATTTCAATGTCATTGTAACCTCAAATCCAACCCCTACAATTTAATATCAGACTACTATAACAATGATATCAATCCATTGTCAACAAGATTGGTTAAGCAAGATTTGAGGATAGAACACTCAATGACCCATGTGATTAATATGTGATAAATTTTAATCGTTTTAGTCTTATTGTTATCAAATCTTCAATGTGATTAGCCTTTGTATGCAATTGTGACTAATATGTGATAGATTTTAATTGTTTTAGGCGTATTGTTATCAAATCTTCAATGTGATTAGGCTTTGTATGCAATGCTTCAAATCTGATATTTTTTGACAATCTGTAATAGGTCACTGTTGAGGAGAATTAAGCTTACAAGTCATTGAAAAAGTACACTCCAATCATCAATAACATGCAGCAGACCTTAGAAGATCCTCATGGCCTAGACAAATCAATTAAATAAAACCCACAACCATGCAAGAGAAACGCTAGAAAATTGATTAAGGATTTTGTGACTTGTAGATGAATTGATTTAATCATTCCAAGCCCCTTATATTGTCAAATTTTTATGAGTGAAAACCCTTCCAATTACGAGTTTTAGATCACAGGTGTATTCAATTCCCGTAACGCTCACATTAAGGAGAAAAATCAACATGTTTATTTTCTAGTGATGCTCTCTCATACAAGCTATGTTATTGTCTGATACACCTCACATAATTTAACCTATCAAAGAAGTAACTGCGATCAAGCTGCAAACAAAGATTTGATTAACAATTTTAAATTATTTGCAACCCATAATTGTTTAGGCACACATGGTTTACCATGCACATAGTCCCAGAAATCTATGAAAGGAAATGTTAGATTGAAGTTAGTGTGCATATCTGAAGCACTGGTTGTGGTTGCACATTGATTACAAAGGTCAATAAATTATCTTTTTTACTAATACTACATTGACATGGTATTATTAATTCTATACTTATTTGCAAGAGTTCTGTACCTGTAATTGACTAGAGGCTTAGTGGATTTTGGTTCTTCCGACCCGTAGAAATTAGGGTATAATGAGTAGTGTGTTAGGATTGTTGTTTGGTTAGATTAGCAAGTCCAATTGGGTCAATGTCGAGATCAAAATTTTTGTTTCTGGATCAGACATTTCATGCTTGGAAGCCTGATTTTCACTAAGAAAATTCCAGTGAATGAATGATTGGTGATATACTGAGCAAAATCAACGTCATTGTTGTTGTTGTTGTTTTTAAATCAGAATTTCGTGGTAAATCTGTAGGTTGTTGCAACCATGCCAAGAGTTTCTATTGCAGATCGTACATGGAATAAGAGGAGCCGAGGGATGAGGGGGCCAACTATGATCCAGTTCATCAGATGAGGATAGGGTGATGCGAATGCTCCCAATGCTCCTAGAGATATTGTTGAAAATGACACTGTGGTTGCAGATCATGCTATCCCACCATCAACCATAAGGCCACCTTCAACCACAATCCAAGATGCAAGTTCAACAAAGAAAATTAGTGCCATAAGGCGCTGGAAAAATCAAGACATGCTAGCTGCAATTGATGAGATCAAGTTTAAGGGATATTCAACTGCAAAAAAACATGGTATTGTTGTTTCTAACATACATTATTGGATAAATGGGTTGACCAATACAAAGCATAGAACATACATTATTGAATAAATGGGTTGACAAATACAAAGTGTAGAGGGCCTGTTACAGTTATGACTAAAGATGGGGAGGACGAAGTGGTTGAGTGGTGTAAGGAGATGACCAAATTGGGACATGGGTTAGAGATTATACAACTTAAATCCATAATCGCTAAAATTTGTCAGGGGAGGCCAAACCCCTTCAAAGATGGGTTTCTTGGTAAATCATGGTGGAGTGGGTTTAAAAAAAGGCATTCAGAACTTGTGCTACGCACAATCGAGGGCCTTGATAGAGATAGGCCTTTAAATCTACACCCTGCAATTGTGTCCAAGTTCTGTAACACTCTTTCTGCTGCATATGAGCAACACTCATATGCCCCATACCATATATGGAACTGTGAAGAAACAGACTTACAGGTAGGAAGAAATTGTTGTATGCGGGTAATTTCCAAGAGAGGGAGTAGAAATGTGCCTAAGATTTTGCCTAAGAGTAGGGAGTGGATCACTATTCTTTGTTGTGTCAATGTAATTGGTTCTTCAATCCCATGATTTTATCTATTCAAAGGTAAAACTCAACTAAAAAACTATATATAGAATTGTGAACTAGGGGCATGCATGGCTACACATCCTCAAGCATGGATGACAAAATAACTATTCTTGAATTGGCTTTGTCACTTTGCTGCATCTGTACCAGGTGGTGTCTTGCCTAAAAACATACACATACCGATTTAAGATGACCATGGAAGCCACATGGCTATGTAGACAATTGATGATGTCAACAATTTAGGCATTGACTAGTTAACATTGCCGACTCATACCACTCACAGATTGCAACCCCTTGATGTTAGCATGTTTGGGCCTTTCAAAAACTATATCAGGGTCGAGAAAGCTTCATGGATGGCAAATAATTCAGGGGTGGAAGTAAAAAAGTTTGATCTCACTGAGCTTGCAAGTAAAACATTTAAAAGGGCTCTAACACCTTTTAATATCAAGGCTAGATTTAGGAGGACTAGTATATGCCACTTAATGTTGATGCTCTTATGCATGATACTGGTTGTAGCCAAACATTTGATGTGGAAGGTCAAGAAGCATATAACTTACAAGACCATGTTGATGTCCAAAAAGATGTTTGTTGCTATTGAAGGTATAATGTCCCTTTCTGAAGGGCACTTCTATGGTGATGATGATGAACATGTGAGTGAGACACAGTTCAATCATGAACCAATTGTCAATAGCATGGAGGATGTCACACCCACTGAACCACCTGCGAATTCTGCATGTGATATTCCATATGAGGCAGTGGATCATGCAAATGAAAATGCAAACTTGATTTCAAATGATAATGCAACAAGATTAAACAATGAGAAATTGAGCATGCTTACCCAAGTAAGCCCACCATCATGATTGGCAGAGGCCATGATGAATATCAAAACATATAATGTGTCTACCACTAATGAGGAAGAATGGACATGCATTCACAACCATCAAAGTTGAACACCAAACTTGTTTATTATTTTGTTGACAAGGGACTATTGGAAGTAGATTCTATTCAACATGAAGTACCTGAAGAAGACAACAATGGGGGCCAATCAGATGTCCCAGATGTTGAAAGGCAAGTGTCAGGGCCTAAGGAGCATGGGAAAACAAAGCATAGAATACTTAGTGCATTCCTAAAGCTACCAGTAGAGAGAGTGAAGGCCTCATCAAGGCACTCAACGTCAAATTGTCTTCGTTTGGGGAGGAGTTCATAGTTGCTCACATTTGAAGATTATATGAATTTATTGTTCGAGCCTGAACGTAAAAAAAATGAAATTCAGGAATCTAAAAAGAGAAAGGAGGAGTTGCCCGAGGAAAAGAGAGCTGCAAGAATTGCAGCAGCAGAAGCTCGAGCAAAGGAAAAGATGGAAAGACAAAACAAAAGGGAAGATAAGGAACATAAAAAATAATTGGAAAGTAGAGAGGGAGGCAAGAAAGGTTTAACAAGTGTTGGAAAAAGGAGGAGGGGTGATAAGTAGGGAAGACTACGGTTGAAGCCAATTTAAGGAAAATAGGATGATGTCCAACACTCCGAACCACATTGCAGAGCATTGATCATCATACCAAGACCTGATTAACATCCAAGTCCCCTTCTATCAGCTAGGAGTTATGCCCACCTCTTATACCCCTACCAACGTAGGTTTAAATCCTAACCATGTTTATATGACACCTGCACTCAGCGCTGGGGTTAGTAACATAAGTGGACACTTGGGCTACTTAGTCCCTTCATGGCTACAAGGAGAAAATTGGAGTCAAGCATATGGAAACATTAAAGGACATCCTAATCAACCAATCTTTGGTAGTCCACCATACTTGTGCCAGACAGGGAACTCAACAATTTTGGGCAATGCAAAAAATGGAGACCATCAAGCATAGGGTTGGCATGAATTAATTTTTGTAACCACATTGCAATGTGGATTTTGTAAGGATGCAATATGGTTAATATGTTTCATGGTTAATATAATATTTCACGGTTCATAAATCAGGTAAGCAATTCTGAAGACACTTTTAATATTAGGTTATCCTATAGATTATTGTTGCATTCAAGGAAGGAATTGGACCTTTAATCTGTTATATCCATGGAGCACATCTTTTGGATTGGTTTCATAGTAGAAGCTACAATTATACACAATTAAGGATTATCCAGTTCATGAGATTGAGAATTGCAAATGATAAAAATACCATTATCTTCTACACAGTTACATCTAGTTTTACTTCCGCGTTCTCGCATTTTCTCATCACTTTTCCTTAGTTTCTTAGTATTGTTGCTTGGTTTAGTTGAGACGTTTTCTTCACTTGAAATTTTTTGTTAATGGCCATTGTGATGGTCAAGGATCAAAGGTAGATCAACTAAATTCAAGAATTTGAACTTTGTTGGGTAGGTACATTTTAGTTACTCTTGATTGGAAGTAGTGAATCCTATGATATAAAGTGGTTTTGAAAATAATGATTCCATTATATACAAAATTTTAATGGCCATGGAATTAGAGTTGGTTATGTTTTCGTTTTGATCTGAAAATTCTTTTTTATTTCGATGTGAAGATCCAACTACAACACATATAACTAGGATAATCATGCACTGGTCTAAACACTTGAGCAATGTCAACAATATACCATTGGTAATGAAACTATCTTACACAATGACCATTGCCTTTATGAGAGACCTAAAAATAAATCAATCAAAGAATTTTAAGTTAACAAATTAGGGGAGGGATGCCATTATTCTTGGATCGATTTTTTTTTAGGATAATTATACAAATAATTACACCATTAACAGTAAATAAAGAAATGATAACAATGTAACATTGGCAAAGAAACTAGATTACACAACGACCATTGCAAATAATTAACAACAAAATATTATTCCATTTTAAACATTAAATAAAGAATCAAACTTCCCTAGCTATCTAGAAGTCAAAATAAAGAATATAAATATCATGTGAGAACTGCCTCTAAAGAATGTAGGCCAGGTACACTTGAGGCTATTGAAAACCAATAACACAACATTCTGTTACTTCTGGAATTACCTGAATTCAGATCATATATTACAAAAATGAGAATAGTAATTTAAGATATAAATAAATGCATCACAGATTTGGCATCCTGCTTGTCAAATAAAAATTCACTGAAATGGATTTCACCTAGCCACAGAAACAATTTGATCTAGATATGTAGAGAGTTATTCTTATTCACATGGAAGGGTCACTGCCATATGGATTGGTTTAGCCTCAATCGACTACATGCCACTAGGTCAACACCATACAAGGGTTACTATTGTTCATATTGCCAAAAATCCACTTTAATTAACCATACGGAAGCATCCGAATCCATCAAAACTTATTGTGTTGCTTTAGTCCAACTATTAGCAACCCCTTTAGTCCAACTAAGCAATACAAAGATTCAACATAGAAAAAAAAAACAATTCAGTGCACCCCGTAGACAATTCCACGAGAGATTCTTTTGACACAGGCATATTCCATGAAGTGTGCACCCCATAGACAAAGAATCAAGCCCACACAGAAATTACAAAAAATCCAACACAAAAACACAATTTTATTTTTCGATTTTCTTTACTTCGACCTTTATTGATACCAAACAATGAATCATCTGATAATTACTTCTGAAAGCGCTTACTAAAACGTCCAGGAAAACCACTTGATGACCCACGGGCAAAACCATGACCCCAACAGAGAAAAAAACCCGAATTCAATGCATGGGATGACCCGAATTTACATTCAACAGAGAAAAAAACACAATTCAGTGCATTTTCCAACAATGCTATTTTTCTTGATGCATTTTTCTGGCCGTATGCTCTTTTTCCCAGAATCCACGAGAGATTCATTTACAGGCAGATGCCATGAATTGTGCACCCCGTAGACACAAACTCAAGCCCACACACAAATTACAAAAAAACACAAAATTCTTTTTCGATTTTCTTTCCTTCGACCTTTATTCTTACCAAACAATGTATCATTCGATAATTACTCAGAAAGCGCTTATAAAAACATCCAAGAAAACCACTTGAATACCCAAGAGCAGAACCACGACCCCAATAGAGAAAAAAACCCGAATTCGGTGCATGGAATAACCCAAATTCAGCAAATAAAAGAACACAATTCCAACATCATAAACATCATAAGAATTTTTCCAACAATGTTCTTTACACAAAACCCACACAACAAATTTATTGAAGGTGTTTAAAACTCAAGTAGATAAGTTGAACAAAGGCACAATAATCCCTCTGGTTGAATGTGTTTAAAAATACATGCAAAGAAGTTTGTAGGACATGTGTCTTATCTTCCAATCGTCGTTTCCTTGGCTTCATGCCAACACGCCACAAGAACCCCAAATGCTCCAAATCACACATAGTGGCCTACAAAATAGGCAATAACACTGCCGTGGGTTAGACATATGAAAAATTGCATAAAACAAATGAAACGATCCCAGTTTTGTAGAAAATCACTAATATACTTGAAAAAAATCCTACGGAGCATGAAATGGCCATATCCAACACCGATCAGAGCTAAATCCTCCACAGGGCCGAATGCAAATGAATACCCTAGTGGATGGTGTGTGACGGGGAAGAACAACCAACCCAATAAACCGAGAAAAATGAAATATAAAAATTGAACAACGTCTCGAAAAAGCATCATAACTGCCCCATAACCCACTATCCGCACTGCCGAGAATGATGATGGTTGTGATGAACATTGCAGTAGGGCCACACAAGTACCCGAGAGCTGAAACGATCAACAACCAATCTCGAACAAAATAACACATAGTGCCCGAGAAGCCTCCAAGACATGAGGTGGAACAAACCCTAATGCTCCATAAAATGGCTAAACCGGTCACCATGTGTGCTGAAAAAGTCGTTGCATGCAGAAGACATGTGTGGTACGACGACAAACTTCGCTTACGTGGCATGGTGAGGTGTGAGGCAGAGACGTTCGTCTAATGGCTTCCCTCCTTTATTATGTTGAAGAATTTGATGTTTTTTTTTGAAGTTTTTTGTTTTAATTTAATTTTAACTCGGTCAAAATGTTAAACATTACAACATCTCTACCATACTAGGCTGGAGAAATAATTATTTTTTTTTAATGAAAATTATTTTAAAGACTCCAAACATGATTATGAATGATTAAAAACAAAATATTCCATGTAAAAGTGAATATATCAAAGTATATACCATGTAAGGTGAATATATCAAAATATGACACAAAATATGAGAAACAAAGTACATAATCATGAATGGATTTGAAGGGCCTTGAGAGATCAAAATCCATGCTACAAGGTGCTACTTCACTAGCTTACTATGCCACTGGTTTACTAATCACTCATCAAATTCAACACTACTAGAAATGAGATTTGTGAGCTACATAAACATCATTTGGCTTAGAGTCTTTAGAATCCTTAGATCTATCAACCTTAAAATACAATAGAAAAATTTTAGCATGCCTAACTAGTGATTTTGGGTCAAGTCGAGCGTTTGTCTTTTCAACCTTGTAATATGGTAGAAACACCGAAACATGTCCAACCAATTATTTTGGTTAAAATGATACATTTTTTTTGTAGGGGAGTTCAACAATCAATATCATAAACATCAAGGTACATGAAGGGCTTAATGCTTTTAATTATATGCCAATCCCATATCCTCATAAAATTTTGAAAATTGTTAAGTTTGTTGAATTTTGAGTAGGATATGAAATTCTACGTTGTTCTTTATGAAGTTCGATAAGGTTGGAATCATTCAAACATCTTGAAACAATTAATGGTAATGTTAAAAATTTAAGCAAAATGATCCTTTAACTTCTAAGGATTTAACATTACCATTGATTAGATAGATATATTTCGGATTAATGACATTATTATTATTTGGTCAATGTTTCGAACCAGCTAATGTGGTTCATTCTCACAAGAAGGTGAAAATCTTAATCGATCATCTTGAATAAATAGTAAGGATGCAACATTACCCAAATATAGTTGTTAAAAACTAGATTTTCTTGCATTAGTTAATTAGTTATTAAGAAAAATATTTAAAAAGGTTCAAGACGATAACATAAAATAATATTTAATAAATATTTTAATTATTTAAAATTTTTATTTTAATTAAATTTTAATTATTTAAAATATTTAAAGATATTTTAATAAATATTTTAAATCAAAGGAAATAAATTTTTTTATAATCTAAGATGAGGGAATAGTATATTATAATTATACAAATAAGGGGAAAAAATAAGATCAAGAAAAATAAATACTAAGGGAAATAGTCAAAGGAAAGAAGAAAAATAATTAAAATTAAAGAAAGGAAGAAGAAGGGAAAAAGACCAAGAAAAGGCTTCTAGAGACGTAAGAAAACAATGAACACAAGCAGGGGGGGGGGGGTTAAGAATCATGTCGAGAGAGTCGGAGTCCAACTCTTATTCAATTTCCAGCCATCATCCCCATTGAGATTCCTAGCATGCCTCCCAATCTCAATAGCCTCCTAAAGCTTCCTATGGTGGAAGTGCTCGACCTTAGAAATGACCTTGGAGTCTTCAATGCATACATGGTGAAAAGTTTTTTTCGCATGTTCATCAAGAGCTGATGTGTGGGAGCGATTGTGCCTAATGTCTGCAGCATGCTCCTAGATTCTCTGCTTAATGGACCTCCCCATTTCTCCAATATGAAGAATACCATAGGAACAATGAATCGTGTAAACACCTTTCATGTCCTTAAGGTCCACAGGGTCCTTGAAAGATCCGAGAGAATTCCTAATAGCATGAAGATGCTTGAATGACGAGGAGACATTATTCCTTCTAAGGATATGGGCAATTTTGTCTGTTGTCCCTTAGATAAATGGGAGATTAACCTTGGAAATAGGATCTGTTAGCCATCTATAAATTCTGTTATACCTCATGATGGTTAAATAGGTTCCTTAGCTTTCAAGAAACAAATTTTATGAAAATAAGTGAGTTCTTGAAAGCCCACTATGTTCTTTATCTTCAAAAGAATCATTCCACTGAAATCTTCACTCAAAGCCCCTGAAGTACCCTGCCAAGACAAAAAGAAAACTGTTTTCAAGCCCTTCTCCATCAGTTCATTTCATAAAATCCATTTTACCCATCTTTTCATTTCGTCCTCACAGTCACTTTTCCCTTCATTTACCTTCGTTTTCCCATAAAAACCCTTTAAACCTTATAAACTTCCCTTATGTGGTTTAAAATATCTCTTTCCATTCTTATCAGAACCTCTAAAAAGTCTAAAAAACCCACTTTTTAGGCCTTTCTGACCCCTTTATAAAATTAGGCCTTAAGCCCTCAGCCCTTTCTCATATAACTCGGAGGCCTGACCATTCGCTAAACCCTCGGCCCCTGCCTCTTAACCTCGGTCCCCGTTTTTCTCCACAGGACCTCATCTTTGCGCCTTATGTTTAGCCCTTTTTCTTTATATTCTACCCACCCTGAATACGTTCCTCCTAAAGAGATCTCAACCGTTGATCTTTCGGATCTAACGGCTCCCGTTGACCCACAATTCCAAATCTGCCGATAATACCCCCACTCCCGACAAAAGCGTTGACATCACTCGACTGGCCCACCGCCCAATATTCCAAACACCATCCAATCCCTGCATGCCATCTGTCCCCCTCCTTTCCCCTCTGCCGCACATCTCCACCGATCACGCCCATCCCTTGCCGTCGATCTGGCTCCCCCAGATCTGACGGTCTATAGTCATTTTCACGCGCAATTTATTCCTACGGGTTAACACCCCATTTCTATGCGAAATGGGCGGGTTTTCCCCGAACAGGTGTCTGCCCCTGAATGGAATCGCGTTCATTCAACCCAAAACCACTAACCGCCCAGAGTCAGCGCGAAAACCACCTTCACCCTTTTCGCGCTCAAATTCAAAATTAAACCCTGTTCTTCCTGGTTATCGTAAAGGAACCCTCCTCCATGCATTCTCCCTCCTCTGCAAATGCTCCTTTGCCTCCCTCGAACCTCTGAATGCAGTTAACCAAAAAACGCAGGTTTTTATTTAATGTTTACGTTGTTGTGCAGGTTCAATGGTGGCCAAAGTATTACAGGCCATCCCACAGCCAAATGTCAGTGGCGGAAACCCTAGGATGACGATCCTTGAGGTTTAAATATGCTGGAAAGGGATCCAGGGTTTAATTCCGAGCATTTTATCGATGCTTCATGACCATCGATGCAATCACAGAAACCCTCCAGCGCAGAAGGAAGCCAAGCCACATGTACACAAAAGAAACATAAAGAAGATTAGTGAAAGTTAAAGGTTAAAGCATAAACTAGGATATTTAAAGCTTAACCAATAGATTAAAGGATAAAGCACAATTAAGGACAAATAAATAAAAGTCAAAACAGTAAAAAAAGTGACAAAAGCAGAAGATGATTAAAGGAAGGCCTAAAGCATTATCAGAGGCCTAATCAGAGTTTTAAAGATAAATCAGACAGATTAGCAAAGGGAAAGCTTCGAATGCCACATCCACAGAAGCAATTACTCCTACAATGCCACCTACAGGCCTAATTTACCTCAAAAGACACATAAAGTTACTCCAAAGTCAGAGATATTTCCAAATGACAGCTCAGAAGTTATTACAAGCCTACCTAAAAAGCCTAAAATTCAACAAAATCCACTAAGTAGTTCAAAAAGTTAATATAACGCAGATTTAGACTTAAATACATTTTGCCTTGGGCCTTGCATGGTCTCAAAGGTCAAAAACATCAAACTCTGTCATTTATGAACCATTAAAGACTCTTTCTTTTACTCCACCTCCTCATTTATCTATAAACACTGTATGAGGACTTCATTGTTGTTGTTGGTTGGATTATTATTGAAGTGTAAGATAGTTGCTGAGCTGTTGAAGAGTTGCTGAGTAGTTGAAGAATACTACGCTGAGAAGAGAAGTTTTGAGCTGTAGAGACCTGTTGGACTTGAAGTATGTAACTGGTTTGAACATCAATAATACAAGTTGATTCATGGGATCCTGGTCTATGTTAATGGTGATGTTATTCTTCACTGTTTTTGTTTTTCCTTATGTTTTACATGCTGTCCATTTTCTCTGATAAAGAACAGAAAATTTAGAGTAGGATTTACTGAAAAGTACCCTATTTCTGTCTGTTAGGAATCTGTAATTTTAGCAGATTGGTGAGACTAAAACTGCAGAAGCAACATTATTTCAACCAAATTTGGGATTTTAGGATCTAGCCCTCCTGAATCCGGAGAGGGATCTCTCCAATAAGTGCAAAGATGGATTTGTCTTTGAAGTTTGGGGTAATGATATTAGGCTAGTTATGAAGGCCAAGGGTTTGTTTTTTTTTTTGGATGGTTGAGCATGAATACTGTTTGAGGTGAAAATTCCAAAATGCAAAGAGTTTCAAAGGTGAGAAGTTGCAAGTGAATGTAAAAACTAGGCTAAAAAGATAGATATAACGCTGGTTTTTCGGAATGGTGAGTGGAATGCGGGGACCACAGGAGAGATGAACTCCACACCGTCCGATCTACAGATCAGATCAACGACGGAGATTGATTTGAATTTCGGACCGGTGGAAAAATTATGATATAATAAAAATCGAAAAATTAACATAACCAAAGGTTTATATTAATTTATAAATTGGCTTGGCGCCCAACTGCGGGGCCTTTGGGCGCATGGAGGGGAGGTTTAAAAACTTGGCCCAAGGGGGCTTAAGTCCACAATACATTAAAATATGATTTTTTATGAATTTTCAATGGTTTTCAAGGGAATCTGAGGGTTTCGATATAGTTTAAAAATGAGTTTTAAACCATGTAAAGAGGATTTTTACGAAAGGGAGAAAATGAAACACAAAAACAGAGGAGTGTTATGGAGAAAGAGGGGGGAAAATGAGGGTTAGTTTTGGAAGAAGGGAAAAGGGAAAAGGTGCTGGCAGCAGTGTTCTGGCTTGGAAATCAGCAGGATTTCTAAGTGTAAAATGGGAACAGCAGTGAAGTTCGGACAGAGGATAGGCATGAGGCCTTCAAGAGTCTTCAAGAGCCAACAATTTTTAGCAATGAAATTTGTTCCTTGAAGGCTCAAAAAGGTCTTAGCCACCTTTTGCTATAACAAATTTTATAGGTGGCTAATAGTGGCTCCACTTGGTGATGATGCCTTCTTGAAGGCATCAAGAACTTCAGACCTGCATTCTCTGGGAGGCTGACCTGTGCCACATCCATTATGTTCTCTGGGAGGCTGATCAGTTGCCTCATCCATTGGGCTGCCCTTCCTTTGCTAAGATGACTTTCTCTGAAAACATATTAGAAACCATAAAAATAATGGATCTTTATCAATACAAGCTTCTACCTACCCAATCCTACTGATCTAACATTTTTTCTTCATTAGAGTGCACTTGGATTGGCAAACTCTTTTACAACATTTTATTCTTTTGAAAGCATAAAACTAATCTAATTCTACTCCTTATTTCTCCCTGAACTCATATTAAATAGTTGAGTTCAGATGCTTCTCTACCTATTCTACTATCTGTTGGGATTAAACTGTCCAACATATTTTTATTCTCTAAATTCTACAACAAAAATTGAAAAACAGTCAAGTCAAGATTAAGCTGTTTGACTTGCTGTGATCTATGGCATAAAAACAAGCTGCACATAGACATTTATTTTGTAGAAAATTTAAAAAATGGAAGGCTTAAGATCTAAAAATTCAAGGCACTTCCTTCATCTTTTTAACAGCTCTGTTTTGACTTATGTTTGAGCTGTTCCTCCTTTGTTCTCTGGTTCAGGTTTTGAGTTAATTAGAACCAGATTTACATGTTTTTTTGACTCAGAAAATGAAACAGATTTGAGTCATCTCTTTTTGGAAACTTAGGTTCAGATTTTTATCATGTTTGAACCTTTAATTTCTATCCTAAACTATCTACTGATAAGCCAAGATTAAACAGTTTGGAAAATAGATTTCACTATCTTATCAACAGAAAATTTAAAGCTAATTAGTCAAGATTAGACAGTTTGACTAACTAGGAGTGTGTTCTTTAGGAGTGGCATTTAAGCTTGCACACTTTCAGATTTGTTTCTCTTTTTTGGTATGGGGCTATACCTTTCTTGTTTTCACAATCTGCCCTCTTTTCTTTATTTTCATTGTTTTTGTATTTTTGAATTTTACAACTTTGAATGCAATGGTGGATGAGATATTTATAGTGGAAAAAAAAATAAAAAATAAAAAGGCTTTTGGAACATAACATGGATCAAGAGAAGTAATGTTTAAGCATCCTGCCATTGACAGGACCCCCAAACAGTTCTGCTCCATTCAACTCCTGCAAGAAAAACACATTGTTGCCAGCAGCTGAATGAATAGAGTAAGGGCCAAACCATAAGTTGTCAAATTTTCCATGCTTGCCCTTCTCTTCCCTCCTTGAGTCCCACTTTAAAACTTGGTCCCCAATTTTGAAATTGTTGGCCTTTGTTTTTCTGTCAAAAATATTTTTAATGCTGATCTGTTTCTGTAATGCTTTGTTATAAACTTCCTCTCTGGTTTGCTGAAGATGGATGGTCTGATTTATTCTTCTGATCATGTCATTATCTTCAGTTTGCAACTCTTGAATCAACTTCATTACTGGTACACCAAGGCTGTTTGGAAAAATTGCATCAGTACCATACATCAGCTGAAAAGGTGACATGCCAATGGATTTCTTCAAAGTCAATCTGTCAGCCCACAGTGCATGAATTAGCTTTGTGTGCCAAGACTTTTTGTCGTCTTCCAATAGTTTCTTGATTATGTTTGCTAAAATTTTGTTTGAGGATTCTGCAAGTCCATTACCTTGGGGGTAATAGGCCGTAGAATGCCCCAATGTTATCTGATATCTGTGACAGAAATCAACCATCTTGTTTGATCTAAATGTTGCTGCATTATCAGTGATAATCTTGGTAGGACAGCCAAATTTGGAGAGAATGTTAGTCTCCATAAATTTTATGATAACTGAATCATTGGCCTGCCTACAAGGTATGGCTTCTATCCACTTAGTGAAATAGTCTGTGGCAGTGAGAATCCATCTATGCTGGGCAGAAGATGGGGGATGGATTTGTCCTATGAAGTCAAGTCCCCACTGTTGAATGGGGCTTCAACAGTGATTGGATGCAGAGGCAAGGGTGGCAGTTTTCTTTTTCCTTCAAAAAGTTGACATTTATGACAAAATATGATCATCTTGTGCACATCATGAAAAAGATTAGGCCAATATAAACCATCCCTCAAAATTTTATTGGTTGTTGTCTTCCAGTACAAATGACCTCCACACTCTCCTTCATGGAACTGGTATTTAATCTTCTTTGCATCAAACTTAGGCAAACATTTAAGCAATACACCACTTGCATTTTTCCAGTAAAGACATCTATCAATAATGAAATAGTTTACAACTTTCAATTTAAAGAATCTTGCTTTTTTTTTTTTGTCAAACCAGGAGGTGTATTCAATTTAAGCAAAACATAAATAATATCAGCATACCAAGGAGAATTCATAAAATGATCTTCAACTATAGGAGTTGAGAATTCTTCTTGGTTATCCAAAGCATTAATCATATTGATATCAAGAACTTCAAAATTTGATTCAACCATTAATCTAGCTAGACCTTGGCCTTTGATGAGTTTAGTGGGTTTTATCTCTAAATCATATTCAAGAATAAAAGCAATCCACTTACCTCTCTTACCATCTGGGTCATGTGTTAAAATGTCTTTAACAACTGAGTTTGGGACAAAGGCAACGATGTGTGAGTGAAGGATGTACACTCTGAAGTCTTTCAAAGCTTTAAAGCTTGCTTTTCCATAATGTTATACTTCAAAGGGGCATCCCTCAATGCCTTGCTAAAGAATGCAATAGGCTGCTCTTGTCCTTGCAGATTTTTCTGTTAAAGGACAATAGCTATGGTATGTTCTGATGCAAATGAAAAAATATAAAAATCCTTTGAAAAATCAGGACTTATAAGAACCGCTGTTTTGGTTAACGCTTGTTTCACCAGTTCGAAGGATTTCTTTGCTTCCAAGGTCCATTTTACCCCTTGCTCCTTCTTTAACATGTTTGTGATATTCCTTAGGAGCTCAGCCAAGTTGGGGATGAACCTTATCAAAAATTTAATCTTTCCAATGAAAGATTGCAACTCTTTGATGTTCCGAGGATGTGAGATTTGCAATATGGCCTCAATCCTCTTTGGATCTATCTTTATACCCTCCTCAGAAATAATGTGCCCAAGAAGTTTACCTTCTTGGAGACCAAAAAGTGTCTTCTTAGGGTTTAAAGATATTCCAAACTTTCTGCAATTCTCGAAATTTTTTCTCAAATGTTCTAAGTGCTCTTCATCTGTTTTTGAAAACACAGTGACATCATCAAGGTATATAATGATGAAGAAACCCAGTTCTTCCGAGAATGCTATGTCCATGGCTCTTTGAAAATTTGCTCCAGCATTTATTAGACCAAAAGGCATTTTCACATACATGAAAGTGCCCCATGGTGTAGTAAAGGCTGTCTTTAATTGATCAACAGGGTGAACTAAAATCTGATTGTACCCTGAATAGCCATCAAGCAAAGAAATTCTTCTAGAACTTACCACCCTTTGTAAAATATGATCCATCTTTGGTAAAGGGTAGTTGTCTTTTAATGAAGCTTTGTTCAAGTCTCTGAAGTCTATACAAAGCCTGATCTCTCCAGTTTTCTTCCTAACCGACACCAGATTAGACACCCATTCAGAATATCTAATAGGGAAAATAATACCAGCTTCATACATTTTCATGATCTCCTTCTGAACCAAAGGCAACTGGACAAGGTTTATTCTGCGTAGTTTTTGTTTAAATGGCTTTTGGTTTTCTTTGAGGGGAATTTTGTGTTGTATTATTTCAGTGTCATAGGATTTAAGATCTTCGTAACTCCATGCAAAAACATCAGAAAATTATTTAAACAACTCTATGTATTTGAGTTTAATGTGAGCTGGTAAAGTCTTAGACAGTTTAATCATCATAGGTTTAAATTTACTGCCTATATTGCACTCTTCCACTTCAGTCTCTACAGGTTCCAGTTTTGGTTTATTTTCCACATCGTTAAAATCGAACAACTCTTCTAACGGGGCCAGACCCTTAGGAAAACTTTCATCTTTAGAGTGCAGAGTTTCTAATTCCTATGTTTCTAACTCTGCATTCAATTATGTTTTTTTTTATAAGTTTGCTTGTTAACAGGTTTATATTAGTAAGTTCAGGAGACGGTTCTTCTTCATCAAGAAGTTTTCTTCCCTGCAGTCTGTTTCATAGTCTGAGTCCGAACTGTTCAGTTCGAATTCATTTCTAAATTACATGAAGTCTTCTATTTGTTTATCATTATCAAACACCTGCCAATATTTCTCATTATCAGGAATAGATGGTCTAAATTTTATCTGAGTTGTGCAGTCTTTGGTGTTATATGGCGTTAAGCATGTTCTAGCTGCAAAGGCTAAATTGTGGGCCGCAATATTTTTTTTCTTGGGATAAAAAACAGTTTGGACTCCTCGAATGTTTTCAAAAGGTCCATGACATCATTTCGGTAGGCTCTAAGTCTGGGATGATTTGCGTTATATTCCCCATTGACTTGCCTAATGACTAACTATGAATCCCCATACACATTGATTCTTCTGGCTCCTAACTTTTTCAATAGGTGTAAGCCTAAGAGAAGGGATTCATATTCTGCTATGTTATTGGAACACTGAAAGTTTAATTTGCAGGAAATGCTTTCTGTGTGGTTGTTTTCAATGTTAGTAATCCAGACACCTGCACCAGCATTGTTCTTAATGCATGACCCATCAAAATACATACTCCACAGAGGACTGTTTTCGGTTTCATCCTTGTTACTGTCCTCTTCAACTAAAGTGCTTAAGGGTTGTTGTGGAATCTCAACACTTAGTTGTATTTGTTTTGATTCCCCAAGAATTTCGTTTATTTGAGGGTTGTTTTCTTGATTGTGAATGTTCAAAAGTAATGGGCACCTAACTTGAAGCTCAAGACCTTTGTTTGGTTTGCTACTGTCTTTAAATGCAGCAAACTGTTTTGACACCTCTGCGTTGTGTTCCGCTTCCTCCCTATTGGCCATTAATCCTGTTAAAGTAACTTGTTCACCAAGTGTTTCATCATTAAACATAATAAACGAATCAAGGCCTGTATTTACATAATACAGGGGAGAGTTTTGTGGTTTGTCTTGACTTGTAATTGTGAATTTCATATGGGACTCCCTGTAAAGTCTTCTAGTTTGATTGAAAACAGGGATAGTCGCATAGGTCATGTCCATTTGCATAGTCCCTTGTAACTTAGGCCCCCAAGATATTGATAATAACATTCCATACTTTGGCGGCACATCAACCACAACAATATCCATGACTAAACATTTGGCCAGAATTTGGGCTAAGTTAACACAGAGGTCTTTGATTAATCCTAAACATTTTACTCTGCTGGAATCAAAGGAGTAAAGGTCTTTGTAAGGTCTGGTGATTTCTAAACCCAGGCTCTCCATTACAGCTTTTGGCATTAAATTATGAGAAGCCCCGGAATCATGCATAGCATTGTGCAAAATTTTGTCATGAACATTTAAACTTACATAAAAGGGAGGAACATGTCCCTCTTGATATCTACCTTCAATCTTAGGACCAAAAATCATCTCTGGTTGGTCATCATTAAGATTGACTATGTCCTCACTTTCTTCTATTTTCAAAGCCTTCAAAATTTAGGTTCTATATACATGTTGGGTAACTAACTCAGTCAAGAGAACAGAGATTTTGATCTTTGAAATTTCCTGCTCTAGGCTGAAAGGAATTTGACTCTTTAAAGTGCTGGTTTCAACCTTATTAGCTGTCACTCTATTAGCAATATCAGCTTGCTGATTTGTTTTATTTACACTTGAAAAAATTGTTTTCACAGGAGTACTAGCTGAAGTGTTAGTACTGCTAATGTCTGCACTTTGTTTTACTTTGTTTTGAGTGTCTTTCTCTTTATCATTACCAGAATTTACAGCCACTGTTTTATCCTTTTGTTTGACAACTTTAGGTTTGGTTGCAGTGCTGTTTTGTGAATATTTTTCAGAGGTTTTGTTGTTGGGGGTTTGTTGACTGGTTTTTCTTCTAAGGTCATATTATTTTTGAGATTCTATGATGACATTTTCCATGTCTTGATAATAATTTTCATCATCATCTCTTCTGTCATCATAAGGTGTGTATAGACCTTTTTTTCTGTCATAATGGATCTCAAAGTCATCATTATCCACCCCCAGCATGTTGATATCATCTTCCTCTATTATCTCATCTGTTTCCTCAACCTCACTTACATAGTTTTGATGAAAGGGAGGAGTGATCTGCTGATCATCTTCCATGGGTCTGTTTGGAGGTTGATTCCTTCTAAAATTCTGGTTTTGGTTCTGGTTTTTGTTTTGAGGAGCAGTTTGGTTTTTGCTTGCTTGTGCTCTCTTAATTATGCTCATTTCTTTCATCATTTATTCCATCATTTTCTCCATCTTTGAGTTTGAAGTAGAAGATGTGGATTCCTCTCTAAAAGATACTCTTTTTTCATTTTTCATTCTTGCTCTCTTTTCCATCAAGTTGACTTCTACAGAAAGAGCACCTTTTTGCATATCTTCAAGTTGAAAAATCTCTCTCTCTCAGCTGATAGGTCATGTCAGAGTCAAACCCTTCAGGAAACTTGTTTAAAGCTGAGCCCTGTGGAGGTTTTAGTTCCGGGGAAAGTGCATTATACACACTATTAAATCTAGTGCAACAAGCTTGCACACTTTCCCCAATGTTTCTATGGAGGTTCTTGTAGTCAGAAAGGACTTGGAGAGGATTCTTCTTTACTTCCCATTTGTTTAAGAATGTTTGATGGAAGGCTTGGAGATCATTAATACTATGGGGGGTTAAACCTTTAAACCATTTTCTTACTTCTCCCCCTAAGCTCTGAGAAAATAATCTAATTTTGACAGAATCATCATCAATTTCATTTCTGTCAAAGTAGTCATTCATCTTATCCACATGTTTTGATATAGTTGTATTATTGCTAGCATCATATAATGGAATTTTGGACTGATAGTCCTGTGGAAGATTGACTAATGGTGCATGAAGGACTAAGGGAGCATACCATGTTGCCATGATATGTGGTGGTGGTGGATTTACAAGAGGTGGATTAACAAAAGGGAAAGTGGGATGGAGTGGGGTGGTTTGAACAGTGGATGTAGGGTGAGCAGAAGTGGATGGACCAAAAATAGATTTTTGAGCTGATCTTATATGAGAGACACCTAAATTATGAAGGAAAATGCAAATCAGAGGTGTTGTTTCTCTACTACCAGGATATTCACTTGTTTCAGAGATGGAAAGGAAGACCTCTGTAATCTAATCATCTAAATCACCAAGAGATCTAGTTCTAAAGGGATTAATTAAGTCAACTTTGGTGGCATTTGCTGTGTGTTTCAAAGATTTTCAGGAACTGAATTAGCTCTCAAGGGTGATCTGAAAATAGTTGATAATTTAATCCTAGGAGACTTCCTAAGGATACTTTCTGGGTTATCAACTAACTCGGGTGGATCAGGGTCAGGATAGGCTCTAGTATGAATCTTTCTAGGAGCCACTATGCTGTGTTTTTTAGACCCAAATAAACAAGAAAATTTCAACCAGATATGACAATATTTGAGAGGTTAACTAATATGTTTACAGAAATTTCAATCCTACAGTCCTCTAACTAAGTTTGAAAGATATTACAATGATAAGGGTTCTTCCCAGTGGAGTCTTAAGGTCTGTTAAGGATTGTGGAGTCGCCAAGTGGAAGTTTTTAGCTCTTTTCAGAGGTAAAGGTTTTATGGTCCACCACCATGTTTATTGAATACCAATCTGAAATATTTTTGGGTTTTCTGAGTTCTTTTTCAATGGTGTGGTTTTTAAGAATATCCTAACTCTGTTTCAAAACTTTGATACGGTTAAGAGACAAAGACAGTCTACTCTTATGGCTAAGCCAATTGATTTTTCAAGGTTAGATAAAGGCTTAAGAGAATCCTAGGGTTTACCTAGTTTGTCACTGATTCAAACAAGTTTTTACCATGATTACATTTCTTTGGTAGTGCTTGAAAAAGCTGCTTTTTACTCACAAGTTTTATGAAGTTTTTAAGGGAAGTAGTTCCCCAGCGGAGTCGCCAGAAATGTTAGTTGCTGGTGGCTCAGCTGTCAAACATAACAATTTTCATAAAACCAGGGGTTATCTAGAGCTTTAAGATGTTTTTGAACTTTTATTAACTCAGAAATACCCAGTGGAGTCACCAGAAATGTTAGGAATCTGTAATTTTAGCAGATTGGTGAGACTAAAACTGCAGAAGCAACATTATTTCAACCAACTTTGGGATTATAAGATTTAGCCCTCCTGAATCCGGAGAGGGATATTTCCAATAAGTGCAAAGATGGATTTGTCTTTGAAGTTTGGGGTAATGATATTAGGCTAGTTATGAAGGCCAAGGGTTTGTTTTGTTTTTTGGATGGTTGAGCATGAATACTGTCTGAGGTGAAAAGTCCAAAATGCAAAGAGTTTCAAAGGTGAGAAGTTGCAAGTGAATGGAAAAACTAGGCTAAAAATATAGATACAACGCTGGTTTTTCGGAATGGTGAGTGGAATGCGGGGACCACAGGAGAGATGAACTCCGCACTGTCCGATTTGCAGATCAGATCGATGGCGGAGATTGATTTGAATTTCGGACCGGTGGAAAAATTATGATATAATAAAAATCGAAAAATTAACATAACCAAAGGTTTATATTAATTTATAAATTGTCTTGGCGCCTGACTGCGGGGCCTTTGGGCGCATGGAGGGGAGGTTTAAAAACTTAGCCCAAGGGGGCTTAAGTCCACAATACATTAAAATATGATTTTTTAATGAATTTTCAATGGTTTTCAAGGGAATCTGAGGGTTTCGATATAGTTTAAAAATGAGTTTTAAACCATGTAAAGAGGATTTTTACGAAAGGGAGAAAAGGAAACATAAAAATAGAGGAGTTTTATGGAGAAAGAGGGGGGCAAATGAGGGTTAGTTTTGGAAGAAGGGAAAAGGGAAAAGGTGCTTGTAGCAGTATTCTGGCTTGGAAATCAGCAGGATTTCTAAGTGTAAAATGGGAACAACAGTGAAGTTCAGACAGAGGATAGGCATGAGGCCTTCAAGAGTCTTCAAGAGCCAACAATTTTTAGCAATGAAATTTGTTCCTTGAAGGCTCAAAAAGGTCTTAGCCACCTTTTGCTATAACAAATTTTATAGGTGGCTAACACTGTCTGAAAGCTTTATCTTTATGTTTTCTTTTGCTAAGGTATGTTTAGAGGATTCTCAATTTCCCTCTAGGTTTATCCAGCTTGTTGTTTTAAGAATGATTCAATAGAGTATAACCAAGAAGGAATGTTGGTGAGCCCATGTCTTTCTGAGTACAAATTGAGATATTGTTTTTGAATGTTCTGTTCAAGGTTTTCTAAGTAGATTTAACCCAGGGAAGTCTATGGTTTGCCCTGTCCCCTGGCTAGTCTTTAACAGTTGCCTTGAAAGATCCCTTGGAAAGCAGGCTAGATTCATAGTTTCTGTCTGATCTTAGGCTATTTTCCTTGTTCTCTTATGTGTTTTCTCCTTTTTGAAAGTAGTATTAGGATTCCTGGATTGTTGTCTGAAGAGTGTGCTTTAATAAAAGTTTGTCCAAAGAAGTCTATGGTTTTCCCTATCCTTTGGCTTGCTTAAAATAGTTACTTTGAAAGGCTTTTCTTGTTTTAGTGAAGTTAGATTCCTAATTGGTTTTAGCTTTGCTTCTTTCAAAACAGTTTAATGTTTCATATCACAATTCAATCTAAAAAAGATCCTTTGACATAGATGACTTGCCCTATGGAAACCCTTGAAGAATTGTTGTACAATTAAATCATTTTGTGACTCCATAGCCCAGTGGGTTGATACTATTTCTTGAACTATCCTTTCAGCTGAAACATTCTTCAATTTGATCTCACCTTCACCCTTCATTTAATGCTATCCATCCCAACCAAACAAACAAGTTCTCTGAGCTTCATAACTAGCCTAATATCATAAACAAAGCATAAATATATATCCTTTGAAAACACTTAATAGAGAGATCCCTCTCTGAATCTAGGAAGGCTAGGTCCTAGGATTCCAAAGTGGTTCTGATGTGGCCCCCTGCAGTGTTTATTCTTGCCAATTTTTTAAATCACAAGGAGCCAAAAGGATCCACCTGAGTAGATTTTCCTCTTAACCATTTATATGCCTTTTGAAAGGCCTTCAGGCCCCGAGATCTAATGTACCAATTATTTTAAAATACATCAAGGAGATGGGATTTCTCTGATTTTAGGTGGTTGTCGTTAGAGATTCTTAGAGCACGGGTAGCAAGAGTGCAAAGAACACCAAATTTATGAGTACGAAAATGATGGGAACCAACATTAAGATATGGTTTCGTGTGAGTTTTCTTGCGGAAAACTTGGTGAGAAATAGAACCATCATCCATTCTAGAGAGAAGGATGTCTAAGAAGGGAAGGCATCCATCCACTTCAACTTCCATCGCGATATTTTAAAATTATAATATTTATTAAAATATCTTAAAATATTTTAAATAATTAAAATGTTTATTCAAATAATTTTTTTAAATAATTAAAATATTTATTAAATATTATTTTATACTATCATCTTTAACCTTTTAAAAATATTTTTCTTGATAACTAATTAACTAAATCAATAATGGCTAGTTTTAATGACTATTTTTAACGGCTATATCGGGGCAATGTTGCATCCTTACTATTTATTCAAGATGATCAATTAAGCTTTTCACCTTGTCCTGAGGATGAACCACATTAGCTGGTTTGAAACGTCGACAAAATAATAATAATGTGATTAATCTGAAATACATCTATCTACTTTATGGATCACCAAAGTCTTATATTTAACGTTACCATTGATTATCAACATTCCTATAATTAAATTAGGTTTTTTGTTTAGCCTTAGGGATTAGGATTAGGTTTTCATTACATGACTGGTTGAGGAAGAGATTGACTCGTTTGGAAGGTTTTATATCGATTTGGTACTAAATTGGTGCAAAATGGTCCATTGTTTAGGTTTGGTTCCTGGACCTATCCAATTGGCCGGTTTGACCTATTCTTATTCAAATTGGGCTAGTTTTAATAATTATAGCCCTAAGTATTTCAATTTCCTTTGTTATCCATCTATGAGCTAAAATTCTCTTTATAGGAGTACTTGTACAAAATTTTTCATGAGTGAAATGCTTAGGTGATCTTGTGGTTGATTCTACTATAAAAGGTTGATTTTAAGTTGGTATTAGTGCACGAGTCAATTGTCCAATCAATGGTATTATGTATTATTTAGTTGATTGAGAGCCTTACACAAAAAATTCAATGGATCGCTCCTTAACAAGTCAAAAGGGGAACTGTAACCAATGCTTTAAAACTACGACTTGGGTTCCAAACCGACCGATGGTCAACTCCGACTCTGACTTCGACTCGGTATCGACTCGGCTGGTTCGGTTTCAATGACTTCGTCTTTGTAAAAATACATTAATTTTATTTATTTATTTTTATTATTATTAAAAAAACATAATTTAAAAAATTTCATTCATGTTTCCAAACATAAAGCATTAGAATATATAAAAAAGACAACATATGATCAACGTAGGTTCATGAATATATGCATTATATCAAAATGGAACTCAGTGGTACAATGCGTACATGATATATAGATCAGAACAAAAACACATAACCAAGGAGGCTTTAAATGGCCTCTACAATAAAACATGACTAGTCACTACTGCTAGACAAGGAAAAATCCTTTGGCTCAGACTCTGAATCAGAGAGGGAAACCCATGGCTCCTCCTCCTCATCAAGATCTTCAACTGGAACTGTAGCACTAGCACGCTAAGCCTGAGATAGATGAGCTAAGCGTTTGCGTTGTGACTGACTAGAGGAAGTGCCTGCGACTGCAACTAGAGGACTTGGGGCTGGGCCTGGTAGTGGTACTAGTGGATCTGCATTTAGCTGAGTCTCTACCTGTAAATCGAATTTGAACCCCACATCAATATTCTCATCATATTCAAATTCTGGTGGACGAGTCTCCACTACCTAATCTGATGTTGGATCAATATCATCTAACACAATGGGATCTAAATCAGGTCTTTTGTTCAGATATTGGTTGCGTCTTAGTCGATGGTTGTATTGGACATAGACTAGATCATTTAACCATTTTTTCTCCAAACGTTTCTCTTCTTCGTGTGAATCCTCTCAAAGACAAACCAATTGGGCTCACACCCAGAAGAACTGCAAGTTTGACTCAAAAGGCAGATTGCAAACTTTTGCAATTCAGGAAAATGGCTACCAAATGCATCCCACTTTGTGCTGCAAAAAACATAGTTGGGTAATAAGTTTCAATTATCTCAAAAAATTATATCCAACTTTAAAATTATAAATAGTTTTACAAAATAATAAAATATGAATTTGAAAATTGAAATTCTTTGTTTACTTGGCTCATCTGATTCCTTTGCAATCATTGCAAGGTTATTGCTAAAGGTACATGTGGATTTGCTAAAGATAGTGATATGCTTGTGTATCTATAACTGGTCATTCTCCTTGGGGATCATGCAATCAATGCAGTCAATCAATCCATCTCTAACCTCCCCAGTAAAGGCTCTTGCCTCTAGAGCTTTATAATGATACCTTGGGTTCAGAAAATACCCAGCTGCATGTATAGGGCGATGGAGTTGATTGTTCCATTTTTGATCAACGATTTCCCAAATGGGCCCATAATTATCCACTCTTTCCTTGTATGCTGCCTTTATTTGCTCCTTTTCTTGATCCATAGCCTCATAAATGAAGCCCATAGCCAATCTTTCCCCATCCACCAACCATAACACCTTAAATAGTGGCTCAACAACCTTCACAAAGTCTGCTACCTTTTACCAAAATATTTCTTCATTCACCTTATTTTTCACATATTTTCCATCCTATTTGTGAGACAATTGACCTTCATTCCATTCATCACTGGAAAACACCTTTTGCAAGTTTCTATGTTGGGAACGCATAGATTGCAATGTCAAAAAATGTGTTGCAAATATAGTGATGACATGCCTAATAATATCCTTGCCCCCTGTGTGTTTCATCATCAGGTTCAAATTCATGAGTGATTTTAAATGTATATTTTGTTATGATTTTGGCATGCTATACAGTGTTCTTCATCCAATCTATTTTTCCAATATCCTCTAGCATGAGTTCTATGCAATGTGCAGCACATGGGGTCCAAAAAATGGTTTTTGTTTTTCGTCTAACATTTTACCAACAAGAACATAGTTAGAGGTATTATTTGTGATGATATGAACAACATTAGCCACCCCCACCTCTTCAACAACCTCATCCAAAAGCTGAAACAATAAGTGTGCATATTTCACCCTATCAGATGCATCAACTGATCTTAGAGACATGGTTCCCCGTGGGAAAAATATAAGAAAGTTTATGATGGTACGGTTCCTCTGATCAGTCCATCCATCTGACATGATGGTATATCCTATTTTTTCCCATGAGTTATTGAAATCTCTCAAATATTCATCAATGGAAAAAATCTCTTTTTTCAAAAGAGATCCCCTTAACTCATGCATATTAGGGCCTTTGAAGCCCTTTCTAGCAACAAATTTGGCATCAAACATAGGTTCATAATATGATGAACGAGAAGCATTGAATGGGATATCAACATCATTCCACCATCTATCTATGTAATCACAAGAATTTTCTCTCAATTCTTTCTTCCAATGTTGATCTAAAGTGGGATGCATTTGACCTCTAATAGCTTTAGGACCATGTGCACTATCAGAGGGAGAGGAGGGTGTGATTTTTTTTTTGATAATACCCTTATTTTTCATTGTACCCTTAAAATTTTCTTATATAGACTCCAAAGTGGGAGGAACATAGTGAAAGGGTTTTGATGCATCAGTCCAAGGGATAGATGAAGAGCCCTCATAATCAAAATTGGGGTTGGAAACCATCATGTGTTTTATATTCCTCTTCCTCCCAATTTCAACCTCTATTTCTTTTTGCCTAGATTTGTCTTCCTCAAACTTCTGAAATTGATCTCTCAACTCCTCCCTACTTTCCCCAATTTATTTTATTGGTGCTTCAAATGGAGTAATTTGGCCTCTAAGACCAGCCATGTGTATTTTCAGCCTATGAATGCCCCCTCCACCCCCTATAATTTTTCTCTTACAAAATTTGCAATGCATTTGATCATCAACCATCTCAACATATGCTCAATCAACATATTTCATTCTAGGAGAAATTTTGGATAGATATTTGTACTTGGAAATAAAAGGTTTAAATATGAAAATGAAAAAAAAAAACTACTCATTCTATGTTCATTTCTTTCACAAAAAAATATGTTTTAAATTTCCAGATTTGAAAAATAAATAAAACAAGCAAAGGCAAATTTTAGAAGTGAAAAAAAAACCTTTAGGCTCTATCCTCCTTAATGCTTCTCCAACAAACCAACTCCTCAATGTTGCTCCAATGACTGCCCAAGAAGCTCCTCACTGTTGCTCCAAAGATTTCCCAAGGGAATCCTTAATGCAGCTCCAAAAATCAACTCCACAACTCTTCACAAATTGCTCACAAATGCTCACTCAAATGAAATGAGATAGCTGTGTGGAAATGAGAGGGTTTGGGTAGTTTTAATAGGATTGGGAGGGGTTAGAGGGCATACCAAAACCCTAAAAATCAATTTAATTTCGGTTTGGGGTCCGTTTTGGGCTGTTTGTGGGGTCCGCGACCGACTGTCCATGTCTGAGCTGGTCTAACTCGGATTTGGCCGAGCCGACCGGTTTGTGACCAAACCGACCGATTCGGTGACTGATTCGGCCGGTTCGGTTAAAAACTGGCCTTTGGACCAGTTTTTCTACTGAGCCGGCCCGGCCAGTGGGTTCGCTTGGTTAGCTCGGCCGATTTTTAAAACACTGATTCTAACCCCTGAAATTTTTTCATCAAAGACAATCCCTCCTGAAATTTTTTCCTATTTGATTGGATGAAAGTATATGCAAGACCTAAACTATTTAGATTTGCCTATCATAACACAAACATGCCCCTTCACATCTAGAATCTTCCTTTTGCCATAGAGGATACGAGTTCGCACTAACACCCAAACATTTTGAGTTGAATATCTTAGGGTTTTCTCCTACTCCATTTTTCAAAGGGGGTTATATCCCATACAACTTTGGTTGGAATCAAGTTTAGAAGAAGAAACTACCCAAAAGCTAGTCAAGAAACATTTGGCTTGAAGCAAGCACTATGCTATTTCATTGACATATGATTCTTTCCTTCATTGACACAATTTTGTCGAGGTGAAGGTACACATCAACGAAGATATAATATTTTGTGACAAATAGATTTAAAATGCCTTGTGAACATATTCTCCCTTGTTGTCTCAATCATAATCATTTGATAGGTCAATCACATTTCTTTTTTGCTAATTCCCTAAATTACTTGAATTTTGTAAGGACGTGAGCATTATTCTTCGAGAAATCCACCCAAATGTACTTAGAAAAATGATCAATGAGGTCAAAACATACCTTACATTTTCTAGTGATGGTTTGTTCAAGGAACGTCTTACTATGGACAAATTCTTATTGAGTTCTCTATCCAATATTTATCTATTTCATATGAAACCTGATGATGTTTCCCAAGCACACACCCTTCACATACACCATTAAGGGCACAATCCTAGGTATTTCAATAAGCATAACATGCGTCACCATTAGCTTCATGACTTGAAAATTCAAATATATTAGTCTTTCATGCCAAATTTTTCTCTAGCTATTAGTCTTTACTATGAATGTAGTAGGTCCTAGATATTTTTTGGGAAAGAGTGTTGTTGGGGTTGAGCAAACCATTCCCAACAACCATAAATTTACCGTTCATATTTTTCACAATAACTAGAAGGGAGAAAACAACAAATTAACATTCAAACTAGGTGTGAGATACACATTAGAGATAATACCATTATGCCATTAAATCATGCAACAATCAACAACAATAAGTGCATGATCATTTGTCACAATTCTTTTTAAGGCCCAACGACTTAATGAAGAAAAGACTCATATTCAACATATTTTTCCATATGATGAGACAACTAGAGTTTACTATCCACTCACTTTTAGAAGTATGAGCATGGAAGGCCTAAGAAGAACTAGTAGCAAACATATAGTTGTATGACTTACCTTTTAAATTTAATGCTGCAAGTCAGTGGATCCTCCAATCATCACATCTCCTTCAAGATTCTTCACTTTCTCCTCTAGGTCTTTAGTCTTTTGCCAGTGAGCCTTCTCCATATATCCTTATTTTTTATAATAGATATAGGCCTTATTTTTCCCAACAATTTTAGTCAAGTCTCATCATCATTTTGTTTCTTAATCATTTGGTGAATAAAATCTCCTCTCTCGATTGCCTACTTGATCTCTTTCTCAATACTTATGTCAACTTTTTCCCTTTAACAAGTATGCCTATTCCTTAATCTCAAGTTTCCCTTTAGCAAACAATATTTCCCATCCCATAATTAGAAAACTGTAGAATGAATCAAATGAATAATCACCACTATCCTCTTTTCTAGAATCCCAACTAGCATGAAATGTCAAATATAATAATACACCATAGAGCGTGTTAAATCCATTAGGATCAACGCTACAAGTTAATCACTTTTTTTTTCCCCAAAAAACTAACTTTGCTCACACCCAATTTTAAATGAAGCTCCTTTACATGGGCTAAATGATATTCACTCTTATCAAAAGAGAGATGATCAAGTAGGTCAAATCGCTCTCATTTTGAACAACTTGAATTTTGTTGGCCTTATCAACTTTTTCCAAACTTCATTCAAATAGTTGATCTCGCTTATATGAAAGAGAATCTCCCCAAAGATATAGGTCGAACTGCTACATCCTTGTTCTTTTCCCATCAAGGATAAACTTTTGTTGATAATCCTTGGGATCTGGAACCACAAAAGGGAATCTCCTTAGAGATGAAGGTTGAACCCCTACAACGCTTTTTTCTTCTCATCAACGTTAAAATTTTGTTGATCATCCCTATGATCTGAAACCACAATCTTTGTAAACTAACAAAGCACCTTACTCTTCAATAATATTTGTATATCTTATATGCATACAACACAATTGTGACCATTTAAAATTATAGTGTCTTGCTCTAAATCCTAATTAGTTTATAAGTTGAAACCATGAGTTAATTTTCCAAACAACTCCAACTCATCAAAGCCACATGCAATTGACAACCTCTAAAGGACTTGTAGACAATATGCTTAATCTCAAATCATTAGCTTTGATTCCATGTTGGAGAAATAGGGAATTAGATTTATCAAGGAGCTATACATGCCAAGAAGAGGTGTCGTCTAAAGAAATCATTCTAGTACTTTAAGCACAAGTGATTATAACTCATCATACAAAAGAAACACAAAATCTAATAACTTCTCAAAAAATTACATTATAATTTTGATTCATAAAACTATCAATATATAGCACCAAACACTAAAGTGTAACTAACTCCCTTAAAGTAAGATAGAAATAGTTCAATTTACTTGACTAAATCAAATAACAAATTCCTTAAATTTTACCTCAAGTTTTAAACTAATTAACTACCATAATTAAATCAATCAATTATTTAAATACCATGTCAATTATTTATTAATTTACTTAGTTAACTATACAATATTAAATAACCAAATTTGATTGACAAATTATTCCAATAAAAAGAAATAAAAACCTTAACACATAAATAATTATTGAATATTTTCGTAATTATATTAAAAAACATAAATGAAAATTTCCGTCACTCATTGCCCCTTCAATCTAGACATCACAACATATTTTGTAAGAGATCAACTCATCCTTGAGAAAAATTTCCCTCGTGCATATTTCGCTTCACGTATTTGAAATCTTATTACGATAGTCATTCTCTAATTGTTTAATCTTTCATTTGATTTAAATACAAGTTGCCTCTCTCTTATTGAGTACTTACATTTGATGCTAATTTTTATTGATTACTTACACTTTATACTTGTCGATAGGGCAGGTTTATAGTGTAATTGGTTTTTGTCAAAACTTTTTGATTTTTTTTACAAAGTTTTGTTGATAAGAAATTATCATTTTAAAATTAGCTGTTGTTTTTAAAATTGCAAAGATACACGAAAAAATATAAGATTTAAGAAAATCATCTTTAGTTTAAAATATCTAATTCATGTCAGTTTTATAATTAAATCTATTTTTAAGCATGTTTGTTATAATAAAATATTGAGGTTTTTGGAAATGTCTTCTTTCACAACATTTCTTCTTATGTCACTCTGAGATTTATGGTGAGTTAATCAAAATGGACTTGATTGGATCTCAATTTCGTGTTATATCCGTCTACAAAATCAGTTTATTAACTTTACACTGCGAGAATTTATTCTTAAGATTATGGAATTTAAGCTGATCAAGAGTTTAGAAATGCAAGGAGGTTAATTTATAAGTGAATTACTATTGCTTAAATGACTAACTACAATTTACAACTTCTGTTGGAGGTATGAAATTCTCTTTTTACTGGGAATTTTTTAGTTACCTTAATTGGTATTCATCTAGTTAATATGGTTGTTTACTGTAATCTTGTAGGGTTTATAGTTTCATAACATGATGAAATGAAGAAGGGGATTTTATGGAGCAAATGTTTTTGTAACCATCAAAATCTTTGTTCTTATCGTCTAGTTGATAATTATATGGAACAATATCTGAGATTTACTACTTTAAGGTTGAAGAGCGCTAGTTCCCAAACCGACAGCAGTACCTATAGTGGTTGTCTTACTTCATGACAGACAAGCTGAAAATCAAAAAAGAAAAAGAACGACAAAAGGAAAATCCTTAGCATGCGTAAATAGGAGACACACAGGTTTTTGTAGAAGAATAAACATATACTTCAATTACGAACTACAAATAAATTGAGTTTAATTGTTTGGATTTAGGTTACCATGATCAACGTTCAACTCCATGCTTTTTAGTTATTTGAACATGTTTAACAAGCGTCATGCATTTTTGATCGTTGCATTCTAGCCACTTGATATTTCTGAATGCAAATACCGGGAGATTTCTACAAGTGCTGATGCATGTTTGATCGTTAAGTTCTAGTTGCTTAGGATTTGTGAATGCAGTTACTGGATCTCTTATTAAGGGATACTTGGAATCTTGTGAGTTGTATACTTTAGAGACGTACAACTACATTGTACTGCGAAGGCACATACCTAGAACATAAGTTTTTAGTTGTTAACAATTGACACATTGCAATTTTTTCTCTAGAAATATTTTTTGAATCAATAAAAATATTTGTTCAAAAATTTTAAACAAAATAAAACGAGGGTAAAAGGACACATCATGCTGAGAATTAATCTCACGTGGGAATTTTTCCAGTGATGCGGAGCTCTATTGTCGATGGCATAACTAGATTGTTGAAATTGCTTGCCAGACATAGACTAGTCCCGCACAACGTGCACAAGGCATGATTTTCACAGCGTGCCTTTGACAATTGTTTACTCAAATCAACAATAGAAATAAAAGTAGTAGTGACAACTGTACAATGAAAAGCAAAAGGGAAGCCGATTGTAGGCAGTGAACAAATTCAAAAAGGACATCTTCGATGTAATTACTAGGAATTGAACACACACATATGCCCTTTCTAAAAAAGCTCTATCTTTGGAAACATGTTGCATCTTTTATGAAGAATATAAGAATACTATTCTAGTGAAGAATGGTATAATACCTTTATTTAGTATGTTTTAGATTATATGTTTAGTAAGGATTGCATGTTTTTTGGTTGTGCATATAGTGAGGAGTCTTCTGATGTCACATTTGGAAGTCTTGTATACAGTTTCTTCAAACTACAATTTTGATGTAGTGAAGATGAAGTCTAGGGACAAATGATTTTCTAAAGATATTTTGAGATAATAAATATTTTAAGACAATACTTTGATGATACACCCTATTACAAGTTTAGTAATATTGAGAGACAATGGCTTCAAGACAATATTTGTATGCCGTATGGTTTACTTTGATTCTATCTAAAAAATAAATTAATGTAATGTTGGTATAATAAAAAATAATTAAGAAATAGCATGTCTACATCAGTAAAATATAAAATGTTAAATAAGTTATTAGTAAAAAAATAAATTATATAATGTCAAACAAAGAAAGTAAAAGGATAAAAAACACTTTCATAGTAGGTAAATGGTGTAACAAAAAATTTTTTTAACCCAAAAATCCATTAAACCTTCAATGATCATTTGCAGTTACCTTAATAATCATTGATTGAAACCATCAAAATATAATAACGATGACTATTTTATTTTTTAATTACATATTTTGTTTTATTTTTAATTTAAAAAATAATTATATTTATAAATTTAATTAATTATTTTAAAATTAAATAAAATTATATTAATTTTAATTTAAGATTTTGATAAATGTCATCTCACTAAAAATTTTAAATGCTGCAATATAGAAATAATGATACAAATTCCTCTAAATTAATTGGAGAAAGAACCTCCATACCATTTGAAAATAAATTTGAGTAGAGACGACATAGGAGATGGATATTATATTCTTCCATTAATGTAAATTCCTCAAAATTCTTCCATGACGTTCTTTTGCAACAATACTACTGCCACAATATGTTTAGAGGCAAAGGAGAAAATGTAAAAGTCTTTGGTGAAGTCAGGGATGATTAAGACTGGTGTTTGTGTGAGTGCTTGTTTTACCAACTCAAAAGATTGTTTTGCTTCCATATTCCACTTCACTCCTACTTCCTTTTTCAACATATTTGTGATATTTCTTAGGAGCTCAGCAAGGTTAGGGATGAATCTTCTTAGGAAGTTAATCTTTCCAATGAAAGATTTCTGCTCTTTAATGTTCCTAGGATGGCTGATTTGTAAGATGCCTTCTATTCTTTTGGGATCTATCTTGGTTCCTTCCTCAGAGATGATGTGACCTAAGAGTTTTCCTTTCTGAAGGTCAAACAAAGTTTTCTTAGGATTTAGAGACATGCCATACTTTCTACATTTTTCTAAGTATTTTCTCAAGTGGACTAAGTGCTCCTCATCAGTCTTAGAGTAGACAGTGATGTCATCAAGGTATATGACTATGAAGTAACCTATGTCTTTTGAAAAAGCTATGTCAATTTTCCTTTGGAAAGTAGCCCCTGCATTCAATAAACCGAATGGAATTTTAATATACATGAACGTACCCCAAGGTGTAGTGAAAGCAGTTTTAACTTGGTCATTTGGAAAGACTATTACTTGGTTATAACGTGAGAAGCCATCTAGTAATGAGATTATTTGTGAACCAACTACCTTTTGGAGTATGTAATCCATTTTAGGCAAGGAGTAATTATCTTTCAAGGAGGCTTTGTTCAAATTTCTGAAGTCAATACAAAGCCTAATTTCCCCAGTCTTCTTCCTAACTGACACAAGGTTGGACACCCATTCTGAGTATCGGACAGGGACTATGATCTCGACATCGTACATATTTTTGATTTCTTTCTAAACTGAGGGTAACAAGAGGGGGTTTATTCTTCTCAACTTTTGTTTAAATGGTTTCTAATTTTCTTTGAGAGGAATTTTATGCTGGATGATTTTGGTGTCATAGGATTTCAATTCTTCATACCCCCAAGCAAACACATCTTTGAATTCTCTAAAAAGTTCAATGTATTTCTGTTTTGTGTGAGATGGGAGAGTTTTGGACAGCTTGATTATTTTGGGCTCTTTCATCCCTCCAATGTTACACTCTTCTACATTTTTTTCTGTGGGTTCCATCTTGGGCTTTTTAGCTACATCATTAAAATCAAACAACTCTTCTAGTGGTGTAAGGCCTCTTCACAAGGTGTCATCTTTGTAGTGCAGAATTTCAAGTTCTCTTTGATTTGATTTATCAAATACTTTTGCAACACAAGGGTTTTGAAGGTGGTTTATATTATCATCAAAGGGCAGCTCTGTTTTGGGAGTTTTTTTTTTCAGCAAAATTATTTCTTTCAAATCTCAAACTCTATTTTGTGCTTGAAAGTCATTTCTGGATAGCAGAAAATCATCTATTTGGTCATCATTGTCAAACAATTTCCAATGGTTCAAATTTTTTGGTACAGTAGGCCTGCTATTTATTTTGATGAGGCACTGATTGTTTTCATAAGGTAAAGAGAAATTGCTGGCAGCAAAGGCAAGCTCATTGGCAAGGAAGTTTTAGGCCCTAGGGATGAAAGTAAGCTCATATTTCTCAAAGGTTTTGAGAAGATCTAGTGCAACATTTCTATATTCCCTTAACCTAGGGTTCTTGGCTGAATATTCTCCCTTAATTTGATTGATGATTAGTTCAGATTCTCCTTGGATCAAGATTTTCTTGGCTTTGAGATTTTTAAGTAAGTATAGACAAATAAGGAGAGCCTCATACTCTACAACATTATTGGTGCATTGAAAATCTAACGTATAGTAATGGCCTTCATTTGTGTTGTGGATACAAACACCAACCCCTAATCCGGCCTTACCATAAGAACCATCAAAGCTCATATGCAAAAGGGTGTCAATTTCTGTTTTGTCAATGTTCTGTACTTCGGGGCTGCTAGAGTTTTGGGGGTCATTTTCTTGATTAGAGAGCTGGTTTGATTGGTCTGGAGGACTTAGTTCTCTCTCATTTTCATTCACTTGTTCATTTATGTCATTTTTATTGTACACGATGAAGGAATCAAGGTATGAGTGGATGGAATAAATTTGTGTGTTATTTGGCCTATCTATGTTACTCACCATGTATTTCATGTGGGATTCGCGGTACAATCTTCTTATTTGATAGAAGACTAGGATGGTGGCATAGGTCATATCCATTTGAAGGCCGCCCTAGAGTTTGGCCCCCCATGATCTAGATAAAATCATGCCATACTTTGGGGGGATATCAGCCACAACTATATCCATGACTAGACTCTTAGCAGGAATTTGTGCCAGATTGACACATAGATCCTTGATTATGCCCAGACACTTAACCCTACTGGAATGAAAATAATACAAGTCTTTGTAGGGCTTTGTGATTTCCAGGCCTAATCTCTCCATCACAACCTTTGGCATGAGATTGTGTGAGGCACCAGAGTCTAGCATAGCATTATGCAGAATTTTGTCATGTATGTTTAGACTGACATAGAAATGAGGGAATGCTCCTTCTTGATATCTTCCTTCTACTTCAGGACCAAACAACAGTTCTGGTTTATCATCAGTCAAGTTTAAGGTATCAGTATCCTTGCCTATGTTTAACACTTTGAAAATTTGGGATCTATATACCTCTTGGGTTACCAATTCAGTTAGGGGTATAATGATCTTGATTTTGGCAATCTCCCCCTCAAAACTGAAAGGCACATGTGTCTTTATTACATTTACATCAATTTTATCAGCCATGAACTTTTCTACATTTTTAATTTGCTGATTCTGATTTGATGGTTTGGACTGTAAGGTTTTTTCAGGGCCACTATTTGAAGTACTAGGGCAGCTTGAATCATTACTAGGTTGGCTAGTCTTTTGCTTGTTTAGTTCAATCTTCTTAGCCCTAGTATTTGTGCTTTCTGCTGTCTTTTTAGGAATAGGTTTAAAGGTTTTTATAACAACAGTGTTTGGCTGATCTGTTTTAGGAACATCTTGACTCTTCTTTCTCCTAAGGTTATACTGCCTATGGACTTCCATTATGGCATTCTCAAATCTTAATCTATAGTCTTCAGAATCTTCATATGATTTCTCATTTGGTTTTGAAGAAAACATCCTTTGTTCTTGTTCAGTAAGGAATGTGTTATCCTCATCATCCGAACCTATGACATTTACATGGTCTTCTTCCAACTGCTCAAACTCTCTTTCTTCTTCATCTACATAGTTGTCTTGGAAAGGGGGTCTGATTTGTTGGTCACTCTCTCTTTGTTTGATTTGAGGTTGATTTCTCCTGAAGTTCTGATTTTGATTCTGGGATTGGTTTCTATTTTTAGGAGGTGTTAAGTTTTCTCTAGATTAAGCTCTTTCATATATTCTCATCCTCTTCATCATATCCTCCATCATCCTTTCCATTTTTGAATCAGATGTGGAAGTTGTAGCTTCATCCCTAAATGATACCCTCTTCTCAGTCTTCATTCTAGCTCTCTTCTTAATCAGATTTGATTCTACACTAAGAGCTCCCTTCTGCATGTCTTCTAAAGTTAAGGGTTCCCTTTCTCTTAGCTGATAGGCCATTTCGGGATCAAATCCTTCAAGGAATTTGGCCAAAGCTGAGCCTTGTGGTGGTTTCAAATCTGGGGGTAGTGCATTATAAACACTATTAAATCTAGTGCAATAATTTTGAATTTTGAACACTTTCCCCAGTGTTTCTCTTGAGGTTGTTGTAATTTGAAAGTATTTGGAGAGGGTTCTTCCTAACTTCCCATTTGTTTATGAATGTTTGAAGTAAATAAGGGAGATCATTTATACTATTAGGAGTTAATTTCTTGAACCATTTTCTTGCTTCTCCCCCGAAACTTTGAGCAAAAAAATCTGAGTTTAATGGTTTCATCATCTATCTCATTTCTATCACAATAGTCATCCAACTTGTCCACATGTTGTGAAATAGTAATAGAACTATTAGCAGCATATAATGGAATCTTGGACTAATAGTCTTGTGGCAAATTTGCTAAAGGTAAAGGAAGGGCTACAGGAGCATACCATGTTTCCATGATAGGAGGTTGTGGAAAAATGGGGGGTTTACAAGTGGAGGGTTTATGAAAGGAGGGGGAGAATGGAATGGAGTAGTTTGAACAGTGGGTGTATGGATAATATAAGTACTTGGATCAACAAGAGACTGTTGAGTAGATCTAGGATGAAAGAAACCAAAGTTATGAATGAAATGAAGATCAGGTGGAGTGGTTTCTCTATTATCAGTATGTTCACCACTATGTTGGGGTGAGTGTGGATACTCAAAGTCTATTTGATCTATATCACTAAGTGACTTAGTTCTAGATGGGTTTATTATGAATGGGAGGTCAACTTGTGTATCTTCCAGAGCTGAGAGATTTTCAGGGACATAATTAGCTCTATGAATTGGTCTGAGAACAGTCGAAGTCTTGGATTTAGGAGATTTCCTAAGGATAATTTATGGATTATCAACTATCTCAGGAGGATTTGGGTCTAGATGTGATCTGGTATAGATCCTTCATGAAGCCAGATCTCTTGATTCACACAAGGTATAACTAGACCTTAAAAACTGTTTTGGACCGATTTGACACAATCCTAGAACTACCTATGGGACTAGTGGAATGAGGAAGGCCTACTGGAGGCTAGTGGAGTCGCCAGGTGGAAATTTTTAGCTTTTCTAAAGGTAAAATGTTTTATGGTCCACCACCAAATTCTTTATAAAAAACCAATCTAGGGAGTATTTTTGGGTTTTCAGTTTCTTTATGCAGCCTTAAGGTTAATGAGTATCCCCTAACTAAGTCATTATCTTGCTAGGATGATGAAGAAATTAGTTCTACTATGGATATGGGTTGGTTTTTAAGTCAAACTAGGGATTTATATGAGCCTATAAGAGTTTGTCAGGCTACTACGAACTCAGGGGTCCCACCGTGATTGCCACTATGTTAGCTCCTTGTAATTTGCTAGATTGATTGAGATACAAATTGACAAGGGTAACATCAAACCAAGCTTTAGATTTCTAGGATCTAGCCCTCCTAGTCTCAGAGATGGATCTCTCAATATGTTTATAAGTATATAGCTTGATTCTTTTAAGAGGTTGATTTTAGGCTAGTTATTAAGTGCAAGTTTGTTTGTTTGGGTTTGGTTGGGCATGATACTTTGATAGATTTTAGATAGGAAACATGAAAGATTGTTAAGTCATTGGGCAATGGAGTCTAACAAGGTCCAGATGAGTTCATCAATGGTTTAGGAGCATGTGCAGGGAAATTTTACTTGGTTGGTGGATCTTTTAAGATTATGATGGATTTATGAAATGGACATAAAGATTGAGAACAAAAAACTAATAAAGGGTTGAAATAGAATCCTTTATATACTTGTAAACTGAGGGAGTTGGGAAATTGATTAGAACAGAAAGAGAATCAAAGGCATAAGCAAAACCTAATACATTTTATTTCAGACTGAAAACATACAATTAACCAAGACAAACATTCATATAAAAACACAGAAAGGTAAGAAACTTATTCAACTTTCAGAGTTTTTATCATCTAGAGCAGAAAATTTAAGATATACGAGTAACTATAACCATAGAAGGAGAGAAAACTCTAAAATCCAACGTTACAACTATAAGGTTTCCTTAAAACAAATTTAGCTCAGTAAAGGCAAAAAGCATGATTTTAAACAGACTTCTTTGACAAACCTAGACAAAGCTGCTTTAAAGAGATGATTCCAAGAACAAAATATTTCAGTGGCCACACTATGCAGGGCTAACCATAAATCATGTTGAAACCAACTGATTTAAACTATTCAAGAAATAGACAAGCATAAGAAATACTTAGAGAGAAAAAATATGAATTCTCTAATATATCCTAGCAGAAGAAAACATTAAGGTAGTGAAGGAAAAATAGATTTAAGGTGCCATTAGAAACATTTCTTAATCTAAATTCTTTGTCCTACTGCAACTTAGCAAGATGGAAAACAAAATGAAAAACTTAGAAAAACATAAACAGAAGAACACTTCACCATCAACCAAGCCTATGGATCCTGCAAACAAATCTTCTCCATCAACAAGCAAATCATATCATGCATGAGTTCTAAGACATCAATTTTCTCTTCAAGAGCTTCAAAGGACTATGTATTATTCCAACATCAGTCATCAAAATCCAACATTTACATTGAGTTCCAGTGCAGTATTTATACTGCAAATGAGGAGGTGGAACTATGTTTTAGGGTTCATATGTAATTTATGACAGAGTAAATATGTTCCTGACCTTGATAACCATGCAAGGCATAAGGTAGGAACATCTGTAGATACCTCTCTGTTTAATAACTCTGTCTTTACTCTCTAAGCTAAAGATAAGTGGAAAAGATTGAGTTTAAGGCTTTATCTTATCTTTTACAATAACTGTCCTGACAGTTTAAATATCTTATTTAGTGTAATAACTACCAATTTTCCCTTTAGGACATAAAGTAAGCCATAGGTGGCAGTTAGGCTTATCAAGTGAATAACTACTTTGTGTTGATTTATCCGAGGCCTTTTTAGGCGTATCTTGCCTTAATATAATCAAAAAGTGTGTCTAGGCCTGATTTGTTTTGGCCTTCCTAATCCATTATATTGCCTCTCTAACACTTCTCGGATTTCTTCAAACCTTTGATTCATCTATTTTAACTGTGTTTTCTCCTTTAATCTGCCAATTAAACCTTTAAATCTTTTGTCTGCCTCTTTATACCTTGATCTATCCTTGATAATCTGTTTTTCTGCCTTTATCTCCTTTTCTATCTAACAAATGTTTTATTTATTAATCCTTCATGTCTTCGAACTTTTGACTTTCATCTTCAATCATTGTTTGAAGGCCTAATCCTTTAAATTTATCTTTGATCTCGGATTAACCCTCAAAATGCTTCCTGCTGTTCATGTCTTCATTGATGCTTTGTTGCATTTGTCCTTTATGTGCAGGGAGGGTTTCTTTATGCGCGTTGGAGGGTTTTATAATTCAATCAGTGGTTAGAAGATACTGATAAAACTTTTAAACCGAGCCCTGAACCCCTGTTCTGCTTACCTGGTCTCAAATATTGTCATCCTGAGACCTGTTATCGTAGAATTTTGGTTGTGAGAGGGTCTGCTAACTCAGATCACCATTTAAACCTGCGCAAATAAACAAAATATTAATAAAATATTGCATTTTTTTTGGTATACCACATCAGAGTGTCGGGGAGGCGGTTTATGGAGCGATGCAGAGGAAATGAATGCGTAGAACCGTGAAAAACAGGGTTTGAAATTGGCTTTGGCGCGAAAATAGGAGAAAGTGGTTTTGGAAAACCATTGGCGGTTTTCGCGTTGTAGTTGGGCGGTTAACGGTTTTACCCCGGGGGAACGCGATTCCATTCATCACTTGCCACGTGACATGAGAAAAACCACCAGTTTCGTGTAGAAATGAGGTGTTAAACCTCGGTGAGTGATCTCGCGTGAAATTAACTCCGAGCCGTCGGATCTGGGGGCTCTAGATCTACGGTGGAGAATGGAGCGCGATGGGGGGAAGTGCTCGGCGGATGGGAGTGGTGGAAGACAGGTGTCAAGCCAGGATTGGGTGATGACCTGTGAGTGGGAGGTGGGCTAGTGATGACGTGAGCAAATTTTTTTGGTAGCAGGGGTGTTTATGGGCAGGGTTTTGAATGAGAGGCTTAACGAGAATCGTCGGATTTCAAAGATCGACGACGGAGGTATGTTAGCGGGGAGAACATATAAAAGAGTTCAGGAAATGGGGAGGTGTCGGCTACCGTCCGATCCGATGAGATCGTCGGTTAATATTGATTAGGAGAAAACGTAGTGCGGGGGAAAAGAATAACGAAAGAAGGGGGTTAAACAAGGTGGGGGAAAGGTTTTGTGGGAGAAAGGAGGACCAGGGCTAAGGGAAGAGGGGCTGGGGGTGAAGGGTTTAGGCGTTCGGTTGCGGGGCTAAGCCATATGGAGAAAAGGCTAAGGGCTTATGCCCTAAGGGGCTTAAAAGCCCAATAAGGCCAGTAAACGGCTAAAAACAAGGTTTTTTGGATTTTTTGAAGTTCTGATAGGCTTTAAAAAGAGGGTATTCGGGCTTTGGTTATATGATCAAAGTGGGCGGAGGATCTAAGCCCTCAAGGGATTTAGGGTCTATTTATAAAAGGTTGAAAATAGGCTTAAAAGAGGGTTTTTAGGCCTTTTTTTAAAGGTTTCTGATAAGTAAAGAGGGGTGTTTTAAACCAAAAAAAGGGGTTTTTTTTTACAGGTTTTAAAGGGTTTTTGATGATTTTAAAAGGGTTTTTTTAGGGAAAATGGAGGAGAATGAAGAGGAAAAAAGGACTTTTTAAACCAAGTATAAGAGTGTTTATAATGGTTTAAGGGGGTTTTTTAGAGGAAATGAAGAGTTGATAAAGGGAAAATGGGATATTTTCAGAGGGAAATGGACTAATAAAAACATGAATAAATAGCCTGAAATGAGCTTCTTCTTGAAGCAACATGATAACCTTTTAGGAGACATAGATGAATCTTTCAGTGAACTGATGGACTTAGAATGATGAAGGCAGTGAGATTTCTAGAACTCATAATGCTTCTTTGGAATTTTGTTTCTAGAAATCTAGGATTGGCAGTTTAGTCATCTTTGGATATCATCAAAATTATGGATGACTAAAAGTGGCTCCACTTGGGAAGGACAACTATCCTTTTAGGTGTCAAAAACTTCAGTTTATCAATCTTTGGCTTTCAGTAGACCAGTGCCTTATCCATTGGGCAGATATCCCCTTTTCTTGCTGATCTCTCTCTGAAAAAGACAACTTTTATCAATCTACAACTCTTAATTTCTTCAAACATCATCTCTACCTACCCAATATTACTTGTCCTAGCATTTTTTCTTCTGTGGGTGCACTTGGACTTGCAAACCCTTTGAAACATCAACATATTATTCTTTTCAAAGCAGGAAAAACTAATCTAAATCTACCCTTATAACTTCCATGAGTTCAGTTTAAACAGTTGAACTCACTAGCTTCTCTACCTAACTACTATCTGTCAGGATTAAGCTGTTTGAAAGATCTGCATTCTCTATATTCTAAAACAGAAATTTAAACACAGTCAAATCAGGATTAGACCGTCTGATTTGCCATGGTGTCTATGGCTGTATGTACAAGCTGCTCATAGACTTTATTTGCAGAAAAATAAAACAAATTTGTGAAGGCTTAAGATCTGAAAATTATAAACATCATTCCCTTCTTTTTCAGCTCTGATTTTGATCCATTTAGAGCCATATTTTTCTTCCTTTTTTGGCTCAAGTTTTTATCATGTTAGAGCCATATTTTTCCGTTGATTCCTGGTTCAGATTTTGAGCATATTTAAACCATTTTTCTTCTATCCTAATCTATTCCACTGATAAGCCAAGTTTAAATAGTTTGGCAAATTTTCTTCACTAACCTATCAACATGAAATTCAAATTTACTCAATCATGTTTAGGCTGTATGATTGAATAATTTACAAGTAGTGGCATTTGAGCTTGCACACCAACATTATTTTGCATAAAAGTAAATCAGAAAGATAAGGCCATGATTTTGTCTTTTGTGAGGCATCTTTATCTATCTCTTTGGTTCTGTTTTAAGCATGTGGAACCAGTATCTTTTCAATCTCCTAATCTATCTTTCTTTGAATAAGTTAAGTCTGAAATGATGTTTTATCAATAAAAGTTCCTACTAACTTATCAACATAAATTCAAAGCATGTTCAGCCATGATTAGGCTAGATGACTGAACAAGATATCATTTTGAATCAGCAGTGCCATTTCGACTAGCTCACTTTCAGAAACTCTCTTTTTTGGGTATGGGGATGTACCTTGTTTTTGAATCTGCCCTCTTTTTCCTTTTTCTATTGTTTTTGTGTTTTTCTTTTTCAAATTTAAAGAGCAACGTTATGTACAATGAAATTTTTTTGAAACTAATATTCTTGGCAGAAATAGTGCTTGAGCATCCTGCCATTGACAGGACGTCCAAATAGATCTATTCCATCAATTTCCTTCAAAAAGAAAGCATTGTTGCCTCTCACTGAATCAATGATATAGGGGTCTTTCTACATATTTTGAAGCTTACCATGTTTTACTTTCTCTTCCCTTCTAGAATCCCACTTTAGGACTATATTTCCAGCTTGGAAATCATTTTCTTTAGTCCTTTTGTCAAACAATTTCTTGATGTTCTCTTGGACTATTTGAGTTCTGTTGTACACTTCCTCTCTTAACTGCTGTAAATGAATGGTTTGATTGATCCTTCTTTGCATATCATTCTCTTGAGCTTGTACTTCTTGAAGAAGTTTCATGACTGGAACTCCTAAGGATGTTTGGAAGACTACATCCATACCATAAACTAACTGATAGGGAGACATATTTATTGACTTTTTGGTGGTTAATCTATCAGCCCATAAAGCATGAATAAGCTTACTATGCCATGATTTCTGATTCTACTCCAACAATTTTTGATAATATTTGACAAGGCTTTTGTTGGAGGATTCAACTAATCCATTCCCTTGGGGATAGTAGGCAGTAGAATGACCCAATGTGATATGATATTTATAGCAGAAGTTAACCATTTTTTTAGATTTGAAAGCAACAGCATTATCTTTGATATTTTTTCTAGGACAACCAAATATGGATAGTATGTTAGTGTCAAGGAACTTGATAATGACAGAGTCAATAGCATTCCTAGTAGGTATGGCATGTATCCATTTGGTAAAATAATAAGTGGCAGTGAGGATCCACTTATGTTGGGCTGAAGAAGATGGATGAATTTCCCCAATGAAGTCTAAGCCCCATTGTTGAAAGGGAGCCTCAACACTGATGGGATGTAAGGGTAAAGGTAGGAGTTTTCTCTTGCCATAAAAAACATGACACTTATGGCAAGACATGACAAGTTTCTAAGTATCGAGGAAAAGGGTGGGCCAATAGTAACCAGATCTTAGGATTTTATTTGCTGTAGTCTTCCAGTAAATATGTCCTCCACATTCTCCCTCATGCATCTGATGCATGATTTTTCCTGCATCAATCTCAAGTAAAAATTTAAGCAATATTCCAACATCATTCTTCCAATACAAAACTCCATCGAATATACAATAATTTAAAGCCTTCTGTTTGACAAATATAGCTTTTGTTTTTGACAGAGAAGGAGGAGTATTCATATAAAGCAACACATATATGATGTCAGCATACCAAGGAGAGTTCATGAATGTTTCTTCAATGAATGGTGCTGTGCATTCTTCTATCTCTTCCAAAATATCAACCATGTTCATATCTAAAGCTTGGAAGTTTGACTCAGCCATGAGTTTTACAAGTCCTTGTCCTTTAATCAATTTAGTGGGAATGATTTCTAAATCATATTCTAAAATGGTAGCAATCCACTTGCCCCTTTTACTATCACGGTCTTGATTAAGTATATCTTTGAAAACCATGTTTGGGACAAAGGCTATGATATGTGAATGCAAAATATAAACTCTAAAATCCTTCAAAGCTTTGATTAAGGCAAAGGCTTGTTTCTCCATAATGTTATACTTTAGAGGGGCATCCCTTAAGGATTTTCTGAAGAAAGTTATGGGCTGCTCTTGCCCCATGATGTTCTTTTGCAACAATACTGCTGCCACAGTATGTTCAAAGGAAAAGGAGAAAAAGTAAAAGTCTTTGGTGAAGTCAGGGCTAATTAAGACTAGTGTTTGTGTGAGTGCTTGTGTTACCAGCTCAAAATATTGTTTTGCTTCCATATTCCACTTCACTCCTACTTCCTTTTTCAACATATTCATGATATTTATTAGGAGCTCAGCAAGGTTAGGGATGAATCTTCTTAGGAAGTTAATCTTTCCAATGAAATATTGCAACTCTTTAATGTTCCTAGGATGGCTGATTTGTAAGATGCCTTCTATTATTTTGGGATCTATCTTGATTACTTCGTCAGAGATGATATGACCTATGAGTTTTCCTTCCCGAAGGCCAAACAAAGTTTTCATAGGATTTAGAGACAGGCCATACTTTCTACAATTTTCTAAGACTTTTCTCAAGTGGACTAAGTGCTCCTCATCAGTCTTAGAGTAGACAGTGATGTCATCAAGTTATATGACTATGATGTAACCTATGTCTTCTGAAAAATATATGTCCATTGCCCTTTGGAAAGTAGCCCCTACATTCATTAAACCGAATGGCATTTTAACATACATGAACGTACCCCAAGGTGTAGTGAAAACAGTTTTAAGTTGGTTATTTGGAAAGACTAGTACTAGGTTATAACCTGAGAAGCCATCTAGTAATGAGATTCTTTGTGAACCAACTACCTTTTGGAGTATGTGATCCATTTTAGGCAAGGGGTAATTGTCTTTCAAGGAGGCTTTGTTTAAATTTCTGAAATCAATACAAAGCCTAATTTCCCCGGTCTTCTTCCTAACTGACACAAGGTTGGACACTCATTTTGAGTATCAGACAGGGACTATGATCCCGGCATCGTACATCTTTTTGATTTCTTTCTCAACTGAGGGTAACAAGAGGGGGTTTATTCTTCTAAACTTTTGTTTAAATGGTTTCTGATTTTCTTTGAGAGGAATTTTATGCTGGATGATTTTGGTGTCATAGGATTTCAAGTCTTCATACCCCCAAGCAAAAACATCTTTGAATTCTCTAAAAAGTCCAATGTATTTCTGTTTTGTGTGAGATGGGAGAGTTTTGGACAGCTTGATTATTTTGGGCTCTTTCATCCCTCCAATGTTACAGTCTTCTACATTTGTTTCTGTGGGTTCCATCTTGGGCTTTTTATCTACATCATTAAAATCAGACAACTCTTCTAGTGCTGTAAGGCCTCTTCGCAAGGTGTCATCTTTGTACTGCAAAATTTCAAGTTCTCTTTGATATGACTTATGAAATACTTCTGCAACACAATGGTTTTGAAGGTGGTTTATATTATAATCAAAGGGAAGCTCTATTTTGGGAGTTTCTTTTTCAGCAGAATTATTTCTTTCAAATCTCAAACTCTGTTTTGTGCTTGAAAAGTCATTTCTGGATTGCACAAAATCATCTGTTTGGTCATCATTCTCAAACACTTGCCAATGGTTCAAATTTTTTGGTACAGTAGGCCTGTTATTTATTTTTATGAGGCACTGATTGTTTTCATAAGGTAAAGAACAATTTCTGGCAACAAAGGCAAGCTCATTGGCAAGGCAGTTTTGGGCCCTAGGGATGAAATTAAACTCATATTTCTCAAAGGTTTTGAGAAGATCTAGGGCAGAATTTTTATATTCCCTTAACCTAGGGTTCTTAGCTGAATATTCTCCTTTAATTTGATTGATGATTAGTTCATAATCTCCTTGGATCAAGATTTTCTTGGCTTTGAGATTTTTAATTAAGTATAGACCAATAAGGAGAGCCTCATACTCTACAACATTATTGGTGCATTGAAAATATAACCTATAGGAATGGCCTTGATTTGTGTTGTGGATACAAACACCAGCCCATGATCCGGCCTTACCATAAGAACCATCAAAGCTCATATGCCAAAGGGTGTCAATTTCAGTTTTGTCAATGTTCTGTACTTTGGGGTTGCTAGAGTTTTGCGGGTCATTTTCTTGATTAGAGAGCTGGTTTGATTGGTCTGGATGACTTAGTTCTCTCTCATTTTCATTCACTTGTTCATTTATGTCATTTTCATTGTACAGGATGAAGGAATCAAGGTCTGAGTGGATGGAATAAATTGGTGTGTTATTTGGCCTATCTATGTTACTCACCATGTATTTCATGTGGGATTCTCGGTACAATCTTCTTGTTTGATAGAAGACTAGGATGGTGGAATAGGTCATATCCATTTGAAGGCTACCCTAGAGTTTGCCCCTCCATGATCTAGATAAAATCATGCCATACTTTGGGGGGATGTCAGCTACAACTATATCCATGACTAGACTCTTAGCAGGGATTTGTGCCAGATTGACACACAGATCCTTGATTAGGCCCAGAAACTTAACCCTACTGGAATCAAAAGAATACAAGTCTTTGTGGGGCTTTATGATTTCCAGGCTCAATCTCTCCATCACAACCTTTGGCATGAGATTGTGTGAGACACCGGAGTCTAGCATAGCATTATGCAAAATTTTGTCATGTATGTTTAAACTAACATAGAAAGGAGGGACTGCTCCTTCTTGATATCTTCCTTCTACTTTAGGACCAAACAACAGTTCTTGTTTATCATCAGTCAAGTTTAAGGTATCAGTATCCTTGCCTATGTTTAACACTTTTAAAATTTGGGATCTATATACCTCTTGGGTTACCAATTCAGTGAGGGGTATAGTGATCTTGATTTTGATAATCTCCCCCTCAAAACTGAAAGGCGCAGGTGTCTTTATTGCATTTACATCAGTTTTATTAGCCATGAAATTTTCTACATTTTTAATTTGCTGATTCTGATTTAATGGTTTGGACATTAAGGTTTTTTCAGGGCCACTATTTGAAGTACTAGGGTAGTTTGAATCATTACTAGGCTGGCTAGTATTTTTCTTGTTTAGTTCAATATTCTTAGTCGTAGTATTTGTGCTTTCTGCTATCTTTTTAGGAATAGGTTTAGATGTTTTTCTAACAGCAGTGTTTGGATGATCTGCAGTGTTTGGATGATCTGTTTTAGGAAAATATTGACTCTTCTTTCTCCTAAGGTTATACTGCCTATGGAATTCCATTATGGCATTCTCAAATCCTAATCTATAGTCTTCAGAATCTTCATATGATTTCTCATTTGGTTTTGAAGAAAACATCCTTTGTTCTTCTTCAGTAAGGAATGTGTTATCCTCATCATCCGAACCTATGACATTTACATGGTCTTCTTCCAACTTCTCAAACTCTCTTTGTTCTTCATCTACATAGTTGTCTTGGAAAGGGGGTCTGATTTGTTGGTCACTCTCTCTTTGTTTGATTTGAGGTTGATTTCTCCTGAAGTTCTGATTTTGATTCTGGGATTGGTTTCTATTTTGAGGAGGTGTTAAGTTTTCTCTAGATTGAGCTCTTTCATATATGCTCATCCTCTTCATCATCTCCTCCATCATCCTTTCCATTTTTGAGTCAGATGTGGAAGGTGCAGCTTCATCCCTAAATGATACCCTCTTCTTAGTCTTGATTATAGCTCTCTTCTTAATCATATTTGCTTCTACACTAAGAGCTCCCTTATGCATGTATTCTAAAGTTAAGGGGTCCCTTTCTCTTAGCTGATAGGCCATTTTGAGATCAAATCCTTCAGGGAATTTGGCCAAAGCTGAGCCTTGTTTTGGTTTAAAATCTGGGGGTAGTGCGTTATAAACACTATTAAATCTAGTGCAATAATTTTGAACACTTTCCCCAGTGTTTCTCTTGAGGTTGTTGTAATCTGAAAGTATTTGGAGAGGGTTCTTCCTAACTTCCCATTTTTTTATGAATGTTTGAAGTAAAGAAGGGAGATCATTTATACTATTAGGAGTTAAGTTCTTGAACCGTTTTCTTGCTTCTCCCTCGAAACTTTGAGAAAAAAATCTGAGTTTAATGGTTTCATCATCTATCTCATTTCTATCACAATAGTAATTCATCTTGTCCACATGTTGTGAAGCAGTAATAGAACTATTAGAATCATATAATGGAATCTTGGACTGATAGTCTTGTGGAAAATTTGCTAAAGGTAAAGGAAGGACTATAGGAACATACCATGTTGCCATGATAGGAGGTTTTGGAAAAAATGGGGGGTTTAAGGGTGGAGGGTTTATGAAAGGAGGGGCAGTATGGAATGGAGTAGTTTGAACAGTGGGTGTATTGATATCAGAAGAACTTGGATCAGCAAGAGACTGTTGAGCAGATCTAGGATGAAAGAAACCAAAGTTATGAATGAAATGAAGATTATGTGGAGTGGTTTCTCTATATCAGTATGTTCACCACTATGTTGGGGTGAGTGTGGAGACTCAAAGTCTATCTAATCTATATCATTAAGTGACTTAGTTCTGGATGGGTTTCTTATGAATGGTAAGTCAGCTTGTGTATCTTGCAGAGCTGAGAGATTTTCAGGGACATAATTAGCTCTATGAATTGGTCTGGCAATAGTTGAAGTCTTGGATTTAGGAGATTTCCTAAGGATACTTTCTGGATTATCAACTATCTCAGGAGGATTTGGGTCTGGGTGTGATCTGGTATAGATCCTTCATGAAGCCAGATCTCTTTATTCACACAAGGTATAACTAGGCCTTAAAAACTGTTTTGGACTGATTTGACACAATCCAAGAACAACCTATGGGACTAGTGGAATGAGGAAGGCCTACTGGAGGTTAGTGGAGTCGCCAGGTGGAAATTTTTAGCTTTTCTAAAGGTAAAATGCTTTATGGTCCACTAGCAAATTCTTGATAAAAAACCAATCTAGGGAGTATTTTTGGTTTTTCAGTTTCTTTATGCAGCCTTAAGGTTAATGAGTATCCCCTAACTAAGTCATTATCTTGCTAGGATGATGAAGAAATTTGTTTCTTCTTTGGCTATGGGTTGGTTTTTAAGTCAAACTAGGGATGTATATGAGTCTATAAGAGTTTTTCAGACTACTATGAACTCAGGGGTCCCACCGTGATCGCCACTATGTTAGCTCGCCAGAGATATCCAACACGAAGAATATTTTGTGCTGTTGCATAACCAGATATGTGACCAGCACAGGCACCACTGTGACTATCATTCAGAGCTTTCTCAGCCTCCTCGAGAGTCAAATACCAGCAGAGAATGGAATCTACTCCGATGCGGTAGAGTGTATCTCCGACTATACGATAAGGTTGCAATTGATGACGGATGCATCGACGAGCATCCTTCGTCAACTCAGATATAAAAGTAGAAGTCTGAATATATACAATGATATCAACGTACCAAGGATCAAGGGTGCTAATCATAAAAAGTGAATCGTCTAGAATGCATTCCTTAGAACCAGACGGAGCTGAGTCAGAGGGGAGGGAGAAGATCAGATTGACAAAGACTAGCGATTTCTTCGACTTGGAAGTAGTAAAATCCAAATCGAACTCTTGGAGAATGACGATCCACTTCGAGTACTTTCCCCCTAGCAATTTTCGAGACAATATATAAGTCATAGGGTTGAAGTCAGAAATCACAATCACAGTATGCAGCATAATATAATGACGAAAACGCTGAACTGCTTGAACCACAACCAACACTAACTTCTCGACATGAGCATAATGTGTTTTGGTATCGTGAAGGTTAAAAGAGAGGTAGTAAATAACATGCTCATCACCGTCATCATCATCTTGCACCAAAACCATGGCAATCGTGCTGAAAGCGGCAACTAAATAGAGGGAAAAATCGTGATGATAGTTCAAAGGACACAACAGAGGGGCATTGACAAGAAAAACCTTAAGAGAATCAAAATAATTCTGGGCAATCTCATCCCAAAGGAACAGGACGCCCTGCTTTAGTAATCACGTGAATCATTTAGGCACTTCGGCATAGTAAGGTATAAAACGGCGTAAAAAATTAGCCTTCCCCTGCAGGCGCTGCAGCTGATGTAATGAGGATGGAGAGGGGAGATTAATGATAGCCTCAAATTTGAGCGGATCGAGGCGAATATCATCTTTGGAAACGATGAACCCCAAGAGTCTACCGGAATTGACGCAGAAGACACACTTATGTGGAATTAACCGGATGTTATAGCGTCTACAACAAATAAATATCTGACAAATATGGTCAGGGTGATCCTTACATTTAGCTAAATGAGCCGGAAGGTCATGAGGTGGAGTCGCCAATTTGTTGGGAAGGTAAATCCTCTCTGTGGACAGAGACGATCCCTCTAACCCTAGAGTGGGTCTAGAAATAAAGGGACAAGCTAAAGTGTAGGTTCCTAAATAATGAATGAAAAGGATAGGGTGGATCGACTTACCTGGAGTCCAACATTGTCGTCGTTGTAGTGGTGGTGGCCTCTTGATCTCTGTCTCGACGGGTCACAATCCTTCTGCACTAGTGCTCAGATACCTGCACGAAGATCAACATACAAGAGAAACATACAAAACAATGATTTCATTCATAATAAAGTAACCATTCAAGGAAGGTTAAGCACATTGCATCAAATAAAACACATTAACACAAGATGGGAACCAGACAATAGTCATGTATATGTATAAATAGAAGAAAGAGTTACAACCGGAGCCTTGATGTCGCAACCTCCTTCAATGGGGTTCAGTCAAACCGTGTCTCGAAGGATCATCGGGGAGTTTAGACAGGGTGAGGACACAAGCCTAAGCTCTCTCGGCAAAAGTCTCTTTCGTTCTATCTTTCTAGCGAAATGTTTAGGAATTCTCTTCAGCGTTTCAGCTATAATATGTTAAGTTCAACTAGCTCATCAATGGAAGATGAATTTATTTATAGAGGGAGAGGAGGAGGTTGGGATCCCTAAAATGGTGGAAGGGATGCCTTATCCCTTGGGAGGTTTCCCCAAAGGTGGAAACAAGAGGCCAAAGGAGGGAGGTCGTGGTTATTCAGTCGAACCACTCCATATGACTCACCCACGAAGTTGTTATGATGGAAAATTTGCCTCTATGTTTAAAAAACATTCCATAAACAGGTTGGCGTGGGTATCTCACTGGGATAGAATGCCAATGGGCGCAGGGCCCAATTTTAATTTTCCTCATTGGCGCAAGGGCATAACGGTATACAAGCGCCAAGGAAAAAACATGTGTTTCTAATGGTCTGCTCAGGAAATTGTCAATAGAAGGAATGTTGTACTCATGGCAAGGGATGTAATGATGGTCTTTGCAAGGCATGACACTTCTTATTAGTCACAGAAATGATCCTCCAACGTGCGGGATGGGGATTGCAAGGACAGTGACAAAATGCTGTGTAACACATGGTTCAGGTGATTTTTCGTCTATTTCTTATTTGAATGGGCTAGGTGGTTTGGGTGCAGGAGCCTTCTTATTTGGTCTAGAATTATTCATCTCTTTACTAGTATAGTCATTCAATTTTTCCAAATTAATTTATTATATAGGCGACGATGGGAATCCATGTGAGAAGGCCACATGGAGTAGCCACGTCAAGTCCCGATTCCCTAGATTCTGTTATTTCTTAAAATTTTGATTTCCCTAATAACTCCGAGGTTTCAAACTCTTGAATCCATAATTTTTTTTAATAATAAGCCATTCGTCGAAAAAGGTGAAGTGGATCCTGGAATCCCAGATCCTGGAAGTTCTGAAAATTGGAATTATAAATTATCTATGGGAATTCGAGATTTCTATATTCTGGGTTATGCATGGAGCCAAGAAAAACAAGCTTGCAGGAATTTTTTTAAGCGGCGAATATAGTAGAGGGTGCATTTGTCGATGGTACCAGATCCTGTAAGTGTTCTAAATATTAATTCTTGTAGAGTTATGAGATCCCGATATTATGGGATTTCTATGTACCTAAGTATTTTCAAAATTTTTTAAAGGTTATTTCATTGGAAAAGGTGGGTAAGCCTAGTTCTATAACCATTTTATTCATATAAAAATTAAAAATAACAAATTTGATAGATAAAATTATTACTAAGAGAACATTTATAACTTAGAGAAAATTTAAAGGGTTCCTATTTTTTTATTAAAAATAAAAACTAATGGGGGTTTGTTGTATCCTACAACACCACCTGAGACAATGTCAGCACAAAATATGGAGGTGGATATACAACATGGTGATATAGAGTGGGTTTTGGAGTGAAAGATCTTAGAGACAAGGGCTTAGGCATGACCACCACACCCTCATATTAGGGTGATCTTGGATAGGTACCCAATGGTTTTTGGAGAGATCCCACCAGGACACCCACCAGATAGAGGGTTTGAGCACATAATTGAGCGAGAGGAGGGCATACATGCAGTTATAACTATGCCATAATCCCAAGGATTACCAGGATGAGATTGAGTGGGCCATACAAGATTTGTTGTCTTGGGGGCACATCAGGGCTAGTTATAGTCCCTTCGCTTCATCTATAGAGTTCGTGAAGAAGAAGTATGGGACCCTATGCATGTGCATTGAATACAGGGCTCTAAACAATAAGACCTTGAAGAATCAATACCCATTTCTACGCATAAATGAGTTGGTGTATGATCTAAGAGGAGTCAATTACTTTTATAAGATAGATTTACTCTCAGGGTACCATCAGATTCGGGTGAGGGAGAATGATATCCCAAAGATGATCTTCACGTGTCACTATAGGAACTTCGAGTTCTTGGTGATGCCATTCGAACTAACTAATGTCCCAACTACCTTCCAATATTTCATGAACCATGTGTTCTGTAAGCAGCTTCACAAATATGTCCTAGTTTTCTTTGACGACAACCTAATATATAATAGGACGTCATAGGAGCATATACAACACTTGGAAGAGGTGCTACACATCCTAGAGGAGCAACAATTATATTCTAAGATGTCCGTGTGAATTTAGACTAACAAATATGTTGTATCTTGACCATGTCATTGGTGAGGATGGGGTGAAATTTCACTAGGAGAAGATCGAGGCCATATTGGACGGGCCTACGCCCAAGAATGTCACGAAGCTGCAGGGATTCTTGGGCATATGTACTTATTACCATAGGTTTGTAAGGGAATTTTTGCAACAGGAAGAACCCCATATAGATTTGACTAAGAAAGGGGAATTTGTGTGGAGCGAGGTGGTACAACAGGGTTTTTAGCGCCTCAAGATGGTCATGAATAAATTCCCAGTATTATCTTTACCATATTTTTCTCGGCCCTTCATCTTAGAGTGTGATGCCTCTGAAAAATGCATTGGGGAAATAATTATGTAGGGAGGACACCTGATCGCTTTCGAAAGTTAAAAGCTACAGGAAGACAATAAATTGTACTCCATTTATGAAAAATAAATTTTGGCCATCATGCATGCACTGACCAAGTTCAAACAATATTTGGTGGGAAACTGGCTTAAGTTGAAGACTGACCACAACAATATCTGGTTCTTCTTAGAGCAGAAGAAGATGTAGGAGAGGTAGAAAAAATGGGCTAGTAAAATTCAAACTTATGATTTTGACATAAAATATGTCAAGGGAAAACATAATGTTGTAGCAGATGAACTACGACAATGTCACTCATGTGCATTGTTCAATATTGGAGGGAGAATTTATTGGTTGAGTACTCCAAGGATCAACATATGTGCAATATCCTTGATGGAATAACAAGGGATTACCTATACAGGGTGATAAATCCGGTGATCTACTCCAAGGATAATATTTATTCGGTCTCAGGCTCCCAATTGAGGGAGAATATCATGCATGTTTCTCATGATTCACCTTTGGCAGGGAATCAAGGGTTCCTCAAGACATATAGGGGCATTAGCAAGCGATTTACAAGGAGGGGCCTCAAGGAGAATGTTTTTAGGCATGTTCTTTAATGTGACACTTGTTAGAAAAGAAAAAGGGCTCAGACACACCCAAATGACTTATTGCAACCAATACTTATTCTTGAGAGGAAATGGGAGAGAATCTTGATGGAATTTATTATGGGCATGCTAGCAGAAAATGGGCGGGATTGCATTTACGTGGTAGTTGACAGGTTGACTGAATTCACCCACTTCTTTGTAATTCTGACTCAGTATTCAGCTTCATAGGCGACTGAGTTATTTTTCTGGGAGGTGTTTAGGCTACATGGTCTCACTAATACCATTATTAGAGACAGGGACAACAAATTCATGGAAGGTTTTTGACAAGATTTGTTTCGACTAGTGGGGGTGAAACTCACTCCTAGCACTAGCTATCACCGTTAGATGGATGGTCATACAAATATAGTGAAAAAGTGGTTGAAGGGCTACTTGCGCAACTATGTGATAGGGCAACAACATGCATGGGTGAAGTGGATGCACCTTGGAGAGTACTTCTGTAGCACTATTTATCACATGTCTACATGTATGTCTCCATTTTGTGCCTTGTATGGTTATAATGCACTAACTTTTTATGGCAACACTGCCCTGAGGGCCAAATATTGGATATAGGAGAGCCATGATATCCTTAGGGCTCTCAAGGATAACCTGTTGACAACTCAGAACCAACATAAGCTATATCAAGATATGTGTAGAGTAGAAAGGCACATTGAGGTTGGGGATTTGGTATTTTTTATACTCCAACCGTACAGACAATCCACTCTTAAGCAGAAGGGTGCAAAGAAACTCAAGCCACATTTTTATGGACCTTACAGGGGGACTAGAGCAAGGTACACAACATATTACATGTCCCTTGCCTAAAAATGGATTTGGGACAATAGGTCACGACGACAAAATTTTTTCCACCTATGGATGAAGAGGGTCACTTGATTTTGGTACCTGAGGTCATTTTGGAGACCAGGGAGAGGAAACTCCATAGCAAAGTCATTAAGAATTTTTTGGTGCGATGGAAGGATCTGCTTGAGGATGACACCACCTGGTAGGGGGATAAAATATTATAGCACCTAACATTACAATTTCCCGAGGACAAGAAACATTTGGGATGGGGGTTATTGTAAAATTCCCTCTAAATAAAATTCTATTAAGGTAAATTCTGCAATTTTGATGGTGAAAAATTTTGGGCCAAGAACTTAGGAAACACGGGTGTGTGGAATCAAGTTAAATTTTGGAAGAAAGGCAGGCTTCAAACATTATAGATAAAGGAAGAATCAATTTTAAAGTGGAATATGAGGGCCGCTCCAAGAAGGAATTCAAATTCCCTTGAAAATTTCGACTTGGAGGGAAAACATAGAGAGAAGATGATTGAATTGTGGACCCGCAAGTAGGAAGGAGGATTAACGATTATAAATAGAAGGCGAGGAATCCATTTCAAGATTTTTTTGGCTATTTAAAATTCTGAACACTTTTTGGCCTTTTACAATTTTTGGCCATAGATGATGGAATGAAGCCTACAGGGAGTCTACCGCACACTTCGTACCTTCTTCAACTTGAATGCTCCAATTCTAGCTCTGATTTCAAAAATTAGAACCTGCATAGTTAGATAATACAAGCCAGGAAACTACAAGATATATGCAGTATCATATAAGTACTCTATTCAATATATCAACATGGTATTGGAATAAGTGAAATAACAACATCACATATAGGAAAAGAAAGAACTCTTTGCATTAATATAAATGGAAGGATATTACAACCACAAATAGGTGTTGATCTTGTAGAAGAGCCCCTCCAAGATATTAACTTGTTATTTCCTTGTCATAATATGCACCTCCAATCACCCTAAATTCATGGAATGTTAATCTCTCACCTAAGCAGCATAAGGGTAGAATCACTCTCCAAAATCCAACCCCTTTCATATGTAAAATAGTAAATATATAAATGAGTGGGGTAAGTTGGGAGTTCTTATCCAATTACCAATATAATGTTTTAGATCCACATTTTACGGAAGGATGGGATCAAAGGATAAGGGATGGAAACTCCCCTATATGCTATCATTCGCCTCCTATAACCCAGTCTCTTGGCTCTCTCTGCTAATTTCTCCTCTACGACCTTCAAGATCCTCTACAACATTCATGCCCTGCTTGCGTTGTCGCCTCTGCACACCATCCACCCCACTGCTTCTCCCCTTGCCCACGCTCACTCCTGCTCAGATATTCCACGGAGGCACTGGATGAGATGCTGTTGAGGCTGTGGCAGATTACATTCCTCACGCACGCCCATTTCAATCCATGAGGAAAGTCGCCCCCCTCCTCCTGAGGACAATTGGTATCAGTTTCATTATTTCTACACCCTGGACCACCCTCAGGTCATCGCCACCATCACTGTGAGCTTTCAGGAAACACCATATAGCTCTGCTGGCTTTGGTTCTAGAAAGCATCTCAAGAAATCTACAATTTTCCCTGCTCCCCTTCAACACTCTTGGAAGTTGGAGGCATTTTCGGCTAAACCGGGAGCGCACTCTTCCAGCAGTGAAGGCAGCGGCAATGGAAATCAAGAATGTTCTGTTGATGAAAAGGGGGAAGGTAGAGGCAGCCTTGTGCGTACCACCATCACGCCCGATCCCAACGCACAACAGTCGAAGAAAGATGGGGATTTGTCGGACGACTGCAGGTGTCTCATCATCGAAGAGCCTTCGCCTCAGCCTCATGACAAGTAGCATGCCATGTAGCCTCAGAAACGAGAGGTTACCTCTCTCTGTGTTGTTTCATCTTTCAAATATCATGTTTTTTCTGAACTATGCGATAAAATCTTGGCCTTTTTCTGTTAATGCTAGTTTCCCTACTAAGGGAAATTTTTTTTGGGCCGGTTTCCCCATCTAGGGCGGTCACATTTTTGTTTTTATGAACTCTGCTCCCTCCAGAATTGACTAGCATAGCAACTCTGGAGGCAAGCTTCGAATTGTATATTATGTGAAAATTAATAGAATAGTCTTATTTAGGAAAAAAAAATAGTAGAATATTTTAATTTGATGCCTATATAAATGTAAATTTGAATAAGTAACACAAAATATAAATACATCAGCATTTTCAAAAATTAAAGTGATCAAGAGACCAAACCTGGTAATGATGTTTTGTTCAATAAAATAAATCACTTATTCTAAGGTAACACTTTTTAAAAGTATATCTTCCACCAATTTTTTGAAGTATTATGTAGTTGTAAGGATGAATTTATGTTTTTTTGAAGAGTTAGGAACAATCTCACCAATTACATCCAAACCCCATTGTTCAAATGGGTGATCAATGATGACTGGTTCGAAAGAAGATAGGGCTGATTTCTTCTCCCTTCCCACTAAGGTTTGAAAAGTATTACATCATTGAATGTAAGCATGTGCATACTTGAACAATGTTGGCCAATAATAACTCGCTTACAGAATTTTATGCACTATTATATCACCACCAAAATTCCCACCAGCAAGAACATCATGTAAGTCGTGTAACACTTTGTTAGGATCAAAATTTTCTAAACATCTAAGTAAAATTGAATATAATTATTTCTAAAAAGCACTTGATTAATAAATTGATATTGGTTAGCCTTTAATACCGACCCACACTTTTTCTTAAAATCCAGATGAGGAGTAGTATTTTCATTGGATAAATAATAAATTAAGTATGCATAAATATAATTCAAAGAATCAGGTTTAACACATACTTGAGAAGTAGTTTATGATTCTTGCATTTCAGAAATTTTATTAGACTTTGAATCAATATTATGTGTAACAAATTTACATATACCTTTACCATGCACAATTTTTGAAGGTTTAATTTCACAATCATACTCTTAGAGTTCCAAGACCCAATCTTCTCTTTTCTCTGCAAGATCTTTTTAAATAAGTGAAGTTCGAACAATATAATATGGAACAATATTTTGGTGTGGGATTTATGAAAAAGTTTGCTAAATGTTTTACTGGTTTATAAATAGAAAAATCCCATTTTTCCACACTAGAATAATTATGTTAATCTCCTTGAATCCTTGAGCTATTAAATTCTATTGGTACTTCTGCTTCTTGATCATTCTTTTGAGTAAGTATTGCTACATAGAAATGAACATAAGCATAAAGGGAAAAATATCTATTATAATTAGGATATAACAAGTGAGAGCTTAAATAATGTATTGTTTTATGGATTCAAAAGCTTCTTTTATAGGGAATTCAATTTAAATAACATTCTTTTTTATCATATTTTGTAATGGCAATAAAATCTGTGTAAAATTAGGAACAAATCACCTAACAAAAATAATTTGGCCTACAAGCAATTGTATATATTTCTTGTTGTGAGGCAAAGGAATCTCATAAATGGATTTGATTCTGGATGGATCGATAGCAATTCCATTTTTTGAAATGATAAAACCTAACAATTTCCCTTCATCAAGGGAAAAGAAGGATTTCTTGGGATTTAAGGAAATCCCGTATTTTCTGCATCACTCAAATACTTGCTTTAAATTAAGAACATGATTAGAACGTTTCTTGGAGTATATTTTAATGTCATATAAATAAACAATGGCATATTTATTAATAATAACTCTAAATGCAATGCCCATTTCTCTCTGAAATGTGGTCCCAACATTAATTAATCCAAACAACATTTTTTGATAGGAAAAATCTCCCTACTTGGTTCTAAACGTAGTCTTAAGTATGTCATTTGGATCAACCAAAATTTTGTTATAACTTGAAAATCCATCAAGAAAATACATTAGTTTAGATCCTGCAATCTGATTGGAGGATTTTCTCCATTGGAGGAAGTGGGAAATTTTCCTTTTCTGATGCTCGATTAAGATTCTAAGAGTATATGAAGATTCAAATGTTTCCATTCTTCTTCCTAACAATAACAACATTAGAAATCTATTTTGAGTTCCTAACAGGAAATATTATCTTGGATTTTAATCATTTTTTTAGTTTTTTTTTTTAATTTGAGGCTCAAGATTTGGATGGATATTTCTAAGATTTTGTTGGATTGGTTTTACATCTAGGAGCATTGGAATAATATGTTGGATAATAGATGTATTATATGTTTTTAGATCATGATAAGACCAGACACACACATATTTATATTGTTTTAGTAGATTTATAAAGTCGGTTCTCTCGCTAGGGGACAATCCTAAACCTAGACTTACATTTTGAGGATGTTGTTTGGTACCTAGGTTTATAACTTAAAACCTCATGGTTGAGATATTAGTTTTGCAATTTTTGGGCCTTTTAAATCTATCTTTTAAATCATTAAATAATTCCAATTTTACTACCAATTTAGGGATAGTATTTTCTCATTTTCTTTGATCTATATTAGATGACTTATTTAGCTCATGGTAATGAAAATATTCATCAATGATTTCATCATCATACATCCCCTCATATATGAGAAAGTTGATAATGTCTTCATTGTAATTTAAAACTCTCCAGTTGGATATATTAATCAGAATAAATGGTCAAAAAATTAATTCAATAGAAAATCGATCTAGATTGAATTCTTCAGGAGGTATTAATTCTAAGGAAACATTAGCCAAAATATCAAAGCCGACATTTTGTATTCGAGTAATAGGAATAAAATTTAATTCCAGGAAATTATATTTTAGGTCATGAATAATTCTTAAGGTGATTAGAAATGTAGTGGATAATATTTATGCCTGTTTTATGATGATTTCTAAGTCACTAAATTTTTTAAGGTACTAAACCGTTAAGATAATTTACTTTCTTAATCCTTGAATCAATGCTTCATATTCTTCAGCACTGATCATGTATAGAAATTCAAGTCTATAGGTTAGTATAGTATTTTCTCCATTTTGATTAATTGAGATACAACTTGCACCAACACATTCATTAGACATCGATCCATAAAAATACATCAACCAAATTTGATTATTTACATTATTATCTACAAAATTTACATAATAAGATGAATCCATCTGAGAAAAGTTTTCTATTTTTGAATAAATAGTCAAAAAAGGAAAAGGAGAATCGTGAGCAGGAAAACATCCAAACAATGAATCAATACAACAGTTTCTGAGAATAATTTTTGAAAAAGTTACTGACTCATTTTCACCATCAATATCTGTGGCTATATGCTTCATATGTTTTCCATGATATAATTTAATTTTTTAGGTTTACAATTAAAGGGAAACCACAAGTGAGACCAATCTATTGTGAAATATCCATTTAAGTTTTTAGACCAATCTAGGCTCAATAGTAGACTGTGTGACTGAGGAATATCATCAATCACAATATCAATGATTTGAAAAACTCTAGGATGTGATGCTAATACGATGAGGACATATTTAGGTTCTAATAATACTTTAAATTATTATCTATCCACTTGAGAAATCTGTGTAGCCAATTCCTATGGCTTAGAGTTAATTTTGAGACATACATAATAGGAAATAATATTTGAAGAGGCTCTTGAATAAACCATAACACTTTACTAAAAATTTGATTAAAAATCTCAAAAGTTAATAAAATGTGGGGTATGACAATTGGATTTGTCACCAATCACAATAACATCATCTCGATTCATTTTTTTCTAAGGAGGAATTTTGTTCAGTTTTATTTTTACTCCTAGTAACAATAACGATAGACAATAAATAAGTTTTAGAAGTGGATTTTAAAGCATTAAATAATATTTATGTTGCTGTTATAACTTACTAACCTCATATTGAGACATATTGGCCTCAATATTTTTCATGTATTCAATGATATTATAATCAACATTATTATAAACAATAAAGGTCTTGAAAGATGACTTGTCATGGGATGAATCTTTATTTACAGGACTACCTAGAGAAGAAATAGTAGGGGTTGATGTACTTGCTGTGGTTCTTCTGCTTCTTGTTTCCACTTCAAGAAATTATTCTTCATCATCTGATAACAGACCTGCAATATCCCACGTAGCATTTGCGTTTGGGGTCTCAAATTCTTCTTGAGTTTGTTCTAGTTCTCCAATTTCCTCCTCTTCTTCTACAACTGAGATCTGAGTATCATGAGGAATTTGTTGATTTCCTTATAAAAAAGGGTTGAAAAGCTATTGTGGAAGAATACCCCTCATCTACCCGTTTTTTTAAATCAACAACATCATTTTCTAAGGTTTTAGAGACCTTCTACAATTATTCCTTGTCGAAAGCATCCTTTCTTTCTTTTCTTCCTTGAAAGTAACATTTTTGTTTGTTGAGAAGAGGGTTTATTTTCTTCAACAATTTTTTTTTTTAGCTATCCTTAGCATTTCTTTCTCAATATTTATTTCTTCTTGCATGCTTTCTTCTAGAGTCTTATTAACTATTCATTTAATGAACATTACTATAAAAGTAGGCAAATATCCAGTGTGAAATTCAATTTAAACATTGTTACATGGCTTAGAAGCATCTGGTATTTTGTTCAAAAGTTTATTAAATCTTTGATTGAAATATTTGATTCTTTCTTTAGGACCCATATTTTTATTATATATTAAACTATCAATAAATATGGTTAGTTATCATTGCCAAATTTCTTTATGAACTTATCTTGGAAAGTATTCCTATTATTGATAGAATTAGCTGGTAAAGAAAAATAACAAGAGATAGCTAGTCCTTCAAAAGTATGAGGAAAAAATATGCAGACAACATCTTCTTCATATACATCCTTTAGATTAATAGCTATCATGAAGTTATTAATATGAAATTCTAGAGGTTAATTGTTATCAAGGTTAAACTTAGGAAATTGTTATACAAATCCATGACTGTGGACAAAATTATATTCCCTAGACTTGAGGGCCTAGTCTAGAACAAAAAAAAGACAAAGAAGCTAATGTTTTCCTTAAAGTAAATAGAAAATTGGATGAATGATTCTCTCCTCTCTTGGCTTGTACGCTCCAATATTAGCTCCAATCGCTATAATTAGAACCTGCATAATCAAACAACACAAGCCGACGATCTACAACATCTATGTAGCATCATATAATCACTTTATTCAATGGATCAACATGGCATTGAAATACATGAAATCACAACATCATATATAGGAAAATAATGAATTCTTTGCATTAATATAAGTGGAGAGAGTTACAAAACAAATATAGGAGTTGATATTGTAGAAGAGATCCTACAAGTTGACTTGTCCTTCCTTGCCACAAAGTGTACCTCTATGTAACCCTAATGCATGGAATAATTACTCTCAAAACAATAGCATGAGGGAGAATTTATCTCCAAAATCCAACCCCTAGCTTATGGATGGCCACAAATATATAGAAGAGGATGGTAAGTTAAGAGTTCTTATCCATTTACCAATCTGTCCATTCTTGATGGGAGGATGATCTCAAGGGATACGTGGTGAAATATCCATGGTAAGATAGGATATGATTTAATACTTTCATCCAAGGTAAATAGTAGTAACAAGGGCTTGGAAGCTTCTGGAAGAGGAAGCTTCAGGATTATTTTTTTTTCTCAAATTTATAGAATCAACACACCCCCAACAAAGGGAAACATGCTGCCGATCAACGTAGGTCCAGAGAGAGTCAACCTGCTGGTGAATATTGGTCTATGAAGGGCCAGGGTGCATTGGACCTAAAAAAGAAGCTGAAATCACTGAAATGAAGCAATTTCAGGAAGAAACTCATGGATTCGAGAGATTCATGCTTAAGGATTTGCGTAGGGAGGATGAAAAAGTGTTCAAAGGATGTGAATGATCCCATTTGAAGGCCTTTTGATCAGATGCGAAAAAATGGCCTATAACAGATTGCCCCCTAAAGCGCAAAGTCATAAATGACAACTAATGACTGAAGGGATTTAACTTGTGACAAGTTAGGATCAAGAACAACTAGCGAGATCATATTCTGTTACAATACATTTACATCATGACATACCCATGCTCAAAACTTAAGCTAACATTACATGTACAATGATAAAAAGAGAGATCCACTGATGACAAATGGTGGACCCATGAATGGATGAATTTTTGTATGAACATATCTATCATACTTTGTGATCTTGTATTAATCCTGAAATCGCAGCCTGGATGGATGATACCAGATCCAGGGTCTTCTATCTCATTAACACGATCATCCAATGTACGACTCTAACCATGTGAATCAATGAGCTTGAGTCGAACATTGTAGAAACAACCTAATTAAATGCTAATTACGTAAGCCATTAATAGACATGAGAAAAACCACCGATAATGTTAATGGTTCTCAAGGTACTGTAGTAAAACCATATGGTGTGAATGAATGAGTTGAATTCGAACACCACACAAAATATTTCAATCGAAGGACATTGATGTAAACCTGTCGCCGAGAGCAATGAAACTTGCCAATGATGTATGCAAGCACCAAGGTACTGAAGGGTTGTTTCTAAGTCAAATTCCTGGATAATGAGCTGATGCCAACATGATGCTACACGTCACAAGAGGGCCTCGATGTATCCACCATCAACGACATGAAATTGGTATCATGATTTGAGACAAAATAATGATGATGCAGAATTGGATCAGGAACGATAGACATGGAATGAAGGCTTATGAGTATTGTAGAAGATATAGACTGAATGATTTCTTCTGAACACATCGATAAAACTTAATGGAGTTGGAAGCATTGACCAAAAAAAAATGGAGGCTTTGAAAAGGTATGATGAACCAAAATACAAGCAGATTTCCTAACCAAAAATCCACGATGATGAAGTGGAAGAGTGTCGTGTTCAAGAGAAACTCTCTGCCATTAACAAGTGGAGTACCCTATTTTCCCAATTTTCGGAACCATATTGGTTAGTACCTCTTTATTTTTTAACAAGATTGAGGAGGATAACATATGCTCGATCTCTAAGTTTATCCTTCGGATGAATCCCTCCAAGTATTTTTAACGAACCCTGAGAAGGAGTTGTTCGACCTTGTCATGTTCGAAGATTCCATCATTTTTTGATGTTTTTGCGAGTCCAACGAGGGTACAACTCGACATATTTTTCATGTTTAGAGAGTTTGAAAAAGAGGCAAAAAAGAAAACTCTAAAGGTTCCTTTTCGTAGATAGTCCCTTGAGTTCGAAAAGACAGAAAATAATACCCAAGAGCACCTCTTAGCCATGATAGACTTTAGTATTCCTTTTTCGTGAATAGTATCTCAATCCGCAAAAGGGGTAAAATTATACTGAGTAGATTTATTTTCATTTACTTTAACGAATTTGAAAATACAAGTGCTTGACAATATTTTCATATTTTGGGGTTCTGAAAAGAGATGAAAGAGGACTCCAAGGGGTTCCTTTTTCATGAGTTTACAGAGCCCGAAAAAGTGATAACAATATGCTATTTAGTTAAAATCATCTGTTTAAAACATGATAAAATACGTCAAACAACTGTCGACCTACTCAGAACACCACAAAAGGATTAAAAATACCCATTTCATGATAAAACTGAATCATAACTGGGTCAAAACATTAAATATGAATAAAATAATGGAAGAAATGACCATAAGTAATCAAAATGACAATCCATTTTACCATTTCACATTTACCTTTAGTAGTTAGAGCTTTGATATATTTTTTCCCTCGATCTTCTGCAGTTGTTCGAGATCAATCTGGTGGATCATTTCAAGTGTCGTCACTTACAAGTAGGAGCGAAAACCTTTCTCTTTCATTTCATGGTGGAATTTTGTGTTTTAATGATTTTTTTTTTAGTTTTTGAGGGCTCTAGGGCTTAAATAATTCGCCCTTGGACCAACACACTCTCCTAAGGTCGAAAGGAGAATTTATCTTAATAAAAATACACTACAGGGAGAGGTGGAACACACTATCTCTCCTTATAGGGGTGCAATGGACACATTTCTCTAATTTTATTTGCTATTTCCCTTCAAAATTTGTCAAATTTGTTGCATGGAATGGATCCTAACGAGTCTCCTTTTTGATGTTTAATATATTCATTATCACAAAATAGAATTGATATGAAGGGAAAGAGAACTTGAAGAAGATGACATGAATGCAGAAAATGATCCTACTACCATCCAGGCACTAAGAAACTGTGGGTTATTGAAATTCTTCTCGCTTCCTGGCATGAGGCAACATATGGAGTTGCTAGAATATCTTGTACTTTCATGAGATGTTCAAGCATAGGCATTTAGACTAGGAGCACATGTACTTGAGATAAAAGTAGAGGACATATAATTTCTGACTGGTTCATCTATGATAGGTGCCCCATCTCTCTTCTAGGTGGGTGAAGGGGTGGAGAAATAGTCAAAGACTATATTGCTACTCATTGCAGACCTTGAGCACAACCAACCAGGGATGGAAAAAATCATGATAAAAGATGTGACCCGATTACCTCTAAGAATGATCCTATTCATCATTTCCAGTTTGGATGGTAGTTCCACACTTCACGTAGCTAACAGGTGATACATGAAGTATGCCCTAGAGTGTATGGAGCCAATCGTTTTCTACTGGGGTAAGTGAGTGTTGGTCAACATAAAGAACAACTGACTAAAGAAAGAGAGTAAAAATTGAATATTTTTGGCTATGGTTGAATCTTGATCTCGTTTGCATTAGAGCGGATTCCATTACTACAATCTCAACATATCATGATCAAGCCCATTGATCCGAGAGTTCCACAGATGAGGAGGTAGATAGAATTATGTCTCAACATGAAAGTCCATTGGCGATCAGTTTCTCACCAACCTTCTTCAGATGGTTGTGTAGGAAATTCATTATGATAGATGATTATCCATACACTAGGATGGAACTTCGTGGCAAACCTAAGCTAGTGCTTCTTGAGGGTGAGCAATGGGGTTCTATAGGTAAGACATTTCAACCATTTTTTATTAAGTTTTATAATTTTTTGTGTGTTTTTGATGTATCCGAGAATAAAATACTGATTTTTCATGCAAATATTTGGCCTGTTCGACTTATAGGTGCTTCATATCTCCATCGTGCAGGAGATCCACGACAGGAACCATCACTAGTACAAGTTGTTGCAATAGGATGAGATGCGCTACGATATCTCATTGTAGCTGAGACCCTAGTCGAGGTAGAGCGCCACATGGAAGGGTTGACACACATGATAGATGAGACCGGGATTGACCATCTTCCCATGCGACTTCAACAACACACTATTGGAGTGCCAATCCATAGTGGTCAGTTACAACACAAGATAGTTCGTGTAGTGGTATGTTATCATGAGCACTATGATTAGTCTACTGGGAGGCTTATAGACGCATTTGCATGTAGTTTTTTATATGGGTCGTGTGGCCATATGTGTCTCGAACACAAATTTTGTAAAACAAAACTTTATATGTATAAAAATATCTTCAGTGGTTCTATGTTTCTATGTTTCTATTATGTCTATTAATGGATTGATGCGTATTGAAATTTATTTACATATGTTGAAAATGTTTATATAAAACATGATTATCCAATGCATCTGTAAATGTATTTAGATTTATAGAAATATGTTGATATTGGAAGAAATCATAGTGTCTTTATAGAAGGAAAACCCTTAAGAACATGCGAAGTGTGGTAGGACTTCTAACCGAATAGACATTAGTTAACTGTAGTAATACAAGCTGTGAGTCAAGTATGATGACTAAACAATGAATACCACATGAAATAACATAATACAATAGCTCGACCACTGCGCTATACTCAGCGAAGTTGTTTGTAGAGAGACCAATACAAATTCCTTGTAGACTCACTAAATTGCCATTTGGAGCAAAGATAGTCCAAGCTGTGGAGGATAGGTTATGAGTACTACGACTAGAACCATAAACATAACCAACATATGGTTCAAGGGATCTCAACATCTGCAAACCAAACATAAATGGTATCAACAAAAACCATAGGAAACTATGAAGAGAAACATTGCAAACACACTCAACACACCTATATACAGTATGTACACAAAGTACTACGCAAAAAATGAAGCATATTATTTATTAAGGTAAAATCCATTTCTAGGCGACGTGGGTGGAACTCCATCAAAATCGACTAGCTCAAAGGCCCCTTTAGCAAGAGCACACATGAAAATATATGGACCTAGCCACATAGGTTGGAACTTTCCTGGTCCTAATTTATCAGACTCTTGATCGTATATAAGGACAAGGTCTCCTTCTAAGAAGACACGAGGCTTGAAACTTTTGTCATATTTCGCCTTGACATGTTTCTTATGGGCTTCATTAGCGATGGCGACATGTTTTCGAGTCTCATCTAAGCAATTTAGATGTAAGAGACGTTCCTATTCTACAGAAGAGGCAGGAAAAAGTTCTACAACTAGTTTCAGTGACAGAATATCACATTCAATTAGAAGGATTGCTTCCAGACCATAAAGCAATTGGAAAGTATTAAATCCAGTAGCAGTCCTAACATAGGTTCAGTACACCCACGAGGAAACATAAAGAGTCAAATTTCAATCCAATCGATGGACCCCTATCATATTTTGAAGCATAATTTTAAGAAAATTTATTAATAACGTCAACTTGCCCATTATCCTGAGGGTAGTAGGGAGTGGGATTTTCATGGGAGACTCCCAGCTTGGCATTTAGTTCAGACATCATGTGATTGCGAAAGTGCTTCCCATGATCCTTAAATATGGCTTGCAGAACACCAAACCATGTGATGGCATTATTAAATAAAAAATATGCCACTATTTCACCAGTATTGTTATATGTAGGCATCGCCTTGACCCATTTAGTAAAACAATATACTGCTATGATGATATAGCCATTTCACCTGGCTAAGTGAGGGTTACATGTCATGAAATCGACACCCCATTTCACAAAAGTACCTATGGTGATAACATGATGTAAAGGAGTGTGAAGAGCATGGATCTTATGATCATAAATCTAGCATATGTGACACTTTTGGACAAAGATAATATAATCGCAAAATATGGTGGGCCAAAGTAACCAGTATGTAGGATCTTCTATGCAGTGGCATTACTAGACAAATGACTACCACATGTTTCCAAGTGGCATTCATTGAGGACTTTCTCAACATCCTCATATATGAAGCACCTTCTAAAAACCGCATCGATACCACGACGAGAAAGGGTGTCACCAATGATGATGTAATTCTTGGCCTTGTATCAAATATGTCATTTTTCGGAATGAGAGGTATCAGAAAATATGGGTATGGAGATATATAAGAATGTATCTGTACCATGGGTCAAATGACGAGATCAGAAACAATGATTCTTCTGGGGTGGAATCTTGAGATGCCGATTCAGAATCAGTAGTTGTAAGGTGGCATATTAGCTCAACAAAAACTATGAAATTCATTGACTTGGATTTGATGAATTCCAAATCAAAATCCTACAGGATAATGATCCATTTGGAGTATTTACCCCCCAACAATTGATGTGAAATAATTTATGTCATAAGGTTGCAATCTGAAACAATTGTAGTTTTCTAGAGTAATATATAATGGTGGAATATTTGGATGGCTTGAATGACTGCCAAAGATAAATTTTCTACGTGGGTATACTTGATTTTTGTATCATTAAGATTTTGACTCAAATAACATATTGAATGTTCAATCCCTACATCTTCATCCTGGACTAATACCATTACTATTGTAGTAATGGAAACAATGAGATATATGAAATAATCGCGCTGGTAATCACACAAACATAATACAGATGCAGGAAAATTGATGATCGCATAAAATTTCAAGGGTTCAATACAAATTCCATGTTTTGAAATGACAAAAGTAAGAAGTCGACCAGAACTAACACATAACACACATTTGTGAGGATTAATTCGAATATTATAATGTGTACACTGTAAGAAGATGGCCCTAAGATGCATTGGGTGATCATCTCGATGTTTAGAGTGAACATGGAGATCTTCCAAATAGGGCTGTACGATATGTTTGATGCTGTGGAAGGAATAATCCATTGCCCTCTAAACCATAGACCCAACATTCTTTAAACCAAAAGGGATTTTTTGCTAAGCGAATGTACCCCAAGGACAGATAAATGAAGTTTTAGGTTGATCCACTAGGAGATTGTTGATTTGATTTAGCTGGAGAAACCATCCATAAATGAATATATACCACAACCGACATAGTCATCAACAATATGGTTGATGAACAAGGTCAGGTAATTTTCTTTTGGACAAGCACGATTTACGTCCCGATAATAGACAGATACATAGATTGTTCCTTATTTATTCACGACAAGAATAACATTTGACACCCAATCGGTCAAAGAAATGGGGTAGATCATACCATATTGTAGAATTTTTTCAAATTTAGTTTTAATTGCGACAACCTTCTTGGGATTGACCAAACAGAGGCACTTCTATACTGGTGTAGCATCAGAATATGGTTCAATATCATGCACAATTATATTTGGATCGATGCCTGAAATTTCCTCATAAGACGAGGCGAATACATCTCGAAACCCCCAGAATAGGGCTTTATAGGTCTTAATATCATCCGAAGAACAAGACACACCGATGTGTATATTCATGACAATACCCATTTTAACTGAGATATCAATAGGTATTGTCTCTTCGATATTTGAGAGGTTCTTTTCAGAATTGACATCATGAATAGAAACATAACTTGTAGAAAACTCGACGATATTTGGTAGATATAGGTCATTGAGATTATTCTCAAAAAAATATGGTAAGGAGGAACGATGGTGATGATCGACCCATGATGCATCGTCTAGAATCATGATTTCCATGATGCTCTCATAAGTAAGGAATATGCGAGAGAAAATATTAGAATACGTGCCATAATCCAATGAACGATCGACCTAATTAATTAAAGATAAATATCAAAACAAGCCGCAAAAGCTAAATATATGGTTTCATAATCAAGATCGATGGGGCTAAGAAACATTTGGTCGCCAAAAATATGGATGTTATTTTCATATGGTATAATCCAAGGATCAGTTGGAATAGTAGAAGATGATATCATATTGATATAAGAAACCTAAGGGGAGCTTCTAGTAAGTGAAGGAGGAGGAAGCGAAAAGGTTCCCATAAGAGAGGAATCCTTAAGAAGTCCAACCCCCACATGCTGATAAGGGTGTAGAGTTTCCCCTACAAGAGGGACACTTTCGATAACTTAAGAATCAAAGGAAAATAATGTGAGTTGATCAATGGCTACGATATCACCTTTATGGGGAAAGGCAATCATTCAGAAAAAAGTTGAAACGACAGAAGCCATGGCATAAAAGCATGTGCGACCCAATAGAAGATTACAGTCAAAAGGCTGGTCAATAACTTTGAATTCTATGGATACATATTTACCTCCTAATTCTAATTGTAAGGATTTAAAAATACCACAAGGTTTATACATTTGTCCATCAAAATATTTCAAGGTGATCGGTGACTGACTTAATTGAGGAGAACCAATCGCTTTCCAGTAGGACAAAGAAATAATACAGGTTGAGGCTTCGTTTTTTACAATAGAACGATGGATGTTCTTACCGTGGAAGACAATGTGGATCGTAAAATCCAATTGATTCAAAAATCGAGTTGAATAGTGCTAATTATTGAAAACGAATAGGTTGGAATTCGAAGGATCAACACATTTGATAGCATAAATCAAAGCCTTCTTCAAGGCTGGGAAATTTTGCAACACCTCGAGAGTGGAAATATGTGATGGAGAATGAGACAAGTATTCAACTATGTTATAATTTTGGGCAATTATCGTGCAAGGGTTGGAAACATATTTATAGAAAACGCCCTTTAGAGGCTTAATATTTAATTCCGTAGGAATATTAAGCGGATTGGGATCCAATGGAGATGATGTAAAAATTGTAGGTTGATCAGTAGCATGACCATTTGGAGGATTCAAATTACCATAGTATTTATTATGGGTGGCCACCATAACATCAAATTTAGGATTTGCGGATGAAAGCATTAAAACTTAGTTGGAGGAAGTAGGGTCCCTAGAAACCATGTGATTCTCCTGATTGGGAAAAAAATCGGTAAACACAACAGGTGAAGTAGAATATTTCAAGAATTGGTTCACTTCCTCCCAGTGAGGATAGTCACGAGTGAAGTGATCCTAGTTACAAATCAAACATGGATAGCGAGGATTTAGTTTCTCTTCAAAGGATTGATTAATTGTTTTATCATGTAGAGGAGAATCAAAATATTTCTTCTTCTTTCCTTTACCTTTCTTCTTACTTCCTGGTTGCTATTGAGATTTTCCTTTTTTAGGCTGAAGGAAATTAATCTTGGAAGTAGAAGCCGCAGGAGGATTGGATGGAGGGTTTTGGGAAGTTATAATAGCAGTATCAAATGGTTTACTCTCAGACGGTGAACTGGAAAAACCAATCACGTCATCAACAACAATGATTCTTTACCAGGAGGTTGAGGAAAAGTGTTCTAGCGTCTTAGAGCATTTGGTATATTGTCATAAAGCGTGCCATATTGGCTATAGATGAGATCCAAATACTGGGCATGATAAATTAATTTCTCTTCAGTCACTACTACACCCTTAGATTTATCTTCTGTGATTGATTGTAAAAAATATTTAATGAACCATTCTACTAGAAACTGATCGGAAACACATGTTTTAACCAATCAACGACGATGTCGTCCCTCATGAATATGATATAAAATGTGAGTAGAATTATTCTACTTAAAATTGGTCAAAAGTTCCGTTCCAATCTCATATCGTATGGGAAACTAGAAATCTGTGAGGAATGTAGTGGCTAAGGTACTGAAGTCATGGAATGAAGCTCTAGGTAATTCAATATACCATTTAGCTACGGAGCCTGTAAGCGTACTTTGGAAAAGACACAATCAAATGGAATCATCATTAAGGGAGTTCAAAGAACACCACAAATGATAATTCATTACATGCATTGAAGTGTATTCACGAGGATTCCCATTGAATTTTGGGATATAAGAAGGAAATCTAATAGGAATTATCAACCACCAAGGAGAATGAGAAATGGGATCATTTGCAAGTTAAGTGAAATTTGGAAATTCCAGAGTGGCCACGAAAAACAACTTTCTGTTAAAATATAGAGGAGGATAACCTGGATAGGATGGGATAGCCTGATAAATAGGTATATGCATTCCATAATAAGGAGGGTTTTGATATAGAGGAAGATGGGTAAAATATAGGGAGGATTATGGTAACCAGTATACTCATATCCATGTTGTCCAGATCCAGTGTAACCTTGCAAATGTTGGAGTGGTTGTATTTGGATTTTCTGGCCTTGATAAGGCACTGGAAGGATACCTTGAAAAGGTTGATATTGTTTCCCCATGGGATTTTTCATCATTCCAACATAAGGTGGAGTTGGTTGGGGTTGTGCCATACCATATGCAGTTTTTCCTATTGGAATCAGAGGAATATATTGTCCAAGATGTTGAGACTGTAAGGTACCTTGTAAATTATGAGTAAGTGGGACCTGGGAGGTACCATATACCATTGGAATAGATTGAGTCATAGTGGTAGTCTATAAAGGTTAGCTTACATTGATAGGTAGGAATTTGGGATGCAGATGGTATAGGTTGAGAATATACATATGTAATCATAACCGAACTAGGTTGGATGGGAAAAGTAGGTTTCCAAACATTAGCAGTCAAACCAGGAGAAGGAGGATTCAACGAAAGTTGAGCACTAATGTGTGGTATACCGATGACAGGTTTCCCCCTGCCAAAGGAGGAGGAGATGTTGGAGGAAACTGCCCACCGGGTTAAGGGTACCCAACATAATGAAAGTTGGGTTGTTGAAGGTGTCCACTAATATAAGGACCAAACTTCTATTCGACTGTAGGTGTAGGTGGAGCAGACTATATAGTGCTCATTAGAGAAGTGCCAGATGGAATTCCAGAAACAAATTTTATGGGAGAGGTCCAAGGAATGGATGCCACACCAGAGAAGGTATTAGACAATGATTGATAACCAGGTGGGATGGATAGGACACCATACAAATGTGCCTTTGGAGATGTCACGAACATAGATGAGGATGAAACATTCAATGCATCAACCATAGTAACAGATATAGGCTAGGAAACCATAGTGGATTTAGTCATGGCTGACAATCCCAAAGATAATTTCCATGAGAAACTCATGAGTGAACTTAAAGGTAGAGAATCATATAAAGGAACTTGAGTTGGAGTCTAAATAGGAGGAAGAGTATTGTAGAAGATATAGACTGAATTATTTCTTCTGAACACATCGATAAAACTTAATGGAGTTGGAAGCATTGACCAAAAAAAAAAAATGGAGGCTTTGAAAAGGTATGATGAACCAAAAGACAAGCATATTTCCTAACCAAAAAACCACGATGATGAAGTGGAAGAGTGTCATGTTCAAGAGAAACTCTCTACCATTAACAAGTGGAGTATCCTATTTTCCCAATTTTCGGAACCATATTGGTTAGTACCTCTTTATTTTTTAACAATATTGAGGAGGATAACATATGCTCGATCTCTAAGTTTATCCTTCGGATGAATCCCTCCAAGTATTTTTAACGAACCCTGAGAAGGAGTTGTTCGACCTTGTCATGTTCGAAGATTCCATCATTGTTTGATGTTTTTGCGAGTCCAACGAGGGTACAACTCGACATATTTTTCATGTTTAGAGAGTTTGAAAAAGAGGCAAAAAAGAAAACTCTAAAGGTTCCTTTTCGTAGATAGTCCCTTGAGTTCGAAAAGACAGAAAATAATACCCAAGAGCACCTCTTAGCCATGATAGACTTTAGTATTCCTTTTTCGTGAATAGTATCTCAATCCGCAAAAGGGGTAAAATTATACTGAGTAGATTTATTTTCATTTACTTTAACGAATTTGAAAATACAAGTGCTTGACAATATTTTCATATTTTGGGGTTCTGAAAAGAGATGAAAGAGGACTCCAAGGGGTTCCTTTTTCATGAGTTTACAGAGCCCGAAAAGGTGATAAAAATATGCTATTTAGTTAAAATCATCTGTTTAAAACACGATAAAATACGTCAAACAACTGTCGACTTGCTCAGAACACCACAAAAGGATTAAAAATACCCATTTCATGATAAAACTGAATCATAACTGGGTCAAAACATTAAATATGAATAGGAGGAGGAGGTTCTTCTTGTGGAATCTATTCAATACTCACAAGATCAGGTGGAAGGGGTTCACCGTCGGGTCCAAGATATATAGTTTTTGGTTATGTCTGAGACAAAGGAAGAGAAGAGGAAGGTCCTGAAGTAACATGTAAATATGGCTAAGGTACCTCAGGTTGTATGACCTCAGATAATAAGGTATATGATTCAGTGAAATCAGGTTCAATAACCTCAGGTAATAAGGGTTCAGGTACTTTTGTTTCGATTGTGTCAGATTCACAAGCAAAAGGAGATGTAATATTAGGCTCAATACTCAAAGGGAAGGATAATTCTGGTGGGTCAATTTCAAGAGGAGCACTAGAAGTAGTTCCCAAAGTTCTTGATTCGGTAGTTTGCATTTTATTATACTTATGATGATGACCAAGAGTTTCCTTTGGTGGAAGAGGAGGCTTATTTTTCATTCTACGTGAATGACAAAGGGTAGGTGTTTGTTCTTCCATGTTGGATTAATAAATATTTACAATTAACACAAATAATAAAATAAGAAGGGGTAAAAATAGGAATAAAGGTTTACCAAGCAACGTGAACTACAATATACACCTTGGCGAACCAAGGACTCAACATACGTGGAGGAAGTCTCCCTGAATGTTTTGTTCAGTGTATCACGATATACAAGGTGACCGAATCAGTTACCTATGGCTAGGATAGCAAGCTATGGTGGACTTCCAAAATATACTCAATGATATGTGGAAGTGAAGTCCGTATTAGTGTTATCTAATGCGTAACTATTCGATGAGAGCGTTCACATATACTTATCATCCATGGAGCGCCATCCAAAATACCTGAAGTTACGCAGAGAACGATTTGATATACTTATGTACATGGATCAGGATATCACCCCCATGATACAACACTGGAAAATAACAAAATCTCCTACGTTTAACGATGCCAAAACAAATATATAGCTTAGATCTCTAAATTTATGCGTTAATGTTACAAATGCTCCTTAGGTTGATTCGGAAAATTTTAATGTTCATCTTCAATTAAGTTTAAGTTTTATGGCTCATCACAAGTTTCACCTGAATTCCCTAAAATGAAAACTAACATGAATAAATGAAATCTTTCACTTTCATTGAAAATATATCTAAAGGAGGGAAGAGACAAATAATATGAAACATACAAAATGCATCAAACAAGATGCTAAGTGGAATTCCCTTTTAATGAAATTGTTCCAATGTTGATGCACACACAAAACCCTATATGCCAATGAAAATATATTTTTCTTTTCGATTTCACTTAATTTTCAAATATGATGAAAACTAAGACGAATGTCTAATCATTAATTAAAGCATAATTTCCAGAATGATGACTAAAACACCAATTCATTCAAGCACTTAATGATCAAACAAATCAATTTGTTAACGTCCTAATGATAATAACAAAGTAAAATCTAAACAAGTCATTATCAAAGGCATTTCAAACCAAAATCAAATCAAATGGAGGCTGCTGAGAGACCAAAAGACACTCAAAGAGTCAAGGAAGAGCAAATGGAACAAAGATGGATAGAGAGAAAATCAAGACAAATTTTTTTTTGTGCATGAACATGGGCCAATGCAAGTGCTGGAGGGGAACTAGTGCTATGAAATGTAGGCACATAGAAGGATCAAGTGTGGTGCAATTCTTTGTCTCTAGACTAGAGGGGGTATTGGTGAGAGGATGCAAGTTTACAACACAAAAATTGCAATTGAAACTCAATGAAAGGGTCTTCCTAGGTCTGATATTGACTTAATAAGACAGTGAAGGTCTGAAGAAGAGGTAAAAAAAGAAATAAGGACAAGGAAGCCACCAAGGGAATACACCGTTCCCCATTGGATTCACCAATTTGTTATAGGGAATCTATGAATGTAGACAAAAATATCTACCCTAGATTTGATGGCCTAGTATAAAAAAACATAAAGACAAAGAACATAATGTTTTCCTTAAAGTAAATAGACAATGGCATGAATCCTACCTGGAATATGTCATATGATTTGATCCTCTCTTGGATTGTACACTCCAATCCCAACCACTATAATTATAACCCGCACAATCAAACAACACAAGCCAAGGATCTATGACATCTATGTAGCATCATCTAATAAATTTATGCAATGGATCAACATGGCATTGAAATACATGAAATCACAAAATCATATATAGGAAAACAATGAAATCTTTGCATTAATAGAAGTGGAGAGAGTTACAACCAAATATAGGAGTTGATCTTGTAGAAGATCTCCTCCAAGTTGTAATATCTCGTTTCGGGAATATCTCTAAAACACGACAAACTCCAACCAAAGATAGACTGGGAGGGAATTTACCGGATATTTCGCCTCTAAAAAGAGGACGAGATCCGGAGGCTACCTGGCCCTTTCCAGACTCTGTCTAAGAGTGAAAGATAAACACACCAAGTGGTATATAACTAGAACGCTCAAAAACAATAATAGACATATAATATCATAGAAAGAGAATACGACAACTACAACAACTACGACAACTCATCCATAAAACGTAGAGAGGAAATGCTGAGCCATTTTATTAATCTGAGAAATGTAATGAAATATAATAGGCGATCTTTCTCAAAGCAAGTGAAGAAACACTCTCAGAAAATACAGGAAATCGCTGCTCTATGAACTGCGTCCTAGCTGCTGGAAAACTGTCGTGTAGCTGATACTATTGGAATGGACTGAAGATTAGGGGCTGATCCCCTTGCCAGAATGAGCTGAAAATCGGCAAACCTCCTCTCCTCAACAACCCAGACAAAATCCAAAAACCATTCCAAGAATGGCCAACCTCGGAAATCACCAGAAACTACCTCCCCAGTGAATTACGCTGGCCTCCAAGCCTATGCGCAGTGGCTTGATGGAAACAACTGAAACACTGCCTCAAAATCTGCCAAAAAGTATCCTAAGGGCAAAGGCTGACCCCCTGCTCAAAATCCCGGCTAAATCACCTGCAGAAACCCCAATCCGAAGCTCCTCCACAGTGGACTGCGTCCTCTCTCCCAGTGACTGCGCAGTCTCTATAAGCTCCAGCGTCGCAACAAACCCAAACAATAAAACGACACATAAAATACTGAAAAACCAACCTTGCCCGAGCTGGCACTCGAAGTCCCTCGAGGATAAGGGAGAGATCTCCGACCGGAGACACTCAATGCACTAAACAGTGCTGCAGATAGGCTAAACAGCTAGCGTGCTCAAGAAGACAAATTTCTCACTCAAAAATCATCAACTCAAGAATGAATGAAATGAAGAGGCTCCTCCATCTTTTATAATGTTGGTTTCCCTCCAAAACCCAACGTAGCCTATCTCTCCTCCACATACTCATCCTTATTTGTGAAAAAGCTTGCAGAAACTTCTAAAGTGTACGCAGGCCCTCCTCCTCTACGTGGTGTTAGGCCCTCTTTGATTCCCCCCTTAAGTCACAACGTTGTGCTACTAGGTGGATGTCTTATTTCACTTAAGTGAGTTAGACCCTCTTCACTCACTTATTTATTTATTTACAAACTATAGATGACAAACTAACAAAATCGAAATTCCAATTAGCTGTCGCTAATTAGGAATATTACAATCTCCCCCGACAAAATGTTGCTTGTCCTCAAGAAACTGAAGTGATGGATGCTGCAAAATATTCTCGCTCTCCCAAGTGGCATCCTCATCCGACAAATTCTTCCACCTCACCAAGAATTCCCAGACCGTCCTGCTCCATAACCGCCTCTCCCTAGTATCAATAATGGCCTCCGGCTGCAACACCAAGTGCCCTTCATCATCTGTAGGTGGTAGCTCCTCTGTCACTGTCACCTGCTGCCCCAGCGCCTTCTTCAGGCATGATACATGGAAAATGTTGTGGATCTTGCTGCCTTGGGGAAACTCCAACTCATATGCAACCTGCCCAATCCTAAGTATCACCCTGTATGGCCCGTAAAAGCTAGGCTTGAGTTTCTCAGCCCCTTTCTGCTTCAGCGATGACTGTCGGTATGGCTGTAACCGTAGGTAGACTAAGTCCCCTACCTCAAACTGTCTCTCCACCCGACCGCTGTCGGCATACAACTTTTGCTGGTTCTGTGTTGTAGCCAAATTTTCCTTGAGAGCTCAGAGGATGTCCTGACACTCTCGGATCCAAATCTTGGCTCTAGGAGCCTTACTAGTACCGAACATCACATGAGCAAAAGATAAAGGATGGTACCCATACAAAGCATAAAATGGTGACATACCAATATACATGTGATGTGTCATATTATAGCAGTACTCCCCCAAATGCAACCATCTCAACCACACTCACTATTTCCCACTGACATAGTTATGCAAGTAGCCCTCCAGTCACTTGTTAACTATCTCCGTCTGTCCATCCGTCTGTGGGTGGTAACTGGTAATCGGTGCCAACTGTGTCCCCACTAGTCAGAAAAGCTCCTGCCAAAATCCGCCCATGAAATGACTATCTCTTTCACTGATGATGGTCTTAGGAAGACCATGCAAACTGAAAACCTCTCTGAAGAACAGCTCAGCCACCTGTGCTGCTGTGTAATGCGCGGATATGGCGAAAAAGTGAGCATACTTTGTTAGTCGATCAACGACGACAAAGATACAATCCTTGCCCTGCACCATTTGCAACCCTGTGATGAAGTCCATCGAAATGCTCTCCCATTTCCCCTCCGGAATGGGAAGAGGCTGCAACAGTCCTGTGGGATGGCTCATCTCCCCCTGATTCCTCTCACAAACATCGCACTCCCTGACGTGCTGGAGTACGTCCTCCTTGAGGCCCTTCCATGAGAACCTTTCCCTAATGGCCCTGTAGGTTTTGGTAAACCCCTAATGGTCTGCCAATGGAGAATTGTGTGATGCCTGGAGTATCTTCTTCTTAAGCTGAGATCCCTCAGTCAAGAAGATCCTGTCCCTGTAATAGATGATCTCATCAATCACCCTGTACCTGTCATTCGCCACCTGTCCATCCAGCACCTCACATGCAAATCTGTCCTTGGAGTACTCAACTAAAAGTCGAGCCCTCTAATCTGTATCCAAGCTCATAAGAGATAACGTGGCTGGTCTACGTGAAAGGGCATATGCTACCACGTTATTCTTACCCTTGACATAATCAATGTCAAAGTCATATGCTTGGATCTTACTGATCCACTTTTGTTGCCTCTCCAATAGCTGCTTCTGCTCCAAAAAGAACTTGACGCTGTTATGATCAGTCCTCACCCAGAACCTGTTCCCTACCAAATACTTCCGGAATTTGTCCAAAGCATGCATGATGGCCAACATCTCCTTGTCGTATATAGAATAAAATCTCTCATGAGGAAGGAGCTTCCAACTCTCAAAGGCTATAGGGTGTCCCCCTTACATCAATACTGCGCCGATCCCCTCTCTCGACGCATCACACTCCAAGACAAATGGCTACGTAAAATCTGGCAATGCAAGCACTGGGTAGCTACTCATCACGTCCTTGACCCTATCAAAGGCTCGCTGCACTGTATCTGACCAACTGAATTCCCCCTTCTTCGTCAAATCTGTAAGGGGTGCAGCAAGCTATGAGAATCCTCTGACGAACTTCTTGTAATAGGTACATATCCCAATGAAACCTCGAAGTTCCGTCACATTCTTCGACTTCGGCCATTCTCTGATGGCTCTAATATTCTCCTCATGGACTCTCACTCCGTCCACTCCAATAATATGACCCAAATACAGCATCTCTGTCATCCCAAACTCACACTTGGAGAGCTTAGCATAGAATTGTTGCTCTTACAAGATGCGTAGCACTGCCTCTATATGTTGGAGATGCTCCTCCCAAGTCCTGCTATATATGAGTATGTCATCAAAGAAAACCAATACAAACTTCCTCAGATGACTGCAGAAGATATGGTTCATGCAAGGCTGAAAGGTGGCTGGTGCATTGGTCAGCCAAAAAGGCATAACCAAAAAATAAAAGTGCCCATAATGACACCTGAAGGCGGTCTTGGGAAGTCCTGTTCCCTCATGCGAATTTGATGGTACCCTGATCTCAAATCAATCTTCGAGAAGAACTTAGCTCCTCTCAACTCATCCATCAGCTCATTGATCTTGGGTATAGGGTACCTGTTCTTCAGATTCTTCTTGTTCAGGGCCCTGTAGTCAATGCACATCCTCAAGGTTCCGTCCTTCTTCTTCACCAGCACTACAGAAGAAGTAAACAAACTCGTGCTCGGTCTGATGTGTCCAAGATCCAACAACTCCTGGATGGCTTGCTCAATCTCATCCCGATAGGCTTTGGGATGCCTATAGGGTGTATTGATCACCGCCTGAATACCCTACTCAAGCTCGATGGTATGCTCAAACCCTCTATCTGGTGGCCGACCTGGTGTTATATCCCCAAACACTACCTCATGCCTGTCAAGGATGGCCTGTATATCTGGATGAACTGCTCGACCGGTGGTCTCTGCCTCTAATGCCCGCAACTCAACCGCCCACTCTATGTCTCCCTTCCGGAAGTCTGCCTCCATCCGGTGTGCCAAAACTGTCTGAGGTGGGTAAGTATGCATCTCGTGGATCTTCTCATGCTTTCCAGTCTTCTTGTCATCCCACTCCATCTCTAAGGCCTCCCAATCCATGGTGACCTTCCCCAGAGTAATAAGTCACTGAACACCTAGTACCACATTTATATCTGGTATGTTGACCACGAAAAAGTGATCAGTCACAGTGTAAGTACCCATCGTCACTGCTAACTCTGGAACATACTGGGCACACTACATCGTCTGGGCTCCTGGGACCAAGACTAAAAACCCGTCAAAACTCTCAGTCGGTATACCCCTCCGCTCGACCATCTGTGCATTAATGAAGTTGTGGGTTGCCCCACTATCAACCAAGACTGATACTCACTGGCCACATACTGTCCCTCGTACGCGCAACGTCAAATACTTAGGAACTCCTCGCAAAGCTGCAAGGGCCCCTCCTGTGGGTGCAAAAGCTGCACCTCCTATCCCTGGAGGTGGAGGCGACAACTGATCCTGGGCCGTCTGACTATCTCCTGCCTCCTCCTCATCATCCTCCTCATCCTCTTCCCCGCTATCATCGGAGAAGACCTCAATGAAGTGTGCTTTTCCAGCATCACACCTATGCCCTGGTGCCCACGGCTCCTGACATGTGAAGCACAACTGCTTCTTCCTCAACTCCCTCCTGGCATCATCATCTATTTGTGCTCGTCCCAGATTCACCTTTGGAGGAGGAACCCTCACATCCTTCCCCTTGGGTTGGAAGCCCTGTCTCTGGGGGTAAGGTGTCCACGTCCTGGGCAATGCATCCTGTAAGTCCCTGGTCCTGCTGATAGCATCCTAGAGTGTAGCTGGTCTAGTAGATCTGACTAGACCTATAAGTGGCTCTGCCAATCCCTCCACAAACATATAGATCATCCGTGTTGCGGATAGATCTGGCACCATCATTGAGACCCTCAAGAAATCTGCGATGTATGTCTCTGGGCTCCCTGTCTGCTTGAGCTTTGTCAGCTCAACAAAATGCTGTTCCGGATCTCTCCGGTCAAAACGCTCCATCAACCTCCTGGTAAACTTGGCATATGTCGTAAATGTAGAGTGTCCGAGTGTAACCATCCCATGGAACCACCAGTCTTGGGCCTCACCATCCAAATGTAATGTTGCCACCTCGATGGCCTTCGTCTCCGACATCTGGTTAAGATGGAAATAGATGTCCAGCTTCTACACCCAAGACTTTACCGAACTGTTTGATGATCCATCAAACGTAGGCAAATGAAATATACTAGAGGCACGGTGGGAATCTCCATCATGATAATGCCGGTGCCCTCTATGATGGTCGCGGGGTCTACTGTCCTGCTAGAGCTGCAAAAAATCTCTGAATGTGAGAGCATCCCTGAACTCCTGCCCGTAGGACTGATACTCTGCAAAATACTCATCTAAGTGTCCAGGCTTTGCCTCCTGCTGGGCTCCTGCCCCGGTATCTTCTCCCAAGAAAGTGGGCATGGTAGAACGGTTAGGTGCACATGAAGCCGTCGGCTGAGGAATATCACACTGAGAAACACCCTACTCCGGAAAATGGTGGGATGTACCTGATCCCTCTCCGACTTGGAAAACCCGTGGAGTCTCACACTGCCTAGCCTCCACAGCTGTGAACCTCTGTCCCATCACCTCAATCTGTCTAGCTAAATCCTGCACATACTTGAGGAGTGCCTCTCTAAACTATTTGGCCTCTGTGTCATTTGCCATCGGCTCTTTCTCTCTCAAATCTACTACAAGCTCCACCTGTTCTGCATCCGTCACAGGCTCTCTCTCCTGATCTACGTCCTCTACTCGGGCATAGTCTTCCTCTTCGTAGGTGGTCTCCAACCTACGCTCACGGTCTCTATACTTCCTGCCTCTGTATGGTATCTTTCCTGATGTCATAGACCATAGTCTGAGCCAAAACTATGCTCTGATACCACTGTAATATCCCGTTTCGGGAATATCTATAAAACACGGCAAACTCCAACTAGATATAGACTGGGAGGGAATTTACCGGATATTTCGCCTCTAAAAAGAGGATGAGATTTGGAGGCTACTTCACCCTTTCCAAACTCTATCTAAGAGTGAAAGATAAACACACCAAGTGGTATAGAACTAGAACACTCAAAAACAATAATAGACATATAATATCATAGAAAGAGAATACGACAACTACGACAACTCATCCAGAAAATGTAGAGAGGAAATGCTGAGCCATTTTATTAATATGAGAAATGTAATGAAATAAAATAGGCGATCTTTCTCAAAGCAAGTGAAGAAATACTCTCAGAAAATACAGGAAATGGCTGCTCTATGAACTGCGTCCCAGTTGCTGGAAAATTGCCGTGTAGCTGCTACTGCTGGAATGGACTGAAGATTAGGGGCTGATCCCCTTGCCAGAATGAGCTGAAAATCGGCAAACCTCCTCTCCTCGACAACCCAGAAAAAATCCAAAAACCATTCCAAGAATGGCCAACCTCGAAAATCACCAGAAACTGCCTCCCCAATGAATTACGCTGGCCTCCAAGGCTCTGCGCAGTGGCTAGATGGAAATAGCTGAAACACTGCCTCAAACTCCGCCAAAAAGTCTCCTAGGGGCAAAGGCTGACCCCCTGCTCAAAATCCCAGCGAAATCACCCGCAGAAACCCCAATCCGAAGCTCCTCCACAGTGGACTGCGTCCTCTCTCCCAGTGACTGTGCAGTCTCTATAAGCTCCAGCTCCGCAACAAACCCAAAAAATAAAACGACTCACAAAATACTGAAAAAAAAAACCTTGCCCGAGCAGGCACTCGAAGTCCCTCGGGGCTAAGGGTGAGATCTCCGACCGGAGACACTCAATGCACTAAATAGTGCTACAGACAGGCTAAACAACCAGCATGCTCAAGAAGACAAATGTCTCACTCAAAAATCATCAACTCAAGAATGAATGAAATGAGGAGGCTCCTCCATCTTTTATACCGTTGGTTTCCCTCCAAAACCCAACGTAGCCTCTCTCTCCTCCACATACTCATCCTTATCTGCGCAGAAGCTTGCAGAAAATTCTAGAGTGTATGTAGGCCCTCCTCCTCTACGTGGTGTTAGGCCCCCCTTGACTCCCCCCTTAAGTCACAACGTTGTGCTACTAGGTGGATGTTTTATTTCACTTAAGTGAGTTAGACCCTCTTCACTCACTTTTTATTTATTTATTTACAAACTATAGACGGCAAACTAACAAAATCGAATATTCTAATTAGCTGTCGCTAATTAGGAATATTACACAAGTTGACTTGTACTTCCTTGCCACAAATAATTTTTAGGTAGAAACTCAAGGATTCGAGAGATTCATGCTTAGGGCTTTGTGTAGGGAGGATGAAAAAGTGTTCAAAGGATGTGAATGATCCCGTTTTAAGGCCTATTGATCAGATGCGACAAAATGGCATATAAAAAAACCAACGTTCAAGATGTTTAGGTAAGGGATGTTGTTGAATTGTGATGTTTATGGCTCCGATAGTTTCCTAGGGTATTTGAGCCATTGTTGGAACAATAGCTGTAGAGGCATATAAAATAACAATGATAATAGAAGTGGATTAACCAAATGAGAATGTAAGAGGGGAAGATGTCACTGGTCGAGTTGAGGGAGATGGGGTTGATGAAGATAATTGAGCAACAAAATCTTGAGTTTGTGAGTGTGGGATAGTGATAGTAGGTGTAATAGGGGGATAACTAAGAGTATCATCATCACTAGTTTTTGAACGGAAATCATATAAAATCTTCTTATGATGCTAAGTTTTGAGAGGAAATTCGAATGGTTCGATTTGTAATTTCTCACTCTCAACCCTGGTTAAAACATAATGGTTTTGTAATGAAAATGAAACACTTCCTCGAGATTCTTTAGAAACTTGATATGACTCTCTTGATATTTTGAGGTATTCAATCCTCTATCTAACTCTCTGTATTTCTGGGGAAAGAAGAGGACTTTGATGACTAGTAAATTTTTCAAGAAGGGCTTGTAGACAAGAGGATCACTAGTAGACCTTCTAATTGAGATTGATGAATGAGGAAGAGGAGTTAAAGTTTGATATGATTTTTAGTGTGAAGGTTTAGGGTGTGTAACTCCAGACCTTAAAGATGCTGATCTTGAAGGGAATCTGGAAGTTGTAGGAGACTTTGAGGGCGAATTTGATCTCTTAGAAAGGCTTGGATTTCTTCTATCATATATTCTTTCCACTCATGGTTAGATGGCCCTCCTTATAGTGCCACAAATGTTGATGGACATAATTGACCATGATCAACATTTAAGAAATCACCCAGTCATATTCCTAATTAGACTCTTATTTGTTTGGGATGGTGATTTTGATTGTTTCAATGGGTCTAATTACCCTTTGTGATTTTCTCCTGTGAATGGAGGCTTATTACATGCATGAAAATAAATTAAAGGGAACAAAGATATTGAATAAAATAACTTAATAAGATAAATAAAACTATTGCTAAATTTAATCTATTTATACACATATTCCACTATAACCTAGATATTAATGAGTATGTGAAAATAATAGATGAACAAATGACAAGTAATATAGATCACTTGCTACTTTGTTATATTCATTCAAATGTAAATGAAAAATTAATTCATTTAAATAGTTAAATGAATCAATACATTAGCAATATTCACATACAATATCAAAAATTATGATTTAGCTTGAATTAGATCAATATATCATTAGTAATCCATTAAATCATTTTCATACTAAAGCATGATAAAATTTTAACAATCTCAATAAAAGAATAGAAATAAAAAAATAAAGTAATAGTACCAAATTTGCTCCGCCTTTTGAAAACATGAAATAAGTGATGGTTCAACTAATGTATTAAGAAAAACAAAGTACAATAGTGTAAAAAATGTTGTCTTTGCAAAATTCAGAGCCCTGATAACAAAGTTATGCCTTGGTTTAAAAAATATCACAAAACTAGAGAGATAAATAATTTCCCCATAATTTCCTCAACAATAGAAGTAAATCTAAAAAAAATAAGAATTTTGTTTGGATGTGATGATTAAAGTAAATAGTGAGGTGGATGGAAAAAATTCTATAGCAGATTCATGGGATGACTACTTACAAGCATAGATTTCCAGAAGGTCGGATAGCTATGAAGTAGAGCAAAGTCATATGCCGACTTTGTAGTTGTAGACTTGAGCCTCAATAACTGGAAATTCATCTTTCATCCTATCATTTTTTTTGAAAGCCTTGGTAAGCCTACATCAACATCATGTCCAATATATCACCCCCATCGGGGCAGGGAATTGAACTGGTGACTTCACATACATCAAGGAGTGCCTTAACAGAGCACCGATCAACATCCATCTAAGACCCCGTGGAAATCTTTCATCCTATCATTAAGCGGCTTGGTCATGTTGAAATAACTTTGAAGTTTGACCAAACACTCACAAATTGAGTCCAAGTCAAGTGTTTATATTTTTTTCAATTTTTCTTCGAAAACATTCTCTGCTTTCATGAGTCTTCTTTTTCAAAAATTATAGTTTCAAATATTTTTATTTTGATGCCTCTGTGTCTAATCCTGTCTCCTTTATCACTTGACGAAAAAAATACATGATGGGGGAACATAGAAACTATATATCCTGATATAAGAGAAATTTTATTTTGAATACCAACCACTAGTCCTTTTAATACAATTCTTGGTTTCTTTTTATAACCTTGGGCGTTTTATATTAAACAAGGCCTCATAAATTGGGATTATGAAAATATGGAATAACTGGTAGAAATGGTCAAAATAGTTTTCTCCCCAAAGTTTGCTATGATATAAGTGGATGGGAAGGGTTTAAGTAGGTGTCCATTTCCATCCCATTTTTGGAAATGAGGTTGAGAAATAAATGGAATCCATAATAAAAGCATAGATGTAAAGGGAGGAGCATAAGTGGCAATATTAGCTAGACAAAAGGAATTAATTTTTTGAGCCAAACTGTTCGATAATATGTTTTCGCAACTGAAGGCAAATCCCTCAAAAGCTCTTAAGATATTATAGACAAAATGGAAAAAGCCTACATAGAGTGGAACAATTATAGACAAATGGGGATTTAACTAAAGAAATAGAGTATTATTTGGAAGTTTCTACCTTAAACTTACGCTCTTAATTTTTCCAACCCTTAATTATGTCAGGCATTTGTCTATTCATCTGAATACACTATTTTTGAAAGGATTTGTCTAAAAATACAACATTGTAAGTTAGCTCAGGCTGGGGAAGTTTGTACATGACCTGAATGCCTTTTGGGCCGAAAAATTCGATCACGATGTCTTGAGAAGTACATATCAAATGTCTGGAAGTATCAACACATTCTAGCTCCTAGCTTATCATAACTGTATAGAGAAAAAATCCCTGGTCGAGTAACAACTCTATGTAGGTATGACTTTGTAACAACTAAAAACATAATGTCTGAATTATCTTGTGCTCCTTCTTCATTTGTGGAGATTTCAATTACATTTTCATTAAATTCCTCCTCAAATAGCTTGTATAAGAGATTTCATGAAAAAACACCAATATCCTAGGTGATAAATGTGTCTAAAAAATGAAAGCATTTGAGTCTTTGTCATCTATTTTTTTAAGGAATTAGCTATGAAGACATTTTTACACCTTGTTGCTTTCTTGATTATTTACCTTTTTTACCGACTTCTTAAAACAGATGGAATGAACAAACTGCAGAGGATATAAAAAAAAGTTAAGGCAATTTTGTCAAGTTGAGGTTTATAATGCGAAATTGAATGCATAATAATAACAATACAATTGGATGCAAAATGAATAATCTCTGAATTGAAAAGTCATTCATTGAGTAATTTGGGAGGGAGCATATTTCAAAATTAATAATGAAAATACAATTTTCTAAATTGCCATAATAACTTGATTAAAATATTATTAAAACACGATTAACGTTAATGTCCAGGTGTGAAATTAAGATAAGATGTGGCGTCTTGGAATACGGTGTGATTAAAATATTATTAAAACATGATTAACGTTAATCAAAAGTCCAGGTGTGAAAATAAGATAAGATGTGGCGTCTTGGAATAGGGTGTGGGTCTGTCCACGTCATGTTGGGATTATCACTATTGGGAAATACCGAGAACCATTACATAAAAAATATTAGGATGGAAATATGGACAAAATATTTCTCGTTGTGGATCAGACGATTGAGGAGATATCCAAAAATTTCTCGTTCTGGACGATAGGTTAAAGTTTAGCCATTCGAATAATATTTCGACCTTGCTAGACATAAAGGAAAGACACATGGATCTTAAGAAGTAGCTATCTTTTTATATTTTTTAAAGCTTTTTGAAACTTAAGATATATAAACAATGTTTGCAGTTATGTGCAAGGGATGAATAAGGGACGTACAAAAAATCAAAGGGTTCCATTTATTAATTTTCAAGTATAATGGGGGTGTTGTTGTTTTGCTACAACAACAACAATTCATTAGGTTTAGCTTAAGTTTTTTGGAGATATGTTGTGATGCTTTTACTTGGGCTTAATTTTGACATGTTGATTTTATAATGAACATTTTTTGCAAGGGCTTTAAATTTTATTGTCGTAATAGTTTTTTGGGACTAAAACATGTGTATTCCTCATATAGGATATAAACATATTTCTCATGGAAAAAGAAATGTTACATTTATCTTTAGTTATAAAATCATTACATGTCAAAGGATCTTAGCTTGAGTGGTTTGGTAAGCAATTTGTTTCCCCAACTGTGTGAGTTTAAGTCTTTGAAGACATGTTGTAACTATTCCATTTGTGGGTTTTATGAAATAGTTGTATATGGTGTAATAATGGCATCCGATCTTTTATTAACCCATGAAGTGTAAACCAGTGGTTTGAGTGGGGTTTAGTCGGCACAAGGTCTCAAGTTCAAACCTCATGGGGAGGGGTTGTGGATGGAAGCCAATTTCTAATGATAGTATTCCATTGTGGACTGATCCTTTATATACCATCCAATAAAAGGGTTGGCCCTAACCTAATCAAGGCTAGTTTTTTTTCCACAAGAAAAAAACCGTAACTTTTATTTATAAAAATAAAAATTATATTTTGTAAACACACATAGTGTGTATGTTGCAAGGGACACATACAAGCATGAAATTTCATTTGTGAGTGGGTCTGTGTATATCAGGAGCAATTAAGATCCTGAGCAACTGTGCTATGCCATAAGAAAGAAAAAGAGAAAATAAAAGAAAGAAATTATGGATGATAAATAATGTTGTTGTTTTTTTAAAATTTTTTCTCCCTTCCTATGTTGAACCTGATGCCATTCGGTGGAATCTAGATAAAAGAGAACCAAAACTAGCTCTTGACCCCCTCCAGATGAGGAGGATTTTTATCAGAATCTGAACCCTCCGTTGAATGCACTCATTTGGTCCACATATTATTGAAAAAGATCTAGATCCGTTGTTGGTGAGGAGGAAAATCAAACCTGAACTGTATCCTTCCCCTCCATTTTATCTTCTGTTTGTGCTGGATAAGTCTCTTTATTTTCCTCCTCCTCATATTCCGAAAGGGGAGGATCACTAAAATGCCATTCTTCTGGCCTATTTGGCTGCTTCTTTTTTCATCTTGTGATCTTCTTCACCATAGGACACGTGTTCTGCTTCTTGTGATCTTCTTCCTTTTTACGATTTTCTTTTTTTTTCTCCTTTTTGTGATCTTCTTCCTTTTTAAGATTTGTTTTTTTTTTTTTCCCCTTTTTGTGATCTCATAATCCAAAGTTTGTGTCCACTGAAAATTCTTGTGCTTCAGAGTGATGTGATATGCTAGCCCTCCGTTAAGATTCGTCTCCGCACAAATACTAGCAAAAGTAATTTTTTTTTTCCATGTCCATTTATTTGAATTTTCCCAATTTGTTCCCAATGTCTTCAAGAACTTGATGGTGCAAGAAAGGTAGAGGAAGATTTGGGAGTCTAACCCAAACTGGCATAGTAATAATCACCATGGTTGTAGTATCAAACCCTAGAAACCATAGAGTAATTGAGAGTCCAACTCTCCCCCAGAACCAAGACCCTTCATTTATTACAAAGTCCAGTTATTTATGTGTATCAAATTAAACAACAAAAAATAATTTAGAGCAAAGGTAAATATCACAACTAGGTGTCCAATATGAAAACACCCACTAATGTAGTGCTTCAGGTTTTGGCCAGACACCATTAAATCTACAAATTATGGCTCTATTTTCTAGTGTTGTGAATAAGGAGGAAACCTGTGGAATATTGAACTCGATAAATGGGATTTGTTCCATTTGGTCCACAATATATGGGCCTCGAATGTTTTGATTCATATATGTATTGTTCAATGACTTGATTGTGGGAACTAGCCTCTTTGATTTTATACAACTAGAATTTCAGAGGAGATTGAATGGGGGTCAACACTTATTCATATTACCTTTTGTTTGCCTACCTCGATGTTGCTTCCTTGGCAGTGCCTGATATAACTGCATCATTAAAGGATGTTGGAGGTCCATTTGATGATTTGGCGATAAGAGCACCCCCTAGAATTCTGGAGTTCAGAATGATTGTAGATTTGTTTGTGATTTTATAAAATTTTAACTATGTAGAGTCTTGTAATGTTTTCCTGACATATTGTAAGCACTGAAATATTTTGGGAATCCCCTTATTCATTTTTGTGGAATCCTTTAGAGAGGCCATCATATCAGTAGATATGATCCATAAATTTTGGGACTTCCCATTAAGATTTCTAATAAAAATATGGAAAATGTAATCCTCAGTCTGGAAAACTGTAGGAGTGGATGATCTTCACACGAAGGCATACAAGAATCCTTAGACCCGCAAACAGGGGCGACACCATATACATGTAGAAATGTGTGCCTGGAAAAATAAGTAAATCCATACACATATGCACGACTCATTGACCACAAGGCATTCAACCATACACAACATATTTCCCGACGCTTCACAAAATAAGCTTTGAAGCCCTCAAAGAAACCCCCACATAAGGTTATGGAATCTATAAAAAATAACAACAGTGAAGGCAGAGGAAATAGAATACCCATAGGTTTCTTTTGAGGTGGACTAGAGGTGACTAGAGCGACATGAATGTGACACTGTCATCACAATGCTCTTCATAAATGATGTGTCTTTTGTCTTTAGAATTGAGCATCTTAAATCAACTTCTGCGCATTTCGTGAAAATCAAGAGCCATCCTCTTGAACACACCTCTTCAAGTATGAGCATTCCATTTACACCATCGATAAATTGTTCCTACCAGAGGCCCAATGCCTCAAGTCCATAGTTGTCCTGTAGACCTGTAGAGGGCCTGCGAGGTGCGGCGAGGCCCAAACCCTCAAAGTTGATGGAAAAAAACCTAACGCCAACACTCTCCATCATTTCCCTCAATCTCCACAACGAATTGTATTATCCTTTTGACATAACACATTGTCCATTCCATTGGGAAGCTCAACCTAGTTAAAAAAAAAATCCATTACACTTACCATGCTTATTAAAAAATTAAACAATTTAAATTAATATTTATTTTATCAAAGAGTAAACCTAAATAATATAAGTAATTTATTATTTATTTTATTTTTTAACATTTTCTTTATCAAAACTAAACATAAACAATATATTATTTTTTCCTTTTTATTTATTTTTTAACATTTTGATTAATAAGATTTTAGAATTACACAAAATAAGTACACAATTACGACATGAATCTATTACTACTTATTTTAATTATACTATGTATAACCAATTTTTTTTTTTTTATAAGTTTGGTAGGACTACATCTTTACATCTTCATCAACATGTCCAGATACATCACCCCGATCGGGGAAGGGAATTGAACCTATGATGAGTACCATAACAGCCTGCCTTATCACCATTTAACCAAGACCGTGGTATATTTTATCAAATATTGAGGGGATTTACATTAAATACAAAATCCATTTACAATATGTATATTTTTCTTTTTTAATTTTGAGAGTTAGTTCAATTGGCCGAGTCCTCATCATTAAAACAATTTTGATATTGAGACGTCACGGGTTCAATTTTCTCGACACCCTTGGGGTTAGGCTTTGTGGTGAAATAATCCCCTTTGATAAATTTTCCTAATATTTTTGATATAAATAACCGTCACTAATCTCCCAAATCCATAAACCACATACTTTCTTTCTCATTAAGAAAAAAAAGACAATTTATAATATGGTTATAATAGGGTTAGTGTAGTTTGGAATACAACAAATTTTTGTGCATTGATATGATATTATGAATGTTATGCCAAGATATTTTTTTTCAATCCCAATGCATCTATTTATGCAATTGGCTCACAGGAAGCCATAAAGTATCTCTTGCTATGCTGCGTTGAAAATTCTTAGAAAACAAAGAGTATGTTTCCTCATAATAACCATCACACATAAAATTATAAATTTTATAAATTCAGTTTTCCTAAGAACAAGAAAAAAAACAATTATAAATTTGTTTAAATATACACCTCGTTGGTTGGATGGTGATTGGGTAGGATCTGGCGTGGAGGAATCATTTCTGTAGCTGTAATTACATTGTAAATATTATAACTGTATTATAATCAATTGTTTATTGAGATTATGATGAAATACATTATGGGTTGCCATCAAAATCTATGCCCAACAATAAGATGATTGTTTGCATTGTAAGTTACAATGAAATTCTACTAGAATACACATGTTCTCCATTCAAGGGATCTGACTGAAGCCCATTTTGCCTAAAATTATGGAATGGTGGGACATTATTACTCTGAAAAGTTGTGTGTGATCTCGAACTAATTCAACGACTTTTTTGTTTTGTCCTTAGCTATGGGAGACCATAAGGTTTTGGTTCCTCTTTTACTTTAGACAACACACCAAAGATACTACGTTGGAAATAGTGTATGTTGGAAACAAGTTGTTGGATGAAGAAATAATATCTTGTTTGAAAGTGTAAGGTGTGAGAGGATCCTTCATGACAACTAAGTGTATGCACAAGTTATGTATGGACATTTCATTATGGTGGGGGTTGTCCTCCTAACAACTAAGTGCATGCACAAGTTATGTATGGACATTTCATTAGGGTGGGGTATCCTCATTGTTTAATGAAAGAATGAGGATGGTCAAGGTATGTATGGAAATTTAATTATGGTTAGGTCTTTCTTTTGTTGGAGGGAAGAATGTTGATAAAAAATTAAGATATTAAGATGGATTTAATATGAATTAGAGATTGAAATAATAATAATAAAATAATAAATTGAGGTTTTAATGTAATAAAATAAGTTTTAATGTGATATAAGATATATGAGAAGAAAAGGGTAAGAGAAAAATATATGTGTTAGATTATAAATAATTTTAAAACATTATTATTTAAAGTAATTATAATGTTTTAATATTTTTAATGATGAAACATTGATGTTATTTCTTCAAATGATTTTGAATATTTGAAATATATTGAGCAATACATTGATATAATGTTGAATAGGTTATTGAGAGGCTAGCATAATTATAGTAGAGTAAAGCTAAGCGATGATATTGTCATATTTCTATAAAAGAGTTGGAAGATCATAATGACAAAAATATTATAATAGTAGCAAAATTCTTACTAGTGAAATCACTTCCTATATAATCTTGTATGTTTCCATACTAGTAGCATTTAAAGTTCGAAAAAGGACAATAGCTAGACTCAAACAAACATTGTGCCTAATCTAGATATAAGAGAACTATATAAGGATTTCAGAATTGATACACTTAAGATAAAGAAAATTCAAGTTAATCAATTTTATTGTGTGACAACCAATTAAATGGAAATTTGGAACTTGTTTCAATGTATAGGAATTATCAATATAATTGCACCATCAAAAGCTAACCTATGATCCGTAACGGATATTGTCAATCTTTCACGGGTTAGTAAATGTTGATAAGCACACATTTACTTGCAATTTTGCATGGGAAACAAGAGGAACAAGACACAATGAAAGAATGGTAATTGACTTTATACCCACTATGCAGGTCTACACCATGGAATGATGGATGAAGTTAAAATATAATCATAGTACACATAATGGGCTACTAACTATAAAATGCAAAGAAACAATTTGACACAATATTTTTATGTGTGCTTATTGAACATTAATATATTGCATCCCCGATGGGGGTGGGAAACAGAGAGGACTGTGTTCTCGAGTGAACACGTGGGAATTCATGTCAGGGACATGGCCTCAGGTGGGCGGGTTGACCTCCCTGCCCTCCCATAACACCTTGAGTACGAGCGTAAGTTATTACCGGCGTGTGAAGTCTCAAATCGCCTTGGGTCTCGAGGGGGGTGGCGAGCTTTTGAACATCATGGAGGGTGGTGGGGGTTTTCATTGGGAATTTTGTGTATGCGAGAGTATTGGTGTCTCTGGTGTGGGTGCTACGGGAAGAGGTGGTAATTGCAAAGGTTTTTCGGTTCAGGTGAGGGGACGACATTGCCGTTGGTGTTTCCTCCCATGCTTTCAGGTGTGTGTCACTGCTAATTTATAAATTGGGCTTCGTTAGTGTGAGTCTGCAAGGAAAGCAGGGTATGGTCATATGTTTGGGGTGGTATTCTATTGTTTCTATTTCATCTTGCTTGATTTTAGTCTGGGATGGGTGGGGAGTAGTCTTTTCTAGAGCGAGAAAGTAGAAGTATTCCTCTCTGGTCCGCTTATAGGTTTCTGTGCTGCTGGGTGGAGCCATTGGAGCACTAATCTTGGGTTCTGGTTAGTAGGACTTGTGAGCGACCACTTCAGGGGAGGTGATTGCTGTTGGTTTGTGGTGGGTGTTAGTTTTGTGTGATGCGGGTTCTCGACACCGTGGGGTGTGGAGGTTCAGACGGGGTAAATGGTGTCTCCTTATGCATGGGTAGCTTGGGAAGTTTCAGGTGGGTGGTCCTTAGGTCATTACAGTGGTGTCAGGAAGCCAATCATGTGCGCTGTTCCTCGTTCGGGGTGTTCCTTTTCTTGGGTGTAGCCCAATTTGGGCAGTTCTAGTGCAAACACGTCGAGGTCTTGACTCGAGCTATTGAGTGGCAGCGGTGGTTCGGTTCAGGGTGGTTGGAGTGGAGGTGGTTCGAGCCGCACAGTTTCGAGGGGCAGAGGAGGTGGTTGGTCGGGGCGCTCTAGGTGCGTTGGGCTTGCTGTTCAGGGTAGTAGACGTGGGGGCTCAACATTGGGTCATGGTGGCCTCACTTCACATGTACAATAGTGTGGGGGTTCGGCTCATCATGGTGGTTCTAGGGATCGCGTGCCAACGTGTCATGGAGGTTGCGGTCAGTGACAATTTTTTTGTGTTGAGCGATGTTGAGACTTGATTCAGTCAATTTTGGAGCGTCTCGAGAACTTCAGAGCAGGTTTGACAGGAAAAACATACATAATTGACAATAACTTTGAATAGAATGCATTACTTCCAGTGCCATGTCTGGGAGCGTGTGGTGGTGGTCTGACAAGGCCAGAATTTGTTATCAGAGAAGGTTGAGAAGCTGGAGGACTGGATGACCCATTTCGAGGAGCATGTCCAATGCTCTTTCATCCTTCGTCGCCTTCTGGAACAACCCTGAATAACATAACCTTCATCACTTTTGATGAATAACATGGATGGATACAGGTGTTTTACATGTTTTGTCTGTTTACTGGTGCCTATGGCCTCTTAGGTTGTGGATTGTGTCTCCTTTTGTTTTTCTGTTTCATTATCATATGCTTTCAACAATAGTCAACAAACCTGGTCGGGGTGAGACTACATGCGTTTTTATGACGTACCTCTTTTTGGAACCATGAATAAAATTTTGACTTGCAAAATTAGAAAAAATAAAATAATAATAAAGAAAAATATGAGTATGAATACAAGTTTAGGACATTGAATTAATTTCCATTCAAAGTGATAAATGTATAGCACAAAGAATGGTCATTTAATGAAATATAGTTGAGATCCAAGCATGCAATAATACAATAAGATATGGTCGATCATATATATTCCTTGTCTATGTTACCATCAATAGGCTACTAAGGACCTATTATTTTAATCATCAATTATTGACATGATAATCACATAACTAGTCCCCTAAACCAACATATTTATGAGATGGAAGACACAAGGCATGGATGAGAATGTATTTAGGTGAAACTTGTATAATACAAAATGTCAACAAAGAATAAATTCCTAGTTATAGTAGGATTGGTATTGATGTGGCCAATCACAAGTCCATGGACATTTAAAAATATTATTAACAATGTAAACTTTGAAATGGGAACTGATACAAGTACCTGATTTTTTGATGTAGCAAAAAATTAATCCGATTTTGAAAAGTGCTGATTTAGAATACACTTATTTTTTTTTAGCATATTTTTGACACTTTAAATCTTCTTATGTATCAAGTATAAACATTATTTTTAAAATTTTAGTGATTTTCATGCCGATTTTGAAAAGTGTTGATGATCTGAAATGACTGTATTAGTTTTGCTGTGCTAAGTGTATTTTCAGTTTAAAAACATGTGCATACTTGTCTCATTAGTTTGCTTAGGGATTGAGGTGTTTGTCCATGAAATGTAAATGATTTTTAGTGAATTAGAAGCATAAAAAAATCTTAAATAAAACTGAACAACATTTCAAAATAGAGAAATAATTCACCACATATAACTTACACAACAGGCATGATGAAGCAGTTCACCCCTCCTGGGCTACATCTGTTGGTCCAGCTCCCAATGACATGTCCATATTTGATTATGCTCAAAATTTTGCAAATACATGTAGTTACAGTGCTATAATGGTTGTTTTCTCTTCACCAATGGCTCCATAATGCTCCAATCAGTAAAAAATGACTCTTCATTCACTTAGAATGGGTGAAAATTGAGTCTCCTACTCTTTTACCCAGTTACACCTAAGAAAACTCCACTAAAAGTGGAGAACTCCACTTATTGGAGCTAAAATAGAAACTCCCGCCAAAATGGCGCACTAGCCAAACTTCTGCCAAAATTAACTGTTTTCATTTAGTGTTAGCGGTTAGGCACATGACCCCAAAACCCTGCGGTTAACAACTGTGGGCGGTTGGGCAGAACCCAATGCTTAAACTCCGGTTACAAAGGTCGGAACTCCGGGTTTGATGGTGGTTTTGAGTTAACCGTGCGGAGAGTTGACAACAGTTAGCATTATGTCATGTGATAAATGTTGTAAAGAATGCTAACAGAGACTGCGGTAATAACTGTTGGAGTTTGATTGCGGGTTGTTAACATATGCCATGTGAAAGCGCTCTGGGGACCGCTGGCGGGCTGGGACCGCCAGCGGTTCCCAACCCCCAACGTTGAATGTTATAAACCTTAAATAGAACCCTTCGACGTGATATGTTAAGAACTAACATTGAGTAGTTGGAAACTTGTCTGCGTGCCAGGAGGGAGGTCATGGGGTCGAGCCTTGTAGACCTCACCAAAATTATATAATGCAGTTCAAGGGCCACGTGGCAGCTCCTAATTGGCCTTCAAAACATAAACGCACAACCAATGAATAAAACTGAGACACTTGTCAAACCCTGATTGGTTATGAGGAAAGGAATATTCCCTTTTGCTGATTGTGCATCCCAATCAAACCTGGTCAAATTGTTGTAATATTACCTGTTTGGCATTTCGATCAGAACGAGATATCTCCCTCATATGACATAGGTTTTTTGAAACGTTCATGGCACCAAAATCAGGAAGACGAGATCTACGCAACCATTCTGGTTTCAACTCAATCTTGTAACTTTGAATTTTGAGCAAAATTTATGAACTCCTGATCACTCCTCCCCATTGGGAAGCTTTTGGACCCAAAAAGACTTGATTACCTGTTCAGTAGATGAGGGTACAACTCCCTCACCTTTCCAAGCTCCATCCATTTTGTTGTGTAACCAGCTCCAAAAAGAGAAGAAAAGAGATATCAACGCCTTAGAAATGAGCCACTTCGAGGGGGCAACCTCCAATACATTACATAAATGAACAATTCTTGGATGATACAATTTACAAAACCTCCTTTCTATATATAGGAGTCCATGTGGCCATAATGTAATCCTAGTGGGCCACAATGTAATCCTAGCTGACCTAACAATAATAATTTAAGGCACAATAATAACAAAATGGGGGTTACAAGGGTACAATAATAACAATAAAGGGGTTACACTAATAACAATAAGGCACTATACTAGTAATATAGGGACCTAACATGCCCCTCTCCTTCAAAAAAGTGTTGTCCTCAACGCTTGAGTAGCTCTGGGTGCTTCTGTATAAAATTCTCATCCTCCCATGTAGAATCTTCGGTGGGTAAGTTCTTCCACTTGATGAGATACTTTGAAATTGATCGATTCCGTAGTTGTCGAGTTCTTGTTTCCATGACCGCTTCTGGTTCCAATATGATTTTTCCTTCCTCATCCAATTCTGGCAATATTGTTTGAACTGGAAGATTTTCACCTATAACCTTCTTTAAGCATGAAACATGGAAAACTGGATGTACTCGCGAAGAAGCAGGAAGCTCCAATTTGTATGCCATAGTACAAATCTTTTGCAACACCTTGTAAGGACCATAGTACTTTGGTGATAATTTATTATCCTTCTTAGCTTGCTTGAGGGACATTTGTTTGTATGGTTGTAGCCTTAAAAATACCCAATCTCCTACATCAAAACTTCTCTCGCTGCGATGTTGATCTGCCTGTTGTTTCATTCGATTTTGTGCCAAATTCAGGTTATCCTTCAAGAGTTGGAGAACTTCTTGCTGATGCTCGATGTGATCTTCCACTGCTTGAACCTTCGAATTTTCTCTTAAATATGATGTGATGGATGGTGGATGATATCCATAAAGTGCCATAAATGGGGTCATTTTTGCTGCGGTATGGAAGGAAGTGTTATACCACCATTCAGCGAGAGGTAACCACTTGACCCATTGTGTTTGTTTATCGGATACAAAACAACGAAGATATCCTTCCAAACATTTATTTACTATCTCAGTTTGACCATCAGATTGAGGATGATAAGATGAGCTATGAGCTAATTGAGTACCCAAACAAGAAATAACTCTGTCCAAAAATTTCCAGTAAAAATGGGATCTCTGTCGCTCACAATAACCCTTGGGCTTCCATGTAGCTTTTGAATTCTGTCCATAAATGTAGTAGCAATTGTACTTGCTTTAAATGGATGAGATAATGCACAAAAGTGTGCATGCTTGGTAAGTCTATCAACTACCACCATGATGACACTCTTTCCTTCGGACTTAGGTAAACCTGTGATAAAATCCATTGAAATCTCCTCCCAACGTTGACTTGGAATGGATAAAGGTTGTAGAAGTCCTGGGGTCTTAATTGTTTCCACTTTATTCTGCTGGCAGACCAAACATTCCGCCACAAACTTTCGAATATCAGATTTAAGGCCATCCCAAAAAAATTCTTTCTTCACCCTGTGGTAAGTTTTTAAAAATCTGAGTGTCCTCCTAAAGGAGAAGTGTGCAATTCCAGAAGAATCTTTTGTTTTAGTTGGGAATTCTTACAAAGATATAAGCGATCTTTGTACCATAAGGAATCATTTTCCAACTAAATGTATCAGATGTACTAGGATCTTGCTGCAACTTTTGAATGAGTGTCCATACATCTTTGTCCTTCTTCCATTCATCTCTTGCTTCAGTTATCCAATCTGGTTGGATAATAGAAATGGCACAAAGCAATGCTTCCTCCTCTTCATTCTTTCTTGAGAGTGCATCTGCAACAACATTAAGCTTTCCTTTTTTGTAGATTATTTCAAAGTCATAACCCAACATCTTTGTGACCCATTTTTGCTGCTCTTCTGAAGATAGTCTTTGTTCCAAAAACTGTTTAAGACTATCATGATCAGTTTTTACATTGAAGTGTCTTCCCATTAGGTAAGTTCACCATTTCTTTAGTGCATGCGGTATTGCTAACATTTCCTTCTCATAAATAGGTTTCTGTAAATACTTTCCTTTGATTGGACAACTTTCAAAAGCAATGGGTCTTCCTTCCTGCATTAAAACTGCACCAATTCCATTTTCTGAGGCATCACATTCCACAATAAAGGTTTTTGTGAAGTCTGGCGTAGCTAAGACCGGTGCTAGGCACATTTCCTCTTTAAGATGTTCAAAGGCCTTAGTTGCTTCAGGAGTCCATGAAAATGCATGTTTCTTCAATAATGTTGTTAGAGGTGCTGCTATTCTCCCATAATTCTTAACAAACTTGCGATAATACCCTGTTAACCCGAGAAATCCTCGCAACTGCTTTATGGTTGTGGGGACTCTCCATTCCTTAATGGCTTTAATTTTGTTAGGGTCTACTTTAACACCCTCGTGAGATACAATATGACCCAGATATTCCACCTCTTGTACTCCAAAGAAACATTTGGATTTTTTTGCATATAATTGTTTCTCCTGCAATAGTTTGAGCACCCTGTTAACATGTTCAACATGATCCTTCCAAGACCTGTTGTAGATTAGTATATCATCAAAAAATACTAGCACAAATTTTCTAAGGAAGGGTTTGAAAATGGAATTCATCAGCCCTTGAAATGTAGAAGGTGCATTGGTAAGGCCAAAAGGCATGACCAAAAATTCATAATGACCCTCATGAGTTCGAAATGCTGTTTTCGGAATATCTTCAGTCTTCATTCTAATTTGATGATATCCCGAACGAAGATCCATCTTGGTAAAATAAATTGCTCCATGTAATTCATCCAATAATTCATCAATCACAGGAATGGGAAATTTATCTTTAATGGTGAGCTTATTGAGCTCCATATAATCCGGACACATTCGCCATGATCCATCCTTCTTGTGTACCAATACTATAGGAGCAGAGAAAAACTTTGACTAGGTTGAATTATACCTGCCTCTAACATTTATGCAATCATACGCTCAATTTTTCTCTTTTGGATGTAAGGATATCTATAAGGCCTGATGTTTGGAGGAACACTTCCTGGAATCAAATGAATAGCATGATCATGATCACGAATAGGTGGGAGTTCTTTGGGAGTTTCAAACACCTTGGAATGATTGTCCAAGACTTGTTGGAGATCTGCAGAAATAGATGATTTTGATGTCGGAACTTCTAGTGAGCATAATTGTGCAATTACGCCTCGTTGTTCTGTCTTTAGAAACTTTGTCATGACATTAGAGCTTATTATCCTTCCTGGCTTCCCTTCAATACCCCGTAATTCGACTTCCTTTCCTTCTGAAAAAAATTTCAAGAAAAGTTCTTGAAAATTAAAAGCTACCGTCCCCAAAGATTTTAACCATTGTACTCCTAGTACAACATCAGCACCTCCCATAGGAATGGAAAGCATTGGACTAGTCAATACATATTCCCCCATGGTTAGCTTGATATTATGGCATTTTCCGGAGAAATTTATAGTTCCTCCATTTGCAACCATCACTTGACATTCTGGTGCTGGGTATAGGAAACAATTTAATTCCTTGGCTACCTTATAATGAATAAAATTATGGGTGCTACCTGAATCAATCAACACTATTACCCTTTTCTTCTTTATATGTCCTTCTATCGTGAGAGTTTGAGGAGTGGTAATTCCTGCCAGTGCATTACACGATATGGTCGGATTCATTTCTTCCTCTTCTAGGGGTGGTTCCTGGTGTATATCCTCTTCTTGTTCATTTTCTTCTTCTTCTTCACAATCTATGTAAAATATTTTTTTCTCAGCACACTTATGACCTTTAGTGTATTTGCTATCACAACTGTAGCAAAGCCCTTTTGCTCTTTTTTCTTCCAATTGTTGTGGTGTCAACCTTGTAGGTTGTGGAAATCTAGGCATAGCAACACTTCCTTCTTTGTAGAATTGAGTGGTAGGCTTCCTTGTCGCCATTATTTTACATTCAACTTTTCTTGCCAACCTGAATGCCTTCTCCAATGAATCTGGTTCCAAAACACGAACTTCATGTTGGATGTTATCCTTTAAAGTGCCTATGAAGAGATCAATCACGTGTTCCTCTGGAATATCAGTTACCCTTATATTCAATTTTTGGAAGTCCTCAATGTGCTGCCCCACTAAACCCTTTTGTTTGAGATTTATCAATTGGCTAAAGAGGGTGTTGCTCTTTGTATCCTCATAATGTGCTATCATTTCCTCCGTAAAAATTGACCAAGTGACAATTTTTTTACGGGAGCAAAGCCATCGATACCATACAAATGTATTTTGTTCTAAATGTAAAGTTACAATGCATACCTTTTGTGTGTTTTGCACGTTATGGAGATCAAAATATTGCTCCATCTGTAGTATCCATGTTACAGGATCCTTTCCATCAAACTTCCTCATATCCATTTTTGGAATATGGTGGTTCTTCCCGCCAACATTAGAGGTTATGAAATCATGATTAACATTTATTTTGTTCTCATCATGAGGTTCTTATACTATATTTCCGCCATTAGGAATCGTTTCTTGTTTTAAGCTTGTCATCAAGCCTTCCATGTATGCTTTTAGATCATTCTTCATGTTTTCCATGTTGTCTTTCATGTTTTCATCGATCTTAGCTTCCATGCCCACTTCATGTATCCATCTTAGCTTCCAAACCAGTTCATCTTAACTTCCACGCCTTTCTTCAAACCGTCCATCTTCACTTCCACGCCTTTCTTCAAAACTTCCATTTCATTTTTTGTTGCTCTTTGCGAGAGTGAAATTTGTTGCACTTGCTCTTGTAATTTTGATAGATCATGTTGCAATTCTTCATCTTCATGAGTCATAGTAGACCCTTCTGAAGGCTTAATGGGTGTTGAATTATTTTTCCGAGGCATATTTTAGAACCCAATACTGATATGCCCTTGGAATCAATTCAAATTGATTCTTCAAACAAGACTTATGCAATTCGGAAAAAAAATACACACCTTTTTCTTGCTTTTGAGGAGCTCGATATTGAAATTGGATTATCTCTATAATTGAAAATCTTCAATATCTGAAATTTAGCACTGTAGTAGCCTTATGGAAGTGTCTTTAAAATGCCACAGTCACAGATACGTTGGATTCTTCAAGACAAGATTATTTCCAATCTCCTGATAGCCCAATTTTGGACTTGTTTAGTAGAGAAAACTGTCTGACTTACCACATTTGATAATCGCTGTTTCATCCTTTGTTTCTGATGTGTGTGTAAATAAATTGTCATACTTGTCTCTACACTCCAATCCGATGCACAGAGAGAGAGTTATTGAACTTTTCTCACGATCACCTCTTTGAGATGAAATTCAGGAGCCTAAAAAAGCACTACATTCCACAGACCATATCTCCCAAAATATTGCAAACCAAGCTCTGAAGGTTTTTGATGAATGTCCTCAGGATTTCAGCTTCGTACCATATGAATTTCAGATTCTGAACCTTCGTATAAAAAATTTTATAGCGCAAATGCCACGATGACCTGTTTAGGAGCCTGAAAATAGACCTAACTTCCACAGATCATATCTCCGAAAATATTGCGAACCAAGCTCTGAAATTTTTAGACACTCTTCCTCAGGATTTCAGCTTCGTACCCTAAAAATTTCAGCTTTTGAAACTTCGTAGAAAAAAAGTTATAGCGAAAATTCCACGATGACCTGTTTGGAGAAGCGAAACCCTAGAATCCAAAGCTCTGATACCAAATGTTGTGTAACCAGCTCTAAAAAGAGAAGAAAAGAGATATCAACGCCTTAGAAATGAGCCACTTCGAGGGGGAAACCTCCAATACATTACATAAATGAACAATTCTTGGATGATACAATTTACAAAACCTCCTTTCTATATAGGAGTCCATGGGGCCATAATGTAATCCTAGTGGGCCACAATGTAATCCTAGCCGACCTAACAATAATAATTTAAGGGCACAATAATAACAAAATGGGGGTTACAAGGGTACAATAATAACAATTAGGGGGTTACACTAACAACAATAAGGGACTATACTAGTAATATAGGGACCTAACACATTTTTACTTGCTTGGTTTAGTGCCTTTGAGCCCAAGTCGAAGGTAGTCAACACTTCCCCTCTTGGATGCTCTTGTCCTCCTGTCAAGAATTGTATCTTCTGTGAGCTCATCCAGAAATTCTGGTGAGAAATATTCAATAGAAGGTAGCTAAACATCACTTCCTTGATCATCGATCAAAGGTGGCTCATACAAATTTAAGTTTTCAACATTAACAACTGAATACATTTGCATATAAGAAGGCAAGTCAAGTTGAAATGCATTATTACCAACTTGTTTTATGATCTTGAATGGACCATAGCGAATAGGTTTGAGATTTTTACCTTCCCCTTGCATCCTTTCTTTGCTAATGTGCAACCATACCTCATATCCCTCTTGAAACTTGTGATCAAATCAATTTTTATCATGCCTCTCTTTGTATTTGCTTTGAATTTTCTCAAGTTGTTCTTGAACTTGTTGATGTATAATCTGAATTTTCTCACTAAACTTTCGAGCCCTATCAATGTCACTATGGCCATCTATTGCAACATCCTTCCCAAAGATGAAGTCTAATGGCGATTTTGGCAAATACCCAAAGCATACTTCAAAATGTGATGTTTTAGTTGAAGAGTGATTTGCCCAGTTGTAAGCATGCTGAATGTAATGCAGTTGTTCATCCCACAACTTAGGATGTTTGCTACAATATCCTCTCAATAGATGCACAACAGTTCTGTTCACCAGCTCGGTTTATCCATCTGTTTGTGGATGAAAAGCGATACTCTTTTTCAACTTTGTGTCCATCATTCTCCATAGATTTGACAAAAAATTCCCAATGAACCTGGAATCCCTGTCACTAACAATAGAAGTTGGCAATCCATAATGAACCCAAACATGTTGAAAATAAAGTTCAACAGTTTCTTCAACCATAATGGTTTTCTTACATGGCATAAGTATACACATTTTAATGAATCTATCCACAACTACATAAAGATAATCATGTTTTTTTCTTGACATAGGTAGACCTCCAACAAAGTCCATGGAGACACTCTCCCATGGCCTTGATGGTACAGGAAGTGGAGTGTACAACCCAAGCTTCCTATTAGTAGTCTTACTTGTTGCACACATACAACAACCTCTTATTAAACGCGACACATTATCTATCATGCGAGGCCAATAACAATACCTCTGTAGATGTGCTACTATTTTGCTTACCCCAAAGTGTCTAGCAATAACAACTGAATGAGCTTCTCTCATGACACTTAGACTCTCTCCTTGTGGAATACACAACTTTCCCAAATAAAACAACAAATTGTTATGCATGTGATAATATTTTTCTTCAACTTGATTCCCTTCACTCAAAGTAGCATACATATTTTGAAAATAAATGTCATGTGAATATTGTTCTATGTAACTCTCATGTACAACAAAATCATTTTTGAGTAAAGTAGATGCACTAATGATTGGTCTTGAAAGCATACCAACAAATTTATTGAAAATACCTTTCTTGTACCTTATAACCAAGTGAAACTGTTGAAGAAATCCCATCCACCTGAAATGTCTTGATTGCTGCAATTTTGTTTGTGACTGCAAGTACTGTAATGGTTGGTGATCGGTATGACTGTTAGGGTCCTATAATAATAGGATTCATAATTTTGAATTGAATATGATTAGTCTTGTAATATGTACATACTTTACTTTCTGCAAAATTTTTTTCCCATATTAAAAAATGTAAAGAGGGTAAAAGTCCTAAAAGAAAAATCAAAGGACTGAAAGAAAAAGATAAAAAAGAATATAAGAAATGAACCAAAAAAAAAAAATGAGATAAAAATAGATCATGAAAGTGATGCAAATTCAAATGCCACTACTTTTTACTTTACTTTGCAAAATAATATTGTGTGCAGCTTGTAAAAAATTCCACAATCCATGAAGGTCAAACTGATTAAACTTGATCTTCCATGCTTTAAACTTCATGCTGATAGATAGAGAATAAATATCTAGCCAAACTATTTAATCTTGGCAGATCAGTAGTTAGGTAGAGAATAATAAATGAGCTCAATAGTTTAATCTAAGCCATTGGAAGTAATAAGGATAGAATTAGATAGTTTGCTGTTAAAAGAAAAATAATAAGGGTCTGCAAGCCTAAATGCACCTAAAGAAATGAAGAAAAAATGTTAGGGTAGCTTCTGGGTAGGCAGGAGCAGTTTTCACAAGGCATGGATAACATAAATTGATCATTTCATATTTACTAATTTCCCTATAAACTCATTTCCCTTGTAAAAATATCCCCTCCCCTTCATATTTATCTTTTTCCCCTTCACTCATTTTCCCTACAAAAAATCTCTTTTCTTGAGTTAAAAAAATATTATCTTTGGAAAAGTAAAACCCTTAATTAACTTCCATTTTCATACAAAAATACACCAAAAACCCCCAAAAATACCTTTATCCTAAGTCTAAATGGTTAAATTTATATATTGGGTCCCACTACGAAACATCCCTCCTTGATATAAGTTTTTACAATAAAAACTTAGTGATAATCACACACTTATTAGCATTTAACTTTATTTATTAATTCCCATATACACATTATCCCGTATTATATTAATTCCCTTTATATATATTTCCCCAACCCTTGTTTTATTTTATAACCTATGGTTTAAATTCCCCGCATTTGATTTATTTTGGGCCCACTTGTTATAAACCCCACCTATACATAGGTCCCACTTTCCTCTAACCCATTGGTTATATATTAAACCCACACATTATAAACCCCGACCATATATATTAAGCCATAGCTTATATGCATACAGATCATCACATGATGTTGAATAGGGCCCCACGCCTATCGAATCCCTGACGATTCCCCGTCAGATCTATATCAGTCAAATCCGATGGCCAATATCTCCTATTGCATCCTCAATAGTAAAAAATTTAACGGCCCCGAGGAATTGCGAAAAGAGCTGTTTATGGAGCCCCACTCCTGGCTACGTGGCAAAATTCTATTGCGTTGCATCCTCAAAAATAATACCACCCGCCTGCTTTTCTCGATGCGAAAACCATTCAACTGTATTCCTGCTCGTTGCGAAAACCATTTTCATTTGAATTGACCCGGACATTTAATGATTAATCGCTGTTGGTTAAAAAACTCATATAACCACCCTTTGCAAAGCCTTTTCACCTTTTCTGTTACTGATTGCTCAAATATAGCTCTGCCGACCTGTTTTCGAGTTAGTACACTAGTGTCGACTTGAGTTTAAGCTAATTCAACCAGAATTGAGGCCTTTTTACACCAAAATTCAACAAACTTGATCCTACAGTCAGTGTAGAACCTATTTGAAGCATTATAAAGATCACTGAAGACTCAGAAAAATTTCGCAACCTCAGAACCCCTCCTGCATACCGAAGCTCCATTCTCCAAGTATTCCTACAGAGCCAAGGTCAGTTTTTAAAGCTAAAAGAAAGTAATTCAATCATTGAATCAGTTTAGGAGCATTTGCAGACCAAAAGAAAACCCCTATTGCTTCCCAATCCTTTTTTTCTGCAGACCCTAGGCATATTTTCACAAAATTCCAAAGTCCTGAGACTACTTTGATAACAGAGAGTAAATTTAACCAATTGAAGCATTATAGACCAAAGGACAAACCACTGTTTCATTTTAAACCCTTCTACAGACTGTAAATATATTTCAGAGGTTTTCCTAAAGGCCTAAATCTATTTTTCTAAGCTAAAAGAAGTGATTAATTGATAAATCAAACAAAACAATGGCTTCCCAAGGAATTGTAACTGTTAATCCCCTGCAACCTCCAGTTGTAGATGTGGAACACACTCCTTTAGCAGATAGAGATTTTAAAATTAGTGACCTTGTTAGTGAGTTTAATCTTCTTGAGATCCACTGCCGGAGCCATGAAAAATCATTTGACCAAGCAGATGAGGTTTTCATTCGAGAGTCTAATTTTCCAAAGTATGTTGTCCCAAATACCTTCCAATGTCCAGAGGTGATTTGAAATTGCCAAACCTGTTATTTTCCTGACCAAAGAGCCTTAATAACCCGTGGTAAAGTAATTCTGTTCACTATTACAGCTGAATCAATTAATCAAATGCTGTAGATTCAACCTAGGCCAGATGAAAATCCTTTGTCTATTAAGACCCTTACCTAGCTATATCTGAATCTGGACTTCCCCAAGAGGTTCCAGATATTCCAGACATTCATCCCCTCATCAGTAGAGACTCCCAAAACCAATCCTCCTTATCCAGCAACCATATTTTCTGAAAGAACCAGACATATTATTAGCATGCTGTCTTTTATTCTGGGTTATTTCACATATGAGCATGTTGATGCTTCAGTCCTACGGTTTTTGTCTATTTTCACCCCTAGTCAGCCTCTTGCTACCATTTTCAATTTTTCCCAGTACCTTGCTGATACTATTCATGAAAAATTGGTTAAAATTACTGAAGACGGTGTTTTCAAGTATTCCTCTATTTTATTCCACATGTTTTTGTACTTTCAACATCATAGATTTTCTATCAACCTTCAAAAGCTGGATGTTGAAGGTAATCTGTAGTCAGTTATCTTTTGGACTCCATTAATCAGAAAATATTCTACACAGTCCACATACAAAGACTTTATTGACTCTTTCATCTGTCCTATTGTCAACATACTGAACAAAAACATTCAACCAAGAGTCAGTGAGGAAATTAAAAAGGTCCTGCAGTTATCAGAGCATAGTAGTACAGGAGATTGGTACCTCTATCAGAAGACACAGTTTAAGGTCGGAACTCCGGGTTTGATGGTGGGTTTGAGTTAACTGCACGGAGAGTTGACAACAGTTAGCGTTATGTCATGTGATAAATGTTGCAAAGAATGTTGACAGAGATTGCGGTAATAACTGTTGGAGTTTGATTGCAGGTTGTTAACATATTCCATGTGAACGCGCTGTGGGGACCACCAGCGGGTTGGGATCGCCGGCAGTTCCCAACCCCTAACGTTGAATGTTATAAACTTTAAATAGAACTCGTCGACATGATATGTTAAGAACTAAAATAGAGCAGTTGGAAACTTGTCCGCGTGCCCGGAGGGAGGTCATGGGGTCGAGCCCTGTAGACCTCACCAAAATTTTATAATGCGGTTCAAGGGCGATGTGGCAGCCTTAGGGCCAGCCACGTGGCACCTCCTGATTGGTCTTCAAAACATAAACATACAACCAATGAATAAAATATAGACACTTGTCAAACCTCGATTGGTTATGAGGAAAGGAATATTCCTCAGAATATTCCTTTTTGCTGACTGTGCATCCCAATCAAACCTGGTCAAACTTTCGTAATTTTACCTGTTTAGCATTTTGATCAGAATGCGATATCTCCCTCATATGACATCATTTTTTTGAAACATTCACGGTGCCAGAATTAGGAAGACGAGATCTACGCAACCATTCTGGTTTCAACTCAATGCTGTAACTTTGAATTTTGAGCAAAATTTATGAACTCCTGATCACTCCTTCCCATTGGGAAGCTTTTGGACCCAAAAAGACTTGATTACCTGTTCAATAGATGAGGGTACAACTCCCTCACCTTTCCAACCTCCATCCATTTTTCCTTACTTGGTTTAGTTCCTTTGAGCCCAACTCGAAGGTAGTCAACACTTCTCCTCTTGGATGCTCTTGTCCTCCTGTCAAGAATTGTATCTTCTTTGAGCTCATCCAAAAATTCTGGCGAGACATATTCAATAGAAGGTAGCTAAACATCACTTCCTTGATCATCTATCAAAGGTGGCTCATACAAATCTAAGTTTTCAACATTAACAACTGAATACATTTGCATGTAAGAAGGCAAGTAAAGTTGAAATGCATTATTACAAACTTGCTTTATGATCTTGAATGTACCATAGTGAATGGGTTTGAGATTTTTACCTTCCCCTTGCATCCTTTATTTGCTAATGTGCAACCATACCTCATCTCCCTCTTGAAACTTGTGATCAACTCGATGTTTATCATGCCTCTCTTTGTATTTTCTTTGACTTTTCTCAAGCTGTTTTTGAACTTGTTGATGTATAATCTGAATTTTATCAATGAACTTTCGAGCCCTATAAATGCCACTATGGCCATCTATTGCAACATCCTTCCCAAAGATGAATTCTAATGGCAATTTTGGAAAATACCCAAGGCATACTTAAAAAGGTGATGTTTGATTTGAAGAGTGCTTTCCCCGGTTATAAGCGTGTTGAATGTAATGCAGTTGTTCATCCCACAACTTAGGATGTTTGCTGCAATATCCTCTAAATATATACACAACGGTTCTGTTCACCACCTCGGTTTCTCCATTTGTTTGTGGATGAAAAGCGGTACTCTTTTTCAACTTTGTGTCCATCATTCTCCATAGATTTGACCATAAATTCCTAATGAACCTGGAATCCCTATCACTAACAATAGAAGTTGGCAATCCATAATGAACCTAAACATGTTGAAAATAAAGTTCAACAGTTTGTTCAACAGTAATGGTTTTATTACATGGCATAAGTATACACATTTTACTGAATCTATCCACAACTACATAAAGATAATCATGATGTTTTCTTGACATAGGTAGACCTCCAAAAAAGTCCCTGTAGACACTCTCCCATGGCCTTGATGTTACCGGAAGTGGAGTGTGCAACCTAAGCTTCCTATTAATAGTATTCCTTGTTGCACATATATAACAACCTCTTATAAAACATGACACACTATCTATCATGTGAGGCCAATAACAATACCTCTGTAGATGCGCTACTATTTTACTTACCCCAAAGTGTCCAACAATAAGAGATGAATGATACTATCTCATGAAACTTAGCCTCTCTCCTTGTGGAATACACAACTTGCCCAAATGAAACAAAAAATTGTTATGCATGTGATAGTATTTTTCTTCAACTTGATTCCCTTCACTCAAACTAGCATACAAACTAGCATACACATCTTGAAAATAAATTCCATGTGCATATTGTTCTATGTAAATCTCATGCACAAAAAAATCATTTTTGAGTAAAGTAGATGCACTAATGATTGGTCTTGAAAGCATATCATCAACTTTATTGAAAATACATTTCTTGTACCTTATAACCAAGTGAAACTATTGAAGAAATCCCATCCACTTGAAATGTCTTGATTGCTGCAATTTTGTTTGTGACTGCAAGTACTGTAATGGTTGGTGATCCGTATGTACTGTTAGGGTCCTATAATAATAGGATTCATAATTTTGAATTGAATATTATTAGTCTTGTAATATGTACATACTTTAATTTCTGCAAATTTTTTTTCCCATATTAAAAAATGTAAAGAGGGTAAAAGTCCTAAAAGAAAAATCAAAGGACTGAAAGAAAAAGATAAAAAAGAATATAAGAAATGAACCCCAACAAAAAAATGAGATAAAAATAGATCATGAAAGTGATGCAAATTCAAATGCCACTACTTTTTACTTTACTTTGCAAAATAAGATTGTGTGCAGCTTGTCAAAAATGCCACATTCCATGAAGGTCAAACTGATTAAACTTGATCTTTCATGCTTTAAATTTCATGCTGATAGATAGAGAATAAAGATCTAGCCAAATTGTTTAATCTTGGAAGATCAGTAGTTAGGTAGAGAATAATAAATGAGCTCAACAGTTTAATCTGAGCCATCAGAAGTAATAAGGATAGAATTAGATAGTTTTCTATTAAAAGAAAAATAATAAGGGTCTACAAGCCTAAATGCACCCAAATAAATGAAGAAAAAATGTTAGGGTAGCTGATGGGTAGGCAGAAGAAGTTTTCACGAGGCATGGATAGCAGAAATTGATCATTTCATATTTACCAATTTCCCTATAAACTCATTTCCCTTGTAAAAATATCCCCTCCCCTTCATATTTATCTTTTTCCCCTTACTTCACTCATTTTCCCTACAAAAAATCCCTTTTCCTGAGTTAAAAAACATATTATCTTTGGAAAAGTAAAACCCTTAATTAACTTCCAGTTTCATTCAAAAATACACCAAAAACCCCCAAAATACCTTTATCCTAAGTCTAAATGGTTAAATTTATATATTGGGTCCCACTACGAAACATCCCTCCCCGATATAAGTTTTTACATTAAAATATTAGTGATAATCCCACACTTATTAACATTTAACTTTATTTATTAATTCCCGTATACACATTATCCCGTATTATATTAATTCCCTTTATATATATTTCCCCAACTCTTGTTTTATTTTATAACCTATGGTTTAAATTCCCCGTATTTGATTTATTTTGGGCCCACTTGTTATAAACCCTGCCTATACATAGGTCCCACTTTCCTCTAACCCATTGGTTATATATTAAACCCACTCATTATAAACCCCGACCATATATGTTAAGCCATAGCTTATATGCATACAACGCATCACATGACGTTAAACAGGGCCCCACACCTATCGAATCCCCGATGATTCCTTGTTAGTTGCCAACATTTTTATGTAGATCAATCAGATTTGATGGCCAATATCTCCTATCGCATCCCCGATAGTCAAAACTTTAACGGCCTCGAGGCATTGCAAAATGAGCTATTTTTGGAGTCCCGCTCCAGGCTACATTGCAGAATTCTATTGTGTCGCATCCTCAGAAATAATACCACCTGACCTCTTTTGCCGATGCGAAAACCATGCAGCTGTATTCCTACCCGTTGCGAAAATCGTTTTCATTTGAATTGACCCACGCATTTAATGATTAATCACTGTTGGTTAAAAAACTCATATAGTCACCCTTTGAAAAGCCTTTTCACCTTTTCTGTTACTGATTGCGCAAATACAGCTCTGTCGACTTGTTTTAGAGTTAGTACACCAGTGTCGACCTGATTTTAAGCTAATTCAAGTAGAATTGAGGCCTTTTTACACCATAATTCAACAAACTTGCTGCAACAACTACTGCAGAACCTATTTAAAGCATTACAAAGATCACCAAAGCCTCAGAAAAATTTTGCAACCTTAGAACCCCACTTGTATACTAGAGCTTCATTCTCCAGGTATTCCTACAGAGCCAAGGCCATTTTTTAAAACTAAAAGAAAGTAATTCAATCATTGAATCAGTTTAGGAGCCTTTGCAGACCAAAAGAAAGCCCCTATTGCTTCCCAATCCTTTTTTTTTTCTGCAGAACCTAGGCATATTTTCACAGTATTCCAAAAACCTGAGACTACTTTGATCACGGAGAGTAAATTTAACCAATTGAAGCATTGTAGACCAAAGGATAAACCACCGTTTCATTTTAAACCCTTCTGCAGATTGTAAATATCTTTTAGAGGTTTTCCTAAAGGCCTGAATCTATTTTTCTAAGCTAAAATAAGTGATTAATTGATAAATCAAACAAAACAATGGCTTCCCAAGGAATTGTAATTGTCAATCCCCTGCAACCTCCAGTTGTAGATGTGGAACACACTCCTTTAGTAGACATATATTTTAAAATTAGTGACCCTGTCACTCAGTTTAATATTCTTGAGCTCCACTGCTGGAGCCATGAAAAATAAATTTACCAAGAAGATGAGGTTTTCATTTGGAGTCTAATTTTCCAAAGTATGTTGTCCCACAGACCTTCCAATTTCCAGAGGTGATTTAACTTTGCGAAAACTATTATTTTCCTAACCAAAGAGCCCTAATAACCCATGGTAAAGAAATTATGTTCACTATTATAACTGAATCAGTTAATCAAATGCTGTAGATTCAACCTAGGCCAGATGAAAACCCTCTGCCTATTAAGACCCTTACCTAGCTATATCTGAATCTGGACTTCCCCAAGAGGTTCCAGATATTCCAGAAAATCATCCCCTCATCAGTAGAGACTCTCAAAACCAATCCTCCTTATCCAGCAACCAAATTTTCTGAAAGAACCAGACATATTATTAGCATGTTGTCTTTTATTTTGGGTTATTTCACAAATGAGCATGTTGATGCTTCAGTCCTAGGGTATTTTTTTTTTATTTTCACCCTTAGTCAGCCTCCTGCTACCATTTTCAATTTTTCCCAGTACCTTGCTGATACTATTCATGAACAGTTGGTTAAAATGCCTGAAGAAGGTGTTTTCAAGTATTCCTTTGTTTTATTCCACATGTTTTTATACTTTCAACCTGATAGATTTTTTATCAACCTTCAAAAGCTGGATGTTGAAGGTAATCCACAGTTAGTTATATTTTGGACTCCATTAATAAAAAAAATTCTACACAATCCACATACACATACTTTATTGACTCTTTCATTTGTCTTATTGTCAACATATTGAACAACAACATTCAACCAAGAGTCAGTGAGGAAATTAAAAAGGTCCTGCAGTTATCAGAGCATAGTAGGACAGAAGATTGGTACCTCTATTAGAATCACACAAAAATTAGGGTATATGGATCTAATGTTTTTCCATATAAACTACCCAAATACCTCCCAATGAGGTTATTTTCCCTTGAGTATATCAGGCAGATCCTTAATTCTGATGCAATTATTTTCTTGGCAGCTAAAAAGAAGACACAATTTAAGATTGAGAATCAAGTTGGCCCTTTTATTTGCAATAGTAGAGATGTAGGTCCAAAAGCAGAAAAATATTTGCAAGAATTTAAGTTGAGTCAAAGTTTTCAGTGGTATTATGATCCTTTACGAGTAATAAGCAAGTTAAGATTTAAATGTAAATGAACTCCTTATGTACATGAGTCAAAGCGAGACATCGAGAAATACTCCAATCATTCTGAATGGTTTAAGAACACTTCAAAAGAGGCAGAGAAGCAAGGTGATACTAGTTCCATCTTGCAGACTCCAGCCCAAGAAGATATGAACTCTAAAAGAATTAGAGAAGAAGGATCATACTCAACAAAAACTACAACTGAAACAAAATTTAAATTGATGTACAGGAAGAAGCCAAAATTAAATCCTGTAAATGAAGAAGTGGTAACTATTGAAGTGATTGATACAAATACAGTGGTAAAGGATAATGCACCACCTACAGTTTCTAAAGAAACACACCAACCTTCAACTTCAAACACTCAAATGATTTATAAACAACATGTTGTGCCTCAATCTAGTCTCCTAAACTGAGTTCATTTAATTGTCAACCAGGATTTGTAAACTGCTGAAGTGAAATGTACCATATGTACCTAGGTTCTTGTTTCCTAGTGCGTTGTGTGTAGTGTTTTGTGATGTTTTGGTCTTTTATGTTAATTTATGATGTTTTTGGTCTTTTGAAGTTTTGTGTTTACAATGGAAATGTCTAGAAAGCTAATGAAAAGAAATTGGTGGTCAAGAACACAGTTGAACCTAATGTATGGAATGGCAAATGTAATCAAAAATACTGAAGCAACATCTAAACTATGACTGAATAGAAACAAGAGCTTAATGATGACTTCTTAAACAAATGACACAAACTAGACTTTGAGAAATGATCACTTAAATATGCAAGTTTTCTAAGTAGACAATTAGACACTAATCATGATGCAACATTCTATTCTAAACTCATCTATTCCATGACTAATTCCTAGTTCTATTCTGCAATTTTCAATTGAAGGTCAGAGTCTATTCTCCAAGAGTTATTGGTTTCTTTTCAGGGTAGTTCTGTTGAGGAAGAGCTCTGTTTATGGTGAGGAATTTGCAGAGATATTTCGGACCTTGTAATGATATTATCTTCTGTTCCTAAAGTTATGGATCACTGATGGTTTTCAGAACAAAAAGATATTTGTAAATAATGAAGGCTGTCTTAGGAATCCTATCAACTAAAATGATCTACTGTGCAAAGGGTGACAGTGTGACTATGAGATATGAATGCAATGAATTGATTTAAACATGAGCTTAAGATGCTTCTAAGCTAGAACAATGTTAAACCATAAGCCATCATCAAACTTTGAAATGAAGTAGCTGGACATGAATTAAATGCAAAATGAAACTCCGGAGCATTCTAATTAACATGCACTATTCTATGAAGTTACACAATCGATTTGTTCATCATGAGGGATATTTTGGAAGAATTCCTTCTTGTGGAAGGGTAGAACAATTTTGACTGTGGACTTGTATGCAATTGAAAGCAAATGAACTGAAAGCAAATGAAACTAAGTTGTCACATCATAGTCATATCTTGAACTTCTTAAGGATGTCTTGGAAGAATTTCTTCTTGTGGAAGAGTGGTTAGGACAAGTACAACTATGATAGTGAAGACTAAAAACTACAACTAATTCCTATGACACTATAGCTATTCATCATTCATTGTTAAGATTTATTGGAAGAATGTCTTCTTGTGAAAGAACTATGATGAATATAACTACAGTTTCTAGTTAAAAACAAATACAACTCCTATCCTACAGTACCATAGTCATTAAACATTCATTGTTTTGATTTATTGGCAAAGTGTCTTCTTGTGGAAGAACTGGAACGAATTATGACTACAGTAGCTAGTTAAAATAAATACAAATCCTATCCTACAGTACCATAGTCATTAAACATTCATTGTTTTGATTTATTGGCAAAGTGTCTTCTTGTGGAAGAACTGGAACGAATTATGGCTACAGTAGCTAGTTAAAACAAATACAAATCTAACTGATATCCTACAATACCATAGTCATCAATCATTCATCATTTTGATTACCTTTGAAGATATAACATACCTATGGAAGAAGCTGAATGGAAATCTGACATCTGATATACCAACACAACAAATACTAATTTAATATACGAAACGTAAAGACTGACTGGAAAAACATCTAGTTTCTGCTTCAAGAATCCGTTCAAGGCGAGGGCCCTCTACATGTATTCGAACTTTCACAGTAAATCACGCTGAATGGTACTGTAAACCATTAACGTCTGTCGTTTAAGACACATATCACCTCTTATTCTTAAAAGACGTAACCACGAGTTACACCAAAATCTAGCGACAAATCCTACAAATTAACTAAGCTCGACCTATAAGGATTTATAAGTAAATGCAAGTAACAATACTAAAATTTAGAATAGTGTCTTCCTAATCCAGATCATTTGCAGTCTTTGAGGTGACAGTAAAAGAGAAAGACACACAGACATGCTTGATCCTAGTAGGAGTCTTCCTTCACAAATGTGTTCCCACGTGCATAACCGTACCCAGAATTCATTTCCTCTTCCATGACGAGCAACACACCATGTAGACACGACGTGGATCATGCCCATATGCGTTTTTCCTCAAGAGGCCACCTGGAACATGCTCAAACATAAAGGTAGCTGCAGAATCGCCGGTTAGCTACAGAATGCCTGCATTCTGCAGCTAATTCCGGTCAAAATGCTTAACAATGGAAACAATCACAAAATTCAACAAGTCAGTCATATAAACCATTCTAGAAGTAATTTTAACTATTTTTATTGATCAATTGGGTTTAAAATGGAAATGGACAAGGGAAAAATGAGGTAAAATGAGGTGAAGGAAAGCACAAATTTGAGGCTCAACACAACATATTATTGAAGTATCTTCATCTAGAAAGCCAACAGAGAAAGAGCAGGACATTACGTATTAGTACAAAGAAATAAAGATCAGAAATGAAGCCTTAAAGGCTGATACATACACACAGTACTGGAAACAGTCACCTAGTGACCGAAGCAGATTGCTTTCTGCATTTGACTTAAAAACTAGGAAGATGCAGATGACCTTCCTGTAGCCCATAGTCAAGCATCCCAAATCATCAACAGATTATAAAAATACATCATATGAAGTTCAAGCAAAATATCTTCATCCAATTGACTAGATATAATTTTACAAACAAGCTGGTGAAATGCTATATTCTACAATGACAAACAAAGACATGAGTGTATAGAAGTTGCAAAAAACTCTAGGGAACATCAGAGATCAACTCAAGCTAGAAAATGCATCTTCACAGGCTAAGGATAACATAATTAAATCTCTAGAAGAGTTGGTTATTGAAGTAGGATATGATCCTAATAATGTCAAAGTTGCAGAAGAACTCATAAAGAAAAAGAATGTAGAAATTGTTGCATTAAAGAAGCAGCTCAAGCTACCTCCTATTGAACATCCACATGCAAAGGAAGTGTTAGAATATGCAAGCGAAAAATATGAGATGATGAACCTCATCCTTCAATTAACTGCCCAAATAAAATAAATGGAAAAGTTAGTGTAGGAGAAAAAGGCCAGATCAAAAGAAGTCCTTCTCACTGTTATTCCTCTACTCACTACTGATGTTCCTTCCACATTAGCAGAGTCATTGAGCCCTTCAGTTCCAATAGCTACAACACTTCCTTTCACATCAGCAACAACTTCACCAACACAGTCATCTACAACAACAACACATCCTACAGATGAGGCATGTAAACTAGTGAAAGCAATGCAGGAAATGTCTATTCAGACAGATGAAATCAATAGACTCAAAGAATAGCTAAAAATTCTTGGTGATGAGAAGAAACTAGCTCAGATTATGCACAACAATGAAGTACAAAAGAAAAATAGGTTGACAAAGAAATTGAAGAAGTTAGATAAGGATTTAACGCTGAAAGAACCAATGGCACAATCCAAGCAGCAACTATGGGCCAATATCATTGAATCTGCCAATGATATTTGGCCATCCATTCAGGTTATCTATGAAAAAAATGATTTAATCAAAGAAGCAGGTGAAGCCATCCAAAAAATCAAAGAATAACTTGGTAAGAAGCCAGAAGAGACTAATGAAATCATTAAGTTTCTTAATTCCAAAAATAATCAAGAACTAGAAGAAATTGGAATTAGTGACAAGATAGATACAAATCTTGAAGTTAGGAAGGTGATTTCAAAAAGAAACTTAATGATACAACTAGAAGAAAAATGTCAAAACATGGAGCTTGGCATAACTAGATTCATGATGAAGTTTGATATTCTGAGATAGAAATGCTTTCCAAATCCGCTGGTTATAAATGAAAAATTCATGAAGCAAGAGGATTATGATAAAAAAATCAGAGAAGTGGCTAAGGAACAAGCAACAAATTCAGGCATGCAAGTAATTCCAACAGGGAAAGTTCTCTACAAGAGTTTTGAAAACCTTTTTTACTTACAGCATGAGGTAAAACATTTATTCATCAACAAGCCTACATTTTCAAAGTATACAGAGGTTGATGAAATATTGAGAAGGATGATAAAAATCAAGTTACCAGAACCAGAAGCTTGGGAGAAATTGACTGATTTACTATGAAGGTAAAACACATAAAACATAGCAGTAACAAATTGCAGTCAAAACAGGACAATAAAATAGTATCAGAGTTAAAGTGTATTAGGTGAAAGTCAGAATTAAAGTAAAATAGAGATTACAAATAAGAGTGAAAGCTGCCAACGTAAAGGACACTCAACTGCCTAACAAACATCCAAAGTTGAGCAAACAACCAGAGGCAAATCAGTAAAATATCAAAGACAAAAAGACAACAAATTCAATAAAAGCCGTGACATTTATTGAAATTTTTAAAGTTAAAAGCAATGAAATTTTGTACCATAGATAATGCTGTGTTTTGGAAAGATCATGGTGGCATTTTATTAAATTTTTTACTTAAAGATGAAGCTGATAAAGTTATGGAAGAGTTTCATGCAGGTGACTGTGGAGGACACCTTTAATGGAAGTCAACTCCAGATAAAATCTTGAGGGATGGTTTTTACTGGCCCACTCTTTTTGCAGATGTAAGAAAGTATGTGACCTCCTGTCACAACTTCCAGATCTTTGAAGGGAAGAAAAAACTATTACCTTGACCCCTTAAACCCATCTCCATAGAAATTCTATTTCAGCAATGGGATTTAGAATTCATTGGTGGAATTCACCCATCCTCCTCAACCCAACACAAATGGATTTTGACAGCCACAGATTATTTCACCAAGTGGATAGAAGCCATTCCTTCTAGACAAGCCATTGATTCTGTCATAATCTCATTTCTAGAAAACAATATACTGTGTAGATTTGGATGTCCTCAAAAGCTCATTACTGATAATGCAGCTGATTTCAAGTCTAAGAAAATGATTGACTTCTGTAACAAATACCACATTAACCTTGGCCATTCCACTGCTTATTACCCTCAAGGTAATGGTCTTGCTGAATGTTAGGTCCCTATATTACTAATATAGTCCCTTATTGTTATTATTGTAACCCCCTTATTGTTATTATTGTACCCTTGTAACCCCCATTTTGTTATTATTGTATAGAATTAGTATTTGTTAGGTAATTTGAATTCATTATGGCCCACTAGGATTGCAATGGCTATGGACTCTATATGAAGAGTTTTTAGTGTATCATCCAAGAATTGTTCATTTATGTAATGTATTGGAGGTTTCTCCCTTGAAGTGGCTTATTTCTAAGGTGTTGATATCTCTCTTCTTCTATTTTTGGAGCTGGTTACTCAACATTTGGTATCAGAGCTTTGGATTCTAGGGTTTCGCTGCTCCAAACAGGTCATCGTGGCATGTTCGCTATAACTTTTTTTCTACAAAGTTTCAAGCTGAAATTTAATAAGATTAATGAAGCTGAAATCCTGAGGAAATTTTTCAAAAAATTTCAGAGCTTGGTTCGCAATATTTTTGGAGATATGATCTGTGGAAGTTAGTGCTTTTTCAGGCTCCTGAATTGCATCTCAAAGAGGTGATCGTGGGAAAAGTTCAATAACTCTCTCTCTGGGCAGTGGATTTGAGTGCCGTAAAAATTGGTCACAATTACATGGACTTTAGTTTCTTGGCTATCAATTTCAGAGACAAAGGATGAAACAGTGACACGTGGCAAGTCCTACAAGTTTTCTCTACTGAACCAGTCCAGAATTAGGTCATTGTGGGAGATTGGACACAACAGTCTTGGAAGATCCAATCAGTCCAAGACCTATTAAGATTAGAAATATAATTAGGGAATGCGTTGAATGCCAAATTAAATATTAAAGTCTTTGCAATTGATAATCAATTTCAATATCAGATCCTCAAACGAAAAAAGGTGTGTATTTTTTTTCCGAATTGCATAAGTCTTGTTTGAAGAATCAATTTGAATTGATTCCAAGGGAATATTGTAGAATAGATATCAGTATTGGGTTCTAAAATATGCCCCGTAAAAATAATTTAACACCCATTAAGCCTTCAGAAGGCTCTACTATGACTCATGAAGATGAAGAGTTGCAACATGATCTATCAAAATTACAAGAGCAAGTGCAAAAAATTTCACTCTCGCAAAGAGCAAAAAAAAATGAAATGGAAGTTTTGAAGAAAGGCATGGAAGCAAATATGGAAGGTATGAAGAAAGGTGTGGAAGCTAAGATGGATGGCATGGAAGCGGGCATGGAAGCTAATATGGATGACATGAAAGACAACATGGAAAACATGAAGAATGATCTAAAAGAAGACATCGAAGGTTTGACAAAGTTGATACAAGAAATGTTTCCTAATGGTGAAAAGATAGTAGAAGAACCTCATGATGAGAACAAAATAAATGTCAATCATGATTTCATAAAATCTAATGTTGGCGGGAAGAACCACCATATTCCAAAAATGGATATGAGGAAGTTTGATGGAAAGGATCCTGTAACATGGATACTACAGATGGAGCAATATTTTGATCTCCATAACGTGCAAAACACACAAAAATTACACATTGCAACTTTACATTTAGAACAAAATACATTTGTATGGTATCGATGGCTTTGCTCCCGTAAAAAAATTGTCACTTGGTCAATTTTTACGGAGGAAATGATAGCACATTATGAGGATACAAGGAGCAACACCTTCTTTATCCAATTGATAAATCTCAAACAAAAGGGTTTAGTGGGGCAGCACATTGAGGACTTCCAAAAATTGAATATAAGGGTAACTGATATTCCAGAGGAACACAGGATTGATATCTTCATATGCACTTTAAAGGATAACATTCAACATGAAGTTCGCGTTCTGGAACCTGATTCATTGGAGAAGGCATTCAGGTTGGCAAGAAAATTTGAATGTAAAATTATGGCGACGAGGAAGCCTACCACTCAATTCTATAAAGAAGGAAGTGTTGCTATGCCTAGATTTCCACAACCTACAAGGTTGACACCACAACAATTGGAAGAAAAAAAGAGAAAAAGGGCTTTGCTATAGTTGTGATAGCAAATACACTAAAGGTCATAAGTGTGCTGAGAAGAAATTATTTTACATAGATTGTGAAGAGGAAGAAGAAAATGAACAAGAAGAGGATATACACCAGGAACCAGCCCTAGAAGAGGAAGAAATGAATCTAACCATATCGTGTAATGCACTGGCAGGAATTACCACTCCTCAAACTCTCAAGATAGAAGGACAAATCAAGAAGAAAAAGGTAATAGTGTTGATTGATTCAGGTAGCACCCATAATTTTGTTCATTGTAAGGTAGCCAAGGAATTAAATTGTTTCCTATACCCAGCACCAGAATGTCAAGTGATGGTTGCAAATGGAGGAACTATAAATTGCTCTGGAAAATGCCATAATATCAAACTAACCATGGGGGAATATGTATTGACTAGTCCAATGCTTTCCATTCCTATGGGAGGTGTTGATGTTGTACTAGGAGTACAATGGTTACAATCTTTGGGGACGGTAGCTTTTAATTTTCAAGAACTTTTCTTGAAATTTTTTTGAGAAGGAAAGGAAGTCGAATTACAGGGTATTGCGGGGAAGTCGGGAAAGATAATAAACTCTAATGTCATGACAAAGCTTCTAAAGAAAGAACAACGAGGCGTAATTGCACAATTATGCTCACTAGAAGTTCCAACATCAAAATCATCTATTCCTGCAGATCTCCAACAAGTATTGGACAATCATTCCAAGGTGTTTGAAACTCCCAAAGGACTCCCACCTATTCGTGATCATGATCATGCTGTTCATTTGATTCCAGGAAGTGTTCCTCCAAACATCAGGCCTTATAGATATCCTTACTTCCAAAAGAGCGAAATTGAACGTATGATTGCAGAAATGTTAGAGGCGGGTATAATTGAACCTAGTCAAAGTTCTTTCTCTGCTCCTGTAGTATTGGTACACAAGAAGGATGGATCATGGCGAATGTGTCCGGATTATAGGGAGCTCAATAAGCTCACCATTAAAGATAAATTTCCCATTCTTTTGATTGATGAATTATTGGATGAATTACATGGAGCAATTTATTTTACCAAGTTGGATCTTCGTTCAGGATATCATCAAATTAGAATGAAGACTGAAGATATTCCAAAAACAACATTTTAAACTCATGAGGGTCATTATGAATTTTTGGTCATGCCTTTTGGCCTTACCAATGCACCTTCTACATTTCAAGGGTTGATGAATTCCATTTCAAACCCTTCCTTAGAAAATTTGTGCTAGTATTTTTTGATGATATACTAATCTACAGCAGGTCTTGGAAGGATCATGTTGAACATGTTGACAGGGTGCTCAAACTATTGCAGGAGAAGCAATTATATGCAAAAAAATCCAAATGTTTCTTTGGAGTACAAGAGGTGGAATATTTGGGTCATATTGTATCTCACGAGGGTGTTAAAGTAGACCCTAGCAAAATTAAAGCCATTAAGGAATGGAAAGTCCCCACAACCATAAAGAAGTTGCGAGGATTTCTCGGGTTAACAGGGTATTATCGCAAGTTTGTTAAGAATTATGGGAGAATAGCAGCACCTCTAACAACATTATTGAAGAAAGATGCATTTTCATGGACTCCTAAAACAACTAAGGCCTTTGAACATCTTAAAGAGGCAATGTGCCTAGCACCGGTCTTAGCTACGCCAGACTTCACAAAAACCTTTATTGTGGAATGTGATGCCTCAGGAAATGGAATTGGTGCAGTTTTAATGCAGGAAGGAAGACCCATTGCTTTGAAAGTCGTCCAATCAAAGGAAAGTATTTACAGAAACCTATTTATGAGAAGGAAATGTTAGCAATACTGCATGCACTAAAGAAATGGAGAACTTACCTAATGGGAAGACACTTCAAGGTAAAAACTGATCATGATAGTCTTAAACACTTTTTGGAACAAAAAATATCTTCAGAAGAGCAGCAAAAATGGGTCACAAAGATGTTGGGTTATGACTTTGAAATAATCTACAAAAAAGGAAAGCTTAATGTTGTTGCAGATGCACTCTCAAGAAAGAATGAAGAGGTGGAAGCATTGCTTTGTACCATTTCTATTATCCAACCAGATTGGATAACCGAAGCAAGAGATGAATGGAAGAAGGAAAAAGATGTATGGACACTCATTCAAAAGTTGCAGCAAGATCCTAGTACATCTGATACATTTAGTTGGGAAAATGATTCCTTATGGTACAAAGATCGCTTATATCTTTGTAAGAATTCCCAACTAAAACAAAATATTCTTCTGGAATTGCACACTTCTCCTTTAGGAGGACACTCAGGATTTTAAAAACTTACCACAGGGTGAAGAAAGAATTTTTTTGGGATGGCCTTAAATCTGATATTCAAAATTTTGTGGCGGAATGTTTGGTTTGCCAGCAGAATAAAGTGGAGACAATTAAGACCCCGGAACTTCTACAACCTTTATCCATTCCAAGTCAGCGTTGGGAGGAGATTTCAATGGATTTTATCACAGGTTTACCTAAGTCTGAAGGAAAGAATGTCATCATGGTGGTAGTTGATAGACTTACCAAGTATGCACACTTTTGTGCATTATCTCATCCATTTAAAGGAAGTACAGTTGCTACTACATTTATGGACAGAATTCAAAAGCTACATGGAAGCCCAAGGGTTATTGTGAGCGACAGAGATCCCATTTTTACTGGAAATTTTTGGATGGAGTTATTTTCTTGCTTGGGTACTCAATTAGCTCATAGCTCATCTTATCATCCTCAATCTGATGGTCAAACTGAGATAGTAAATAAATGTTTGGAAGGATATCTTAGTTGTTTTGTATCTGATAAACAAACACAATGGGTCAAGTCGTTACCTCTCGCTGAATGGTGGTATAACACTTCCTTCCATACTGCAGCAAAAATGACCCCATTTATGGCACTTTATGGATATCATCCACCATCCATCACATCATCTTTAAGGGAAAATTCGAAGGTTCAAGCAGTGGAAGATCACATTGAGCATCAGCAAGAAGTTCTCAAACTCTTAAAGGATAACCTGAATTTGGCACAAAATCGAATGAAACAACAGGCAGATCAACATCGCAGCGAGAGAAATTTTGATGTAGGAGATTGGGTATTTTTACGGCTACAACCATACAAACAAATGTCCCTCAAGCAAGCAAAGAAGGATAATAAATTATCGCCAAAGTACTATAGTCCTTACAAGGTGTTGCAAAATATTGGTACTATGGCATACAAATTGGAGCTTCCTGCTTCTTCGCGAGTACATCCAGTTTTCCATGTTTCATGCTTAAAGAAGGTTATAGGTGAAAATCTTCCGGTTCAAACAATATTTCCAGAACTTGATGAGGAAGGAAAAATCATATTGGAACCTGAAGCAATCATGGAAACAAGAACTCGACAGCTACGGAATCGATCAATTTCAGAGTATCTCATCAAGTGGAAGAACTTACCCACTGAAGATTCTACATGGGAGGATGAGAAGTTTATACAGAAGCACCCAGAGCTACTCAAGCGTTGAGGACAACACTTTTTCGGAGGAGTGGGGCATCTTAGGTCCCTATATTACTAATATAGTCCCTTATTGTTATTAGTGTAACCCCCTTATTTTTATTATTGTAGCCTTGTAACCCCCATTTTGTTATTATTGTGCCCTTAAATTATTATTGTTAGGTCGGCTAGGATTAAATTGTGGCCCACTAGGATTACATTATGGCCACATGGAATCCTATATATAGAAAGGAGGTTTTGTAAATTGTATCATCCAAAAATTGTTCATTTATGTAATGTATTGGAGGTTGCCCCCTTGAAGTGGCTTATTTCTAAGGCGTTGATATCTCTCTTCTTCTATTTTTGGAGCTGGTTACTTAACACTAAATCCTCAAATAAAAGACTTGTTAATATCATCAAGAAGCTATTAGAAGACAATAAAAAGACCTGGAACAAAAGGTTAGTTAATGCCTTATGGGCAGACAGACTCACCACAAAGAAGTCCATTGGTACATCTCCTTATCAGCTTGTATATGGGATGGATGCTGTTTTTCGATCCTCTTTAGGAGAACCAGTGATGAAGATGATCCAAGAATTGCAGGTGGAAACCAATGATATCCAGAGAAGGATAAATCAGACCATACACTTGTAGCAGACCAGGGAAGAAGTCTATGTCAAGTCACAAGTTGTCCAAGATAAGATTAAAAATATATTTGACAAGAAAACAAAGGAACATGATTTTTACATAGGTGAAAAAGTTCTTAAATGGGATTCCAAAAGAGAAGAAAAAGGTAAACATGGTAAATTTGATTTCCTATGGAAAGGTCCCCTATAACATTTATTGTTACAGAGGTAGCAATGCATTCTTTTTGAAGGAGTTAGATGGATCAGATCTGCCAGGTGGACCTATCAATGGTAGGATGTTGAAGCATTACTATTCCCCAGATTAACAATAGTTCACTTTGTTTACTTTTCTCATTGTATATAACATTGCAGAGTTTAGATTGGATTGGATGTTTTTCTTGCAAAGTTGAAGCTCAGAGAGAAGGCCCTAAGCTTTGAAGGACAGAATATCATAAGTATGAATAAAGTAGAGCTCAAAAAATAGTTCCAAGGCAAAGCACAGTCAAAATTCAAACGCTACTGATCTTAAAGTTCTTGACATTTCACCAGGAAAATCCATCCCAATGTGGAGCCATTGTTAGGGTCCTATAATAATAGGATTCATAATTTTGAATTGACTATGATTAGTCTTGTAATATGTACATACTTTACTTTTTGCAAAATTGTTTTCCCATATTAAAAAATGTAAAGAGGGTAAAAGTCCTAAAAGAAAAATCAAAGCACTGAAAGAAAAGGATAAAAAAGAATATAAGAAATGAACCCCAACAAAAAATGAGATAAAAATAGGTCATGAAAGTGATGCAAATTCAAATGCCACTAATTTTTACTTTACTTTGAAAAATAAGATTGTGTGCAGCTTGTCAAAAATGCCACAATCCATGAAGGTCAAACCGATTAAACTTGATCTTTCATGCTGATAGATAGAGAATAAAGATCTAGCCAAACTGTTTAATCTTGGCAGATTAGTAGTTAGGTAGAGAATAATAAATGAGCTCAACAATTTAATCTGAGCCATTAGAAGTAATAAGGATAGGATTAGATATTCTGCTGTTAAAAGAAAAAGAATAAGGGTCTGCAAGCTTAAATGCACCCAAATAAATGAAGAAAAAATGTTAGGGTAGCTGATGGGTAGGCAGAAGCATTTTTCAGAGGGCATGGATAGCAGAAATTCATCATTTCATATTTACTAATTTCCCTATAAACTCATTTCCCTTGTAAAAATATCCCCTCCCCTTCATATTTATCTTTTTCCCCTTACTTCACTCATTTTCCCTATGAAAAATCCCTTTTCCTGAGTTAAAAAACATATTATCTTTGGAAAAGTAAAACCCTTAATTAAGTTCCATTTTCATTCAAAAATAAACCAAAAATCCCCAAAATAACTTTATCCTAAGTCTAAATGGTTAAATTTATATATTGGTCCCACTATGAAACATCCCTCCCCGATATAAGTTTTTACATTAAAAACTTAGTGATAATCCTGCACTTATTAACATTTAAATTTATTTATTAATTCCCGTATACACATTATCCTGTATTATATTAATTCCCTTTATATATATTTCCCCAACTCTTGTTTTATTTTATAACCTATGGTTTAAATTCCTCGGATTTGATTTATTTTGGGCCCACTTGTTATAAACTCGCCTATACATAGGTTCCACATTCCTCTAACCCATTGGTTATATATTAAACCCACTCATTATAAAACCTGACCATATATATTAAGCCATAGGTTATATGCATACAACTCATCACATGACGTTAAACAGGGCCCCATACCTATCAAATCCCCGACGATTCCTTGTTAGTTGCCAGCCGTCAGATCTATATCTATCAGATCCGATGGCCAATATTTCCTATCACATCCCCGATAGTCAAAAATTTAATGACCTTGAGGCATTGTGAAAATAGCTGTTTTCGGAGCCCCGCTCTTGGCTACGTGGCATAATTCTATTGCGTCGCATCCTCAGAAATAATACCACCCCACCACTTTTATCGATGCGAAAACCATTCAGCTGTATTCTTGCTCGTTGCGAAAACCGTTTTCATTTGAATTGACCAGGACATTTAATGATTAATCACTGTTGGTTAAAAAACTCATATAGCCGCCCTTTGTAAAGCCTTTTCACCTTTTCTGTTACTGATTGCGCAAATACAACTTTTCCGACCTGTTTTCAAGTTAGTACACTGGTGTCGACCTGATTTTAAGCTAATTCAACCAAAATTGAGGCCTTTTTACACCAAAATTCAAAAAACTTGCTGCTACAGGCGGTGCAGAACCTATTTGAAGCATTACAAAGATCACCAAAGCCTCAGAAAACTTCCACAACCTCATAACCCCTCCTGCATACTAGAGCTTCATTATCCAGGTATTCCTGCAGAGCCAAGGCCATATTTTAAAGCTAAAAGAAAGTAATTCAATCATTGAATCAATTTAGGAGCCTCTGCAGACCAAAAGAAAGCCTCTATTGCTTCCCAATCCTTTTTTCTGCAGATCCTAGGCATATTTTCACAGAATTCCCAAGTCGTGAGACTACTTTGATCACAACGAGTAAATTTAACCAATTGAAGCATTGTAGACCAGAGGATAAATCACTATTTCATTCTAAACCCTTTTGCAGACTGTAAATATCTTTTAGAGGTTTTCCTAAAGGTCTGAATATGTTTTTCTAAGCTAAAAGAAGTAATTAATTGATAAATCAAACAAAGCAATGGCTTCCCAAGGAATTGTAATTGTCAATCCCCTGCAACCTCCAGTTGTAGATGTGGAACACACTCCCTTAGAAAACAAATATTTTAAAATTAGTGACCCTGTCACTGAGTTTAATATTCTTGAGCTCCACTGTTGGAGCCATGAAAAATCAATTGACCAAGCAGATGAGGTTTTCATTTGGGAGTCTAACTTGCCAAAGTATGTTGTCACACAGACCTTTCAATGTCTAGAGGTGATTAGACTTTGCCAAACCTATTATTTTACTGACCAAATAGCCCTAATAACCCATGGTAAATAAATTCTGTTCACTATTACAACTGAATCAATTAATCAAATGCTGCAGATTCAACCTAGGCGAGATGAAACCCCTTGTCTATTGAGACCCTTACCTAGCTATATCTGAATCTGGACTTCCCTAAGAGGTTCCAGATATTACAGACATTCATCTCCTCATCAGTAGAGACTCCTAAAACCAAACCTCCTTATCCAGAAGCCATATTTTCTGAAATAACCAAACATATTATTAGCATGTTGTCTTTTATTCTGGGTTATTCCACAGATGAGCATGTTGATGCTTCAGTCCTAGGGATTTTGTCTACTTTCACCACTGGTCAGCCTCCTGCTACCATTTTCAATTTTTCCCAGTACCTTGCTGATACTATTCATGAGCAGTTGGTTAAAATGTCTGAAGAAGGTGTTTTCAAGTAGTCCTCTATTTTATTCCACATGTTTTTATACTTTCAACCTGATAGATTTGCTATCAACCTTCAAAAGCTGGATGTTGAAGGTAATCCATAGTTAGTTATATTTTGGACTCCATTAATCAGAAAAGATTCTACACAGTCCATATACACAGACTTTATTGACTCTTTCATCCGTCCTATTGTCAACATACTGAACAACAACATTCAACCAAGAGTCAATGAGGAAATTAAAAAGGTCCTGCAGTTATCAGAGCATAGTAGGATAGGAGATTGGTACCTCTATCAAAATCACACAGAAATTAGGGTATATGGATCTAATTTTTTTCCATATAAGCTTCCCAAATACCTCCCAATGAGATTATTTTCGCTTGAGTATATCAGGCAGATCCTTAATTCTGATGCAATTAATTTCTTGGTAGCCAAAAATAAGACACAGTTTTAGATTAAGAATCAGGTTGGCCCTTTTATTTGCAACAATAGAGATGTAGGTCCACAAGCAGAAAAATATTTGCAAGAATTTTAGTTCAGTCAGAGTTTTCAGTGGCATTGTGATCCTTTAGGAGTAATAAGCAAGTTAAGAGTTAAATGTAAATTAACTCCTTATGTACATGAGTCAAAGCGAGACATTGAGAAATACTCCAATCATTCTAAATGGTTGGAGAACACTTTAAAAGAGGTAGAGAAGCACAATGATACTAGTTCCACCTTGCAGACTCCAGCCCAAGAAGATAGGAACTCTAAAAGAATTAGAGAAGAAGGATCATACTCAACACAAACTACAACTGAAACAAAATTTAAATTGATGTACAGGAAGAAGCAAAAATAAAATTTTGTAAATGAAGAAGTGGAAACTATTGAAGTGATTGATACAGATACAGTGGTAAAGGATAATGCACCACTTGCAGTTTTTGAAGAAACATGCCAGCCTTCAACTTCAAACACTCAAATGATTCAGAAACATCATAGTATTGAAGTATCTTCATCCAGCAAGCCAACAGAGAAAGAGAAGGAAATTATGCAGAAGTACAAATAAATAAAGATCAGAAATGAAGCCTTAAAGGCTGATACATACACCCAATACTAGAAATAGTCACCTAATGACCAAAGCAGATTGATTTTTGCATTTGACTACAAAAGTAGGAAGATGCAGATGACCTTCCTGTATCCCACAATCAAGCATCCCAAATCATCAGCAGATTATAAAAATACATCATATGAAGTTCAAGAAAAAGATCTTCATCCAATTGACCAACTATAATTTCACAAACAAGTTGGTGAAATGCTATATTCTCTAATGACAAACAAAGCCATGAGTGTACATAAGTTGCAAAACACTCTAGGGAACATCAGAGATCAGCTCAAGCTAGAAAAGGCATCTTCATAGGCTAAGGATAATAAAATTAAGTCTTTGGAATATTTGGTCATTGAAGTAGGATATGATCCTAATAATGTCAAAGTTGCAGAAGAACTCATAAAGAAAAAGAATGCAGAAATTGTTGCATTAAAGAAGCAACTCAAGCTGCCTCCTACTGAACATCCAGTGTCAAAGGAAGTGTTATAAGATGCAAGCCAAAAAGATGAGATAATGAACCTCATCCTTCAATTAACTGCCCAAATAAAAGAAATGGACAAGTTAGTGCAGGAGAAAAAGGCCAGATTAGAAGAATTCCTTGTCACTGTTATTCTTGTAGTCATTACTGATGTTCCTTCCACATTAGCAGAGTCATTGGCCCCTTCACTTCCAATAGCTACAACACTTCCTATCATATCAAAAATAACTTTAGCAACAGAGTCATCTACAACAACAACACAACCTACAGATGAGGCACGTAAAGTAGTGAAAGAAATGCAGGAAATGTCTATTCAGAGAAATGAAAGCAACATAATCAAAGAACAACTAAAATTTCTAGGTGATGAGAAGAAGCTAGTTCGGATTATGCACAACGATGAAGTACATAAGACAAATAGGTTGACATAGAAAGTGAAGAAGTTGGAGAAGGATTTAACACTGAAAGAACCAATGGCACAAGCCAAGCATCAGATTTGGGCCAATATCATTGAATCTGTCAATGATATTTTGCCATTCATTCAGGTTATCTATGAACAAAAATATTTAATCAAAGCAGCAGGTGAAGCTATCCAAAAAATCAAAGAAGAATTTGGTAAGAAGCCATAAGAGGCTAATGAAATCATTAAGTTTCTTAATTCCAAAAATAAGCAAGAACTAGAAGAAATTGGAATTAGTGACAGGATAGATACAATTTTTGAAGTCAGGAAGGTGATTTCAAAAAGAAACTTAATGATACAACTAGAAGAAAAATGTCAAAACATGGAGCTTGGCATAACTAGATTCATGATGAAGTTTGATATTTTGAGACAGAAATTATTGCCAAATCCACTGGTTATAAATGACAGATTGATGAAGCAAGAGGATTATGATAAGAAAATAAGAGAAGTGGCTAAGGAACAAGCAAACAATTCAGCCATGCAAGGAATTCCAACAGGGGTAGTTCTCTACAAGAGTTTTGAAAACCTTTTTTTACTTACAGCATGAGGTAAAACATTTATTCATCAACAAGCCTACATTTTCAAAGTATATAGAGGCTGATGAAATATTCAGAATGATGATAAAAATCAAGTTACCAGAAGCAAAAGCTTGGGAGAAATTGACTGATTTAATATGAAGGTAAAATAGATAAAACATAGTAGTAACAATTTGCAGTCAAAACATAACAGCCAAAGGGTATCAGAGTTAAAGTGTATAAGGTGAAAGTCAGAATTAAAGTCAAATAGAAATTAAAAATCAGAGTGAAAGATGCCAACGTAAAGGGCACTGAACTACCTAACAAACATCCAGCATTGAGAAAACAACCAGAGGAAAATCAGTAAAAGATCAAAGACAACAAAACAATAAATTCAATAAAAGCAGGAATAACTTTGTAGTATTCCCAAATGCGGAAGCAGCAATATATGAATACAATAATGGAAAGAACAATGAATAAATCAACAAACCATGTATGAGACAAATGTACAACCATCTTTTTAAACATATAAGCAAATAATAGGCACAAGATCTTGACAATCAAGTCACTCAAGCAATACAAAACAAGCCTCTACAAGAAAAATATGTCAACATATGAGAAATAGCTGCCATACAAATGCCTTGAGCTACTAAAACACAGTTTTAGGGCATAAAATGCTACATAAAGATGGATTAATGTAGATCTGCTATTATATATCTCAAATAATGCTAGGAGTGAAGATCTAGCCTCCTAGACACCTTTCCAAGAGAACTCGGGAAGGGTTTCCTGAAATATACAAAGATGCAGAAATACAAATATGGCCCTAGGGTTGAATAATCTCTAAAAACTAAATACTAGATAGGAGGTTTCTGATATGATCTTGAAATGTAGGAAAATCCTCCTATAGATTCTCCAAGTAAGAGGCTGATCCCCTCACTGAAGATCTAATCCCCCCCAACTAGGGCTCCAAACCCTCTGCTGCAACTGCTCCCAGAAATAACGTAGTTCCTTCAGAAAAATACAATATAAATAATAGCAGTGCCTTAGCCTACTGCTGGATGATGAAATGAGGCTCAAAAATCTCCCTCACAAGCCTCCCAGGTAAAGGGTTTCTCCCTCCACTAGAAAACAAGCTCAGAAGTTGGGTTTCTCAACCCTCCACTTGCTGCGCCCTGCAACACAACAAAAATATGAAAAAATACTGTGATCTAGAAGAAAGATGTAGCTTGGCCTGATGCCAGATAGTGGACCATGTAGTGCAATACTCTCCCAAGAGGCCTCTCAAGGAAAGAGGTGGGATTCCCGCCTGGGAACACCCTGTGCTCAAAAACACTGCAATCTTAGCTAAACAGCTGAAGAGAGCAACAAAGTCTAAATATACATATTAAAATAATAATCATAACATAACCCCATATGGCTGCCATCCTATTCCTTATAAATAATGTGAGCCTTCTCACCTTGGGTCCCACTTATTAGGGTTTCCACCATCATGCAATCAATCTCCCTCCAAAACTACACTGTCCCACCGTTAATGCCACTCCTCCATAATAGCACTGTTTGATTTGGTCAAAGTTGACCTATTCAACATGCTCCAGCCCCCTTTCACACCTAAGGGTCTTCAATCCAGCTTTTAGATGACCTCCATTCAAACTAGGAGTGTCTTTTATTCCTACTCATGAGATTTATGGGTCTCCATACCCTCTTATTCCTCTATATAAGAGAAAAATAAAAATTTAATATTCCAATTAGCTGTATGCTAATTTAGGAATATTACAGTCCTCCCCTCCCAAATGTTGCTTGTCCTCAAGCAACTGTAAGGATAGAACTGAAGAGCCTCTCCTCTTCCTCCTATAACATCTCCATGTGATAAGCTCCTCCAATGAACAAGATTTTGTCTCATCAGTAAGTCTCCCAGTTGCTCCTCCCAAGTGTATAAGTATGCCTTTGGTGGAAAATCCAAATGGCTTTCATCATGAGCAAGTGGAATATCCATGGAAGCAACTATGTGTGGTCTAGAGGCCTTCTTGAGGCATGGAATATGAAATATATTGGGAACTATCATTCCCATGTGAAGGCTCCATCCCCAAGCTATCATCCACAAAGAGTGAATCACCCTCCAACATGGAAACTCATGAAACATATCCTGCACCTTAGGCTCCTACAAAGAAGGTGGGATGTATGGCTGAACATGGTGGATAAAATTGTCCATCCCATGCTATCTTTCTCTCCACTTATGATAAGTGTAGAGCTGTTGCTGAATTTGGGCTGCAATAATGTTGCCTTCATGAAGCAAAAAGGCAATTAGATCCTCAAAGACCAACTCTTTGGTTCTTGTCCAGATCATCCCATATAAAATGAATTTTACATTATCATCATATGGAATCCAAATGAGAGAGATACTGAAGGTTTTACATGGTGCTAGAAGATACCAACAGTCTCTCAAGTAATCACAAAGCTGTTTTCCTAATTGCAGTTTCAAAACGTGATGTGGCAAGTTGTCTCCTAACAGATTGTGTTGGCTCGAGGGTATTGACCCAAGTTCGGTGCTTAAGGTTTGCCAACAAACCCCTATACTACTGGCCCTTTTGGCAGTGACCTGCTTGTGCAGGTCAAAGTCTCACCCGAAGTAGTATGGGTGGGTGCTGAAACCAGGTTTCTGCACCCTGAGAAAGGATAGGTAACACAAGCAGAGATGCGCT